>JAGFMF010011501.1:10933384-11064634 GCA_019455555.1 Galemys pyrenaicus
CCCTCCCTGGCCGGCAGCAGGGATCGAACTTGTGCTGCAGTAACTGCGGTTTGCTTCGTAGTGCGTTGCTTAACCCACTGCGCCACCAGGGAGGCCCTGACTAATTTTTTTAAATAAAATGTTTAAGAAAATATTTTAGAAAGGGAACAAATCCCTACCTGAAAAGTAAGCTGTTTTTCAAAGAGAATTTCTATTATACTAGATCACTGAAGTATAATTAGGTGTCTGTCAAAAATTATTGTGGTAAAATAACTTATCTCACTAAGCAGAGTTTGCCAATGGCAGCAGGGAGGGGTTAATGCTAAATGTTGAAACAAGTCTGGGAATCAGTACATTTTAGGTGCATTTCGTAGATATTTCCAAGATGAGAGGGTTCTTTTTAATGTTTAAATTTAATAACAAGACAAGCAAACAAAACCTGTTTAACCCAATGTTTCCTCCAAATAATTTGAAATATGAAGTACTGACAGCAATTTTGCAATTATTTTTCTCTGTAGAAGTACTTTGAAAACACTGCACTATGATAAAAAAAAAATAAGCACACTCTGCTGACATGAATGCATTTTACTGTTCTATTACAGGATCTACCAAAGGTGAAAGACCACACGTAATTCCTTTGACATTCATCTGACATATATTTACTGAGCATCTTCACATGGTACGGGTGCAACACCCCTGTTCATAGAGCTAATACTACCTAGCCACTCAAATATTTCCATTTATATTATACTGTAATAATAATTTTCCAATTAAATTAAAAACTTACAAGGACACCAACACCAGGGAAAATTGTACAAAAGAGTGTGCAGGAACTTTTTAAATAAAAAAAATCACAGACATCGGAAAGCAAAGGAATCTTTTTTTTTAGTTTACTGTGAGGAAAAAAAGGCATTGAAAAAATAAAGTGTCATGTAAGATTATTTTCATAAGAGTGTAAACTGTTAGCACTTACTTTTCTATCAATTTGTTTAAGTAACGAGTGTCACCAGATTTCCTTAAGTAAATACCTGACATTAGGAAGTTAAAAGAATTAAGCAAAATATACACTGTAAAATATATTGATAGTGTAACAGTTATGCTTCCAGACTCTTTCTCTATGGTATGAATATCACAATAATTATTTCCATATTTGCTTATAAAGTAATTAGTTAATAAACAAATACATATGCCCAATCTCTCAAAATTTCTGCTGCTATTAAAAATACATACATGTCATTGTTAGTATATGCCACAGAGATTTACCAACTGTCTAAAGTGGGCATGTAGAATCATAATAAACATAATATTCATAAACAATTAAACTCAAAAGTGACATATATACTTTTCTTATAGTAAATATAATACAAGTTATTTAACTGATTAATGACTATAAGAAAAGGAGAGGAAAATAACAAATGTGTAAAGGTTATAATGCAGCAAGGAGATGGTGAAGTAGGAATCTAAGATACTAGCCAGGTATATTTTATACTCTTCTATGATTACAAATGCGTAAAGTGTATGATAGGGAGTAAAAATAAAATAGAAAGACAAGTTAAGAGTTTCAAGGCATATGGAAAATTGACTAATCAAATCATATAAATTTTATCCTTTTGGTATGATTTCCATTCTTTCTTCAAACCATCTTTCTTATCTGGCTTTCCAATATTACCACAACTCAGATTAAATGAGCAAAGATGTCAAATTTATAATAATTTATGCAAGTAAGAAATTTGGATATCAAAAAGTTCCAATCACTTTGGAAGATAACTTTCTCTAATTTATGATATACTCATATGGAGTAAAAAGTATTTGTACACGTTATATACAGAAATCTGTGTACAAGCATACACGTTATATACATAAAAATGTGTACAAATAGACATATATGTCCATAATATGTTTTCATACTTGGTTTTGAAATTATAACCCAAACACCCACTTACCAGCTACATGACTCTTAAGTGAGGAAACTTTTGTACCTAACTCAAGAGTTTTTGTAAGAAACTTTAAAAATGAATATGGAAAATTTAAGGTTTTAACACACAGTAAATATTAAATGAAGTCAACATTCTCTTACCCCCATCATGTAGAATTCAACACCTTCTAATATGTTATACAATTTATATTTATTTATTATGTTTATGGTTTATTGCCTCTATCCGCCCCCCCCACCCCCCATGAGAATGTAAGTTCGACAGGGTAAGATCTTTTTTACTTCACTATATTTCTTCACTGCATTTCAAGTGTCTGTAAAAATGTCTGGCACACAGAGATTAAATAAGTGTTGCTAGAATAAATTTATTTCATTACTAGAACATTTTTAGGCTTCCTCGCAAGGTATTAAGAATTTTCAACTAGGATATGTCATTACCCATGTATGCTATGTTTATTATCCAGAAGTCACTGAAAAGAGCTCTCTTGAGCTACATCTGATTACAAAGAAAAATATCTAAATCTATGTATAGTCTTGTGTGTCAAAAAACTTGAAAGATATGTGTTAGTTAGTCCCATAGAAACTGTAACATTTCATTGTTTTTCTTCCCTCACCTTTTATGAGAATTTTTAAGGTACAAATATATTCTATTCTAAAGCTCTCCTCACTCAATTAGTAATCAAATATTTTTGATACCAATGATGTACCAAGCTCCATTCAAAGAACTATGGATATATTAATAAGTAAGACAATGGAGGGCCAGGATCTCATAGAGTTTATATTTGAGTGGGAGGAGACTGGCAACATATGTATGAACAAAACCCAAGATAATAACAGATTCTTATTCCAGCTTCTCAATACTTTTAAAGCCAGCAAGTTAGTAAGAGGGAGGATGCTTTAGGTAGGGTGCTTATGGAAGGCCACTATCTCCAAGGAGATGACATTTAAGCAAATATCTGAAGGATAATGAGGCAGCCATGCCAAGAATTGGGGGAAGAATTGAAGGCAAAAACTTCTAGGATCATAAGTGCAAAATATCCAGGATAGAACAAAATAAAAGAAACAAGGGTGACGAAGAGCACAGGCAAGGGCCTCCCTGGTGGCGCAAGGGGTTGAGCACCTCACTATGAAACATCTGCAGTCACTGCAGCACAAGTTTGATCCCTGGCCAGGGAGGGGTCCCACATGGCGCAGCAGACCTCTCCTGCCTTGCCCGCTGCTCCCCTCAGCATTGTACTTTAGTCAATCTGCCTGTTCTGCTCCCCACTCTGTCTCTGGTGAATCCTCTCACATACCCCCAGCACCTCTGGCCTATACCCCAGTGCTTGTATGCATAAATAAACAAATCTTTGAAAAAAAAAAAAAAAAAGAGCACAGGCAAGAGGTAAAGTCATATGGGATCAGATAGGAAAGGTGGGCAGAGCACCACTGGCCTTGGTAGGCAGTTTGAATTTACTTATGAGAAAAATGTAAAGTTATTAATAGATTTTAAGCAGAGGAGTGATATAATTTGAGTTGGGTTTTTAAATAATCTGACTGCAATATGGCGAATAGACTGGAAAGCAGGAGCACAGTGCCTGGGAGCAAGGCTCTGGCATTTGGCAATGCAGATTTATATCCCAGACTTTCCTGATAAAACTGCAATTGTAGAAAATGTATATGTGCAGTTATAATGGTAAGTTTTTTTACACTACCAGAAAATAAAGCAATGGTATTCTCAAAGAGCTAATTTATACCATACTTAGATTTGTTTTATTCTAAATTTCTACATGTCCTCAAAGATTATGGAAGGTATGCTTTTATTCGAGTATAATATGAGTCTTTAATTTTTTTTTATTCTGAGCACATGTGTGCATGTGCACAGTGTGCTTGAAATCTAATTCAAATAATAAATCTAAATCTTTGGCAAATTTAAAAAAACGAGGTAGAAGCATAACATTAAAGCTTTATTTAAAGCACTCATACATACAATATTTAAAACTGTACATTGTGAGGCTAAGAAGTATTTTTCTCTTTAAATTTGGCTATCGTTATCTGTAAATTAAGAATCCCAAAATGGTGCTTGTCACAAAATAAGAGCCCATTAAATGCTAGCCACTAACTATAATGTCTATAATAAACTGATATCATCTAATAGGAAATACATATTATTCCACTGACCTCCACTAATCTTAAAAATCTAACTTCCTGGTTAATTGTAAGAATGTTCAACTGAAAGCATTTATTCATTTAATCAATACAGTGTATGGGATGCAGATGCAAATAGAATATAGTAAGATTGCTTATTTTGAGCTGTTGAATTTAGTATCTTTTATCATCATAATTCTATATAATATAAAGTATACCACTCTTGATAGATAAGTTATGATATCTTAAATAAAAAATGATATTCTAAGTATATTTTATATGCTTACAATGAATGATACTGCCTTTTATCTACCTCATTTACATGATTTGCTATGAATTGGAGAGTTTTCCTACAAGATTTGGCAAGATAGTACAGGTATGGATTAACAGGTTTCCTTGACTCATATACATGGATCAAGTAGGAAAAATAAAAGGAGAGGGTGGAGGTTAGCTTATTTAAAAAAAAAAAAAAAAACGCCTCTCAAAAAAATAAAACAAAAATTTTTGTGATGTGTCCTTTTGGACACTGAGTGAGTAATGAAGTTGGCATGCAGTCCTTCCACTTCTGCCACAGAGTTCTAAATATGCCAAGCCTGCAGATTCAGCAAGGTGGAAGGGAAAGGTGAAGTGGCCACAAGTTCAGACTGTCCACACAAATACACACAGTGTTTAAACTACACGAGTAAACTTGGGAATTTGGACAGTGTCTGCAGGTTGAAAGACTGAGAAAGAGGTCCATGTGCCACATCCATTTCTTACGAACACCTGAGAGTGATAAGGGTAGAGAAAAAAAGTCCCAGCAGTTAACTGACCTAATAAAAGTCTCTGCACCTAAGTGAAGAGCTTCATCAAATGTGTGTATGTTTCAGAAGAAAGACTTGTTAATAATTCCTTCTAGAAACAAGTGCCTGATATTTAAGGAAACCTGACTACTGCTGTTTGTAAAAGACTGTATATGCTGCTAACACATTTCAATTTCTTTTATAAGGAACACACAAAATATGTGTAGAATATATAATGATTATCTGTCTGGGGGAAGGTGTTCTAGCTAGAAATCACATGTACTTTCCCACCAGTTGACCTGACTGAAAGTGGCTTTTCTCTGGTCAAATTTCAATTGCAGGGCCTCAAATGTACATCCTAATTCCATGTACTAATGAAATGAAAATCTAATTCCATCTCTCTTTTTAGGGTTTATTTGCAAAAATATATATACAGAGCGGCACCAGGGGCATCAATATCAGTACTTAATGGGTGAAATGAGAACAGCACAGTTATGCAAATCATGTGTACAACGGACAGTGCTTGTGCAATTATCAGTATAATCCGTCTGTATCAACCACCTCCAGGAAGGAAAGGAGGGGTGGAGAGTGGGAAAAGTTCACACTTGGGAGATCACCCAGAAAGTGGGCCAAGTGCCAGGTCTACAATCAGGTAAAAACAGTTCCTTCTCATGGGAAGCCTGCAGGACAAATCATACTACACTTAATGCACCATCACTCTTATGAATGAGCTACACTACGTTCCATTTCTACGCCAGTATATTTTAATCCAATGCTTCTATCATAATACTAGCTAACGGATTAGTTTTTTAAAAGTGGCTATCTTTAGAAAACTTGGTAGAAATGTCATGGTGACTTTTTTGTTTAATTTTTTATGTTTAATTTTTTTAAAAAATATGAAAATAACTGATGACAATCTTTTGGCTAAAGACCCAATTTTCTAATACTTTTTTACTCTTCACAAAATAATCAGTACTGTTAATAGCTAAAGGTAACTAAACTAATCTCATGTTATAGAAATCACTCTGTATGTTGTGTAACATAAAGGAAATTATGTACTTTTTATGGCAGCCACTACAAGAAAGATAAAGGGAAGTAATATTAAAGTAAATGTTGAGGACCTGGGGGAGGAAAAACTGTGAGAAAAAGGAAAAGTAAAAGGTGAAAGGAAAGCAAAGAGGGGGAAGATAATTTAAATGAAACAAAATGGAAACAGGATATAAAGACAGTCCTCATATAAAAGAACTAAAAATGTACAATGAGGAGGAAGTTGTTGTTTTAACAGATGGGTATTTATATGGTACATCTGGTCGAGTTCCTTTTTATAGGTCAAAATAGCTTTAAACTGACAATTAGACATAAAGAACAAACTTCTTAAGCAGAAAATTGTCAAACATTGAATAAGTTACAAAGTAGTAGTGTAAAAATCATATTCCTAAGGTGTTTGGAAATAAACTAAGTATTTGTTCAGAATGACGTAGGCTTATTGACTGACCCTAAATCCAAAGGAGACTTAATGATATTGGAAGGTCCCTTAAACCGTTACTACTCCACAATTATGTGATACAGATATATTGAGCAAACTTTACAAAGTATTTTTGGAGATTTATTCAAATACAGAATTATAAATAAATACTTGGTAAACACTACCAAGTATTTTGCTCTTTAAAGAGCTCAGAGTTATTAATTACTTATAAAATTGGGCCTCCTATCAAGATTTAGAACTGTTTTCAATGACTTATAATCAAAATTTGAAACATGCAATCACATCAAGTAATCAGGGCTTTGTGTTATTCAGGTATTAATTACAAAAGTGAAGGTAGGAAAATTCAACATTGTTTCCGCTGATGTTCAGCAAGCCAGAAGGAGGCTTGTCAAAAACATTTAATAAAATGGATTTTATTTTAAGTGAACCAACTATATCTGGAACTGTAAGCACAAAATTGAACTATGGCAAGATTTAGGTTAGATGGTAGAGAGAAGTAATGTTGGAGCTTTGAGGATCATTGGAAAACCTTAACTAATACCTGTTTCATTTTATGTGAATCCATTTTGAAAGTTAACAAAATTAGGGAAATTGTAAAAGAAAAATAAAGTGACATAGGAGACTACTCTTTAAAGTGTTTGTAGTGAATGGTGAACAGCAAAAGTGTAGGGAAAAAAAGATATCCCATTGTATTTATGAACATTATTTATAAGCACAGAGAGATTTAAAGATCAAATTCAGTGACAGGACAAACTCACAAATTTACCTTTCAGTAAGTCCCTTCTAAAACCTAGGAGTCTTTTATTTTTTACTTCCAGGTAGTACTCTTGGTTTTCTTTATTATTTCGAGGTAATAGTTTTATAAACTTATAGGCTATAGCATTTACCCTACATCAAAGAGTAGAGTTTAGAGTCAGACTGTCTTGGTTTGATTTGAGGTTCTGCCTGTGTTGCCTTTCATTGTCAGTCTCCTCACCTGGAAAATAGGAGTAACTAGCAAGCAATCTGGACCAACTACCCTTCCAATCCCACGTAAAACATACTGATGGATGGTGACCTAAACACTGAATTCCCAGTATGCTTTGGTCCCTCTTTGATATGCCCACAAAGCACTTTCAGCAGAATTGAATATTCACTAAGATTTGGTTATAATTCTAGTTTAAAAAAAGTTAAGACTGACAAATTATTCAAATATGCATAACCAAATTAAGTACAAAAAGGAAATTTTTATAAAAACTAATTTCGTTAAGATTCAATAAAGGTGAACTGATTTTTAAAAGTGTTAAAAATTGAGGTGGCAGAGATATCTTAAAAAGTTAAATAGAAGTTGGTCATAAGGATCTTTGAGTTCTTAAAGTGTAAATGAAATTAGGGATGATACCTTAAGTGTGGTTTAAACCAGAAAAATTACACTGAAAGAAAAGAGCCTGGATTTATATCACAAGATATAATTAAACCACATTTTATATTTTTTTTAACTGTAAGGATCTTTTTATTAAAGGAATTTCCCATGTTACTAGACTTACTGCTATTAATCAGAAATTATTTGGTTTTGTCCATGTCAGATAAAAGGGCTTTAATTAAAGA
This sequence comes from Galemys pyrenaicus, assembly GCA_019455555.1. NCBI lineage: Eukaryota > Metazoa > Chordata > Mammalia > Eulipotyphla > Talpidae > Galemys > Galemys pyrenaicus. The sequence goes on from JAGFMF010011501.1 coordinate 10,941,279, forward strand.
ATTAATCCATGGGAAATGCTTAGTACAGTACCTAATATCTAGGGAGAGCTCAGGAAATGCCAGCTATTACCTGCAAATAACCTAACTAGTGAGACTGTACAATTAAAACCACTACACTACCTGGTATCTTCTGCAGTATGTAGGTAGAATTTCACACAGAAAATTTCACCTTGTCTAAAATCATATCAAGGTTTAAAAATGCTAGTATTTATTGAATATGTACTGTATCTAAACATAAACTGATACATATATGTATATGACTCACAAAATCATTTAAGTCTACATCAGTGATAGATTTGCTGTTACCAATGTAGTAGAGGAAAATTTTCAAATCCAAAATAGATCAGTTATTGTAAAGCATTCACAGGACTGGAGGGTGGAAGGAATGAGATAAAGGCATTTAATCTTCAAGTCACAGGATAGTAGTATATTCCTCTACTGAATGTCCACTTTAAAACTTTCCTTTTTTAATTCTAGTGACTATTCTATCCTTTTACCCCTTAGACATCCTACTAATGACAGCCTCAGAGTGCTTCCACTATCCTTTTCTGGCCTCATTTATGCCTAAGCATTCTTTTGTAAATATTAGTCCTTAAATAGACGTCTCCAAATTTTTCCCACTTGAGTGTCTCACTGCTTTCCCATCTATGGGATCTAATGGTGAATCAATCCGTGATTCGTAGTTATTGGTAGCTAGAATCACCTAAGATTCCCACAGTTCAGAATGCCACTCTGACACTTATTTGTGTTTGAAGAGAACACAAATAATTAGTGGAATACTGGTAATCCTAGGCATGTGCTGGTGAAATAATTACTGAATTTTCATTGGTCATAACATGGAATTACGAGTACATGCAGGGCAAGGCATAAGGAACTATGGAATTTACTCTCTAAAGCAACAAAGGCAATGTGTAGTGTGAAAATTGTTGTGTGACATGGTTACTTCTGCTGGTCTTAAGTAAAATACAATGTAGAAAGGACAAATTGAGCCCATAGTCTCAAGTAAGAACTGAGGTGAAATATCAGAAAGTTTCTCTGTCACTTTTAAAAGGTCCTTCCTCTGTACTTAAGGCTCAGTTCAAACAAGAATAAAGACCAACACCAGAATCTGATTAGAAGGGTTGCAGAACTGCTAAGATAAATAATATGTCAATACCACCAGGTATTGGCAGTGGAGTAATAATAGGAAAGGATAAAACATGGGATAATAATGCCTGATCAAGAACTGAAGAAGCTCAGAATGTTGAACACCCCAAAGATTCCTGAAGCATCCTTGACAGAAAACATAGTGCCCAATCTTCCCCATCTAAGGAAACCAACATTCCTATAAATCTGCATTCCTATATACTAACAGAAACAAGACTTTTTGATTGTTACAGATAGCACGATCCTAACTACAAAATGGCAATTCTTATCACTTCTCACTGTGTCCAGGTGCTTAACAAATTAGATCTTATTATAACAAAATCAAGGCCTGATCCAGAAGGTGATGGCTTTTAAATTGAAAGAACTGCAGACTTTGCCAGTACATAAGCAGGAGTCTAACATGTAAGGGGATGGGTTGATTTTAAGGGTTTTATACCAAAAAGAGGAACTAAAATGTTAAACTGGGTCAAGTTTATCAATATATATCCATTCATCTGGGATCTGTGATTTACATTATTACTTTGAGCAGGTGAGAATGACAAGTTAATTGAATTCTTGATTTGATAATGACTTATATAGTAAAAAGTTGAAATACCAGATCCTGATACAACAAAGCAGAAATCAAAAAATTCAAGTTTGGTAAGAATCACCTTATTGAGTCCTCCTGTAACTATATCCCTGAAAGACCTGTGAGATACCACTGCTCACCAAAGAGTTACATTTGCAAAGAGAAAACAAGCATTCATGAAAAGCTTTATAGTGACTTTCTTCTTTAGGCTGGAGAGAACAGTGATAGCTATTTCAAATAAATTTGGACTCCTGCTTACAATATATATGTGATCTCAGAGTGGGAAAGGCTACATATTAGGAAATAATGTCAGAAAGGTGCAATTATCTTAAGTCACAGGGACAGCATGATAATCAATTTTTTGTGCTAGAGTGCTATGGCAGTGGGTAACCCATTATGAGGGCCCTGAGAATGAAAGAGATGGTTAGACTGCCAAGCTATTACTGGAACTTACACAGAAGGAAAAAGTGTACATCCTGGAGGCAAAAACCCAACTTTACTCGCCACTGGGAGATGGATGCTCTGACTCAGTGCTTAGATCTATACATATTAGCAGATCCAGATACACATAATTTTAGATAGAGACTAAGTCTCTTTGGGAAGGGCCTTGAAACCTGATCACAGATCATTCATATATACTATGAATCTTCCCTAAGAAGTTTCTGAATACCTGTGGGTATTTATTTATTGACTGCATTGAGAATAAGAACATACAAGGTCTTTGCAGAGGTTATCAGATCTATCAGATTTTCTCCAAATTTACCTTTATGTCCAGATACCAAAATGCTCCACCATGCTCCACCAGTGAAAGTGGGGGTTTATGGAGCTCAAGATATGTATGAGGACTTTACTCAAGTCCCTCTTATGGTACCATGGGATTATATAATTTAGTAATGGAAAGATGTTTACATTGCTACTGTGATCCCTGGATGGAGAGCTATGATAAAGAGCCAAAACCAATGCTATACAATGGAAATATGAGTCGCATATATAATTTAAGATTTTTCAATAGCCATATTGAAAGAGATGAAATTAATCTTAATAATGTATTTTATTTAATCAAAGATATCACTTCACCATGTGGCACTAGCCAAATTTGGATGCTTAACAACCGCATGTGGTTAGTGGTTACTGTGCTGGAGAACAAGGTACTATCACCTTCCCCAAGAAAAAAAACAAAAATTGAAAGCTGTTGGGGTGATGTTTCCTATCACATACACACTTAAATTATTTATTAGGTTAATGTAAGACCTAGACATTTTTGTGGATGAATACAGACTTAATTATAACATAAAAGCAAATTCAGATGAGGTTCTACCTGTAGTACAGCAGGTCTTTGAATGACATTATCATTTATCAATACTGTTTCTTTGTAATGTTGATAGAAAATAAACATGTTTCTGGTCATAGACAGGATACTGTTTGTGTGGGGTTTGCATGTTCTCCTCATATCAACATGGATACTCCTGTTTCCTTGGCTTCCCTGAAGATGGGCACATTTAGTTAACTGGTATATCTCAGTTTTCTCTGCCTGAGTGAGTGTGGGGTATGTTTGAGTATACCTGAAATTGGAAGGCTATCCTGTCTAGGGTTGGGTCCCTCTGTGTGCCCTGAGCTGCCAGGATATGCTGGAATAAGCAGGTTAGAAAATGAATGAATGAATGAATACAAATGCCTGTTTAATATTAGAAGTGTCTGGGTCTTGATTTAGAAATTTGGTAATGTTTTTGTGATTAGTTTAACAAATCCATAGTTTAACTCTTGTTTGTATCATTTACCCTATATAAAACTTGTTTGTATTATACATTATATTGTATTATACAAGCTTAATATTTGGAGCTTTCAAAAACCTTAAGATGACTTTGGGTGAAGATTAACTGAATCTTTACTAGAACATATTAACACAGTCCCTGACAGCAGGTATGGAGCTACTGACTTAATTTTTTAAAATGTCAACAAAAATAATCAGTAGCAGTTTGTCTTCTCATTGGATTGACAGCATACTTTTACTATCTTACATTATTGCTAGGTCAAATCCTCCTCAGTTTGTCATTATGTAGTTGGGAAAAATCTGTTTATCTTGGTATCTCACAGAACATCAAGGCAGGACATGGCATTCATGGTAGTACTGATTGGACATGTGAACAGGAAATAGTAAACACCTAAGATGCCTCAGTAAGATCTGTACTAGAGGATAAAAGGTAATCTCCACAGAGTTGGGAGACAGGCAGCATTGGCGAAATGTTTTTAGCCCAATGGTCTGGTCATGCTGCAATAGAACCTCTCTAGTAAATGATAAATTCCTGCAACTGCACCTTCACAATACAAAAAAACAAAACAAAACAAAAAACAAAATGTGGTGTCCTCCTTGGATTCTGACAGCAAGATATATGCCTCATTTAGGTCTGCTGCTCTGATGCATGTACTAGGTAACCCACAATACTGTCAGTGTTGAGAGCAGGCTGGAGCAAGAAAAGGATCTAAGCATATTCTACTTTTATGGAAGCTGCCATATACCTTCAGGTGCAAGATCCAGCAAAGCAGTGATTTGGGGAAATGTCTGTGGTAGACAGAGCAGCTGTGTGATACCTCTCTGTGTCACTAGAACCATCGGAGTATAGATCCTGATGGTTCTGGAGTAAAGATAGTTGATTTCGACTAACTATTCTTCATTTGAAAAACATCTCCTAATTTGATACTGGACTCTGATGAAGACTGAGTATTTGGTACATGTAACTCCAAATGACTATGTAGCCGGAAGTACACAAAAAGAAACAGGTGATATCTGATTCAACTTATATAAAATTATGACTTGGATAAGAACATTTCATTGTTAAGTGAAACTATAACCATGTAGGTTTGGGAAGCTCAATTATAGTTCATGTAGCTCAAGTGTCCCCATTAACTACTACCACTGTTCACAGTCTCTTCTTTCAGTGTATTCTTAGGACCTCATGGGGAGTTTTCCATGACCAGTTAATATTGAAACTAAGTGCACCTCATTTGTAAGTGGATTTCATGGTATTTGGTACCAACTGTGACTGCTGATTACAGGCCTACTGAGTGAAGTTGAAATACAGTAATGAAAGAATATTCCCCACCAGATTTTCAGATTATATAGTCTGCATGGAGGGGAGATAGCTGAGCTAACGGTATGGCCACATGTCAAGGACTTGAAAGAACAAGACTAGAAAATTGGTGATAGATGGTCTGGAGAAATCCATGTGGATACACCTCTCAGAATTGGTACAAATATGACAATATGGTCTATAGAACACCCACTATGAAGAAGGCTCTTAGTAGTCTTAACAAGGTTTGCTGATGATAATCTACTTCATGGATGTCAGTTAGATTCTTTACCTAACTCTGCTTGCTTAAGATGAGGGTCCATGTACAAAGTGACAATGAAAGTAGAAATGGAAGATATGGACTCAACAACATGTACTCTACCCTCTCTGAAAATGATTCAAATGCCACCATTACTAAGTTCACAGCTTTTCAATGACAGGTCCCTGAATAGCAATGGGAGGCTCAACCACTCAACTGGTGACAGGCGGATTACACTGGAGTCCTTCCAACTTGAAGTAGGCAGAAATTAATGGTCATAAGAATCAATATATAGTCAGGATACAGAATTATTTCCTGTTCCTTCAATATTTTTTCAAACTCTTAGATGTACAGACCTAACAATTACCCTAATATTTCTTAACAATTACTCTTATATTTCTTATAACATTACCTTCAACTAGAAAACACATTTTTTATGGCAAAATGAATATAGTAATGGGCTGAAACTTATAAATTTGATCATATCTCATACTGCATCATCAAGAATCAACTGGCTAAATGGAGGGGTAAAATGGGCTACCAGTGATGTGTATGGTTGCTAGACATGTGGGTACATTATATAGGATCTGGCATATATCTTAAGTCATTTTCTCCATGGCTAAAATGCATGAGTCTAAGAACAAAGAGGTTAAGGTAGGAATACCTAAATACAAATACATTAAATAATGCATTTAAATAATTTTTACTTTCTGTCCTGAAATCTAGAGATTTATGGTTTTGTAGATCTCAGTGCCCAAGAGAAGAATTTTTTTGCCAGGAAAGAGAGTTTTGGTGGTATTGTTTTGGAAACTGACCCCACTCTCTCGATATTTGTTGCAGGCTAAGCTGCTGAACTAATAAAGAGATAAGTGAACTACTGACCGGTTAGTTTTCCAGATTACCAAGACTTGATTTGGGGTTGGTACTATGTGATATTAGCAAGGATAACTGTGTTTGGAACTCAAGAAATTTACTGGGGTAAACCATTTAAAAACTTCAAATCCTGGTTATTGAAAAACAGGAGCAATTAAGGAAGGCAGAACTTCTCAGAACTTACAGGAACTTTTCTGTCACCTATAAGATACAGAATGTTGCCCAGATCAGGTGCCAAAGAGTGTTAAGAGTAAGGGAAAGACAGCATTTGTAGTAGAAGAAGAAAATTACAATGATCAACTTGAGTTTTTTAACCAGTTACGGAAACTTTAAGCAGCTATGCTTTATTTTATATTATGAAAGTGTTGACGATGGCTAGTACTTTAAATTCTAGTTGGAAATATGACTGATATGACGTCCTCCCTTGATAACACAATGACTAGAAGATGCCTTGCCCCTTCTTCTCCTTTCCTCTTTCCCTCTCTAACTTTCTTTACTTTCCTCCTTCCCTTCCCTACCTCCTATTATCACTTTACTAACTTCCTTTGGATAGTCAATTTACATATTTGCAAAACTTAAGACTTGGTATATACCAAGCTGTGTATTTATAAGCTCTATGAATTTTTTTTCAAAAACTTAAAGTAATAATATATTTACAAAATAAATGCTTAACATAAACAGCTTGTCTTACACACTCAAACTTCACAATTATACAAAACCATTTAAATGATGTTAAGTATCTTATCTGATCTGGTCAAAGCCAATGGACCAGAAGAGTCTACTTTGGGGTGACATCTTTTCCTCCCTTTACTGTTAGCCACCATCCTGCAGCATCCTGAGTATCCATGACTAATTTGCATAAAGAAGCAGACTGAAGCTACTGGGCTCAATCTAGTCAAGTTGTCCTTACTTCTTAGACACCACCCACAGTGAGGGGTCTCTTAGAATAACAAAAAGGAAACCAAGGAAATAGATATCCAGATGTCTATCAGTGCTTCCAGAAGCATCACCAGGTACTGAAAACCTATGTATATCACACCAGTTGGTAAAGAATGAAATAGAAGATGTTTAAAGTTGTATTTTTGCTTATTTAAGATCATACAATAGATATGTTCATAAAACTATGGTTTATATAATATTTATTTAACTCAATAATACTTTAACAGTATATGGCCAGCTAAAGGAAATTCCTGTCATATCTTAGCAATTTTTCATGAAGTAATACTTTTAATAATGAAACATTACCACTTTAATATATAATTTTCACAGCATAATGAAAAAAATATGAAATATTATGGTGGAAATAAATACCACAAGTCAGTAAAAGCAGTAAAATACGTGTAAATATTTTGAATTAAAGTTCACATTAATTTCATTTTTTCTATAACTGCCCCAAACATAAATGTCTAAAATAATTGTATATATTTCACATTTGTATTTAAAAAGAACGTAGACCCCCAAGGACTATAAGAAAAATGTGAAGAAAGATAGTACAAGCATTCCCTCACAGTCCACAGCATTCTCTAGTACAATTTATCAATGTAGATGAAACTTATCACTTTCATCACATCTTCATATTAAAACTAAATTTGAATATATCATTATGGACAGAAGGAGCATATACAACTGGCTTGAGTATTCTACATTAATTTTCCATCTTGAACTCCTTGGTTATGGGAATTCATGCTAAGAGTCAACTGAAATTCATTTGGATTTCTAATCAGTTTTTGCCTTTATGAACTATGTCCTGGCATTTTTAAGTAAAAATCAAATTTAATAAACAAGGAAAATTAATATGGAATATAAAATATGCTATCAGTCACGTTTCTAATGAGTAAAATGTTTTCTACTTTAGAAATAGCAATTCCCACTGAAGTGCCAAACTGGACACTATAGTTATGTGATAGTTAAAGATTATCACAGCTTCTTTCTCCTCTGTGATAACATTACATGTACTGAGATTTTACTAGGTTTTTAATTATCCTAGATTAAATGTAATTACTATAAATTATTATAAAATTATTAAAAATCAGAGCATGTTCCCTTTCTTCAATAGCTTGAAATAAGAGATTCTTCAATTGACAAGTCCTCATTTGCCAACTCTAGAAATCTAAAACGAAAGGTCTTATGTATCCTACAATTTATCAGTCATTCAATGAACACAAAATAATGTCTAGCTCACTCCTAGCTATTTACTGAAGTTGTAAGTTGCCTGAATTACTCTGTACCATTCTCTTAAATTCTCTCTCACATTTTAGCTTTCTTCTCAAAGAGTTGGTGACACTTACCAGAATGGGTCCTGAGGTGTCCTGTGAGGGCGTCCCTTCTTCTACAGGCATAGCTACAGAAAGGACATTTGAACGGCTTCTCTCCAGAGTGTAACTTTATATGTCTCAGAAGGTTGCCCTTCTGAGTAAAAGAAGCTCCACACTGGTTACAGTGGAAGGGACGTTCACCTACGGAAAGGAAAAGATGTGAGAAATATCAAGTGCAGTATACACAAGTGATTAATTTGCCATATATTTTTAAATAGAGCCAGTTCTTTGTGTTGAGAATGTTCATTTTATTTAAACCTTTATCTTCATAGGTTTGTCTTGCTAATACCAAATTCTCAAATATTAGGTCACATGTCATTTTCCCACTTCACATAAATTCTATAGTATTCCTGCCATTGATTCAAAAGATTAACAACAATACTCAATAATACTAACAATATAATAATACTGGCCACTGGTTGAACTACTAACTAGTTATCACCATGTGGCTGGCTTTACTAGTTCTTTTAACATAGTACTTCATTCTTTATAATGACATTGCTAATTTGGTATGAATAATTTCAGTTTACAAATGAAGAAACTGAAGTTCAAGTATTAAAGTATCTTATAATAGTAATAGAGCTATTAAATATATATTAAATATACAAGCTAAGAATTTAAATCTTGGACAGAGTAATTATAAAATCTTTATCTCTTTATTGTATCATGTCATCTCTTTTAAAATCACAGAAATTTTGAGTTGAAAAGGACCATTAGTCTAATTCTCTCATTAATTTGATGATTTCCTTATCAGGGGGCCAAAGATAGTCAATGAGTGACCTGGTTACAAATAGCATTTCCAAAAAAGTCTTCATATTAGTGCAGGTCTCTCAGTTCTCTGTAATGTAGTGAAAACATTAGCAAAATATTGTATGTCAGGGAAATTCCAAAGATACTATTCATTTAGACATTTCCTATATATTTGTTTGGTTGCAAAAATCATTTGTCTGATAGGCATCTTTTCTTCTTTTACTAATATTGCTATACAATATTTAAGCCAGAATTATGAGTTCGATTTGTTGCCATCCTCTGGCTGTCAACAATGTTATATGACACATAAAAACACAGTAAATGAAGCAGTAAAATTAGCAATTTGGGTCAAACTGATAACATTATGAAACCATGAAAAAATACATTATCTAGCTCTAAATATAGAATAAGATAAATTAAAAGTTAACATAAATGGCACAAATGTATATTTTAAAGCTTTAAGTTTAGAGTAAAAATAAAATTTAAAATCTGTTTTGGTTGAAATGAACCAATTTTTTACTTGAGGTTATATGATTATTATAATTTTGATAATTTCTAAAATTTTTACACTAAATTTTAGTCATGGTTTATGTCTTTGACTAAAACATTCAAAATAATAGTGAATAATTAAAGCTCAAATATATTTTTAGTTTTTAATATAATACAAACTATGATTCTTTTTATTAAAGAAAGTTAGAAGGCATAACGAAGATAAATTCTGGCAGCTACCACTGCACATTCTATCAAAAGATTTGTTACAAAACCTAATGAAAATAATTAATAGATAAGGTATAACATGAATTCCATAGTATGTGTTTATTTTGAAACTTAGTGAGACACATACCAAAATAAAAGTGTAATTTGTGTGTGGGTGTGTCAAGAGTTAAGGTTTTTTCTTAGAGAATTTGGGGCTGAACCATTTATGAAAAGTCCTATACTAAATTATTAGCTCAAAAATATTATCTATCATATTAAAGTTTTCTTAAATTTTATCTTATTTAACCTTTATGATTCACTTTGCAAAACTGTCAAATCATATCAACACCAATTAAAATTTCAAAGAAATGTAAAAGAAAATGCAATTAAAAAAAAAAAACGACTTTACCTAAAACTTCTCATATGAAGTCTTACAAAATAACCCAATTTGAAAATAAACTTAATTGTGTTAAATCTTTCTAATTTTACACACAAACATCTTAATACTTTAACTTTTTTCCAACAGAACAATAGTTTACAATTTTTTAAAAATAAATTTTCTTCTCTCTATCCCTGTGGTGGAATCGGTAATTAAATGTAAGAAGGTACTCCTGAATAAAAGTAACTTTTTAGAAAACAGGAAAGCAGCAAATGTAAACTTTTCACTGTGGATATTTTACTTGATTTCTGAAATCTGTTTCCCAGGAAACAATCAATTAAATACAATAACTTTAAATTACATTATTGTAGTAATTACATTATTGTAGTAACAAAAACATTTGAAATCATTTTGCCTTTGGAAAATACTAGTGTATCATGCTAACTTAGATTTTCATTAAGCTTCTTACAATATTTGGGATGAAATATTTTAAAAATTGATAAAATTGAGTCTTATGAGATTGACAGGGTAATTTTGATTTTACATTCATGATTCAAGATACTTTCAAGCATAAGAATTACTTCTGAATCCATATGATAACCCTTAAAGAGGTAAGAGAAATCAAAAGAGGTAAGAGTACATAGGCAAGTACTGCTGTATATGTAAGTCACAGTGTGGAGTATATGTTAACTGTGTCCCCAGGCCATTAGGAACTAAAGAAAGAGGCAAGATGAAGTTGAGAATTCCTGTTCTCAGTTTGGATAAAAGAAATGGGGCAATAATAGTAATGCTTTTTTATTTCAACTAGATGAAATTTTGAGAAATATCAAGCTCCTTGACAAGTCTTGAACTCTTAAGCTTATTTCACTTTTGGATACTAATTTTATGGCTTCACATATTTCGAGCTGAAATTAGTTAATATCTTCTTAATGTCTAGTTTATATAAATGAGCATTACATGTACAACTCTGGGTTTTTGTGCGTTCACACTAAATTGAGTTGAAATTACAGTGAAAATCCTCAATAACACTACTGTTTGGAAGCTAAAAATGAAAATGTGTTTAGCTTATGAGATTCTTTTCAAAATCATACATCATTATATTAAAAGAATCATCCAAATAGAGGAGTCACATGCAGATCTGTTGAAGAACAGATCAAAAATAAGCGGAATGACTTTTTCTAAAAAGGCACCCTGTCAAATGTTGGCAAATCTTTTTCAAATGTTGTAGGATTTCCTGACCAAGGAATTACAGAAATATGCATAAAATTATATGGTAGCGGTAAAGGATTCAGTCAATAACCCATACCATCTATGTAGCTTGAAACAATACATCTCGATTATTTTTAAAACAAATTTTTTAATAAATAGATTTAATCATTTGGTCTTTTTCGAGTCAGTATAGGCCTTGTCTAAAATAATATTAATACTGTCCTTTTAAGATTTAATTACAAGCAAATTTCAGGAAAACCCCACAAATCAACTAAACACACTGGTGACATTACAGAGTAGTCTAGGCTTAAAAAGCCATGTAGGCTACTGTAATAATTAAACTCACATGGGTGGCACAAAGGTCTGGATCCAGGATAATTAAGATTTAGTTTTGTTGCCTTTATTTCCTGTCTCACCTTTTTTTTCAACCAATTTACTAAATTTCTCGAGGGCCATCTTGAATTATTCACTGGACAAAGTTACTATTCTTATTATGTAATAAAATATATTCCAATATTTTATGTACTTTCATAAACACAACTACGTAGATCCATGTTTAAATGTTCATATGAAATGTCAAGTATATAGACACCAATTTGCTTTGGTGAATCAGAGAGGGTGTCCTATCATCCTATGTAGGATGGAGCAACCACCTGGGAATATGAAAAATCTCAAGCACCCGGAGAGAGGAAACCAGCAAAAGAATGACCCCACAAAGCTGTAGAGTATGGGCCAAAAACTTAAAGCTATAAAGATAAGATATTCTACATCAAGGAAAAAATAAAGGATATAATATATTTATATTTGTATCAATTTGTATTAGTGCATGAATTAATTTATTATTCCTATATATTTTCCCTATATTCCCAGTGAAGAGTGCCTGGAGTATCCGATGACAATATTACCTGATTACCTACAAAAGTAGCAATACCAACAAAATAACAAGTATTAACAAGACTCTGGAATTGGTACTTTAGTAGGATATGAAAGAGAAAGAGGAAGAAGTGAATTAGATCTGATACTCCATGTCATTTTAGTGAATTGGTTGAGTGTACACATTTTCACTATTAATTTTTATTATATACTCTTGAAACAAAAAGGCACAAACATGTCTTTCCCAGAGGCTTTATAAAGATTTAAGACAGTGCCTTTTATATTAGGTATAAATAACCAGTGTAAAGAGAAGTTCTAAAATGAAGAAAGTTCATGGAATTTAGTAGAAAACATTTGTTTAATGATTAGATTCTGACTCATTGTTTATCGATCAAGATTAAAGAAATACAAATACAGACTTTCTGTTCTCAAATAGTATTAAAACAGAGTTGAATATGTCATGACCCACTCATATGTATAAACTGGGTCATCAGAAAGATACATTAAAATAGTTAATTTAAAGATACATCAAAAGTAAAAGATTAACAATATATGGTAGATATCCCAAGCTCCTTTACGAATTTCTACTAATATTGACAAAAATCTTCCATATCTGAAGAGAATGTAATAATTTTCACAATACTCCATCAAACATTTTAATAAAAAAGTTTACATATTTCTAACAATATTTTAAATGATTTGTTAGTTCATTCTCCTTGCCTTTACTACTTGAGTAAAATCCCTCATTCATAGAACTTGCTGAATTCTGTATATTTAGAAAACTTACAAATCATTGATTTTCAGAATCAAAATAATTCAGCTCTACTATAGTAGTAAATATCAAATGAACAGTAGAGTAAATATATAATCATTCAATTTACAAATTGAAATTGAATGATTCCACAGTCCACTCAAAATCACTGTAGAAAACTGAAAATTAACTTAAATTTTCAAGAGAGGATACTCAGATTCTTTGAATGATCTTTAACTCAGAATTCAAAAGGTTTATTAAAAATTTTAATTGTTTTTAGCATATTTTTTCAGCTTTAAAATGAACATTCTATGCAACTCAATTGAAAGTCATTAGATTAATTTTGTTTAGTTTATATGCTACTAGGTGGATGAAGTTACACATTTGAATGAGTGTTATCTTCCTCAATAAAATAACTCTAGAATAATAAATACATTATAACTTTATTGGAATCATTTTTTAGAATGGCAGTTAGAATTCATAAGCATAGGAGAAAACTAGACTCATTTTATAGTCTTTTACTTTTTATTCTTATCAAGTATGACACCAAGCTTGATATTTTAATTTTCCCATGTGATATTAGTCAAGATTAAAGTTAAAACATTATGATAATAAAAATAAATACCTTAAAAACATGATGCTATTTAATAGGAAATTCAAAACAAAAAGCAGAATTAAACTATATGAGGGGATTCTGTAAAGCTAATGATTTTGACTAAGAGAACACTGATTTCAATGTGTTACCTCTCACCATAATTTTTAAAGTATCAGTTATATTCATATATTATCATAAATTATTGGTATAGCGATTTTTCAAGCATAGTATATTTGAACAAACCAGTCTGGGCATCAAGGAATGTTGGGTCTAGCCTCATAATTCCCTTAACTACATAAGGAATAATGAACAAAATCACTTGACTATTTGGGCTTCAGATTCTTCACATGTAAATGAGAAGTGTCAACTAAAAAGACTTCAGTGTACCCTGTGTCTCTAGTACTTTAAGATCTACTTATTAAATTGATTAAGTTGAAGTTAATCTTTTAAATAAATTCACTATTGTGATTTATCTCTCTCACAAATAAGCATTATACTTTAAAATTGAGATATATTATTAGTATTGTTATATATACATTTAGTATTATAATTAAAGCTATCATTATCTTTAAATCAATTTTCACATGATTTTGAAACTTTTTAAAGAGTCTATGATTTGCCTATCTTACCACAATATCATTTCTGGTTTTAAAATGTTTTTCTTTAATATTATCAAAGAATTTGAAGAGATTTGAATAAGGCCTTTTCCTCATTTGGTTGTTTTTGTTATAATGCTCAAATATCTAAAAGTATATATTAAATCAATCTGAGGTCTCTTTCTTCACCCTATTCCCTATTTACACATTCCCAGCAATAATCTCCTTGTATGTGTTATAATTAAATGTTACAGGAAGATGGCTGCATTCTTGAACTGGGGAAAGTATCTGCCTACTACAGAGACTTACAGTAGGCAAAGACTGATTGGAAATTCTATTCCAAAAAGTAAACTAGATAAGTTGAAAATGATCCATTCCTATATAAATGCATGAGTACCATTTCATAGTATAAACTCTTAGCTAGCAAACTATATTACCTGCCCATGGGTATGGTAAAATATGTATAGAAATACAAAAAGATTAAGTTACACAATGAAATTCTCCTATACCTTTTGAACCCTTATCATATTATTGCTATATTAAGAACTGTGGAAACTGAATCCCAAACTTCTTTTCTGATATGCTATTCAGCTTTGAAGGCTGGAAGTCAAGACCCAGGCTACTCTCTGCTTTTCAGCAATCCAATACTAGCAGAATTCTGAAAAGGTAGTTTCACCATTGCCACCCCTGAATAAAAAGGAAAGAGAATAGATGTCAGGTAATATCAACATCAGATGTCACAGGCAGTCATCAGGTTATTCTTTCAGCTGCTTACCAGTGTGACTCCTTTTATGTACCATAAGCACATTGGGCCCAATGCAAACCATGCCACAGACGTCACATTTCAGTTTACCATTCGGAAGCCGGATTCCTCCCTCGCCTTGAAGCTCCTGGACTTTCCTGTTGTCAGCCACCTCGCTGCTCTCAATTAGGGGTTCTTCTAGGCTGCTACCCTCATCATGGCCCCTGATTTCATCTTCACGGCTCAGGGGTTTCCTGTCACACTCTTCATCACTCTGCATTTCTAGCTTTACTGAATTTGCTGTAATTAAAAAAGAGAAGAAAACTTAATGCATTTTATGGGTTGTCTTCTACAACTTTGTCCCACCCACTGTCATCCTATTAACATGGTTGGAAATAATATAGTAAGTAGAATACAGTCCCTCACCAAATGTAATGTTAATATATGCTGTGCTAAATGATATTCTAGTGAAGCTTTAGTATGAAAGTTAAGATGGCTCAGGAAAGCTCTAGGTAAACATAATGACACTATAATCTGCACATATTATTTCTTTAGCTCAGTTACATACTTTTAAAGTAAGTCTTTAAATAATTTTGGTATTGGCTTTTGAATTTGTCACTAAGTCTACTTAGAATGAGATAGGATTATAGAAAAGAGAAGATAAGTATACTGCTTAAACTCACTGAACTATGCCTCCTGCCTAATTATATTTTATCTGATAGGGAAGGAGGGAGGTAAGTAGGTATGAAGGAAGATAGAAAGGAAGACAGACAGACTAGACAGATAGATAGATAGATAGATAGATAGATAGATAGATAGATAGATAGATAGATAGATAGATAGGCAAGACAGATTTCCTTTCTGTTTCATTTCAGAAAACTTGTATAAACCTACTTCTGAACAGAGCAAGAAAATAACTTGGAATCTTAGTAAGAAGGTACACTGTCAAGTAAAACATATAAAATCAAACTGAACACATATTATGTTTATATATGAAATGAACACAAATATGTTTAGCTGTACGAAGTTATGCAAAAAACAAAGAACTTGTAAGTTCTTAAGTTATTCTGCTTTCCTTTAATATGAAAAAAAATTTTCTACAGAATATCTTAGTCTGAAAATCAAAGTATGCTAGCTTTATCTATGGACACCAAAAAGCAATGGATAACAGGAGTGACCTAACATGCATGTACACACTTGTAACTGTTAAGAAATTTAATGCCTTCTGTTTTCAGTTTGTAGATCATCCCACGAAAATTAGGAATTTTGCTAACACAGCCCTCATTCTAGATTTCTGACAGTTTTTTTTTTTCCACAAAGTAGGAACATTAAGTGAACATCAGTTTTTTATCCAATGATCTTGAAAAAGGAAGCATTTCCATAAATGGAAATAAATTCCTTTCATTACAATTATCTTCTTAGAGAAACCACACATCTATGACTTGTTAGTACTTATGACTGTTAGTACTATAAAAGTGACTCTTTCCATACACTTGTTTTTGGAACTCCCCTATGAACAAAAGGCATAGGGTAAAGCAATATGATCACTGGATTCAGCCAGGAGACCATAAACCCTGAATTTTTGTAGACAACACAGAACTTAATATTGTCCATAAATAGGGCAATTTCTATGAAGATGAGAACTTGTTAGTGTCAGTGAAATGAAATTTTACTACAAATATCAACATCAAGAATTATTTTTCAAGCTTGGTACCTAATATGCAATTAAGACTGTAAAATTCAGGAATATCCTTGGAATTTACACACATTACTATGAATTGACAATCAGTAAAATGTAATAAAAATGGTGAGAGAAAATGATTAGCAATATAAAGGGGAAATGTGAATTGAAAAATGAAAAATAGTATGAAATAAAATTTCAGTTGCTCAATTTGTTCTTTGTTATTTAATAATCAAAAATAACTATAGCATCATTTTTTCAATAATTTCAGTGAGCAAAATAAGAATATTTAATATAACCATGGTTTATAGTTTAAAACAAAGAAGTCTAATTTTAAATTAGAATGAATAAAAGTTAACTCATTGTTACATTTATATTGTGACCAAGATGTATGAACTCATGTAAAGAATAAGTTACTAGGAAAAACTTTATTATCAGTATTATATAAATAAGTTTTGAATATCCTTTAGGATTAAAAGTTCCCCATATATATTTATGCAAAAGGTTGCTTCATGATGCAGTCATGTTTATGAATTAAAGTTTCCCCTCTCCTTACGATTTTTGAACATAGCTTATAGTCACATGTCCTACAAAAACACATCCTTCAATTATCTCCATTAAAAAAAAAGTTTGGTCAGTTCTGAGACGAGTATACATAGGACATAGGAACTCTTGGTATAAGTGACTCCTAAATAATTTTCAATTATAAATGCTGCTTCTACTGGGTTCTCATACTCAAGTTTTGTAATTAGTACTGTTTCAAAATACATAATAGTGAATGAGTAGGATTACACTAGAGTCACCTTTAAGTTGTGGAAATGGTATTAAATAAAGGGATAGCGAAATAAGAGTACATAGGTAAACAGATACAGATCACTGGAGAAAAAGGTACAAAACCACCTGGGGGAAATGTTATTTTGTGCAACTGTTAAAGTATTTTAACTTTGTCTTTGTCATAATGAAATTTTTTTATTACTACTATTATACTTTGGAAATCAAAAATATTTAACTCATAACCCAAATTATAACATTTAAAAAGGAAATGGAAAATAAAAATATGCAACATTGTTACATACACTCACACACTTCATACTCATAGAACTCATCTACCTCAACCATTAAGAAACATACTCAAAACTGAATTCTCTTTAAAGATTATGAAACCAGTAAGCACCTGCTGCTTGGCTAATATTTTGTTCATATGATTATGAAGGTTTAAAACTAAAAACTGTGGAATATTATTAACTTAAATAAGAAACCCATATTAAAAAGATGGTGTAAACTCAGAATCAGCACATGAGTAAGAATATAGAAAATATTTTACTAACAGAAAATTTCATTACATAATAAATGTGTTGGCTTGAATAGTACTTAAGATTTACCATTTTTTACTCTGTACCTTTACCAACTTATTCACATATGCAAGACAACACAAAATTTTGCAATTTTCTGGTGCTAATTTCAATAGTATAAAATTTTCAATATTTAAAATTTGGGGGGGAATGTCATTTTTAACTGATCCTATATATAAAAACTTTGATTTATAAAATTGAAACAATCAATTCTACCCTCATCCTTATAATTTGTTTTTTACAGATAGTCTTAATATTTTTAAATGTCAAGTTTCAGAAATACCAAATTAACATTCTTATGAAATTAGGGGGAAAGTCTTTAAGGTATGATGTGTAAGTGGACTTTCATATGTTTGGTTTCTCTTATGTGAGAATTCAAGAGGACATTTAAGGGCATTATTACTTACTGGCATCAATTTCTCCAAGTCTATGCCAGCTACTTAATGGTGTTGTACACACTAATTGAATCAATATGTTTTTCTAATAATTTGTTGTAGTTGATTCTGAGCTAACACAACTCTCATTGAAACTTTTGAAACAGAAACACCAAACATGATTAAATCCACGCTAACAGCCCAGCAGCTGTTTAAGTAATGTGTTAGAAAAACAAACTGCCTTCAAAACTCTGATGTAAAGCACAATTATTTACTAAGAACTTACCAACAGTCTAAACAAATAAAATCATCACAGCTAAAACTATTTTAAGGAATATGAAATCATTTTTAAAATATTATAAATAAAATTTCATATAATATAAAACCTTTGCTTCTTTTAACTATGAATAAATGCATATGTCTAGTAAAAGAGATCCCTCACAATAGCCTTAAAGTTTTCATTTTATAAATGTTTAGACAATCCCAGATACTCATGTCACTGAAGTACAGTTGAGCCACTTGTGGGTAGCATTATCTGTATGTCACATGGCTCCATCACATTTTATTTTTTAAAGATTTATTTATTTATGCATAGAGGATAGTCACAGGAGGTGAGAGGATTCACCAGAGACAGAGAAGGGAGCAGAACAGGCAGATGGACTGAAATACACTACTGAGGGGAACAGCGGGCAAGTCTAGGAGAAGTCTGCTGCGCCCTGTGGGTCCCCTCCCTGGTTGGGGATGGAACTCAGGCTGCTGTGCCACGGATGCTTCACAGTGCAGCATTCAACCCGCTGCGCCACCAGGGAGGCCCCATCGCTTTATTTTATTTTCCTCTCTCCAATAAAGGTAAACTATGTATTTCTAAAACTGACTAGACTAGATTAGTACTGCTGATCTCCAAAATACTATTATTCTCAGAAGTTTATAGTAGAACATTATCTTGTACCCTGGTTACCTTGTCTTCTGATACTTAATTAGTTATGGGCCATGGAAAATAACACTGAATGTTCTGGAAAACAGCAGGATAAAGGTAGTCTGTTTACATTAAGGATTTAGGGCCCTAATAATAATCATGATAATGATAGAAATGAGCAATTTATAATTCTTTATGATTTAAAAATATATATTCTGTTTCAACTATCACTTAAAATAACAATGAGTTGCAGGTCAGGAAATCACAGATAAAGATATGAGGGCATGGTTGTTATATGACTTTCCTAAGGATACAAAGTTAATAAAAGTGATTCTGCTATCATTTCAAGATCTTCTTCCTCTTAATCTCTCCATCTTTCTATGACATGACACTGGCTCTTTAATTAAACAAGCAACTGATACTATAATTAGACTTATACAAAAATTAGTCATGGAAAAATAGCCTTTTAGATGCCATAAAAATAAGGTTCAATCAGTTGAGGATACCAACTATTATAATTCCACAATAATCATGTAAAAACTACTGAATTAACATTTTCTATCAAGTCAGAGATGTATATACCTACTCAAAACACCTGCCTCCTAATATTTTAAATTTGCTTTGGTCCTAACATAGCAGTCTTTGTAGAACAACTAGTTTCTCAAGAAACTGTCAAGATTCTACCCTTTCCCTGCCCCCCAATATTCCTATGCCTCATCAGTGGTAGGTAAAGACAGCCATTTGAGGAATAAGTCAGTATTATCAAATTTAATCTCTAAACCAACAGTTTATGGAGAAAGAAATTTTAGGATTTCCCTTGTGGTCAAATTTTGACAGTCTTGTGCCAATCCTTGTTATAAAGATAAAGCCACACCTACAAGTAGCTCATTCTGCATTTCAAGTACATTTAAAGTGACCTTCACATAAATACCAGACGAATGCAGGAAGGCTAGACATTTGATTCCCTGGTGGTCTCCTACCATGCATGCCCATAATCAAACCGCACGCCTTTATGCCCAGCACAGTGGTACCAAAGATGAAGTTTCTATTTTTTGGCAGACAACTAGTTCATGAGAAATGTACAATGGGGAGAAAATAAGCCTAATTTAAACAGAAATGCCACCAGCAGACAACAGCCTAGCCTTTGATCCATCCGTCAAATAAATGATTTCATATGCCAGGTGCTAAATATTCAATATCTGCCACATCTTACATACCCAACTCCTTTTCCTGAATTTTTATAGACAACACAGAACTTATTCCCCTGACCTCTCACCTGGAACATTTTCAACAGCTTTATAAACTGGTCTTTTTTCTTCAGTCTTTTGCCATACTCTATTCCCCCAATTTATCCTCTTGTCATTTGTTAGTTAATATTTCTAAAGAGGGCTCATATTTACTCTGCTAAACATCTTCAGGGACTGCCTGATGCCTACAAATTAAATACAAAGGTACTGACTGGAGAGAAATGAAAAGGCTTCCAAAACACAGTTCAATGTTACATCAGCCATATGCCCTGTTAGTTCCTCAGTTAATCGTAACTTTTCCAGTCAGACTGTTCTCCTCTATGGAACTAAACCTATATATCTCTGCTTACTTTTTCCCTCTGACATCTGACATCGTTATTATCTTTATGGAATTCCTTTCCTATTTCTTTCATATCAGCATACTATTCAAGGCTCCCATCTAATAGCTTTTTTTTTTTTCAGTAAGTGTTTCTTCAGCACAAACACACAATATGTTATTTCCTTAACTCTATGCTTCCTAAAATGTAAGATACTTCAAAGGAAATGCTCTCTGTTCAAAGTTGTAGAACCAGCCTATGTTACACACACCAGGCACGCAATATACATTTGTTGAACTGTCATTACTAATTATACTTCTCTTTTTAAGTTACAGACAATACATAAATTAACCACAAGTGACAATTATAACAATATGGTTAGATTTTAAACACAAAATATTAAATAAATATTAATTAAAGGACCCCACTGTGTTGCCTGATTTAACCACAGCAGCCACTTTGTGGAGTGCCCAACACGATCCTCATTTTACAGATGAGGAAAAATGAAAACTCAGAACGATTGAAATAACACGTGCAAATCAGGAATCTATTTGGAATCAGCAGTGACGCTGGAACCCAGAACTAACATATGACTAACTTCTTGTTATTTTTTCTAAGTCTCCATAAACTAAGAGGTTACTAGCTACAAGTAAAAAAAAAAAAAAGAATATCAATATGTTAAAAAAGAATAAATCAATGTGTGCCATTTAACATGTTTTTCTTATTGCATGTCTAATACAGGTGTAGTAGCTTGCCAGCTTTGAGTAAAGAGAAATTTGTCTATGAGCCTGTTTTGGAAGAAGACCAGCTTACACTGCCAGATTTTCTGAGCATGGATTTTATTTCATATAAGAGCAATCTACTTTGAACTGGTGTTTGGCAACCATCTGCTTAACATAACTGTGGGAGGCTTGTGAAGCAAATTACATTGTGAAATTATCTCTTTAATAAGGGATGTACAATTTTTTTTAACCGAACTTCTGTATGAAGTTAAAATCATTACTCTAAAACCCAGCTGCGTGGGTGTATTCCCAAAGGGACCCACACATTGGACTGCCAGAGGTCAGTCAGGACACTTAAACCAGGTCAGAAGGCAGTGCTGGCGGCACGCTGAAGAAAAAGAGATAAGAAATGGAGCAGGGTTTCTATTACGTGGGCAAGAGCAATAGATGGAAGAAGCAAAGCCTTGCCACTCACTTCAGCTTTGCTGAATCTCTCAAGTGAAGAGAAAGAGAACCCAACAGCTTTCCATTCCCTGTGTTCAACTAACGTTGCCAAATTCTGGATCATACATAGTTATAGCAGGCTGCAGTTCTTTCCTGGGTATTCTTCCACAAATGTCACTGACTGACATAAAGAGTCAACATCTGGCCCCAAAATGTGGGCTTGGTCAGTTAAAAAGGTATCATCAATAAAATGTATCTGATAGTGACAAGGAAAAGAAAATTTGCAATGAAGATTAAGAAAAATCAATCTAGATAACCAGCACAAGTATTTTTCCGCAATGAAGCATCAATAAAAAACTGTTTTACAGTGGTCATACTTAGTTTCCTACCCCTAATGAACAGACACGTTAGAGTCCTATAGAGTGTAGATGTTAAAAGGTACAAAACAATTACAAAGCAACATATGAAGGTCTAGGCACTGAAAAGAAGAGAAACACGGACTTAAGTTAAAGTTCTTTATGTATATATGAGAATTGTCAGTATTTCCCAGTTTCCTACTGTGCAATGTGGGAATGATATACTCCACATAAAAATCATAGGAGTGGGAGAGTATGCAGTCGCTTAGAAAAGGCAGTATAATCTGCGTTAACAGTGTGGGATCTAGATTCACCATGCTGGGATTTAAGGCCAGGTTATTTCATTTATTAGCCATATTACCTTAAGAAACTTCATAAGTCTCATTTTTCTCACCTAAAAAATCAGAACAAAGGTAATATCTGTCTCTTGGTACTGTTCTGAAAATACAATTCTGTGCTGTTCTGAGAATTAAATATAAATAAATATACAAAACACTATCAACTAATTTATTAGATCAATCATATGAAAGCATATCATAAAATGTAGAACCTCAAATAAATACAAGGGTGTTTGCTATAGGAAAGTACAGGGGGGGGGCTACTGTAAGTTTAATGAATGAAGTGACATTTAAAAAGTACTAACAGAGGCTTCCCTGGTGGCGCAATGGGTTAAGCAACACACTATGAAGCAAACCACAGCCACTGTAACATGAGTTCGATCCCTGCCGCTGGCCGGGGAGGTGACCCACATGGCACAGCATACCTCTCCTACCTCGCCTGCTGCTCCCCTCAGCAGTGTGTTTCTCTAGATCCACCTGTTCTGTTCACCACTATGTCTCTGGTGAACCCTCTCACCCCCGTATCTCTGGTCTGTACCCCAGTTCTTGTATGCAAAAAATAAAATAAAATAAAAAGTACTAAAAGGTTGGATATTCTTTTACTAATATAGAAAGGAGACAGACAACAGTGAAGATGGGGATAGGTATAAGAGAAGAAAAAGGCACAAGTAATATTCCATGCATGCTGGGTTTGAGTTACACCATTTTTTCTGGATTGCATACATTCAACAAAACATGAATAGAAAATATTCTAAAATCAAATGGAATCTAAAATAGGGTAAAACATAAGAGAATTTATGCTTGTAAGACATTAATTTCAAATACTGGCACTTTCAACCATTAACAGACTCGTATTTCAACAACCATTGTATGAAGGAGAATGCTGCTAAAAATTTATTAATTCATCCATTCAAAATTACAGGTGGTGAAGTGCAGTGAAGAACACACTCCCTACATTCATGGCACATGAGAACTTCAAACATATTTGTATGGACATATGTATGTACCACCCTCCAAACCCTCTGAAGTTCTACTTCTAAGACCACTTTACACATACATATGTATGTATATCTATTTGCTTTTATTTTAAACAACTATGTAAGTAAAATATTGTAATGAAAAATACAAGGACAAGGACTCACAAGCCCTCCCTCCAGAATATACTGCTACTATCTTGGTGCAAAATGTGGAACATAAGCAAGAACTACTTATAAAATCACTATTTCAAAAGTTATCTTCTTCTGAATTTTAAGTAGTTACTATAAGCCCGTCAATTACTCATGAACTGAAGTTTTGATTTTCAATGAGTTGCTGTCCCCATTTCTAGAACACATACTAGTGTTGTTGTTTTATATATTTTTACATTACTTTTCATTTTTGTACACCTCCTCTCAGGTGTAGTCCCTATGAAATTCCCATCACCAATTCACTGGTGTCTCATCCCCATAGACCCTTGTACTCTTCGCACACATTCTGTTCCTTCTCCCTCCTCCTCCCCTGGGGAATGTCTCAGAATTATAGCTGTCTGTTGATTTTGATTTTTAATTTATTATAATTATTCTTTTCCTTAGTCCCTTATTTGTTTCCTCTACATTCCTCCTG
Organism: Galemys pyrenaicus; assembly: GCA_019455555.1. Lineage (NCBI taxonomy): Eukaryota > Metazoa > Chordata > Mammalia > Eulipotyphla > Talpidae > Galemys > Galemys pyrenaicus. Next base: position 10,965,448 of record JAGFMF010011501.1, read on the forward strand.
TAAGTGAAGCTATCTGATATTTTTTCTTTTTCTTTCTGGCCTATTTCACTAAGAATATTCCCTTCTAGTTCCATCCATGTTGCTTCAAATTGCACGAGTTTGTCTTTTTGATTTCTGTGTAATATTCCATGCATGCATATATACCACATCTTCTTGATTCCAGTCATCTATTTTTGAGCATTTGGGTCATTTCCATAGCTTGCCTATTGTAAAAATTGCTGTGATAGGGCCTCCCTGGTGGTGCAGTGGGTTGAGCGCCCCACTGTGAAGCATCCACAGCACAGCAGCGTGAGTTCAATCCCTGGCCAGGGAGGGGACCTCTCCTGCCTTGTCTGCTGCTCCCCTCAACAGTGTATCTCAGTTGATCTGCCTGTTCTGCTCCCTGCTCTGTCTCTGGTGAATCCTCTCACTTCCCATGCCTCTAGCCTGTTCCCCTGCTCTTGTATGCATAAATAAAAAAATCCTAAAAAAAAAAAGCTGCTATAAACATAGGGGTACAGGTGTCCTTTTGAATTAGTGTTTTTGTGTCCTTTGGGTAGATTCCTAGGAGTGGAATTGCTGGATCGTATGGAAGCTCCATTTTTAGTAGTTGTGGAACCTCCACATAACCGTTGGATCAGTTTGCATTCCCACCAGCAGTGTAGTAGAGTTCCTTTCTCTCCACATCTTCACCAACATTCACATAGTAGTTTGTTAAAGCTTGTAATGAACGTATGCTAAACACAGTGATGTATTAACTCTAATTATGACAGAAAGCACATTAAACAGACATTTAATATAGCTAAATGGGCATACAAAAGTGTTTTAAAAACATGTAAAGATAGGTTGTTAATTTCATGAAATCTAAGAGAGCTCTTTGTTCATTTAAAAATATTTATTTTAAAATACTTGATTATTCTAGTCAGATCATAAGTGAACTGAAATTATTACAAAATGGGTTTTATTTTTCCTTTTGTTGGCCTATGATTTAATGTTGATATCACTCATCTGTAATTGGGCAGATTACCTTCTAAGAGGCTCAGCTCCCATATCAATGCAATAGAAGTATTACTGTGTATTTATGCAGGTAATTAAAAGTCTACCTGCCTGAGGCCAAAACCCTTGAGGTCCATTAGGTCTGTGGTATATATAATTCCAAAATATAACCAGACTATGCTTGAAATACTTCTGTAAAGAGTTTGTGTGATCAGTAATATTACTAGCTACTTACTATCTCAATATAAACTTATTTACACATATACAAATACCATTTTTGCTAAAACCAATGTCAAACTGTTTACCATCTACATTTTTTTCCCCTCGGAGCTTAACAATTTCAGCACTCAGATTTTTAAGTCTTTATTCAGAGTTGATTTTCATCTATGGTATAAGAGGAATTCTTTTCATTCTTTTACATGTGGTTGTCCAGTTTTCGCAAAACCATTTATTGTAAGACTATCATTTCCCTATTGTGTATAATTTACTCCCTCTTCATAAGTTAACTGGCCATATGTATCAGGCTTTATTTCTGAGCTCACTATTCTGTACCATTCATCTATATATCCGTTTCTATGACAATACCATACTCTTGATTATAGCTCTGCAGCATAGTTGAAAGCCAAAAGTATGATGATTTTTTCTTCTTTCTCAAAGAGTGCTTTATATGCTCATGTGATTCCACATGCTCTTTTGTGATTCCACACACATTTTAGGATTGTTTTTTCTATTTTCTCTTAAAAAAAAAAAAGCCACTGGAATGTGGTAAGGATCGCACTGAATCTGTAGAATACTTTAGATATTCTGAATATTTTAAAAATATTAATACTTCCAGTCCAAGAGCACTAAATCTTTTAATTTATTTGTATCTTCTTCAATTTCTTTTATCAGTGTCTTACAATGTTTAGGCTATAATCTTTTACTCCTTTGTTAAATTTATTCCTAGGTATTTTATTATCTTTGATAAAAAACAATAAAAATGACATTGTTTTCTCAGTTTCTCTTCCAGGTAATCTGACAGAAATGCAATCAATTTTTGTATATTGATTTTATATCCTGCAACTGTATTTATTTTATATTACTGAATTTACTGGTTAGTTTTAGTAGTTGTTTGTGGATTGTCTATGTACAATATCACATCATCTGCTAATAGAAACAATTTTATTTCTTCCTTTCTATTTGCATGCCTTTTATTTCTTTTCTTGCACAATGGCAAAGATAAAGAAACAATATAGAAATAAGGCATCTGTCAAAGGATAAATGGTAAAGAATATCCTGCACAGAGGAATATTATTTAGTCAACTTGTGACAGTATGAAATCAAATCTATAGATATAGAGGGTAGAAAAGTAGTTGCCAGGTGATGGCAGGTCGGGTAAATAGAGGTTAGTAAAAGGGGACCAACTTTCCATCTATAAGATGAATGAGGTTTGAGGAATGAATGCATAATGTAGTAACTATAATGAATAACATGGTGTTTTACAACTAAAATTTGCCACAACTGAAATTCACCAAGGGTGTATAACTCAATTGTTCTCAAATACATAAAAAGGTGAAATAAATTGAGGTGACGAATGTGCTAAGTAATTAGATGGGAAGAATTCTTTCATAATGTATTCATATATCAAATCATGACAATGTACACTTTAAAATATCTTACAATTTTGTCAATTATACTTGAATGAAGCTGACAAAATTCAGAATGTATTTAAATTTTTAAAATTTCTTTATACAAGTCTGTTGCTAACTTTGGGGTTCAGATAAAAGCCTAACTTTTAGATGATATATTTAAAGCCTCTGACTTAGAAACAACATCCCTACATCTAAATTCTTGTATCTTTTGAATGAGATCAGTAAGAGCTTGTTTAAAAGTGAGTGAACATTAGACATATACTAGAATATGTACTGGGAACCAAGCTGGTACGTATGCAAAATGTTCATTGTTAGGCAATAAATGTTAGCTACTTAAGCGAAAGATAAAGCAAGTGATTAATGTGCCATCCCCATGTGTTTCCTCAGTTGAATATTGGCTGGCATCCAAGAGAGGGGGAAAGAAGCAAACATAACATACCCAGGACTTTAAAAAGTGCTACAACCTTCACCAAAAGCATAAGGTCCTTGACTCAAGTAACATTATGAAGACCCTTTTGAATTTTTCCTTTTTTCTATTTTGTCCCTGTCAGGATATGAACCCTGCCATTATGTATAGCTTGCGGCTGTTTGCAAGTTTCCACCCCATCTGGGACTAAGAAGCAAATTGCAGGTTTCCAGGGAGGGGGAATGCTGTTATAGCAGGGACTGCCTCAGCTCTTCGTATGGATTGTCTCAAGTGCAGTGAAACTAGCCACTTTGCTCCCTGTCAGAACCTGGCCACAAGGTTTTGTACTTTAAGTTACTGAAATATACTAGGCTTTAGTTTGTGAAGCCTACCATCTTTCTTTGCTTGAAGACTATAAACACATGAACCATTAAGTCATGATACTCCTTTTCCACCTATAAAATGAATGACATTATTTGAGGTCACAAGAATGCCCCAAATCTACATTTTTGTCACATTCATCTCATGAAGCTCACAGTCCTCTTCCACATTCCTGGTAAGTTGCCTTTTTTCAAGATAGCACATGCTTACTAAAAAGCACCTCATTCTGTGGAAGCTGTCAGCAATTACTGCAGTGAACTTTAAATCTTTTTCCTCTAACTACTGTAGTATTCTAAAAATAATGACACAACTTCTCCCTGCTTTAAAATGTCAAGCTGACCACTCAAAAATTCAAGCTAGGTTTCTCCAGAAAGGCCCAAATGATAAGACATTTTACGAGTCTTCCATTTTATCTCTTGTTCCATTATTACACTGCCTAACACCTTCACAGAGTAGCAACACCTTCTGGGACAAGCTGAAACTAAAACAAACTGCAAAAGCTGCCACCTGAACAAAGTTAACAATATGTGCCTGGCAAGAGTAAGCCAACTTTTTTTTTCTTTCTTCGATCTGACAATATCATTTAAATTAGTTTTATTTTCTTCTTTATAGTTCTATTTCTAAGTAGTTTAAATCTGTTGCATAACCAATTTATTTAGTAACCTTTCTTTAATTGTGCTGCAATATTTTTAACAACATATACCAAATATACCCTACTGTTTTCATGAATTTCACGTTTAAATCTATATTCAAACATGTTTCCATTTTATACTTGGAGAAAAAAAACCTCTGCAAAATTTGAACTTTCTTAAATTCATAAAGCTTTAAAACCCCAGTTGACACCAGAATTACAAATTTATTTACAAGATTAATGGGAATATAATAAAATCTTGATACAGTTTTCAAACAATGTAGACAGCATGCAATGTACATTTTTAATGGTTCAATTAAGGCAAAGAAAAGTAATTTATAAAAAAAAAGATGTATCAAGATCGAGGTAAGTAAATGGCATATCTTTAACCATCCTTTAACAAATTGAGGCATGGGAACTTGAACACTTTTCCAGAAAGAAAAAGTAGTTTTTTCTTCAGCTAGTAAAACTCGTATTAATGCTTACATTTACTGTATAATGCATATTTGTGAAAGCACTGGGTAGTACTCCAAGGTCAGGGAATTAATTTCCTGGCTTTCATGATACCCCCTTCACATAATCTCTTGCCCATAAAATTAGATGTCATAAGCAATTCCATTCGTTCAATACATATTTATATACAGTACAATCTATACATTAACCACAGCTAAATACTGATGATACAGGGTAAACAAGATAAGCATGACTTAAAGTCTGCTTATAAATGGACACAATGACAAAAATATAGATTGTTCTCTGATAAGAACAGAGTGCCAGAGAACACATATCTAGTAATAAAATATACAGAGTTTGAGGGGTAGCCAAAGAAGGAGAAAAAAGCAAATGATGGTGTTTAGGTCTCTCAAAATAGTACCACTAAAAAGGAAAGATTGAAGGATCTTAAAGGTTAAATACAGAGCTGATGAGGCCATAGGAATTCATTTATTATATGGGCCAATTTGAAATAGCTAACAATGGAAGGAGTAGATGAAAAATTACTAACAGTTATCAGAGGACCATTAGTTGAATGTCCTTCAACAATGGCCATTTAATTCCCAGACAAATCTTTCTGACAGATATTAGCTTCATTTCTTAAATATCAGAACATCATACTGCTGTGCCTCTGAACCTGCTAAATACCCTCATATTGTATATCACTGATTACAAAGGAAACCAAATCAGGATGGGGATCCTTACTTCAACAAATATACTAGAATTCAAATTTCTTTCTCTGTTGATGATGTCATCTTAAGACATTCATGTTTTATGAGGTACTACACAAAGACATACAACACTAAGCAAAACACAAACTCATCTGAGTAACATACAAATGAGTAAAATTTAACATTAACATAATAAATACAAAGTACAAAGAGTTTGCAGAGGAAAAGAACCAAGCACAATGAATGGGCTAAAAGTGGGCTTATATAGCTGGCTTTATTGTGGCAAGAATATTAGTTTTCATTCACACCATAAATACCTCTGTGGTACATATTCTACTAGGTACCAAAGATACAATGGCAATTAAATAAGACATGGTCTTTATCTTCATAAGCTACTCATATTAGGTAGAGATAAGGGAAGATAGAAATCCTATGAAAGTCTGTGTGAAAGGAGGACTTACTTAAAAGGTAAAGAATTTGGAATAAGAAATGGTCAAAGTGGGCCCTCCCTGGTGGTGCAAGGGGTTAAGGCGCAGCACTGTGGAGCTATCCACAGCCACAACACGTAAATTCCATCCCTAGCCAGGGAGCTGATCCACATGGTGCAGCAGACATCTCCTGTCTCACCTGCTGCTCCCCTCAGCAGTGTATTTCAGTCCATTTGCCTGTTCTGCTCCCCACTCTGTCTCTGGGAATCCTCTCACCCAACTGCACTCCGGCCTGCCCCCCAGCTCTTATATTCATAATAAATAAATAAATAATTTTAAAAATGCTCAAAGTAATTCACTAAAATTCCTGGAAATAAAGATTTGTAAACCCTACAGTATAACCCTTATCAGAAAATAACTTCATTTCATTATAATTTATTATCACCTTTTCACCTATGTGATTTTTTTTTAAGTATTAGAAACAAGCAACAAAGAAAAATATTTATGGTTGGAAGTAAACAAACATGTTAAGTATCAACTGGCAATTCTAATAATTCCTAAATTGTCTCTACTACAACAATAAATAAAATTATGTAATTGCCTTTTTTTACTATAAAAGTGTTCCACATGTGAGCAAATCTTTAAAAATTAAACGTATACACAAATTCTAAATGCAAACCTATAATGAAACTTCTTTGACCAATTATATTAACCATCATTAGCTACAAGATTGCTCTGACAAGTAATAGAACATTTGGTCAAAAAGTAATGACTTGGTTAAAATTTCTACCTGCTGATAATAGTTGCAAAGCTTTCACTATGCTGCCATATTATCAGTCTTAATGAAATTCACTTGTCAGTTCCATTTTGAAACAGTGAATTCTTGCCCTGCATGACAAGGGTGAAATTAAAATCTCTTCTTTTCCTAATCAAATCAGCTGAAGATGAAAAATAAGGAAGACGGAGTAACTCAGAAATTTGTCACTAGTTGGTCAAAAATAGATTAGTATTCAGGTTCCTTTCCTTTGCTTCTTCCCCATTTTTACTGGTGATCTCTCTACAAATTATCAGTCTACATTTCTTTAAACTCACTCTATACCCAGCAGACATAATGAGTAAAATTTTAAATATGTAGTACTTTAAATGGTAAAGAATAATGCAGTTGATAAACTAAAATTTCTCTTTTTTTTAGTTGAGGTAATATTGGTTTATAGCACTGTTTATGATTCAAAAGTACAGGTTCACACTTTTGTAGATGTATATTACCACACCCACCCCAAAGGCACCTATAGTCCTTTACCATGGTCCACTCATCAGTTCCTGGGATGTAGGTCAGAGGTGCAGGGTTGTAGGGGAGTGAGAGGATTCACCAGAGACAGAGTGGGGAACAGAACAGGCAGATCTACTGAAATACACTGCTAAGGGGAGCACTGGGTGAGACAGGAGAGGTCTGCTGTGCGATGTGGGTTAACCCAGCAGCCAGGAAAAGAACTCATGCTTCACTGCTGTGGATAGCTTCACAGTGCTGAGAGGTAACCCCTTGCACCACCAGGGAGGCCCCAAGACTTGCTGAATTTTAACTCTTGAAAGTAAGGCTCATAAGAGAAGAGGTCATGTTTATTTGTTTATATTCACATTTCCAGGGTGTATTACATTAGGCTTTATATTTGCTAGTGTTCTTATTTTAAGTTTTTGCTGTACAGTCTTAAAAACAGTAACCCAATAAAAAATAAGGATGGCCAAGAAAACATGAAAATTCAACTCAGATGATACATGAACCTTCTAAAATATAAGACACCAAATCCATGCAGCTGGATTCAGAATTTATGTTCTATAAATTATATTCTGCTAAACACTGTTCTATATCTTCAAGTGATTTCCATTCAACGTTTATTCCCTCCTTCACATAATAGTGCATACATTAAACAAATATATTTACCACCTGACAGAAGTACAGTATTTTCCTGAGTGCAGGAAAGAAGAAGGTTTAGAGGAATGGATAGACATATTATTTTCCTAAAAGTCTTAACATCTATTTAAACACAACTTTGTCATTAGTCCATATTCTTCATGACTTGGGGACAGAAAAATAGTTTAAATTTTACTTGGTTTCTAGAATCTAGAATTCTAGATTCTTGAATTTCTAGAATTCAAGTGCTACACTTGAGTATTTCCAAATTCTTCTAGGGTAATAGTATGCTAAATTTTCTGAAGCTATTCCAACTGAAAAAAAAAAACACCTTTGTGATGTAAAATTTTCACCCATCAAACTTTATAGCATATTAATACAATGGCATAACTGTTATTATTACAATTTATTTCCAGGCTCATCAAACATAAGTGTAATTTACTTGGGCCAGAGAAGGCATGGGGTCTGATCATAAAATAGCAGTTTGTTTCCTTAAAATAAGTTTTAGTGATTTCAGATTTGAACTGTGTAAGTACATTTCTAGAAAACAATTCTAAATGGCTACACATTCATTGTTTCTCAGTCACCTATCATACTTACACCCTGTTATTGACATCACTTAATCTTACCTGAAGAGAAATGATGACATCTATACTGCCTTATTTCATACAGTGTATGTATGTTGTTCTGCTGGTTTAATATGGCCATATCACTATTTTAACATGTTTTCAGTCCCATTCAATAATATTAAATACAAAAAAGTAAATCTCACTAGAAAAAGTTTTCTAAAAGTGATGTTATGCATTAGTGAAACAATCTACTGGAACATGCTTATGGGTATGTTTATCAGCAAAATGAACATTTAAATATTTAAAATTAGCGTATTAGCAGAATATTTTAAATTAACTTAATAAAGTGTAAAGGTCAAGAATGTTTGACTTACAATCAGTAGACAATACATATAATATGCCTTAAGTGGGCTCAAATGTTGATGCTATTATAATATTGTTTTTGCTCTTGATGTTATCTAACTACATTTTTATCAACTCTCATTTCAGAATTCCAGTATAAATGCGCCTTTTCTGAGATAGTATGAAAAAACATTTTTAAAAATTAATTAGTACCCTTAAAGGAAATATTTGGTTTTTCATTAGCTGATACCTATTGACATAATAACCATTAAGAAATTTATATTAGGGACCTCCCTGGTGGCACATCAGGTTAAGCTATGCACTATGAAGCATCTGCAGCCAAGTTCGATCCCCAGCCAGGGAGTAACCCACTTGGCACAGCTGACCTCTCTTGCCTCACCCACTGCTCCCTTCAGCAGTGTGTTTCAGTTGATCTGCCTGTTCTGTGCCCCACTGTGTCTCTGATGAATCTTCTCACCCCATGCCCCCATGCCTCTGGCCTGTGCCCCAGTCTTGTATGCATAAATAAATTAATCTTAAAAAAAAATTTACATTGAACACACTAAGTATATTCTAATCATTTTGTTTGGGTGAAAAATACAGATAAAACATTTTCATGTTACTTATCACTTGATATAATTTAAGTGCTGACATATAATCATGAAGAATATGGTGAGATTATTTATGATCTTTCTTCTCCAGGGATGAAAACTGTCAAAGGACTCATGAACATAAAATAACACAAGCAAGCACTTTATCAAATTTAGGTTAATGATAACCACCAAATAGAAATATCCATTTTCCATATGTGAGATTCATCAAATCTGGTACAAAGAAGACATATTAATGACTTGCTAGTGACTGAACTGTCCATTTCCAAGATCTAACGGAGAACATATATGTATATTAATGCATCATTTGTTTATATTAGTGTTTCTTAAAATGTACTCCTGAAAATCACAAGTATCTGTCATATGCTAACATGAAACATTCCATAGCTGAAGAGAATATGACAAAAATTTTTAGTCAGTTTTCTAAAATAAATCTTGAACTGCCAGTTCTTTACTTGATGTTATATACTTTGGTCCAAGGCAACAATCTTTATGTTCTTTTCACAAATAAAATCTGTCCTATTGATATTATGATGCTATCCTGTCTGAGTTTATATTATAATGCAATTCATACTTAATAGTTCTATAAGCTTCAGATTATTTTAAGTCTATCATCTTATTAAATCTTCACACTGTCATAAAAAGTATACGCATTTGTAATACACATTTAAGGAAACTGAATCCCCAAAGCTCAATAGATGTGTGTAAAATCACAAAGCTAGTTAAGTTGAAGAGCTAAAACTTATTTTGTCAGTTTTCCTCTTTTTTTAATTATTTTCCATCTAAAACAGTATTATTTCTTGCCTTTGAAAAGTTCAAAAAAAAAATGAACTCTTGTTATTCATGACAGCATGGATGGAACTGGAGGGGATTATACTATGTGAAGTAAGTCAAAAGGAGAAAGACAAATACCGGATGAGTTCACTCTGTGTGGAATACAGAGAAGCAAAACAAAGGGTCAGGCCAAACCAAACCCTAGATAAAGTAAGCCCTAGATATGTGACTATAAGTGTGAGAATGTCGAAGGAGAGGGTAGTGCGCAAAGAAGGGAGGAGACCCAGTGGACTATGGTGGAGGAATATGGATGCCTTGGTGGTGGATACTGTGTGATAAGTATCTGAAGAGATGTAAACCCATACCACTGAATCATATACAATCTTGTAAACCACTGTTAAACACAATTAAAAGAGAGAGAGAGAGAGAGAAATGTGGCTAGAAAGGGAATTCTTCATTTTGGTAAAATAAAGTTAGTGGCTACCTAATTTTCACTATTAAGAGATCAATTATCTGACTCATAATCATGGGCCAGATGGACAACCCACATTTCACTTTTTATCACAGCAAAGTCACCATTCTCTCCTATGTCAACTGTATGCCAAACTCTCAGAGAGTTTCTATAGAGCTGCATGATGGATAGTGACTTCTGAAATACTAGGCTAATGTGAAAGGATTAGCTCATCATTATGAAGTCAACTCTATTGAAAAATTGCAAATATTGTATTTATTACTTTTTGTTTTCTTTCATTTAACTTATTTTTTTTTAAGATTTATTTATTTATGCATACAAGCACTGGGGTACAGGCCAGAAGTGTGGGGGGGGGGGTGAGAGGATTCACCACAGAGAGCTGGAAGCAGAACAGGCAGATCAACGGAAGTACACCGCTGAGGGGAGGAGCAGGCACAGCAGGAGAGGTCTGCCACGCCATGTGGGTCCCCCCCACCCCCTCTGCCGGCAGCAGGGATTGAACTGGTGCTGCAGTGGCTGCAGTTTGCTTCATAGTGCATTGCTCAACCCACTGCGCCACCAGGGAGGCCCTCATTTAACTTATTTTTAAGGGGTAAGATGAGAACTGTCTATAAGAAACAACATCCTACCGGACATCACCATAATAAGTTCCTTGCATATCACCAAGAGAGGAAAGAAAATTCATATTGTTCTGCCACAATGGCACAAGATAAGTTTGCCAGTCCAAGTAAAACTGTTTAAAGTGGGAATAAAATAGGCAGTGTTTGTCATATTCTGACTTTTGTAGCTACTTCCTTTTTACTCAAAGTGCTAGCAATCTTAAAATATTGACTTAGTGTCTATTATATTTCTCTACTTTCCATTGTAACATACAGTTTATCCTTTCCACAACACTTTGGATATACTTTCCTGTCATCTGCCCCAATCAGAATTAACCAATTGTTCCCTCTGTTACCTGGAACTCTGCCAAAAACTTTCAAGAACAAATTAACTAATTTGATAAATTAATGAGCTATTTCTAGCAAAAAAAAAACAACTTGATTAATACTCAAAACCATGTGTACCCCAATTCCACTTCCTAGAACTTACATAGGAAAGGTCAAAGAAAAAAATGGAATGAAAATATACTTGAAGAAAATAATTAAACACCAAGCTTGAGCTACTATATACTCTGAGGTAGCTATAATATGTAACATAGATTAGATATCTTATCGACACATATAAATTCATTATATGTATTTTTTACTATATCTGCTATATTTGGTTTGATGTGGTAATAGGAAAGGGAAAGTGCTTTTGCTCACCTATTTATCTATAAACATTGTATTAGTGAATTTCAAAAGAATTTGAATATTTGCTTTAAAATAATCTATGAGAAAAAGTAGTTTGGGGTATAGGTAAAGAAAGGTCATGAATTAGTAACTATAGAAGCTGAAAGATGGAGATATGAGTTATGGACCTATGAAGGTTCATTAAATGTCTACTTCTCTATATAACCAAATTTTCCATAGTCAAAGTAAAGACAAAAAAAGGTGAGAAAAAAACAAGTGATCGATTACTTCAGGTACAACAGTTACAAAAATGTAGCAAATTTAATTCAGAGAGAATCTTGGAAATAGTTGGAACAGAAAATGTGGTCACAAAGAAATAAAACCTTTAACAATGTATGACAAAAAAGATATGAGTGAAGTAAATGTGAAAATGGGGGGGTACAGATAGGTTGATTTTAAAATTTGCCTTTGACCATTTGTTTGGTTTTTCTTATTCCACCTATAAGTGACACCATCCAATATTTATTTTTGTCTTCCTAGCTTATTTCATTTAGCATAATCCATTCCAGCCCTACCCAAGTTGTGGCAAATGGCATGAGTTTATCTTTTTAATTGATAATTATAATATACATGGAGTTGGGGTGGAGTAAGGTCACTTACTGACTTCTATCCAGAATCCATTTAATTAGAGGTGAAATGTGGGCACAATTTTGACCTATTTTTAGAAGAATATAATGGACTCTAGTAAAGGACTATGGGTGCTCCAATGGTGGAAATGCTATGGTGACTACACCTGAGGGAGGCAATTAATTTTAAACTGTCAAAACACTAGCAAGGGTGTAAATCAATGTTATTTCAATAACAATACATAAATTTAAAATAATCCTTTTTTAGTGTTTGGCTGGGATTTTTTAAATTGTTAGGATTGACAAAATAATAACTCAAGTGCATACATGACAGACCTGGAACGAGCACAAAAGGTAGTTTAAAAAGACTAACAGTATAATATGGAGCTGGGCAGTGGTCATCTTATTAATCAACAAACGGGAATATGGCCCAAAGGTCCACTGAAATCAAGATATAGATTTAGGAGGAAGCATAAAGGAGATTAACAAAGAAGTTTAGGTGAGTTAAAGAAGATTTCTCAAAGACTAAGTTCTATCTTGAAACATGTAGAGGAGTTTGCCAATTAAACTGAGTGTTGGAACATTCAGATGGGACAACACGTACAAATGTAGCTGTGCATGAAAAACTAGATTGCAAATAGTTGGTGTTTAGAAACCAGTCATAGAGAAAGTGAGATTTAAGGGCAAGACACAAAATCCTGGGAGAAATCACAAATTCATTTCTAAGGGATGAGATACCAAGGTCAGACCAAGGCTAACATCACATGTATATATTTGTACTCAACTACCAAGCCACCACATGACTCTATCACACAGCCCTGATCAGGGTCCAGAATCCATTAAGTATATTCAGTTGCTATGGTGAGAAGTCAGTCTGCAAAGTGAGGCAGATAAGTGAATATGTTGTAGTAAGGAGTAAACTGTAGACCTAATAAAGATATATAAAGAACAAGACAAACACATGATCAAGTTAAAGGTAAGCGAAGCTGTTTACAAATTACCCAGTAATTTATGAGAAATCTAGGATTTTTAGAAACATTCCAAATGGGAATTCATTCTACTAGTTCTGTGCTGCTCAGTGTAGTACACTATATGTTGAAACAATTTACCATGAACACTAGCAGCAATATGAAGGCTTACTATGTGAAAATTATTTTGCTATGTTTGAGGAATAAAAGGAATGAAGAATGATATTCATACTCAAAAATCTTATTGTCAAATTAAGTAAATAAAATAGTTGCCTAACTGTATAAACAAACATACAAAGCAGAAAAGTGGCAGGTATTTTATTTACCAATGTATTTTTCAATAGTTTATTATACAATGTGATATTCATGCCAGAATTGATGTGTTTTATAGTAAAAATACTGATAAAAGGTTTGTTAAAGCCCATTATTAGTGGTAATAGAAGCAATTAAGCAAATTCTAAATTCTGAAACTAGTAAGCATGTTTATAGGGATTGGATATCATAAAATAAAATCCCACATCATCCAAATTACCCAAAGTCTTCAGTATGTGAAATGAGAAGAAATATTTAGAGCATCTATTTCCCCTATTTTGAAACAAGAATTAAAAATATCCTCCAAAATTTGGTAAGTGCATGAATAAGAACAATATGCTATCAACTCTACACAAATAGCAAAAAGACACAAAAATTTAATGACAATTGGTTTAGATGGATTTGTGTCAGATAATTTAACTTATTATATCTACAAAAACCTGGGACATTGTCATAATGTTCCAGTTTTCTTTTCTCATTCTGAAATGTGTCCATGAAATGCAATTTCAAAGAGGATCTGCTTTGCTTTGAAGAGTTACTAGCAGCTCATTTAAGATACAGAAAAACATTTTATATTTATATTCCTGCATGTCTCTGCTTATATGATAGTAATTTCATACCTTTGACACAACATAATACATTTCAAAACTTCAGTTAAAATAGGACATGTGGGCCCTCCCTGGTGGTGCAGTGGGTTAAGCAACACACTATGAAGCAAACCACAGCCACTGCAGTACGAGTTCGATCCCTGCTGCTGGCTAGGGAGGTGACCCACATGGCGCAGGCAGACCTCTCCTGCCTGGCCCACTGCTCCCCAGCAGTGTGTTTCAGTCCATCTGCCTGTTCTGCCCCCTGTTCTGTCTGGTGGACTCTCTTACCTCCCCGCACCTCTGGCCTGTACCACAGTGCTTGTATGCATAAATAAATCTTTAAAAAAAAATGGGACATGTAAGTGAATACCTATTAAAAACTATAGCATGAAAGACAAGAAATATTAAAATTAATGAATACACTCTGCTTTTACAATGTTGTAATTTAAGGAAACTGCATAAACTCTACTGGGAAGAATAAATTTTGGAGTAAGTTCAGGCCTTGATGTAAATAACCAAAACTAACACTTACCATTGCCAATTATTCAAGTATTCTGTGGAACCCAAGCATCTTGATTTCAAATCCCAAAGCTGTCTCGCACCAGCTATTTATCATAGGGCAAATGAGCTGGATTTTTTTTTCTCTCTCCTAGAATATTTTCCTAGTTTAAAAAAACATAATGGCATGGACTTCCTGGGATATGACAGGATTAAATGGTATAAAGCATATGAATCACCTCCCATAAGGCCCAGCCCATGAATGTATTAGTTCTGTTCCTTACACCTTTTCCAAAGGATTCTTCTGTATCTTGCTTATACAGTATTATTATAGTTTAGTTCTGGTATTCAATGTTAGAGAAGTATTTAGGAACTACTTTTTTTAACAATAGCTTAGAACAAGGAAATGAAACACACATGAAATCTTAATAGAAGTAATAAGGTCTAGACAAAATTTTGCCTCTACTTACCAGACCAGGTATTTTTGAAAAAAAAATCATAAAATGATGAAACATATGAATGAAAAAAATCATCTATAATACTCTTAAACATGAAAATATTTGAGAAAAGGAAAACCACAACTTTTCTCTAAACTTAAGGTTTTTGATGGCAGATATCATGTCTATTACAATGAGCTGATTATTCCTAACCAAGTACAAAGTACTAAGTATGAAGCAAAGTCAATAATATCATTATATATGTGCGGGAATGAACTAACATATATGCAAGTGACAAAAATAATTCATTTCCTCCTTCAAAAATTAAGATGATTCAAGGAGACCCTCTTTTTCATTCATTGCAAACCTCTGCGGTTTAGGGTATTTAGAAGAATAAGTTCTCTTAACTGCCCCTTCTTTGAGTGTTCTCTAAGTTGCTACAGTCTCAAGATCTTATTGTGATGAGGTTTCCCATACATGAAAACATACTGTCATGACTTCTCTAATTTGAAAATAGCAGTAACAATGACCTTTGCTGAAATCACATTTTGCAATCTTTGCAGCTCTTCCCTGTTTCCCCATCACACACTGATGTAATGCTCTTAGCTCAGACCGTATTCCTTTTCATTGATGTCCTTGTTTATCCTCATTTTTCTGTTCTTGTCATTCCAGTCCCATTGTTATTTCATGCAAAAATATCTCTTTCTGACGAGTTTGGCAAAATTAATGTCTACCATCAGAAGAGTGAGTCTACATTCTGATGATAAAGGGATTGATGTGATTTAATTCTGTCTTTTATTAAACTGTTCACTGTGACTTGAGAACACTCTTACTCATTTCTGTATTCCAGGCACTTAACACAGTGGCTGTCACATGGTAACATTTAGAATATGTTTATTGAATCTAATTCAATCCCAAATTAGTTCAGATTTACTATAAAAAAGTACAAGTACTTCTACTAAGTATTTTTTAATAAAAAGATGAGCTTCATTTATTAAAAGATGCTAAAAAGCAACTAAGCATTTTCCAGATTATGTATGTTATCAAATAAGATGACTTTGGACACACACATATGTTCCAGCCAAATTTACCTGTAAGATATGTGACACCATTGACATCAAACAGGATGGATGACATCTATATGAATATATTAACATCAAATGTTAACATGTTTGAGTTTCATTTTACTTAAGGGAGCTGTGTTTATAAAGATCTGGGTTTAGGACTGGATTCCAGAAACTATTTTAAAGGCTTTTTTACAAAAATCAGCAAAACTGAAGTTTATACATCAACCCATGGAAGTAAGCAAGCTGGTTTCACTGTGGTGTAATAAAAGAATGAGAGCGGATATCTATTCAGCAAAGGTGTTGCAGCATTAATGATAGGAAAACTGACCTGAGAAAAACATTTGAAACCCACAACATAAGCTGCAGAATGAAGGAAGCAACATGATGTTGGGTTAGACTATCAGTCAATATCATGCACTCTATTTAAGAACTATCTTATCCTGAGGTATAATCTGTTTATGTTTTGCTATGTATATAGAAGAGCAGTTCCCTATTCATGATTATCCTTAAGGAGGTTGTAGCCTTGCTAGTGATAGGTGTCAAGATCTCCAAAAGAGATGGACTTTACTCACTGGAAAATGTTGAGACTTTCCGGGATCACTCTGGCCAAGTTAGTAAACTTGAGAAGGTAGTGATTACAAGTTAGCCAGCGGCTCTAAAGTGGTGAGATGCGGAGTAAAGAATGATTGCTAACACAAACTGCAGACAACACCAAATAATCTTCACTGAATTAGAAAACTCAAGACTACTTAGTATAAAATCATTACTCTGCTCAGAACAGGAATTACGTGGACTGAGAAGACTTGAATTTTTGCCTAAACACTATTCTAATGAATCTTGCATGCTTTAATATTCAGCAATACTTAGTATTTGAGCATATGCTCAATGTAAGCATCTAGAATCCAGGGAAAGAATTTGTGGAATGCTGTAACTGTTTGAATAGGTTGTATCCTCAAATACCTGCATCCAGAAAGAAAAAATAAAGTTGGGAGCAAACTGCAAATATTACTAATTTACCATTACTAAATCCCCCCCCCCCCCAAAGAGTTTTAACAATGCAAAAGAATATATGGCATGAGGTATAATTCACAAGAGGTTTAAAAAAAAAAAAAACAGACTAAGAGAACTCTAAATTTCTGGAGACAAGAATGTCACCTGTGGCTGCAGGGAAGCAGAAGTGATCTTGATGTGGTATTAAGTTATTTTAGGTGAGTGACAGGAGACCACTTATTTTTCACACAAAACACTAGCTACAGCAGGGACAGCTCACCTTTCTACCATATCCCTGAAGATGTTCAGAGATTTCTGGACTTCTTACGCAGGAACTACAAGGACAAACTATACTTTCAGAGAGACAACTGCCAACCCCCCTCCCCCCAACCCCTTATACAATCAGGCATCAGTCCAGCAGCCCCTGGCTGTGCTCAAGCAAGGAATTTTAGGAATGGGGAAAGGAATGGCATATTCCCTAGAGAGGTTAGCCTGGAATGGGGGTGGAGGGGGGAAAAGAGGGCACCCTTCACATCCCTGTCAGTCAACTATTATTAACTATTATGCTGATGGACTGGAATCTAACTTTATACTGGCCACGTCTGGCTTTTTTCCAGGTTCAACACATTGCCAAAGAGGAGATTGTGGTTTTATTAAGTGATCTAGCCTTTGCTCCTTAAAGATCTCCTCTGTTAATGCAATAGGAAGAGTCTCAACACAATGTTCTCCAGTATGTACTTACTCTGTTATGATATTTAAAAAACAACAATAGACACCTTCCATTATACCAGTTCATTTAAAGCAGTAAAGTTAGTTTAAAGCAAAGGGTAGGGGAAGTCATATCAATGGAAAACCTGAGCAAACCCAAGGTCTTGATATATAACATATGGTGAGATTAACCCTTGTATAGCAGAGAAAACATGTGATCTGTTTACTCCCTGTTTTGCACTTTGACTCATTATTTCTGTGGGAATTTTGATTTGCATGAAGGTATAGTAGATTTTATAAGGCAGCAAATGCTAACTCACCTCACTAAACATATTTACAAGTCAAAAAACCCAAACATGTGCTGATAAAATTCAGAACACTGATTTCAATACTTTTAGTTCTATGAGGTACAATGCAACTCATTAGGAGAAAAAAGCACTTTATAGATATAGTTGCTTATATGTAAACTGACTATCCATTTTTTGGTTGTTTCATTATAACCTATCTCTTTCTAAATTACTATTAAAAAAGTTTTAAAAATAGTATGTCATTCTGGTAAAAATAAAAACAACTCCAATCTTTCGGTTAAGACCCTTTGGTTAGTAGTCAAGACGGTTTCCATTTAAATGTCTTAGAGAAGTGAATCTCATCTTTTCAAAGTTCTTCACTTCAATCTCCCAAATGCACTCCCTCACCCTAATCTACTCCAAAACAACATCATTAATCACTAAGTTTCTCAGACCAAAAACCAGCAGTCATTGCTGATACCTCTTTTCTCCTCACATGCTACTTTCTATTCATCAGCAAGTCTGATAGGTTTTCCTTACACAATTCACATCTACCACTGTTCGCTACCTCAACTGTCCCTGCACTACTTGGCCCACCACCACCTATGTAGATCTCCTCCAGGCTTCCTGGAGGTGACCTTGCTTGCACCACTGCTCCCTTTGACCACTCTCCACAGGGCATCTAGAGTGACCTTTTTGAAATATATATCACTCCTCTACTATCTGTCTCTTCATTCATTATACTATAAATACCCCAGGTATGGTTCTTGCTATTCCTCAAATACACCAAATTAGCAAAGTTTCGCAATTTCCAAGAATGGTCCTAATAAAATATCATGTAGTAAATGTAACACTTTGTGTAATGGAGCATTTTTGGCTGATAGGCCTAGGGCCCTAAAAGTCATCTCTACTCAGTAGGCTCAGTTCTGTTTGTAATTCTATGTACACAGCATCCTTTATTCTACAAAGGGGAGAAGAGACTGAAAACTTAACACTTGGTAACAGATAAGTATACAGGTGAAAGTACAGCCTAATATATGTTCCCTATGGGACTTCTTGACTGAGGTTAAACACATTACAGTAGAGGAATGAGGATCAAAAGCTGATGGAACTGTGTATCATGAAAAATGAAGTTCTGAAAAGATATTCTGACAGAAAATAATCAAGAGGCTGATGTTCTGGCATGAGCAGAGTTTATTTAAGGCCAAGATGATATAATACAGCACAGAGCTACAGAGAAGGATCCTACAAAAAAATCTCAGATGCTACATATGGCATCCTTAATATGAGCTTTCTCTTATTAGTAGTGACATCAAAAGATCTTTGTCAATGAACTTCTTGAGTTGTGAACAATGACACTGGAAGCCAGAGGAGGAACAGAAGGTAGTGTGATTTGCATATCATTTCAGATAGATGAAAGAATGGCTTCTAGAAGTAAGACAGGTGAGAGTGGCTCCCCAAGGTAACTAGGAACACCAAAAGGGCCAATTTCCCTGAATCAGGCCAGTGGGGCTGGTAGTGGGGGTCCTTAGCTACCTTAATTTGCTCACTGAAAAACTCATGTCTTTATGTGGAAGTTAGACTAGTGAGCATTGTAATATCCAGGTTTCAACTATAGGTAAAGTCCAGTTATTTTATCTTAAGCTTTCTAGTGGAGACTAAATATACTCTTTTGTGTCATTAACTCCAGGTTCATTTACTTTGACCTCAAAATTGTATTTGATGTTCTACATCTATAGAATTATACAATGAAATGATTTTGTCATACTTCATTTTCGCCAAGAAATAAATCAATTGTAATTAGTTAAGATGAGTTATTGCTGGTATCCTTATAAAGAGGGGGAATTTGGAAAGTGATATGCACACAAGGATAACATCATTTGAACATGAAGGCAAAGATTAGGGTGATTCATCTATAAGACAAGGAAGACAAAGATAGTTAGGAAATCACCAGAAGCTAGGAGAGAGGCATAGAACAGATTCTCCCTCAAGCTGTCAGAAGGACCCAACACTGAAGAACTTTAACCTCCAATTTATAGCCTCCAGAACTATGAAACAATAGAATTTTATTATTTAAGACACCCAGTCTGTGGTACTTTGTTACTGCAGTCCCAGGAAAATAATATAACCTCAGGTGAGATACATTTCATGACTGCAAATGAGTTGTAAAAGTGATCAAGAAACTACTGCAGGAAACTTCTGAAATACTTCAGAGAAGTGGAAAAGTGTCAGAGCACTTTTATAAGTCTAAAAGAAAAGAATGTGAATTCCGTAAATCTCAGATCAGTTAAGTTTATAATTAACCCATTAAAATGAGTAGAGAAAAGTGAGTGTGTAACAGCTCTTAAAAAGGTTCCCCTAGGGTTTCACTAAGAATACTTTTTAAAAAATATTCACCTGTTTATGCATACAAGAACTGGAGTACAGGCCAGAGGTGTGAGGGGTGAGAGGATCCACCAGAGAGAGAAGGGGGAGCAAAATAGGCAGAGCTAATGAGGTACAATGCTGAGGGGAGCAGCAGTCCAGGCAGGAGAGGTCTTGTTGATCCAGTTAATAGACTTATGAAAGAACAGGCACTTTGTTCTTCCCAAACTTAATCAGACATTTGAAAAAGCTTCCCAAAATATTCTTGAAGTCAAAATGGAGGAATATACAGGAAATAATACAAGAGAGAGATTCATGTAACAGGTTGGAAAGCCACACCTAGAGTGCCAGTGAATGAAAAGATGTTACCTTGAAGAGAGGTCTCCAGTTGTATACTGCAGGACAACTTAACAAGACTCAAAAGAAACATGCAAGATGTATTTATTGAACTTGTATATGACACACAGTTGTCAAAGAATCCCTCATCATCTGAATGGCTGAGTCTGGATTCCAGAAATCATCTAATTGAGGAAAAATGAGAGGGAATAAAGATGCTTACCTAAGCAATCAGAAATGGGGGGGAAGTACATATGACAACTCAAGGCTCAGTGTATAAGAGGTACAGGATAAACAAAGTTTTTGCAGGCAAGCTCTGAAACCCTTAATAAAGAAAGACTATTTCACTTTTCTCTACCACTACTACACTAGTTCTAGCTAATATGCTATTTTACTTAACTTGAGCTGGTTTCCCATGTCTACTAGTTTCCCCATTTATACTCTTGCATTTTCTAATTAATTTCTAAGAAAATGAGTTAAGCCATCTTTTAGAAACTATAACCACAATAATCTGCTCTATCAAGATACAGTTATGGTCATGTTTAAAATTTTACTTTAAATTCAACTGGCAAGAGCTCTTGCTTACTCTCAAAATGCAGTCCACAGCATACTGCAAGAAGGAGTAGTGAGCACTGATTTGTTTGCTAATCCCAAGATTACTAGTCTTCTATTACCCACTCATGCTATTCCCTTCTGTTATGGCAACATCCTCACTCCCTCTTCAAGCCACAATGATTTGATGATCAGGTTTAACTTATGCACTGCTCAGTCACGGGTGCTCTTATTCTGTGCTTCACTCTTAAAATTATCAGTTGTTCTATTCTGCAAACTCTATGATGTTACCTGCACAGATTTCTAGGATCACTTTTCATGAACTCAAAAACTATTCTGAGTGCTGCCTCTTAACCTGGGTTCCCCTCTTTCTGTCCTCAAGTAAATTTTACCTCAAGCTAAGTTTATTTCAGAATTTTCACTGCCCTTTCCTGAGACTTGATTTTGGTCAGGGCACAACAGGTCTATCCCAATAGACCAACTATTAATTCTTTCTTGCCCAGAAGGCCCGGAGCATCTTATGTAAATTGACCTCCTCCTCCCCAAGAACCAGCTTTACAGAGCAGAACACACCTGCTTTCTCAGGGAGTGGCAGCCTTTTATTAATGAAGTCAGAAGACTTTCTGTTCCAAGACAATGGTTGTGTATTTGCTCTATATATGCTTAAAGTATAGAGTCATACAAGTGATACAGAAAATCAACCTTTCTGCATTGAAAAATCTTCCACCACCACTACCTGCCCTCCCCAAAAAGAACAAATTCTATCAAGTCAGTGTTCAAAATCTTTCAGTAGCTGTTCAAATGCTTTTAGTACAAAAATCCAAACTTCTTCCCATGATCTACAAAAGAGTGTGTATCATATGGCTCCTTCCTGCTTCTCCACCCACACATGTCCTCCCCTCATCTCACTCCAACATACTAGGCCCAGTTGCTTTCTTTCACTTTGATGAACAACTTTCTACTTAGCTTAGGGCCTTTGTACACATACATACATATGCTACTATTCTCTGTACTCTATAGTTTCTCTATAGTTTTGTGAATACCCTCTCCTGACCTATGCTTCATTTTAAATTTCACCTCTTTTAAATATTTTATATAAACTAATACCCTAACAATCTTTTTCATGACCTGCTTGTTCTTAATCGCTCACAGCACCTGTCATAACTTATTATTATGTGTTCTGTATCAGGTATCATTTTAAAATTTCTTTCATACTCATACTATACTATAAGCTCTGAAAGGACAGAATCAGGTCTGTTTTATTTATCAATGTTGATTAGGTCCAGTGCCTGGCACATAGTAATCGTCAGAAAATAGTTCATTATATAATTGCATAGTGAACAGTAGTACAGAGCCACCAACTATACAGTCTTCG
The DNA here is from genome assembly GCA_019455555.1 of Galemys pyrenaicus. NCBI lineage: Eukaryota > Metazoa > Chordata > Mammalia > Eulipotyphla > Talpidae > Galemys > Galemys pyrenaicus. The sequence continues at coordinate 10,988,121 of JAGFMF010011501.1, forward strand.
GAAAAAATCTCACTGTACATCAAAGGTTTAATAAAAAGGATTTCTGAGTTAGAAAGAAATATAAATTGCACAAACTCTAACTTTCTAATTCTGGAACTAAATAATTTTAAAATATAGACTGTCATATGGATTCTAATAAGATAAGGTCATTATAATTTGGGAAGTTAGCAAAAGTTTCAAGGCTTACCTGTAATAAAATGGACACAGACTTAAAGGAAATATTTGACTTAGAACAGCACAAGAACGAATTTCAGAAATGTGAAAATGAACACAGGGAAACATAAAAAGGGAGATGTGAACATTTCATGTGAGAAGATAAATCTGACTTCATTTGAGAGAGGCATGGAATAACAGGTTAAGCAGAAATCATAAGGTTAGTTGATAAAGAGTTGAACAGAGTTCTCATTTCCATCTCTCAGTCCATGAAGTGATGAAATTATGGAGATTCATTTGGTTAAGATAAATAATTTAGAGGGAAAGTAGCTACAGAGAAAGTCAATAGGAGGCTACTGACCTACTGTAATAATTTTGAAGCTTAAAGACAGAAGTTACATTCTACATATGTAACAAGCACATAAATAGGCACAGTTTCCACAAGCAAGAATAGGAGAAAGCTAACAAGGGACTACCATAGCTTCAGGAAGCCCAATGCCTACACCATCTTCCTTGAGGTGGTCTGGGCCCCCACTGGCCTGGGATAAGAGTTCCATAGGAAGACAAACACTGTCATGATTGATCTGAGACAAACCAGTTGGTGAGCTGACAGCTTATTAAGCAACAGGATACCCATGAAGCTGCTGGGATGGCTTGAGTATAGACACTCAAGTGACTTGGGAAAAGGCTGTTTCTCAAAGGTGTATAAAAGCATTTTTATTATCGTAGCAACCAAAGTAACTATCTCTGTGAGTACAGGGTGAATGCCAGACCCCTGTTAAAGATGAGACAAGGAACAGTAGGATGAGAAAGAACAGGATCAAATCAAGATAAATAATAAAGAAAAATAATATAAAACTAGAGGAGAGGTTAATATGAGAAACAAAACCATTAAAAAATCAATGATTCCAAGATTTCGATTTTGAAGAATCATATAGAGGGCTATATTAATGACAGAAATAAGGTATTTTAGAAAACAAATGAGAATAAAGTGTTATTTAAGAATTCTGATTTTTTTAATCTACTAAGCAAAAACATCCAAAAGTAATCTAGAAATAGAAATCTTTAAACCTTAAATTCAGACCTGAGTTCAAGTTGTAGACTTTGGGGAAAAAACTAAGGAAAAATTAGTACAAATGTACATAAGCCCTTTTGTAAGGAACATCATGGGAAATGACAGAGATACAAATATAGAGTTTTCATGATAATGTAGATTTAAATTCACAAAAAACATACCATTAAATTAAAAAATAGGATGTTATATAATACTACGGTGCATAAATGACTCTATAAATATAAAGTTCATTTAAAAGAGTGATCCTCAATTCAGGATGCATACCAGAATCATTTGCATAATTTTTAAAAGAGTAGTGAATGTATGGACTGAATTGTATCCCCTCTCCTTCAAATCATGTTGCAGTCTTAACCCCTTATATGATGGTATTTGAAGCTGGGTCCTTTTGTAGATAAATTAAATCAGATCATAAGGATGGAGCCCTCATAATGATATTAAGTGCATTTAAGAAGAAATACCAGAGCTCATTCTCTCTCCATATGAGGACACAGCTAAGAAGCGGCTGTGTGCAAAAATGGAAAAGAGTCTTCACCAGACTCAACTATGCAGGTACCCTGATCTCAGACTTCTAACCTCCATAATAGGAAGAAAGTAATTTTCTGTTGTTTAAGTCACCACACCTAAGTATTTTTTTATGACAGTATAAGCAAACTATTACACTGATGCCTGACCAAATAAATGAGTACCACTAAATTAAAAAATATTCTTAGACTACAAAAATAACTATCTCTAATTGTATAACAATAAAGATTTATGTAGATAATGAAAACAGTTTAGTCACCAGAAAGTCAAAGATTTTAAACCATGTGTATATTATTCATTTTAATTATGCAATGAATTCTTTAAGTGGCCCATGGCATATAATAAACATTTCAAATATTTAGTTATTTAAAATAATTTCATAAAAATTAATATAACTTTGAGATTGCATTTTATCTAGTTTCCTGAAGTTTCTTCTGATGGAAATATCTGTTAAAAAGGTTGAAGAACAAACTGATATTCCAATTTTGCTAAGAAACATACCAGGCTACTTCAGTAAATCTAAAGAAAAATAATTATTGCATACATCTGAGCAGAACAAAATCTCAAAAAAATATTACCAATTTATTTTTCTAAGGATATTATTTCTATTTCCTAAAGAAAGATGTATAGCCATTTAAAATAAAGTGTAAATATTACAAACGTTAGTAAACGAATACCATTTGAACTGTCATAAACAAAGTCTATCAAACGATATTCTGAAAGTTATACTTAGAAGATCCTAGAAGTACTGGTGAAGTTTAGCTGTAATCTCTAAAACACAGCACCTATTCTCTGAGGATAAGCTACTTGAGAGCACGTCATACTATAATGGGTGAAACATGGATTTCATTGTTTTAATGTGCATTTTCTGATTGTTAATAGAAATAAACATTTGTTCCTTTTTCTTATTCATAAAACATTAAAAGGGGAAATTTGCTGTGCAAGCTATTAACTGATGAGATTAAAATATTTTTTTGAAAAATACCAACTGAACATCAGCAAGTGAAATACTAAATAATTAAGACTAAAAAATACATTTGATGTGCAATAAAAATCAAGGCTAATGATATACCTTCTAATAAGATTGTTTATGGTGCTAATTAATACAACTGTGGAATTATTTTAGATGTTCAAGTTAACCATGGCAGTTCTAAAAATATGAAGCAATTGGAAATAAGCAGATACAATGTAAATTGACCTACAATATTTTAGAAAACATTTTATTAGTGAATTATCATATCTAAAGAATTAAAATAAAATTACATATCTGTTACAATTAGCAAACACATAAGATAAAAATAAAACCACACAGGGGCCTCCCTGGTGACGCAGTGGGTTAAGCAACGCACTATGAAGCAAACCATATCCACTTCAGCTCAAGTTCGATCCCTGCTGCCAGCCAGGGAGGGGACCCACATGGCGCAGCAGACCTCTCCTGCCTGGCCCGCTGCTCCCCTCAGCAGTGTGTTTCAGTGAGCCTCCCTGTTCTGCTCTCCACTCTGTCTCTAGTGAATCCTCTCACCTCCTGTGACTCTGGCCTGTACCCCATAAATAAAATAAATCTTTAAAAAAAAAAATAAAACCACACAGTTAAGCAGATAGTTATCCTATATAATCTGTAGAATATAATGCCACTTCTTTTCCTTAGGACTGATCTTTGGGGTTTTTTTGTTGTTTGTTTACTGTGTTTGCTTTTACCTTTACCTTTATCTATATATACTTGTTGACAAATTGACTATTTATTTGCAATTAAATGTATGATTAGAATTATATAATCACGTATTTACAACATCCATTACGAAACACCTTTATACTCCATTAATGGTTGAATGAATGTAATTTGCTAAAAGACCCTTTTCCATCTCAACACTGAAAAGCAAGAGACACCATGAATTACAGAGTACTCTTCCGCAAGGATGACTAAAAAGGCCAATTACCCTCAGAAAACCCCAGAAGTCAGGTCACTGATCCTATATCAGTGGTTCTAGACCTTAATTGTACATCAGAAAACCCCAGAAGTCAGGTCACTGATCCTATATCAGTGGTTCTAGACCTTAATTGTACATCAGAACTATTTATGGAAATTAAAGAACCATTATCACAAATCGGAGTCCCAGCCTGAAGATGTTAACTAAATTGGTTTGGGTGGAACAGAAACACCAGCATTTTTTAAACATCTTCTGATGATGATAAAGTGCAGTCAGATTAAGAACCACTGATCTAGGCATTATTTGAGCAAAAACTTTACAGAGGAGTAAAGAAACTCTCAAGAATTAACAAACGAAGCAAGTGAAGAAGCTGGGACTAGAATCCAAGTCTCCATTTTTAGACTTAAAAGAAAAAATTTACTCTAGAAATGAGAGGTTTCAGTGTATGAGAATACACAACCTGGAAATACTTAACACACATTAGTGCAGCAGGTACCACATTTAATCTGCACTGGACCTTACAAAAATATTGATAAGCAACAAGTGGCCACCGTTACTATTGACATGAATGATCTTTCTATTGCATTTCCTTAATTAGAGTACTTATACGTCCTTTGTTTCTTATTCCAAAGAAATTTTAAAAATCTCAAAGTCTAAAATTAAAATTTGCAATTACTTTTGTATATAAATAAAATATGGTTTCATAAATAATCTAATCTTTACAAAAATGAGTAGACAGCAGGGAAAAAAGGTGAAGACAATCACTGCCTTAGGTGATGGGTAAAGAGTCTCCAAAGCAAAGCACTTTCTCACTGTCCTGGTTAAAACCTGTTTGTCTGGGGATTGGCTCAGCTACTCCAGTTCCAGCTTCCCAGCCTTCCAATGTGCTGACGTGACCTCAGTTGTCTCTTTGCTGGAGCTGGATCCAACTAACAAAATCCAACACATGCAGACACTTGTTTCTCCATTATCCAGTGCCTTCAAGGGCATTAGGGATTCAGAAGCCAGTCACCTTCCAGTCCTGCCCTTGACAGTTTTTATCCTAATTCTTTGAACACTGTTCAAAGGTTATCAGGCAGATGGACATCTCAATAATCAGTAATCACAATAACCAAGCGAAGACAAAGCACAAACTCAACTAAATATTGCTTCGCTGAATTTTAAAAGCTTAAGGAAAACATCTAGCAAAACAACTAGTTTATTCATCTACTGATGAAGATCAAAGGCATATTTAGTTAGTGACTATCCATGAAGAACATAACCCTCCCTCCCTTCCTTCTTTCCATTTTAAAAGATAAAGGAGAAATCAATCACTGAAAAGATTGGAAAAGAAAGAGATCTTATCTAGTACTTCATTAGATGCAAATATTATACACACGCTTCCAAAAGTTAAGTAACTAGTCACATAAAAATCAGGGATGTCATTCAAAAATCACAACTCAATTCCTTTTGGAGAAGGAGTCCACCTTACAGTTATCAACTATAAATTGAACACATCATCCATCAAATTGTGTATTTATCAATAATTGATAGTAAGTAACAGACTGTGAGGTCAAAATCAACATGAGTGGTTAAGCCACATCTTACTCTCCTGTACCAAGTTACTACTGAAGATCTGAAAATACCAGAGCTTTCATCTTCTCTCTAACAAGCTCCTGATTTTAGAGCACAATGCACATAAAAATATTAAAATCTAAAGATAATGAAACATAACAAAATTTCTTTCCTGCTATTACCAAAAAAAAAAAAGATATTAAAAATCTAGAATATAAATCAGAAAACAATTATTACACATCCAGACACACAAAATGTGCTTGCTTAACAACCTCTCTACCCCAACCTCCTCTGCAAAAGGAACAAGTCTACACCGTGTGTAGAATTCTGGACATCTAGTACATCTAGTTAGGACAATTTATTTGTCTTCTAACTTTCCAGTTTTTCATTGATAAATGGAGATGTGACCTTGATTTCATTCACTGTCATAGCAGAATAGTCAAGTATTATAATAAAATTGCATATGTTCACAAGGAGCGTAACTAGCTACTTGACTGGTTTCCTTCCAAAAGGAAATAAACTACCCCTTCTGGTATCCATCTAAAAGACAGGTTCATACAAGACAAAGCACTACAACAATACTGTAAATTTAAGGTGACAAAATTTCCTTTAAGATCCTATAATGTATTTAAAACACTACTGGTGTGAGTGTGGGCAAACATGCATTCTCATATACACTCACAGAAGGACTACAAAGTGATCCAAACTCTGAAGGGCAAATAGCAATACCAATTTTTTTTCAAAATTATTAATTTAATATATCATTTCTATTATGGTGAATTAACTATGAGCATACTGAGATTTACAAGCAAAAATTTCAATGGTGTAAAAAGCTGGAATCCACCTAAATGGTAGGCATATCAAGACAGACAGACATTTGCTAGACATAGAGCTGTAGTTTGAAGCACAGACTCTAAAATCAAACCACATCATTTGTAGCAAATAACTATGGGCATTTGAACCTCAGAACCTCCCCCCCAAATACATAGAGCTAATAATTGCAACTATCTACCTAACCATAATGAGAAAAGTCAGATATTGACCACAGAGAATTACTGAGAGTCTGGTGCATGGCTGTGATTAGGATTAAAATTATATGATTTCATAGTAAGGACAGAGATCTATCTAGACAGATGGAATCAATAACATAAAACATTGCAAATTAGATATATATTTTATTCCAGTTTGGCAAAATTCTAATGTGTGTGTGTTTGTGTGTGTGTTGCTCCATCTGGTTAATGGTGGTTGCCTCTGAGAGTTCTTTCTTTTTCCACATTTTTCTATAATTCACTACTTTTCATAATAGGTATGTATTTCTTCATAACCATCAAAAATGTATTTTAAAATAAATAGCTTTGTAATGCTTTTTATTATAGAAATTTTATTGAGAAAATTAACTGATCACTTGGAAATTCTGACGTAACTCTTTAAAATACCACCAGGATTTTTACTAGTAATTATAATCTATTTACAAATTTAACCTACTATTAATTATGTTACTCTACCTAGCAATATATTATAGCTTAAAAATGTACTTTACCTAATATAATTCAGCTAATTAAGAATATTTAGTATCAGAATTTACATAAATTATTAATATAAAATGTTAAAGCAAAAAATAATTTTTCTTTTATACAAAACAATGAAAGCTTCAGCTGCAAACAAAACACAACATTCTTTATTCAGTATAAACGATAACCTCTATTTTAAAGAAAAGAAAAAAATATTACATTCAAGAGGCAGTAATACTATTAAAAAAAAAACATATTTTAATTAGAGCTTTGCTACTTAGCTGAGTAATCTCCAGCTTGGCCTTTAACCACTCCAACCCACAGTCCCATATTTTTTAAATGAGGGTAAAATGGAACCTACTCCACTGTTTTTATAGCATTAAATGAGATAAAACAAACCAGCTGTAGCTGGCACACTGTAAGCACTTAATAAATAATATTCATTAGGCATATGAGTAAAAGTTCTGCTGCTCCACATGCAATAAAGAATTGGCTTTCATTTTCATTTCTCTTTTTAAAAATTATATGAATATCTACACCAAGTAGATTATAATATAAATTGATTTGGGGTATGTTTATATTTTCATGGATAGTGTGTATGCTGACACTGCACCCATAACTGAGTCTCCTTATGTCTTCTAAAGCAATGTTTGTCAAAAGATCTGTAAAGGAAGATAATTTTTTTAAATTTGCAATTTGTCAGAGGCAATCTCCTTTGTATACTACAGTAAAATTGATACTTGAAAAATATAAAAAGCTCCTAACTTATATTATTCTGTCTCACTTTTATAAATGTTTTAACCACTTACTCAATTTCTATATTTATTTAAGGCAGATTGGCAAAACTATTCAATAATATTGAAACTATTCAGACTGGTAAAACTATTCAAAAACTATTTGAACAACAGAGCAACAGAGAGCACATTAAGGAGGACAGTTAGAAAAGATATTTGACTTTAGGAATGATGGACACTGATTAAAAACTAAAAAAGTCCTCTTATTGATGATGGAGTCTCACATGACCTTAATTGAAATTAGATAATAACTAAAATACAGTAAAACTGATGGTATACCATAGTAACTACATATTTAATACACCATCTTAAAAGGATACTGAATGAAGTAACTGAAATTTAACTTAATACTGATTTAATAGAAAACACTAAAGAATAACTTATACTGTAAAGCAGTCACTCAAACTATGGAAAACAGCCAATAAGAGTAACTTCACAGGATTACATTTAAATTATTTAGTGAAGTTGCTCCCACTTATAACTACAATATATTCTGGAACACTTGGCAACTTTAACAGAACCTGTTGCTATTCTAGACAGCATTAAAAAAAATAAGTGCTGTTAGGAGTTATAAAGATGCTCTAATGATATAAAAAGTGCTGTAAGGAATTTAAAGAGATGTCCCAATAATCTTAAATCAACAACAAAGTTATTAATATATCTTAAAAATTAGTTTTTGTGACCTATATAATGTTTATTATGTGTGCCTCTTTTCTATGGTTTCAATGAAAGGTCTTAAAAATTTTAGCATTAATGAGAATAACAACAATATAAATCCAGCACGGACACTCACACATTCTCTCTCCCCTTCCCTCCCTCCCCCCTCCTTCTCTCCTATCCCCTCTCCTCCCCTCTCTCTCAGTGTCTACCCCACCACCCCCTTAAATAAAATCTCCTATGTCTTTATCTCTATGAGAATACCAAAAAGAATGTGAAATGGAGAAAAAACATTATCATGTCTATAAAGTTTAGTTTATAAGCAAATCACTTCACACCTTTTAAGTCTGCAAAAACTCAGAAATCATGAAATGTTTTCATTGGTAATTTAAAACACTGTAGTGATTGGATTACAAAGGAAGGTAAGAGATAGTCTTTAACCAGCATTACTCATTATTTTTCCTATATGAAACAGTTTCCTTCCTTCAGATTTCAAACTAACTACCTTATAGAAAGTAGTCCAGAAAAGGCATCACAGAGATACCATCACCCAAGCTGCCTTCAAAACTCCATAGGAAAAAAAAAATTATGACATGCAAGCTTTTTCATACTGAGGTTTTTCTGATGACGGGCACTATCTGCCATGAAAATGATTCTGAGATTACAAAAATAAATTAGTTTCAAATGGAGAAAAGTCTTGCCTAAACTCAAATTAATTTGTATTTACTTTCATAGGCATTGATTAGAAAAGTACACAAATGAAAATAACTTTATGACCCCAATATATAAGGTCACAATCAGCAAAAAATCCATCTTTCAAAGCACTTTTTATCACTCTGTATCCCACCATACATGAAATACAGTACAGCTTGTTCGATGTTTACTCCAAGATGCTAATGATAGTAGCTGTGGTAATCAAACCAGTAGCACAAATGAGAGAACATTCACACCTAAAATGGAAAGGAACATTCTTACCACTTTATTCACATTTTAGCTGTCTAAAAGGACAGGAAATAATGTCATTCCTCCTTTAACAAATAAACCTGCCATTTCAGATAACTGATCCATGACCTGTTACTAGTATTCAAAATTGGCACTTAGAAGAACAGTGTCACCATGCAAGCCAATAGGAAGTGATTTCCAGGCTGCAGACCTGAATTTCCTACAGAGATGTCTCATGATTTTTATAAAACTAGAAAAAAACATGCTTTTTTACAAGTTGTAGTAAATTTCACTGGTCCAATAATATTTTAATTGGGATTTATGAGTGGCATCTTTTAGCTGGGAGAGATGTATAATCCTGAGAACAACTGACTAGTTTCTAAACCCAGGTAAGCCAAGGAGTGGTACTGTTAACAACTGTCAAGATAGATGTTTGTCCAACTATGGATCTCTAACAAAGGTAATAAGTTCTTGAAACATAAAGAGAAAATGGAAAAGGACAAAATTATCAAACTGAATTAATATGCATAACAGTACAGTACTTGACCATTAAATGCAGTACAAACCAAAATAAACCAGAGCAGTTCATAATTCATCAAGACATGTGGAGGTTGTTTTTATACCTCTTCTTAGTCTATTTCTGGCATACAAATAACATGAATGTTTAAGAAGAAATAATATGTCAATTACTTAAAATTTCAATAACAGGATCTGACAAAAAGCATATGAAGTTCCACAGCAAAATGAATTTTAATAAGACTTTATGTAATATTTAAAGGAAAAGGTTTTGAATTTTATTGAAACTATAGAAAAATATATAAAATGATTAAACTAATAATGCAATATTACACTCTGTCATATTTCCAGCTGCACCAAAGGAAGGAATTAAAAAAAACAAAAACAGGGAGTCCTTGCATTATTCTGCTATTCTATGACACTATGCATGAAGGCATTGAAATGGAAGTCAGTCAGATACCCAGGGCAGGTTAAAACAGTTATTTTTCACTATAGAATACTACTACACAGGCAATAATAGAAAAATAAGAGGTAAACAGCATGGAGGCAAGGAAATCATTGGGAGTCCATAGAGTAAACACAATAAGGATAATACAAATAATAATGATGTTAAGATACTGAGTGTTGTAATACTCCAAATACAGAGGAGGTTTAAATATACAATTTACCTAATTCTAAGAATCTAAACAAATATTATCTCTTTTCTCTTCATATAAGGGTATAAACAGAGGCTCAGAGATATTATTCCTACAAAGTCACTTCTTTTGAGTAAATAATAATGACTAGTGATAAATGATGATAGACAGACATGTATATATGTTGATCATAGTTAACAGCAACAGCTGGATTTTAACCAAGAGTTGTGAAGTTTCTAAAACCTGGGCTGACAATTTAAAAAATCAAAAAGCCTAATAAAAACATTTTATGAATACATATAAAAATAACCTTATTTATTAAATCAACACACTAAAAAGGAAAGGCTTAATTAAAGATAATAGGAACTTATGAAATGTATACTGGATGAGTAAGTGAAGAATACAACAAGGAATACACAGGCCTTTTTTTTAATGGAAAAAATGAGCTATTTCTTTAACCTTTCTATTTGCGACCTCTGAAAGAAAATTCCTTATTAGACTAAAATCCGCACCTTGATTTTTAATAATGTTTGCTTTGTAAATTTTGCATAATTAGGGAAAATAAGATAGTACAGAATTTGAACTGAACATAAGGATGATACACTCTAAGGTGTGCAGATTTGCTAAAGATATAATTGTAATAACTTAGAACAATTACTACAGAAATACACATTGTAAAACCCTTTATTAAACACAAATATAGTGGTCAATTTGCAGGAAAAATGGTAAAATTACTTTGAACTTTCTAAAACAAATAATACAGTTTGAAATATACGGAATAAGAGGAATGCTAATTATGTTATGCACATGGCACATTCAGATGATAGACATACCTTCTGGATAAAAAAAAAAGAGTTTTCTTTATTTTAATGTTCACACACCTCAGTTTCTGTTTGCAATATAAGACAAAGTGAAAAAAAAAAAAAAGAACAAAAAAACAATTAACTATTCCATGCCCAGAGGTACCGCAAACCCTCAGAAAAACATTAGCACAGTTAAAACACAACCTGTTAAACAGTCTCTCAGGCCACCACACCAGTCTTTTAAAAACTTTTGTTTTGCTGTGGTTTTAAAGCTTAGTGTAATCTCACTACTATTGCTTCCAGGGGACAAAAAAACAAAGAGTTAAACTCAAATACACAATAAACCACAGGGCGAGACAAGACTCCCTCTCAGCCCATTCCTTAACAAACTTCTTGCCAGTCCTGTCTGCGCCATCCTTACTCCTATGTTTCTCTGGCCTTCAGCCAAGAGTATCATTTTACTCTGAGTGAAGAAAAAGAGTTTCATTCTTCCAATCTGTACTACTTTCACCCTGACCTTGTAATCTTGTTTTTCCACATTTTCTAACTACTTAACGAAATGCCTGCCCCCTAAAATATTCATAAACTGTAGGGAAAAGAAGAGAATGGGAAGAAGGTGTTCCCTTTACAGAAGTACTCAAAGTACTGGACACTATTTTAAACACTGATAAGGACAGGCATGGAAGCAGGGTCTCTACTTGCACCCAGTGAATTCGGCTAATGTATCCATTGTTCCACACTGCTGTGGTCTAGTGACAGCAACCCCAACTAGAACAAGCTTGCCCTGCATTTTCCTTTGCATTTAGATGCCAAATTTGATAAGGTCACGCCTTAAAAGATCCACATAGCATGCAACACAGAGATAGCAAGAGAGCCTTTGGCCATTCCCATACCCAGATAAGAGTTTGTAAAAAGAAGAGGAAATCAGAACATTCACACACACAAATAGATTTACACAGCAACCCATTTGTAACTTCAGCTATCTAGATCCTTCCTCACACCAGGGACCTAAGTGGAGCCAACAACAAAAGTAATGGCAAGATTCCATTCTCCCCTTCTCTTTCTATCCCAGAATTTTCTCAGAGGTCACTGCTTTCCCTCACTGGTTTCCTTTCAAGGGTGTCCAAAAGAATTCCTCACTCCTCTGTTTCTTTCAATTACAGTGACTCCCTGAAATATCCAATTCCTGACCTTTTATTCCCCTGAACCTCCCAAAAGATTTGACTCTTCTCCTACTGCAAAGCTCTCTCCCATGAGCTAGTCATAGAAACCAATTCCCCTGCTTGCAGTCCCTCCCAATCATTCCCCAAAGATCCAATCCTCTTCTCCCCTGCTGTTTTCCTTTCCAACAGCTCCCAAAAGAATCTGACATCACAATTAGTGAAAATACACAAGTGGTTTGGGAAGGAGGGGATAGAATACCACTATACCAAAGGAAAACACACACATGTACCAACACACACATGATGAAGGAATGATATTCTAATTCCTGAACTGTCTTTTTTTTCTTTTTTAAAGATTTATTTATTTATACATACAAGCACTGGGGTACAGGCCAGAGGTGCGGGGAGGTGAGAGAGTACACTAGACAGAGCAGGGGGTTAGAACAGGCAGATGAACTGAAACACACTGCTGAGGGAGTAGCGGGCACAGCAGGAGAAGTCTGCCTGCGCCATGTGGGTCACCTCCCCAGCTGGCAGCAGGGATCAAACTCGTACTGCAGTGGCTGCGGTTTGCTTCATAGTGCATTGCTTAACCCACTGCGCCACCAGGGAGGGCCCTTTTTTTTTTCTCTTTATCTGAAAGTTGTATTCATACCCAATATATCATATCAACTCTAATACACTCAGACTTTCTCAAATTACTGATAAAATATTTATCTAAAATGTTTTTAAAAGTACAACGTATATTTGTGTATGAGTAAACATATTATACACACACACACTTTGTAATCCCTTGTCCTTGAGAACATTAAGGTTCAGCAAGACAGAAAAATGAAGAATTATCTATTATTTGAGTGAAATTCATAATTTTAAGAAAGAGATCATTATAAGGATTCATGGCTATAAGTCTGTAGCTTCTAGAGGGGAGGAGGTGCTGTGGGGGAGGTGTCTTTAAACCCCAGACAAATTGTATGACATTTTGAGAGTGTGTAGATACATAAATTTTTTTTCAGTTTCTGTTAGATTCTCAAAATTCTAATTACAGAATCGTCTCTAAATGTTTCTCTCACTACAGAAACAGCCCATTTGGTGATCCGTAATGAGAACCTGATTGGAACTTAATGGATAGGTAGATGAAGTCTGTTTCAAGTTTAGTTTTTGCTAGACTGTTATTCTTACTTTTATGTACCAGTTTTCAGTGATATTTTTGGAAATTTACCCTGATATGCACACACACACACACACGCACACCAATATCTTTCTTAAGAGTACTCAGGAGACAAAAAAAAAAATCAAATATACACCATACATTCATATTTCTACACTCCATGGAGCGATATGACAAAAATCCTAGACCTTTCTCCACAAAATTTTAGAAAATTTTCAAGAATAATTATATTATAATTTCAAGTATAATACGACTGACATGCTGAATTTGGAATCAAAAGATTTGAAGTTTATTTACCAACTATGTAACTTTGAATAATTCATTAAATTTTCTGTATCTATTTTTTTAATTGCATGATTTTTATTAGGTAACAGATATATCTCACTGCTTATGATTTAGAGGTAGTGTTTCACACCTTTAACGCAATACATTGGGCCCCCTCTTCTCTCACTTTCCTACCCTTCTTTTCCCAGTACTTTGAGTTCTCCAGTCATATTTCTAGGGTTTGTTTTGGTTTACTTTTTTTTTTTTAAGATTTATTTATTTATGCATACAAGCACTGGGGTACAGGCCAGAGGTGTGGGGGTGAGAGGATTCACCAGAGACAGAGCGGGGAGCAGAACAGGCAGATCAACAGAAGTACACTGCTGAGGGGAGCAGCGGGTGAGGCAGTAGAGGTCTGCCACGCCATGTGGGTTCCCTGCCTGGCCAGCAGCAGGGATCAAACTCGTGCAGCAGCGGCTGTGGTTTGTTTCATAGTGCGTTGCTTAACCCACTGCGCCACCAGGGAGGCCCTGTCTTGGTTTACTTTTGTCTGTTCCTTGTTTTGTTTCTTTATATTCCACATATGAGTAAAATCAACACTGATTTGTCTTTCTTCTCTGACATCTTTCATTTAGTATAATCCCCTCCAGTTCCATCCCCATTGTCACAAATGGCAAGATTTCATCTTTTTGTACAGCTGATGCATGAAATCCTACTTTCACTGCAGTGCTATTTATTATAGCCAAGTTACAGAAACAACCTAAATGTCCAAGGACAGAGGAATGTGTAAGGATGTGGTATATTTACAAAATGGAGTACTACTTAGCTATAACAGCAAGTGAAATTAGTCTGTTTTCATAACTCTAAGACAAAAACTGTTGAATAATCTCTCAAAAGCTATGATTAACTGAAATAAAAAGAATTAGGAGCATGATCCTGAATTAAGCAAAAAGGTAACACAAAGTCAACAGGTACTACATTGATTATCAGGTGAATGGAATAAAATCAAGTCAAGGAAAAATGACTGAAATTACTAAACAGAAGCTCATCAGACATCCTTTTCAGTATTTAGCTAACTAGATATTACCTAAATTATTCAGAATAGGTGTTATGTATGATGTTAACCAGATTACAATAGCTGCAAAGAGATGAAATAATGAAAACTTTCAGAGATGCAAAATTACTTCATTGGAAAGTAAGACTTTGTTCTTTTTTTTTTTAATTGAGCAGAAATATGGTAGAACTTTACATATTTCTTTCAAATTTCTCCTGCATTTACACAGCACAAAATAACTTAGCTGATATTAGCTTAATGTGTTATTTTTACCATCCCCAATGGCCTGTGATCTTTATTTGTTCTCAATAAGCAGATTTATATGCATGAAAGGACCTAGGGATCACATTCTAAAAAACCCTTAGTGTGGCCCACAATTTCAGAGAGCTGAGCTACATGCTGAGTTACTGAACTGATGTGACCTGAGATCTGATCCCACTGCAATAGCCATCAGGCTATAGTGGCAGTGTTACTTTACCAAAATAAACCCCTCCTCAATACGAAAATGTGCCAACAGTGCTTCCAGCTGCCAACTTCTACTCTTCTGGAATAAGATTCCACTAAGCTAATGTAGCTTTGAACCGTTTTGTTTAAGAAGATATATATATATTTAGATTTTTATCACTCTGAAATCCATTCTCAAGTATACATAAATATACAACATATACAGTACATATGAACTATATATACATTTATCAAGTATTATATATTATTCAGTGTAGAAACTTTGGAAATCTGCAAAAGAAGATCAAATGAGAACTGTCACAATTGCAACACCAAAAGATGACCACTATTAGCATCTGATGTATATTCTTCCCATCCTCTCACTTATTAAATGTACATACATAAATATTAGTGGGTTTTTATTTACAAGTTTGAAATGCCCCTAAGTGAATTACACAGTCTTTTAAATTTTTGCATTTTGAAAAATTCCTATGTCATAATTACCTTTATAGCACATGATTTTTAATAGCTACATCTTAAATATGGTCAGTATATATATATCAGTTTCTAAAACAATGATTATTTAAAATGTATAACAGTTTTCATTATTTTATAAATAACTCTTCATATTAAATATTCAGCAATTTTAACAACTGAAATTATCAAACTCTCAGTAAATGAAAAATGTAAACAGACACAAACTTTTAACTGAAAATTTTGTAATCCAACACTCATTTATTTTTTTTCAAATAAATCTAATATTAAAGGTGTTGGCAAAATGTGTATATTGCCTTGTGAACAATTTTGGAATTTTAATGCTGCATATTATGTTTAACATAACCACAGGAATAATGACTGCTTGTATTTATTAATATCTATTATGCTGTGTTTTTTAAAGCCATTCACTCTTATTTTGATTACAATCCTATGAAGGAAGTACAGATATCTCTTTTTACAAGAAACCAAATGTCTTAAAGGTTAAATAATACTGCTATTTAGTGAATCCTATCAAAACTTAAGTTTTGTCTTGGATCCCATATTGAACAAATATTTATTAGTCTCTTTTACATATATGTATCATATATTTATAATTAACTATATTTTAACACTAATGAAAACAAAATTCTAACACTACTATCTTCTTTGTTTTTCTTCTTTTGTTGCATAAACATAAACTTTCATGATTCAAAATCATAAAACAAAGTTACATTGTGAAAAGTTTTGCATTAGGAAAGCATATAGTCCCCTAAATTCAGCAATCACCCTCACCTTTCCTTATATTTACCACTCAAAGTAACCAGTTTACTACTTTCTTGTATATCTTCAGATATTTTTCATATAACAATTTCTCTCTTTCACAGAAATATAGCCTATTTTACCATCCTTGCCTTTTACTTATATTGTAGCTTGCGAAATCATTTCAAATTCATTAATATTCCTCATTTCTTTGTACATCTGTGAAATATTACATTATTGATGCACCTAATTTACTTAATCAGACCTCGAATAATAGCCAGCAAAATGTTCCTCATCTTTTGCCATTAAAAACAATGCTACAATGAATCAATTTGTATACTTAACATTTTACAATTTTTTTAAAGATGTATTTATTTATGTATACAAGAGCAAGGTTACAGGCCAGAGCCAGGGAGGTAAGAGGATTCACCAGAGACAGAGCAGGGAGCAGAACAGGCAGATCGACTGAGATACACTGCTGAGGGAGCAGCAGACAAGACAGGAGAGGTCTGCCTTGCCATATAGGTCCCCTCCCTGGCCAGGGATTGAACTTGCACTGCTACGTGTAGCTGATGCTTTACAGTGCTGCACTCAGCAGGCTGTGCCACTAGGGAGGCCCCCATTTTACAAATATTATAAGATAAATTTGTAGAAGTCAATGTTTATATGTCCTTGTACCAATTTACATTTACACCAAGTTATACACCCATCAACAATGCATGAAAGTCTTTGTTTCCTTGTAGTCCAGCCAGCTGTACACTATTACATACTTGAATTTATGCTAGTGTGTTGTTTAAAATGTTGTCAAGTATAAGTTTTAGATTACTCCTATCTTGAACCAAGATGAGAAATCTTTTTTTGTTTTCGGGTTACTTTACAACATTGTATAGGTTTCAGAGAAACAGTTTCTCACTTCAACGACTATATACATCACACCATACTCACTACCAAATGTCCAGACACCCTCCTGCACCTCCCTTTCTCCAACCCCTTCCTTCCCCTCTGATAACATTCTATTGTCAGAGTCTAAGGCTTTACTTTTGTCATATTTGTTTGGTTTTCTTTTCATTATATTCCACATACGAGTGAAATCATATAATATTTTTCTTTCTCTTTATGACTTATTTAACTTTGCACAATCACCTCAAGTTCCATCCATGTTGTTGCAAATGAAAAGATTTTATTTCTCATATTGATGAGTAGTAGTATTTCATTATGAATATATAAAACACATCTCCTTAACCCAGTCACTACCCTTAAACAACTGAGTTGGTTTCATATCTTGGCTATTGTCAATACTAGTGCAACGAACACAGGGTGCATATATCTGCCACCAATAAAATCTAAATGTTTTACCTGAACTGTCTTCTTTTCCAAAGCCTTGGAGGTAATCTGCTGTATTCAATAAACATTAATGTCTACCTTTATCCCCTGTTTATATACAGATGCACGGTTTTATGAAAACAATAAGCAAACCAGGAAATCATACCTTACTAGTATAAGTCACCATATATTACGACTACTATATACTTTTTAACAATTCCACAGTAACATATACACATCTCTGGTACATAAAATCTTATGTTTCAGATACTCAAGTTTGTAAACCTGATAAAGAAACACCTTCGTGCTATTTCTTAAAGACATCTAAGAAAATCTGGCTTATTGCCTATCCCACTCCTTCCTGCTCCTGACTGAGAGGTGAAAGAGGTAACGGCAGCCTCAAGCATAACTACAGGTATTTCAGAAGACTCTAAAGCAAGTTCTTCGAATCTATGGTTTCAATGTCTCTCACCCAGAACTCCCACTGAAAAAGCTGACAGCACTAAAAAGATTGGTATGAACAAATAACTTCCCAGGGAGCAGAGAGAAATTTCCTTCTCTAGATTTATAAGTTAATTCTTAGCAAATTCAAAATGGAGCAGAATAAGTATGTGGTAAAGATCTCCAGGCGAGGGTCAAGTTAGTCAGTAAAATTCTCACAACAATTTAAAAAAAAAAGAATCTTTCTAGTTTGTCCACCAAGACTAATGCACACCATCTAGCTCCTGGCACAGCAATAGCAAAGGCCTATCCAGAAGATGATGGTCGGGGAACACCGTAACCTTATGGAATTGAGGTGTATAAACTTAAAACCAACATGAAGGAAAAGTAATCTTACTTCTCCTTAACTTCCAATATTCTACAGTCTTTCCAAAATGAACTCTGGAGACATTGGAGAGTGTTTATTTAAACAATTTCACTGTTACTCCAACTTGCTGAAATCTGTCTACTATACATATCAAATGGTATTAATTTTAGACTACCTCTAGTAAAATGCTACATTTATTTCAACTTCAATATCTAGACACCCCTGACAGCAACTATCTGTTTCTTAAAAAACCAGAAAGCCATATCTGAAAATTATACTTTTGCAGTATTAAGTTTTATTTCACACTCCCTCGCCTTCATATTATTTCTAACTGTACCTGTTGACATGGGGCACATTTTTTTTTTTTCCTTCTAATTATGGTGGAGGAGAACAGGAGGTATTTGTTTGGTTTGGTTTAGCATGTTCCTAAATCTGACTGGTATTATATTTTTGAAATTGGCATGTATTCAGAAAGTAGGGGCAGGGTATACACATTTAACAGAAATAAAGGTAAATGGATATTTTTATACTTATCAACAAGGACAGCAAATGCTAGCAGGCTGGCAGAACACCTATCCCTTCTGAAACTGTACCACCATCCTCTGCCATCTTGGTAATAGTCAGCCCTGCCTTGTACAACTGCTTAAGTTGTGTTTTCTATTCTTAAAAGTCTCTCTGAATAGCGTCAACATTGATACCTAACTCCAAATTTTAGGTTAAACTAAAATTTCATCCTGGCTGAAATTTCTCAACATAATTCCAGTGCTCATATTTGCTAATCAGGCTAATAAGAGGGTTTCTAGAAAAAAAAAATCTTCTACAGAGAATCTAAAACTTAATTTTCCTATAAAATACAAACAATGTGTGTGTGTGCTTATGAATCTCTGTGTGTTATATAGAGAAAGAGTTGGTGTTTTCACTCCAATGAGTACTCCGAGAATTTTAATTTGATAACTCCTAAATGTAAGTTTTTACAAAAATATCTAAAAGGGTATTTGGATTAAATTAAATAGTAAATAAGAAAGACTACTTTTTTTCTACCTTCCATTTTCACCCATTAATTTACTAAAGTTCACCCATTGGATGGACTTGAAAATGTAATTGTTAGTGATCATATTAATTCATCTACATGATGTACAATACAGTACGAAACAAATGTATGATCTTTCACAAAATAAAATACATGAAGAACGTAAAAATTAGAGTAAGTTTCCTCAGATTATAAGATCCCCCACAGCATCTGATTTAATATTACTTTGATTAAAGCATGAGTCTCTTAAGAAACTAGAACATAAACCTATTCAGAAAAAATTTTGCTGAACTAAAATAAGTGCATATTTAACTCTTAAGAGTTGCAAACAGTTTCAATGGGTTCTAAAAAGGCAAAATCACAGCTAAAATAGATGATTCAGGGGCATAGCTAAGCTGGATATGAAATGCACACAATCACATACATCATAGTAAATCATATTTCAAGTTGCTATGTACGTCTTACTCTAATTTCATTCAATCAATAATCAGTAAGTTTACTGGACTTTTAGTTTATGACCTAGGAAAATAATTTAAACATTTTTATGCCTTAGATATGAACTGATTCTAACTGAAGTTCCTTAGGAAGACAGGGTGTGAGTGAAAAAGGAAGTAAAACTTCTAATTCCCTACTGAATAAACATGCTATCCTACTAGATGAAATTCTACAGGCTTGAAACAATGGAAATTAAACTTCAGATGACATATTTCCTTTTATTTCTTCACCATCCTGGGAAACTGTCTTTTCATAGTGAGGTCTCTCAATATGATAGCATACTAATCAGTACAGGTTCTTGAGATAATGGAAGCTAGCCTGGCTAACCAGGCAGCCTGCCCATCAACTTCAGATCCACATATCTCCAGAATTACAATCAGAGACTAGTGTTCACACCCTGAAACCAGTCCATCATTCTCATCTCCTGTCTTAAAAATAAATTAAAGGGATAGGTGAAGGTAATGCATGACTCAAACCATATGGCGCTCAACAAATATGTTTCATTTACTATTATGGAACAGTCATAATTGGCATTAGATGAAGATTTTCTCACCAAACTAAAAAGATAATAGAAATGTTACATGCTAAATGTCAATGAACCAAGAAAATATAATTATTTACACGGCATAGTAAGTGTTTAGATCATATTTTGACTTAAAACATTTTAGAAAAGAAATAGCTATCTCAGAATCACAATATTTGGTCTACAGTGGAAATAAATAGCTGTGTAGACCATTCTTACTTTGCAGAGCAGAAACACGTGTGCACACACAGAGAAAACAGGGTAAAAATCTTAGATATACCAAATACAACACAAAATTCCTTTAATATGAAAGAGTAGTAGTTGATACTTTGTTGACTTTCTGTTAACACTACTTGTAGGAAAAAGTCGTATTACCAACCTCTTATGTGGAAAACTCTCCCTTGGTTACAGAAGCACAAAAGGACACGGCAATAGGTTCATTACCAGTGAATAAAATACCCTAAGTGTTAAAAATCATAATGTATATAGTAAAGTGAAAGTGTATACAGTATATACTGTTAAGAGGAAATAATCATATTATAAACAATTTTTATTATATGATCCCAGGCATTCCTATGTTTACTTAGGCATATGAAATTACCCAGCGAGGCATTGGGAATTATTCTGGATATACCTTGAGTTGTTAACAAAGTATACATGAAGCATTTAGTACAATATCAGATACATAATAAATGAGAGATAACAATTTCTGCTGTTACTATTTTGCAAAGCAGTTATATCAAATTGTGAGATTGAGTGCTTTACCCTAAATTCTTTATGCATGCATATTTTCTCTATCCCCCTTAGTTAATCTTAATTAATTAAAATATTGGCAATAAAATACATATTATTAAAATATAATTTCATAAAATATCATTTGCACACCTGTTAATCACAATTCAAGAAAACTAACCCATATTATAATTCATTCAGATGAACTGAGGGTTTTAATAATTTACTCAATGGCATTTAAGGTAAATTTCAATAGGATAAAAGCTCAAAATTAAAATATACAAATATGAAAATTTTAGACATCTGAGTTTTCTGTGTTACACTGTGAAATAAATTAATTCACAATTAATTGTGCGTCAGTAAAGGAACCAACATGTAAATCAGCCACTGTCATTCAACACTGTTTGATTCAGAAAGTCATAAGAGCTACTGCTATTCATCCAACTATTTAATAAATAGCATCTCACCTTTACAGAATCACTTACTAAGCTATGCTAACAGTTTTAAATGCTTTATCTCATTTAATACCCCAACAGCTTTATGAGAGAAGAGTTTTTCACAATCTTTAGGGCAGATCAAAATGAAGCACAGAGAGGTTAATTAAGTTATCCAAGGCCAACACAGCCGGTAAATAAAACTAGACTTGGAACAAAGGCCTCAACTACTAGTCAATAATTAATGAGGAGCTACTATGTGCAAAATGCTAGGTACATCAAGGAACTGGTGACTGTCCAATGGTCAAGAACCTTATCCTGCTAAGGCCAAAATATCTAACAATTGCTCTTAGTCCTCTTTGAACTCCGAATCTGCACCCTAATTTTAGCACCACAATCACTAATCGCAATTAGTATCCACATTTATCACCACTACCACAAAACTGTAATTGCAAAAGCTCTAAGGCACACTCCTGAATGTATTTCTCAAGTTACAATTCATGATTTAATGTGGATTTCTTCACAAATGGTTAGTTTACATAACTCTGTTAATATATGAAATGAGCAAATTCCACATTAACTAAATTTTATGATTGGTTATTCAGGAATTTATCCATTTCATCATAGTAGTAAATGAAAGGTATGCATTTTTATTCCACTTTATTTTTTAAATTATCACACAGAAATATTAAGCTTTTTTCCTTTTAGCATTCATTTGTTTTGCATAGAAGAACTGGGATGTAGGCGAGAGATGTGGGGAGGGCAGTAAGAGGATTCACCAGAGAAAGAGTAGGGAGCAGAGCAGGCAGATTTACTGAAATACACTGCTAAGAGGAGCAGTGGGCAAGGCAGAAGAGGTCTGCACACCATATGTGGATTAGCTCCCTGACCAAGTATCAGACTCTGGTGGTAACAGCCATGGCACCAAGACTTAACCCTGATGCCACCGGAGCCCCAGCATTCATTTCTGTAGTGTCTGTGTGTGTGTGTGTGTGTATTTATAACAATCATCATAATCAGACTAGAGAACAAAATTACTCTTAATGAAAAGAAAAATGGATTATAAACAAATATAAAGACAATTTTGCTCTATTAAAGACTTCTTGCTCTGTGTCTTCCAATTGACTAGGTTTTTCTTCCTTCCTTTTTTCCCAGGACAAATGCATCTGATACCAAAAGAGAAAGATATGGTACATTTTTGCAAGATATATTTTTATGCCTGCAGCATTTTTCACCTTTAAAGATTTTTGGAAGCTATGACCTTATGGGGGCTTTATCAGAACAGCGGAAAATCTTTTACATTGTAGAATTTGTACAAGTGTGAAAATTATTATGTAAGCACACCTTTTCCATACTACATGTAACCAAGTTCTGCTTATCCACAGAGAAAGGCTGGGTGAACCTCTCTGGTCTGAGATTATCAAGTACATATTTTCTCACCATTCAGATACATTTGTGAATGTGTTCTGCATTTATAAAATTATAGCCAGAAATTCCTTCTATTAAAATAGAACAAAAACAAGGCCTCCCTGGTGGCGCAGCGGGTTGAGCGCCGCACTGTGAAGCATCTGCGGCACAGCAGCGCATGTTCAATCCCTGGCCAGGGAGGGACCCACATGACACAGCAGACCTCTCCTTTCATGCCCACTGCTCCCCTCAGCAGTATGTTTCAGTCCATCTGCCTGTTCTATTCCCCGCTCTGTCTCTGGTGAATCCTCTCACCTCCCGTGACTCTGGCCTGTAACCCAGCTTTTGTATGCGTAAATAAATAAATCTTTAAAAAAGAAAAATAAATAAAACAAAAACAGGAATAAACAATACCAAGTCCAAAAACTAAAAATAGTAGTTCCAAATCTTACTATTAGATCAAGCTCTTGTATGGCTTTCCAGATGCCACCCAAGACAATTTTCCTCTCGAAAATAATTTTTGGCATGGGGGTCAAAGAATGGCCATCGTGTCACTTCCAGATCCTAATACTCTTTAGCACAAAACTCTTCTTTAAAAGGCTGATTTTCTGTTTTCATGCAAAAACAAAGTTCAATTCAGATCTGATACTACCTCAGGATGGGAAAAGTCACTTTAATGTATCAATTGTATAGAAATAAAAGGAAAATATTCATGGCCTCAAATTTCCATACGTATCCTCTAGTGTGAACTGGTGCCTGAAATTCCCCATTTTTAGGAATGTGTTATAGTTATTTGAGACTGAACTTCTAGAAAACTTCTAGTAAAGTATATGCTACTTAAAGACAATAGTAATCTCTTAGACTATGTCATTTTCCATAATCTCACTTTGAATAATTTTTTGTATTGTCCTATAATGTGACAAAAAGTTGAGAAAAGTGTCCCTCCTGTCCACAGACAGAATTTGATTTGGATGAAAAAAGATTGTTAAGACACATATCAGAATCTTGCAACCTTGAGTAGGACAGTGAAGTCGCAAGAAAGCACCACAAGGGAAGTGGTTTCTAAAGGGGAGTGCTAAGAACTAAGAAAGAATAGCAAGAGTCCCAAGACAATTCATACACTTCACTAAAGCTAGCCTTATCTACATAACCTTTGCTGGGGCACTGGTGGCATGCCCCTTCCTGAGTTCTAAGTACTCATCCCACCACAACCTCATTTTTTTTAATGAAATAGGTCAGCTTGACAAAGGGCAAGTGATTGAACTGAAACAAATTTCCCTAGGCTTAGGCTGAGGAAGTTTCATTAGAAGTTAAAAATCATGAGCCAGCACAAACAGGACAGACCAAAGTATGGGAGAGAAGAAACATGAGAAGGAGAAAGAAGAAAGGGTGTTCCACTGTTATGACTCTATTACAGATGACACATAGAAGGAAGTCCAGAGGAATTTTGCTTATTAATACGACATCCTACTAGGAGGCCCAGTTACCGACATACCCATGTTGGTCAGTTCCAAATTACAAGAATGGGCATGAAGCAAGGCCTGAAGGCAAGACTATTAATAGAGATCTGACTTCAGAGATCACCATCCTATACAGATCCCTCCTGAATCACATAAGGGCATGTGAAATCACCAAAATTGGCCTTCACTGCTTGATATCTCTTTTTTCCCCTTCCCATCTAAAGGTATCACCTCCATCATTCATTCTTCAAGGGCGGTCCCCACTTCCAACCACTTCACAAAGCCCATTCACTCTCCCTTAGACATATGTTCATAAAACACCAAAAGGGATAAACCCTCTCTGGACCAGGTACAGTGGCAAGATTACAGACACAAAGACTAGCGTGGTCTCTGCCTTAAAGGATCTCACAGTATAATAAGTGATTATCTCCTGTTATATAATATAGGAGATAGCAATTATAATATGATGTGATGAATACTAAAATAGAGATATATACATATTCAGTGCTACAGGAACATAGGGAACTAACCAGAGTTTTAAATAAGTAGTAAAGTTGTTCTTTAAGAAGGCTTGCGTGTTTGTCTGGTCAAGAATAGGGATAAAAATTCAAAGAAAAAGGACAAGTTTAAAGGTAAGGCAATACGAAAGGATTTTTTATTTCAGGACATGGCAAAGCATGATATACGTGAAAGAGAATTTCAGGAGAAGGCAAAAAGATGGTTTGTGTTGTTTAATAAAGAGTATAGTATAAAATACTAAAGAATTTATAAGCTCTTTATTGGTAAAATAGATTTCCAAAGCTCCTCATAGGTGAAGAGAGTCATGGAGGTTTTTGGGAAGGAAAGACAAGATTTGTATTAGAGAAACAGGTGAAGAAATTACAAAAAGAAAATTATTAATTCCATGAATCTAACTAGAAGGCAGATGACCTCCAATTCTTTCTAAATCAGTGTATGCTCTGTCTTAATTATATGGATATAATTAGGAAACTCTATTACGTTTGCTTAAATGTCTCAAACTCACATCTAAAATATTCAACTAATATTAAACTTTTCATTTACTTATGATTTCATCCTCTCATTTGGAAAAATGTATATGTTTCCCTGTCCTAGACACAATGTTTTTTATAAAGTATTTGATAAACACTAATTGAATATTATCCTATAGAATCTTGTCCATAAATCACTTTATGCTTTCTGATTCTTATATCTACCTACCCTACTATTTTTATCAACTCCATTACATTCTTTGATTCAATGTCTAGTCCATTTCTACAAACTACTAGAAAAATATGAGGTCAACAGGTAAGTGTTTGCCCAAGTGCATTTAAAACGTGCATCTCTGCTTTCTTTTTGGCGCCAGCTCATGGGGATATGGCTCCTTATCTTAGGCAAATCAGCACTTGGGTGCCACCCTGACACCATTAGCTATCATTCTTACATTCAGTAGTAATTCAATGTGGAAGCTGGAGTCCCTATGAAACCATTTAGTAGATCACAAAGGAATATATTCCTGGGATTCCATCAATATTTTTCTTCCAACATTCACAAAGTTATAATAAATAAAATACCCCTAATGAAATTTTTGTGATTATTCTTAGAATATTGCTCTTGGAATACTGATCTCTAAATGTTTTGACACTTTCTTTGCAGTACAATAAAGAAAAGCAAAACTGTAGCACAGGCCTCTTATAACCACATTGGTTTAAAATGATCATTATTATATATTTGTGCAGAAAACTAAGTACAGTAATATCTTAAGAGTTCCCTCTCAGTTTGGTTAGAACAGAGCACTAATCAGCTGTTGAAATCTAAACTGATTATTTCTGAAGTGTCAACAGATGCACAAGCTCCCTGGCTGAAACAGGAACATGTGTCTATTTTTCATAAACAGGCTAAAGGAATAAAAATGAGAGAGAAGTGGAGACAGAAAACTACTAAGTCTCATAAAATACAGTGTGAAAACGTTGCACTCAATTTTATAAAATGTTCCAAACAAAATGAGCTGGAAGGCCCACAACATGGAAAATGGCTAAAGGCAGGTAGAGCAAAGGAAAGAAGATAAAGAGTAAAGACCTTTGCTGCATTGCAATAAAACCATGTCATATATCTTTATATGTTTAGGCTCATTTTCTCAAAAAGAGCTACAACTTCCACTACCCCGTTACCCCTGCAAATCTTAAAGATACATTTCAATCATATTTTTATATCATCATTAACAAGTCAAGGACATTTTAGTGTTTGATGATAAAGTTCTATAATTCCATAATTCTTGAATCAACCACTATCTTTTTTTCATAATGCAGTCCTTTCTCATTCCCTGCATCTATAAACTTTGATGGTATTACCTAAACTTAACTGACCATCAGAATTAGGATGAAACACTCCTTCCTTAAAAATTCTAATTCAACACCCCTGGTGAAGTCTAGGACTCTATTTTTACAAGCATCTCAGATTATTCTATGATCAAGCAAGTCTAGGAAACAAGATTCTATGACATACCTATTTTTAAAATAACAAAACTGTAAAGATGATTCTTTCCTGAGAATTTCAAGACAGCCTTTGCCATGATGGATACCCAGAGGTATTATGTGAACTTGCTGGAGAACCCTTTCAAATTTTCAGTAACATAATTAAATGGGCTAACAAGTTTTCAGTTAGGGTATCTCCAATTAGATAATTCACCATACTAAAGCAAAGACAAAACCTCCCTTAGCTAATAAAAAGAAATCCCCTCACTCACTCCCTCCACAGTTAAGTTTGCCCCAGGTAACCTGGAATACTGGTACATCTCTGCAGCTACCATCACTCCTCCCCAAATGTTCACACCAAGAAAAAGCCAGCTAATTTCCCTGTTAAATGTGAGTGAGTCACCATCCTAATGATTTAGATTGCTAAGGTGCACATATTGAAATATATGTTTCCCGGCACAATTCCATATCCAATTACAATAGTAAATCCAATAAAGGCACAGTAAAACTGCCACTCAGGCAAGGGAGAAATATGAAGTCATAAGCCAATTCAAATATTGCTAATGCCCTCAGAGGAACAAATGTGGATGCATAGAACCCCTATCATGGGACTTCATATTATCTTTTTCTACCTAGGAATCTTTCATAAGAAATTTCAGTTGGAAATTTTTGGTAAGTTTCCACAGCCTAAGCTAAATGAATCCCTGAAAGATGATCTCATTTCCTTTAAATGAGTTTTGCAACATCTCTCTGTATCCTTCTTATAAGTCCCACTTTTAAGTCTCAAAGCATCAAATTTTTGAGTAACATAGAAATGCTAAAACATCTAAGCATAAAGTCAAGATTCTGCATTCCATTTGAAATGGAAACATAATCAATGGATTTCTGTCTTGCAAACAGGCATAGTTTTTGAGCAAGATAACATTTTAACTATGATCTGAATTGTGAAATAAGAGAAGATCTTTCAAGTTAAAAGTAAGTAAAAGTAACATTATTGGGATGTAAATTACTAAAAATAAAATCAGAATCAGAGTTTTTGTTTGCTGTGCCATGTTTTTGTGTTATTTAACCATACTTAGATGGTTTACTTGTAGTTATTTGTGCACAGATAGAAACAGACACCACTATCTGCTCAGCATTATGCTTCAGAAGAAATTATGATCATCTTTTAAACAAAGGGGCCAACACAAAACTCTAAAAACTGACAGGGAAACCTAATCTACAATCACCACTATAGAATAAAGTACCTAAAATTCCATGATACTTAGTTTGTATCTTAGTAAAAAGCACTGACATTCCAAAGACACAGATGAGGACTCAATATAAGGAAGAACTTTCTAAGAACTGGAGCTGATCAGCAATGCAACAGCGAGTTTCCTTTAACACTAGAAGCAATTAAGCAAAATCCCTGAGACCACCTGTCATGCATGCTGTCAAGGATACTCTTCCTATGTTTAGGAAGTTGTTCTAAGTGACCTCTGGGGTGTCCAAGTGTCCAAGTAAGTGTTTGATTCATCAGTGTTATTTTCAGCAGCAAGATGAATGGCATGGGTACACACACATACACACACTTGCAGCCCTAGAAAATAAATTGGAAGCCTGATAATTTTACATGTGATTTCATAGGCAATAAGCAGAGGATGAATCAGCCACATCCTGAAACACCATTCTGGGGAAGAGAGAAAGGGAAAGAGGTACAAGTTTGTTCTACTAAGAATTCTCTTAGAGTCAAAGAACAAGCCCAGGTCCTTGGTGACACATTCTTTAACAGGCTGCCAAGAATCTAGTTCTTGAGACAGACTGGGAGCTACAAAACTATACTACATGTTTAGGTGCATAATTGCTCATGTACAACATGTATTTCATGAGATGAACCTTCTCTGCTCTCAAGCATATTTGTGTTTCCCATGTGAGTAAAACACAGGGCAAGTCCAAACCTAGTAGTTTCCTGAAAAAGAGTGCAAGAAAACAAACAAGAAGAGTACTAGGCTTCAACTTTTCTCAGGAGTAGGCTTGGTCTGTAAGTTTCCAGGCAATTCAACCTGCTTATCAAAGGGCTGGCTCAGAGAGCTCCACCACTCTTCAAATAAGCAAGGAAAACTCCAGTCCTACCCAAGCAGTCCCTTACCCTTTTACTTTTATAAAGTAACAATTCAGCTCTGATTAATCAAAATTTCTAAATTAAGCCTAATTTTTCTTTCTGTAGTCTTTGCTTGCTACTTTTACTCTTTAGCTACTTTTGTCCAAAAAAGTTGTTGTTACATGGATACCCAGGTTTCACAGTGTAACAATTAAGAGTCTGATAACCTCTGAATTTCACTGAATAGCTATCTAAATACCAATGAATGGCTTCTATGTCATCAACCAAGATGGACCAGTGAAACAAAAACAAACGTAGGTATAAAAGCTCTATCATCTTCTAGAGAGCATTTAGTATTTGGAAGCTTTTACTTAATATCAGCATCCTCCTACTAAATTTGTTTCAAAACATGGACCCCAAGTAAAATCTTTTCTTCCTTTAGCCTAGCTTTTAATAGAGTTTTTAATTATAATTTCTCCTGGACCCCGAAGCAGAATACTCTTCAGAGACAGTGATTAAACACAGATATTCCTGCCAACAAGTCTATGAAATAATGTTTTAGTAACCATAATTAAGAAAAGTCAAATACTATCTTCTCTCATCAGATTAGCCAAAATTGATAAAATTGAGTGCTGTCAAAGATGACAAAATGGTAACTTATAAACTACTTGTAGTGCAAATTGATAACCTTCTCAAAAGGCAAATGAGCGGCAATTTATTCATCAGAATGGTGACTGCATAGACCTCTTGAGTTACCCAAAGGATGTTTAAATGGATGGACAAGGACATTCACTTCAACACTAGTTATGTAATAGCAAAAACCTAGAGTACAACAACTAAAATGCTCATCAGCAAAGGATATGCCAAGTAAATCATAGTGTATAAAGAAAAGCATCTAAGAACAAAGGTTTAGTATGAAAAAAGAAATCCCCAAATGAAAAATCAAGACATCAGTTAACATATACAAGGTAATACTATTGTATTAAAAGGAGAAAAATAGAGACCAGATCGTCTATACTCTAGCTGAACTACTGCTATACTTAACATGTTAGGACATATGAAAAATTATAGGGCAGTTACGAAACCAGTAACATGAGAAACTGAGGACTGGAATTACCAATGCAGAGGGGCTTTCTCTTTCTTTTTATACCTTCTCCACCATTTTAATCTATATTTTATATTCTGTTCTAATATCACTGTTATTTAGAATATTTACTTAGACTACTCTTCATGGCCTAAACCATGACAGAATTTTGTAACACTGGCCACATCCCTTGTGGGCTCAAACTCACTACCCACACCCCATCAACCCCAACCCTATCATGTCTTAACACCAAAGTTCCAGTTTGGAACTTACATAATGGATGGTTGTAGAGCTGATGTTTCTCCTCCCACTTTTCTCCTTCCTTTACATCCTTTGTTATTTGTGCTGATTTCTTTCTCTCTGAACTGAGAATAGCATAAATGTTGTAATAATCTTTGCTTCCTCCAACAGCATTTAGCACAGCGCTTAGTAGGTACCAGTATTAAATAATTTTTTTAATGACATTATCGTTAAGGTTAAAACTTTGTCTTAAAATATAGAACCTACTATTTTCATGATCATGTAGATTTGGTAATAAGACATCTCCACACTACTGAAAGAAACAATGAAGTACCTTACACCTAAATAATTTGCCATTCAGCACCTAAGTAAAAGACGGAGAAGAAAGAGGAAAGCAGAAACATTAAAAAAGGTCTTAACAAATGTTTAATGTTGATAAAATATACAGCCTTTCCCTAAAATGCCACATGGGACAAGAGCACTGAGGCAAAGAAAAAGAATGCGAAGAAAAAAAATAATAATTCCCTCATTTCCAGTAGTGTCAGCTACAGTTTTTTTTTTTTTTTTTTTAAGCATTGGTTTCAGCTTCGGATACACATTTATAAAAGTGAATAGGAACTACACATCAGAATGGAATGATTATTGATTTCTTAATGGATTACTGCTGCACAAATTTACACTCACCAAAAAACCATCAATCTTTGGGTAATAATTATAAACCTATCAGAGCACATACAGCATTCTGACTGAATTGAAACTTACTGCTATCTGCCGGGAAATGACCAATTTTCTATTTCTCCAGCTCCAACCACAATACAGAATGGTGAGCAGCTACTTACATCAAATGCTATTATAGGACACAGTCTATAACAGCCACAGCATGTACCATCCGTAAATTGCTATTAGAGAGGTAAACAATCAGGTCCTCCCAGACTTTTTTCTTATTATTCATTAGCTATGAAACTGTAAATAAAATGGGCATAAAGCAGTTACACTTGTCAAAGACCTATCATTACTGGCAGGTTGTGGAGAAGAGTTCAAGGGCAAGCAGTACATTAGCTGAAGACATGCTGTGCTAACTTTACATTAATTTAAAATTGTTTCCCTAATCTGTATCAGAAGCACCAAAACTACTAAGCTACAGATGTGAGGTCTCTTTCTTAACCCAAATTAAATTGCATTTTTACTAAATTCAAAGTGGAACACCATTACAACTAAGATATTATTTTCCAAAAAGAAAACCCTATTATGTCAGTTCCATGTAGCAGTCTTCAATGACTGGAAAATAATGTGATCCAGTATGATCAATTAAGTTTCTAATGCTTGTATTTTCCAGATGTAGGTTTTAGTTAATACCACTTCCTTCCAGATTGTTAACCCCATTGTGAACACCTTATTGACCTATATAATATACATACAATAGGAAAATGAAGACAATTTGAATCCAATCCAAATAAGGTAACTGGAATTAATGGTAAACTTGTTTTCCTAGTCTCTTTAGGTCCTAACCTCTCATTGGAATTTTTGGTTAGATACATTTTCTTTTCTAAAAAATTATGAGGTGTAATTTTTCCATCCCATTGACTAACTTAAAAAATACTATTTCTTATACATACTAGAAACAAAGAAATGAGATTTGATTGTTTTTATAAGCCATTCCCTTTCCTAAGTACTTAGAGACTATTAAATTACCATGACAATCAAACATAGTAATTAAAATACTATTAAATATAGCATAAAATCAAATAGAAAAGCTAAGTAAAGTTACCATTATAAAACAGATTTCTGAAAAACCATAATAGATTTGTAAAACAATGAAATTTGCAAATGGCAAACTTGTTTTTTTATCTGTTTCTTTAGTAGAAAATAATATTCCTAATGTTATAACAATCAAGTCAGAAAAATAAACATATATTCTAAAAGACAGGAGATAACTATAAACTGAGTTCACATTACTTGCATTTCAAGTAACATTTAGGAACCATATCTAATAACTATAAATCTATAAGTAAACATTTACAATCTACAAACAATAATAGTTAATTGTGCCAGAAAATGAGCTAAATACTTTATGTACTCATTGCATTTATTTCTTAAAACCTTATAACAAGTATTATTTATAGATGAGGAAACTAAATTAAGGAAATCCAGTGATCATTCTCAAGGTCACAGAGTTATTAGGTTGAAAAAGAATCAAATATCAGCAATTCCCTTAAAGTTTAACCTTAAAATAAGAAAAAGAGCCAAGACTCGAACTCACGTCTATGAAACTCTAAAGGCAATATTCTTAACCACTTCCACTGGGTCTCACCACAAATGTAAGAACAGCTGCGGCGACACAGACGGCTATGGTCCAGACCAATAAGGTACCCCATATTTCTTTTAAATTGAATAAGAATGAAAAGAAGGAATGTGCATATTAGGTCTAGGATGGAGTATCAAGCATAGGGCCAGAAGATAAGCTTTTAAATCACTGTTCTACTCTCTTCCCATAGGACCTGGGGTCTTAATATATTCTCCTGTCTCACCCACTGCTCCCCTCAGCAGTGCACTTCTGTTGATCTGCCTGTTCTGCTCCCCGCTCTGTCTCTGGTGAATCCTCTCACCCCCCCACACCTCTGACCTGTACCCGAGTTTTGTATGCATAAATAAATCTTTAAAAAGAAAAAGTAAATAGAAATATATTCAGCGTGAAATGAATTTGCCACATCCAAGAGAAGAAAGACAGAAGGCGTTGAAGACTTTAATGAGTAAGAAAAATAATGGAGAAAGAAAAATGTAAAAGATGGTGGCAGGAGCCACATCCTTTAAGGTCTGTAAAGGAATTTTCATTTTCTTCTATTTTCATGCTTACTATATAAGTGCATATAGACATACAAAGAGAATTCTATTTATGGAGGTGAAAGGACAGGAATTCAGTCAATCTTTGAGCTAACACTTGTCACCTACTATTGTTCTGATCCTCATTTTGGGTGTTGGAGCTATATTAGTGGCCCAGACACTTCTACGCATTGTTAGAGACAAATAAATGAATTAGATAATTTTATATACTAACAAGTATAACAAAGACAAAAAAATAGGGTAATGTCAAAGTATTCCTGAGAGGGGCTAATTTACCTAGCATGCTCGCTCAGGAGAAGCCTCTCCAAAAAGGCAACAGTAAAGTTGAGGTCAAAATGTAGAAGCCTTCACACAGGAAAGAAGAGTGTTCCAAACAGAAGGAAAAGTAAATAGGGACCTCCCTCATGGCACAAGGGGTTAAGCATTGCACTATGAAGCAACTGTATCCACTATGGCCTGAGTTCCATGCCTGGCCAGGGAAATGACCCACATGGTACAGCAGACCTCTCCTGTCTCACCCACTGCTCCCCTCAGCAGTGCACTTCTGTTGATCTGCCTGTTCTGCTCCCCGCTCTGTCTCTGGTGAATCCTCTCACCCCCCCACACCTCTGACCTGTACCCGAGTTTTGTATGCATAAATAAATCTTTAAAAAGAAAAAGTAAATAGAAATATATTCAGCGTGAAATGAATTTGCCACATCCAAGAGAAGAAAGACAGAAGGCGTTGAAGACTTTAATGA
Organism: Galemys pyrenaicus; assembly: GCA_019455555.1. Classification (NCBI taxonomy): domain Eukaryota; kingdom Metazoa; phylum Chordata; class Mammalia; order Eulipotyphla; family Talpidae; genus Galemys; species Galemys pyrenaicus. The sequence goes on from JAGFMF010011501.1 coordinate 11,022,208, forward strand.
GTAAGAAAAATAATGGAGAAAGAAAAATGTAAAAGATGGTGGCAGGAGCCACATCCTTTAAGGTCTGTAAAGGAATTTTCATTTTCTTCTATTTTCAGTGGAACACGTTTGCATTTAAGGCAATGGACTGCTAGAATCTAATGTAGATTTTAGAAAGTCCAGTTCTGCCTATTTAATGGCTTATGGGACTAAAAGACAAAACCAACTACAAGTTTCTTCAATATTTTACACGGGAGGATGAGGAAATGCCAATAGCTCAGACTAAATTTAGAGGAATAAACATGGTGAGACTTACATAAATTCAGGACTTGTTTTCTAACCATAGTTAATGGTTTCTAATGGAGTAGATGTGGAGTTGGGGAAAGTATCAACAATATCTAAAGAAATCAACTGAAAAAGAGCGATCTGTAGAGGTAGACATAAGAAATACTAATAAATGTTTTCTGTCCAGTGAGTAATAGCAGCCACTGAGTATGTACTTTTAATGAGGTCACTCCTCTCTTTCTTTCTCTTAGGGGCGGTAGGTGATTTTCATTTTTCTATCAAAAGTTCCTAGCTTTCTGAATTCAACTAACTAGAAAACAGTAATTTAGAATTACTGACTCAATATCTCAATAGTCAGTAATTTAGAACATCAAAACGCATGATAAAAGTAGAAACCTGAAGGCCCTCCCAGGTGGCACAAGGGTTAATGACACAGCACTATCAAGCTATTGCCAGCCACTGTAACTTGAATTCCATCCCTGGCCAGGAAGGTGACCCACATGGCACAGCAAACCTCTCCTGTCATGCCCACTGCTCCCCTCAGCAGTGTATTTCAGTACTTCTGCCTGTTCTGCTCCCTACTCTTGTCTCTGGTGGATCTTCTCATCCGCCAACACCTCTGGCCTGCACCCCAGTTCGTATATGGATAAATATTTTTAAAGAAAGAAATTGAAAAAAAAAAGAACTAACAAACTCAGGGTCTCTCATAGGCAGAAAAGAAGTAAAAGCACAAATTCAAAGCATGAGATAATTTTAAAGAAATAAGATGCTTTATTATAAACACAATTAGTAGGTACTAATCACCAGCGTTGTACCCATCCAGATACATAGTCCTAAGAATATATTAAGATCCAAGTTATCCATGAACTCCACACTTGAAAAGTAAGCATTTGGGGGCAGAGGGGAGGGCTGAAGTTAGGCACCACCCTGAGCCACTTAAGCAGGAAACAATTTACTTTAACTGATTAAGAATAACTTTCCTAACAGCTAAAAGTATTGTATAGTAATTCAACTTCAACTACTCACACAAAAAAGGAAAAAAATGGCAAATGGAAAATTACAGATTGATTACCCAGAGGGGTTCTTTTCAGCATAAAAAGGAAGGTGACATATTATCAAGTTGCTACTGTACAGACACAGTATTTTTAGTTCAGTTAAGCTTAATTACATTGCTTTCTTATATATCCCTATTAAATATTATGAGTTTAATTTACAGAACCTTATGCCAAGTGAACACATTTCATAAGTTTCCAAATAATGTAGAATTTTGTTGTAGTATTTTAAAAAAAGGAAAACTAAAGGTAGAAAAGCAATAAAAATATTACTTCTAAAGATGATGTGTTACATTCATTGTAAACAATGAAAAGACTTGGTATTCTCCAAGCTATTAAATACACTGCCTTATTTCTTGTAGCTATAGGAAAGAATATAAGCAAATATTTATAAAATCAGATAATGATTGCATTTCTAAATTTGCTTAAACACATTAAATAGTATTCAAAAAAGAATTCAGATACAAATGGGAGGGAAAAAATACTTTTGTAAAGGTTGTGTATCTGCCGTAGGTACTGTTACATCAAATTGTATATAAAATTGATAAAAGTGACAATTTATCACAAATGCACAAAAAGAAAAAACAACCTGAGATTTGGTCTCACAATCTAGCATAAGCAGATCTGATCTGTGTAAGTGTCAAGGTAGAGTCATTTGCCTCAAGATTTTTAAACGATCTTTGGATATAGTCACTGGATAAGAGTAAAAACAGCAGTATTACATCCCATTTTCATGTGTGTCTGCTAAGTGGACAGATTTGGATAGATTACATTTTGAAAGATCCTGGACCACAGAGACGAGAAACAGTCTATTTAGTAAAAATAATAATAGTAAAAATAACTTTACAATTATAAACTGTTAACAATGCCTCTTAAACTACTTACCAACAAATTAGCAAAAAGTCTTGGGGTGAGTTTCAATCGCTTTAATTGATAAATTATAAAATCATAATTCTCCACTCACGTTTCAAAGGCTTTTGTAAAATCTACGTAAATTATAGAGTGACCCCAATGTGAAAAGCCATATGAAGGTTGCTAGTACTTGAAGCTTTTCTTCTAATAGTATTCTGCTCAAACAAATGTTGAAAAGAAAGTTAAGAGTCTAAGTTAGCAATTAGTTGTAATCATTTATCTCAAAACTGCCTTATGTATAAAAAGACCAGATGGGTGATTTGATCTCTGATATCTCAGCACACACAGTGCTAAAGTGAACAAACTGTAGGGTTAATCTGAGTAATAATATTCAGGGATAACTAAAATGTCTGTAAAAGTGAACTAACCAACACACTGTAACCTATAATATAATTAATCATTAATAGGCTACCTTAAATTGAGAAATTACTGTATAAGTTTCAGGGAAGAGTCATTTGATTCACAGGTTTTTAAAGATCTTTAGAATACAGTCACTGGGTAAGAACTGACTAGCCAGCTTCTGTAGAAAAGAGAAACTAAAATATGAATTATTTCTTGAAATATATCAGGCTCTAAGGTAGAAGTTTTGCTAATGTTATGTTATTAAACCTCACAACTCCCAGAGACAAGGACTAATTTTCCCTATTTTACAAAAGAGGAAATGAAGACTAATACACAGCACAGTCAAGATATAAATACAAGTATCCTCGGCTCTAAAATCATGCTGTCTGCTACCCAAGGCTACAGAGACTGATGATAAAGTCATTTTCTCTGCCCTCAAGGAGATTTTAGTCATACAGGAAAATAAAATGTGCACAAGTAACTGAATAATGGTAAAACATGATAGGGAGTAATAAAGGCTTCCAAGATTTTGGAGAAGAATCTACTCCTAGATAAAAAATGATCACTGACTTTCAGGATTGCACTGTAACTATACCAGTAATAACCCTGACCTAGTAAGAGCTGGACTTCAGATATAAAATCCAAAATTGGGATTTACAAAAATGCCTGCACCTTAACACCAAATAACCAAAGTAATGTGTACTTCGCTATAAAGGCTTTTAAAAAGAATATCTACTTTCTCCTTGATAGTTTGCAGGTGAAAGGGGGAAAAATGAGTATTACTGGAGTCTGATACACAGTTCTGAGAATTCCAGACGTGCAACAGAGAAAAGTGTTATAATGTCAGACACACAGCCCCAAGAGTATGGAAATGCATTGAATTTCAGAACCATACTGGGAATTCAGTCACCAGCACATCTAGTAAACAAGTCCCTACTAAAACAGATCATTCCAGGTAAGGGCAGAAAGGGAGGTTCACAAGGCAGTCAAGTTCTGCCACCAAATGCATCTTCTGAAATGCCATTTTCAAATGAAATGAGTTACTTCTGCATAATTACCATTTCAATTATATTCATCACAAACAGAGCAGGTTTATTTGTGATCAGTTTTAATTAGGTAATTTCAGTTTCATTTCTTTAGTAATTGATTTGAATACAACAGAATTAATAATTGCCTCATATCTAAACACACATTTATTTTCAAACAAGGACTTTTAGTCTATCTGATAGCACTCAGAGAGAGCAAGAGCAAAAATATCCAGTCAGTGATGGCAGATATCTTGTGTCCTACTGGCAAAGCTTTGGGTTAATCTTTTATTATTTTTGTTAATTATGAGCATCTCCTTCCTAGAAGACTTTGATATGTTTGTGGGATTTGTTCTTATTTATTTTTTTCTCATACTTTTATCTAATAGTAAGATAACTACCATTCTGGTTAAATTTCCAAGTACCAATCATGATTCTGGAGACTTTACTTACATTATTTCTAATTCCTGACATTTCTCTGACAAAGCAGATATTAATGGTTCTACTTTACAAATTGAGACTTCAAGGGCCACACATTTAAGATATCGATTTATCTACACATGCACATATATATGTATATATATTGTGTGTGTGTGTGTGATATTCATTACTTTTTTATACCACAGAGAGAAGGGGAGAGGAAAATTCAATTCTGTAATTTTTATATTAGATGTTTATTATTTTTTAGTAACAAAATGCTTAAGTACCACCCAAAAGAGTAGATTCCTCTGAGAGTGCCTAACCATTAAGCTCAAGTTGTAATAAGCAAGTTGCTATTAGATACAAAGCATTTCAAATAGGATAAAGCATCCGACAAATGAACTATATTACTGTTAATGGATTTAAAACCAGTTAGTTTTCTTAAGCATGTTAAATATATACCCTGATCTTGTTTTTTATCACTAATGGCCACAGCAAAAACTTTCCTTCAACAGCAACACACATGTAAATTTCACCTCATGTCTGATAAACTTTTACTATAGTACTATCACAAGGTTAATTTTAGAAGAGGTTCCAGTGGATCAAAGTCAACTTGGAAATTCTGAATCTCTGCCTGAGTATGATCTCACAAAAGTCTTTTGAAACACTCTGTGATTATGTCTTAAATACTTCAAGAGGAAAATAGAAAAACAACGGACCAGAGAACAATACTGACCGCAAAACCCCATGTCTCAGTTCAATATCAAGTTCCTTCTACACTGGCACCTCCAAAGAGAAGGAGAGAAAACAGACAGTTTGCACTGTTTTGGGCAGGCCTATGGCCTTCCTAACTTCCCAATACCCTTGTCCCATTAAAGTAAGTAGAAAAAGACAGGTGAGGGACAAAACCAAACTGAATCAGTGATAATTTAAGAATACAACCAGTTTGATATTTCTCTCCCACAGCATGCATCACGCAATAACTTGCGCAAAAGATAAAAGCTAACAGATCAGCTCAGAATGGTCATCAGTGACGCCACTGTTTTATGACAGTAAACAAACTCTTCTGGATATCATCCACTTTTAGACTGTTTCAATCTAAACATCTTTCTAGGTTGACACCTGTAGTAATTTTCTACACCAGTTTATCCATCTCTACTCCCTACCTTTGAGATATCTGAAGAAGTATCTTTCTTTTACTGAATCTCATTATTAATCATTTATCTTCTCCAAGAAACCATTATCATCTTATTGCCACATTCATCATTTAAGAAGGCAGTTTCTTTGGTTAACCTGTAAGTTCTTATCTTCTTTATGCTTTCCAAAGGAAGAGTAAAAGGGTTAGGTTCTATTTTTCATTTTCCCTATGTCTCTGTAGTCTACCTACTGAATCTAGTGAATTTTGTAGCTTATACTCACTTCTGGATTCAGTATTTTATTCTTTGTTCTTGAACTAACTCCTCTATGTTCTCTATATATCACACCTCTATTCTTCCCTATCATATGCCTTAAGTCATTTTCACAAATCCTATTCCCATTATCAACATAGTACAGCTGGCTTGCTAACATAAAAAATTAACAACTGTCAATGAAGTTTTAAACTGATGAGCATCGAGAGACTAAGGCTCTTTTTTTTAAGTAGAATTGATTATCATAGACAAGATGGAACAGAAAATCTAAATTTAACTTAAGTATACTCAATTTCTTTTGGTCTAATGCTTTGCTATTTCAGTGTTTCTTTATCACTGCCAGAAGTACAGTTATATGTATGCTGTTTATTATATAGCATCTCATTACATATCATTCATAAAAAATTCAGAAAACTTTATTTGGAGATTCTACTATATTATAGCAATTAACAAAATATCTTATATTCATACTAAGTCTAAAATAATATTCAATAAGTTTGTAGAACACATTTATATATGAGAATACCCCTCTTCTCAGTATTTATTATCTACAAAGATAGTCCATTTGCATGAGTCTGTAATATCACTGATCATTCAAGGTTATATCTGTATGATCAGAGCTATTATCAGCTCTCTTATAAAAAAGATCCATACCTTATTCTTTACAAGGATGGATAACTAAATTAGTTTTTCTATTTTAATACACAGTAAGAGATCTTTTGTAAAAGATCCAAATAATTTAGAACTATTTAGAGTAAATAAAGACAAATAAAAAATATAATTTACTACTGCATAGCCCCAAAGTGAACTGTACTAGCAGTGTGCTGTTTCCTTCTTGTACTTACTATTCTCACACACATACACACACACACACACACACAAAACACACATGGGCTTTTAAAACATAAATAGTACTTTATATATATACAGTTACACAAAATTAACTAGTTAACTATAGCTACTTTGGTTTGCTGTGAAAAAAAAAAAATCACTCTTCAAATTTGTCACCAGCTGTTGTATTCAAACTGTGTGACCAACTAATACTGCTCAAGTTCAATTAAAAAAAATTATGCAAACAGCCTTACTATAAAAATAACATCTTTTAATTGTGTTTTATGGGGCCTCCCTGGTGGTGCAATGGGTTAAGCACTGCACTATGAAGCAAAATCCAGCTACTGCAGCACGTGTTCGATTCTGCCTCAGCCCAGAGAGGTGACCCACATGGCATGCAGACCTCTCCTGCCTTGCCTGCTGCTCCCCTCAGTAATGTATTTCAGACCTCTCCTGCCTTGCCTGCTGCTCCCCTCAGCAATGTATTTCAGTTGATCTGCCTGTTCTGCTCCCTACTCTGTCTCTGGTGGATCCTCTCTCACACACACCCTTCCCTCTACCCCTTGCACATCTGGCCTGTATCCCAGTTCTTCTATGCATAAATAAATCTTTTTTAAAAATAAAAAATAGGGGCCTCCCTGGTGGCGCAGTGGGTTAAGCAACACACTATGAAGCAAAACACAGCCACTGCAGCTCAAGTTCGATCCCTGCTGCCTGCCAGGGAGGGGACCCACATGGCACAGCAGACCTCTCCCCTGCTGTGCCCACTGCTCCCCTCAGCAGTGCACTTCTGTTGATCTGCCTGTTCTGCTCCCCACTCGGTCTCTGGTGAATCCTCTCACCTCCGGCAACTCTGGCCTGTACCCCAGCTCTTGTATGCATAAATAAATAAATCTTTAAAATAAATAAATAAATAAAAATAAAAATAAAAAATAAATAAATTGTATCTTTTAAGGAGACAGGGAGTATTTTTTTATTTATTTTTGTTTCCAAAAGACTAAATCTAAAAACTGTCTTTCAGTTATTCATTTGTCATCATTCAGATAGTGATATGAAATTCATACTTTAAGAGTTTAAAAACAGTAGACTCAGAAATATATTTATTTTTCTAGCTTTTAGTTGAGTTCAAACAAAACCTATTGTTTTTTAAAATATTTTGCAAATATTCACCTACATATAATCAAAATTTCAAAATACTATAAGGAATGCTGTTTTTAAAGTGGTTTTAATTTTAAAGCAGTACATAAAATGATTAAATACTTCCTACTTATTTTCAATACCTAAAAATTCTTCAACAACCTCATTTCCAAGCTATTGGTGATACATGTGTGATTGAAACACTCATCTCTAACAGACATAAACAGACCTATTTTAATCACAAATTAAATATATCTTAAGTTCTAAAAGGTATGTAGAAATGCTACTTTTCAGTTAAAAGTTCACAAAGGTAACAAGTAAGAAAAAAGGCAATATGTCAGAATATCTAGATTAAAAAAGTTATTGATAGTCAGTCTAATTAAAATACTTGTAGGGCATGCTTTACATAAGTAATGTATTTCCACATGTAAACATTACTTATTGGGATGTGAATGTTTTAAACAAAACTAAACTAAACTAAAAAAAACTTTAGAAGGATCCTTATGAAAATGATTATAACAGAAACTATTTTATATAGTGTTAGAAGAAATGATGCCTCTTGGGAACTCAACCAGAAATTCTTAAATTCAAATGAAACAATGCAGTGGAGTACCCTAGCACTTCAAAATATGACCAAGTCCTCTATACTGATGTCAGTAAGAAAAAGGTAGAGCTGACATAATCAGGTATAAGGAAAACGACTGCTCCCATAATAATAAGAGAGCAATGACAAAAATGTCAAAGGTGTAGACACCCAGAATGTTAATTTACTAGAATGTGACTTTACACTGATTAATTATATGCTCCTCAAAATATCTGGAGTGCATAAGAAAAGTTAATTGAAGCATTTCATATTGTACATGCTACTAAAAGCAGTTTTAAAGAAGTAATAGAGAACTAGCCTTAAAATTATAACAATGGAAGATCCAATCTGTAAACTCTAAATGTACTCTCTAAAGATATTAGTAATAAAGATGACTAAGACAATATAAAATTTTCACAGAAATATTTATATTAACTTGGATTCCACTGAACATGATTATACAGAATCAGAAAATTAAGAGGTTTTTTTAAATAATTTTAAGAGATTGTTTATAATTTTAGAGATTATCTTTTGGGGGATGATATGTACATTGCAAAATCCTTTTAAGAGTTAAACACAGTTAAAATAAATACATAGCTAAACAGAGAAAAATCACATATAAATTAGGATTTCAGAATTATTTCAACACCTAAGAAATCGAATCTCCAAATTTCCTCAAATAGGGCAGAAGCATATTATTTAAATACACACCTGGAATATATCAATCATTAAGCACGTCCTTAATTCAATAAATGATTCCTGTGCTCCTACAATAACCCAGAAGTTATTATTCACAGCGGATAAAAGACAGATGAAAACATGGTCATTTTCACTGAATAGTTACATCTGGACAAACATCAATTAATTTCATTGTATTCAATGTATAGTTCCAAAATAGTTATAGACTTTGAAAAAAAATCTACTTCTGTGGTTAGACTAACTCAATAATCTCATGAAACTGGTGTAATGTTTGCTCCCTTGACCTAATGACTAAATAGAGGCTCTTCTAATGTCCCCAAGTAACTCCAGGTGTTTTTTCTCAGATGATAGTGCCATTTTTCCCCTTTATCTAAAACAGATATTAAGACCTCTTAAACTGCTGGCCACATCAACAATTCTATGAATAAAAGTTTGAATTTATGGTAATAGTAGTTGGCATTAACAAATTGTTTTCACAGAGTTAAGCTATAAAATCAACATTTAACAAATTTAAAACAGAAAGAAATAGTTACATTAAAGCAAATTAATGGATCCAGCAAGAATTGGTTATAATCTAATTAAATGCATTAATATAAGTTAAAGACTGAATCGGGGGAAATTATCTAAGAAAGCTGAAGGGGGGAAAATGGCTCTCAAAAGTATTTTGGCTAAATCTGTATCTAAGGAAACTAAATCATGTCCATTCAGGGCAAAGGCTTTGGACAAAGGATTTCAACCATAATGATCCAAGTGGCAACTCCATCCCTACTGTAATGCTTAATATATTAGGCTCCTTTAGTCTGATGAAATTAAACATTTGAATTATATAACTGACTCCCTTTGTTCAGATTCCTTGCTAACCAAATGACCTCCGCTGATTACCCTCATAGGTCAATTCACAAGAACAAAATGATCTGGTCAAGCTAACTGAAGTGATACAGATTCTACCTTAGTTGGTTGGTGGGGCAGGAGGGAGGGTGTTGTTTGTTTTGTTTTTAATCCAGGTATAGACATAAGTTGGCATTGTGATTTTCAATATCAATTTTGTAAACTTGTTTGTGAGTCAACCCTAAGTGTGCTCAGGGATTCACTTTAAGTGTACCACAAATCAAGTTTCAGAACTTGCAAGGCAGAGAACCAAATTTTGAATTATAAAAAATTTCTTGGGGACACATTATTCTGCAAGAACCTAAAGCAAGTTGGATTTTCATCTATTTCATGTGTACCTTCAAATTTAAACACTTTTGAAGAACTTGGCAGTAAAAGGTTAGAAGCAATTCATTCAACTAAAACATACAATAAGTATGTCCACTTACTTGCTTCTAAATCCAACAAGATTATCAATATCTTTCCCCTCCAAAAAATGAATTTATTTGGACCCTCAGAATTAAAATGCTTCTCTACAAAAAATCTTAACATATATCTTGTGCTCCAGAATCAGCAGTATACAAAACCAAGTGTTTAACAAAATTTGGCTGGATCAATTACTGAAAGACAAAAAGTATCTAGGGAGTTCTGATTAGCCATATCCAGGGAATTTCAGATGAACTATTTTTCCATCATTAATTTGGAATTCCAGGTGTCTTGAATAGTCAGCTTATATTTTTAAAGCGAGATATTTTGATAATATGTTAAGATGTTTTCTACATCACATTTTGCCCTCTAAGTAAAATTTTATCCCAAGGGACACAATAATACAAACTTTAAAAAAATTAATTTTCAAAAAGAAATCTATTATGTAAGTATATTTAGCTCAAAGTTTTCAAAAAAAACTTTGGATAAGAGTTTAAATTCTTTGGTTATTAATGTGGCAATACTGATCAGTATTTAGCTAACCAATCATTCCTCATATATTTTAAATCTACATTTATTTACAAATAAATAGGTTACAGAATAAAGATAATTATAGTAGAGGCACTGGAACATATGGCAAACACACAGCCTTACGATTTTTTTTAAAAATATACAATAAAAGTTATAATACTAAATGTATTAAAAAATTTTCAAGAGAAGGGCTGGCATATTGTGTTTAAAAATCAGTGAGTCAATCACATCAACTAATCCTACTTCTAAGACTAGCATAAAAGGACTCCATTAAACAGAGAGTTCATTAAAAAAGCGTGCTCATACATTTCAATAAAGAATTTTGATTTAATGGGGCATTTGGAGAAATAAGGTCATTGATCAAATGGTGAGAATTACTTAGGGAAGAATTTTTAAGAAACACTAAACTATTGTTAAAGTAATACAGGAGCAAAGTAACCAAACCTAAGCTACATATTAGATTTCACTACTTAGGAAAATTCACACTTCAATCTAATCTATCCACCTGCCTGGTTGCTTAGCCGCTCCCAAATTCTGCAGGTGCTTCCAGCTTTCTATATTCAGAATTAAACCAAAGTAAATCTTTTCCTGAACACCTGCTCCAGTATTTCCTCTCTTCCCTGATGGAACTTACTGCCATTTATCCAATAACTAGGAATCATCATTAAGAAATTCCTCATCTCCTAACCTTACTATCCAGGCCTATCTACTCTAAACTATTGAATATTTCCCTAATTTTTTTCTCTTTATTCTCACTACCAACAGTTCTTACAGTTTCTCAATCAGTGATGCTACAAATTGTAACAAAGACCCTGCCTCTGGACTGGTCCCCATCCACTATCTTTTTCCCCATACTGCAGCCAGTGTGATCAACAACAATGAAAATACTGGAGTCATCTGCTTTGTTAATAACCCTTGGTTGCTTTGAAATGAAATGCAAGTTTCCTTCTATACAAGATATCCTAGATATTGTCCTGATTAATTCTCCAGACCATCTCTGGCCTCAAATTCCTAGACTTCAACTTTACACTCTAGAAACACCAATCTCTTTTATTACCCCGGACATATCATGTTATTTCTCAGGTCCCACTCTCTCTTAAATCCTAGACATTTAATAAGTCTCAGCTAAAGCAGTCACTCCAGGAAGTCTTCCAGAACTCTTCCCTTCACTCCCGATAATAATGAGAATATTGAATTTAGCATAGTATAATGTCCTGTTTCACCTCTGAATTCAAATTACACCTAGCACATAAAAGATAGTCTAGAAATATTTGTTAAATCAGTCAGCTAGAATAATAGAGCAACATTCCAAATGCCTAAAAGTGATAATTACATTTTACTTTTACTTCAAATTTAAAACACCTACACCGTTACCCCCAAAATAAGCAATTAGCAACAATCAGGTATGATTATATATCATCAAATGAGAACTAATGATACTATGAGAAGGATCAAATAAGGTGATATTTTAGGTATGTACTTTCTAAGAAAGAATTAATTCTAGATGTGGACAGGCTATTCAATTAAGAGGACTTTTCTATTTTCACTTTTAATGATTTTTAACTTTAGAGAACCAGTGATCAGCAATGATTTTCTTATATAAAACCCAAAACATAAGATTATATTGAAGAACAGTAAAACCAAATAAAAATAACATTTAACATACAGACAACACAAACTACTTCTTTCTTAACCAAAATCTTCACATATGCTTTATTTTATTTTATTTTTAAAGATTTATTTATTTATGCATACAAGAGCTGGGGTACAGGCCAGAGTTGCCGGAGGTGAGAGGATTCACCAGAGACAGAGCAGGGAGCAGAACAGGCAGACCAACCAAAACACACTGCTGAGGGTAGCAGTGGGCACAGCAGGAGAGGTCTGCTGCGCCATGTGGGTCCCCTCCCTGGCCAGCAGCAGGGATCGAACTCGTGCTGCAGTGGCTGCAGTTTGCCTCATAGTGCGTTGCTTGACCCACTGCTCCAACAGGGAGGCCGTCTTCAGATAGGCTTTAAATGATAGTTTTCCCTTAAAGTTTTATCCTAAATTATTAGAAATCCCTGTCTGTTACATAGACATATATAGTAAGAGGAAAACAGCAACAGTCATAACTTTCAAACAGATATGTATTTGAACACAAATTCTCTTTCTTATGAGTCATGGGTTAAAGTAAAAGTAACCTGATTGCTCTGAATGATAACTACAAACTTTATTAGATATTAGCATGTGACAGGAACTGTGTTAAACAGTTTGCATACATTGCCTCATTTAAACTTTACAACAGTCCACTGAGGTAGGTACTGCTTACCCCATTCTACAGATAAGGAAATTGGAGCTCAGAGTCATGAAGTAACATGCCTCAGGTCATACAGCAAGTTAGCGGCAAAACAGGAATTCTAACACAAATCTGTATATCTTCAATGTACATATTTTTAACCATTTACAATCTATTACTTGTGAGTCTCAGTTTTCTATATTATAAAATGGAGCAAGTAATTGACTTGCAGAGTTGTGGCGACAAAGTGAAATAAATGGATGTACCTAGCACAGTGGTAAGCATCCTACAGATACTCAATAGATGATGCCCCTTCCTTCTCATGCTCCTGTGTGATTACTGTATTTATAAAAAGGCAAACAGTTCCTAACTATCCCTTACCTATTTCACAGCAGAGAGAGTCTGAGTCTTGATTAATTCACAAAAGAAAAATACTACTAAATCCATATATATATGTTCGATATAAACAGATATAATGAGAAAAGCAAAGAGAAACAACAGCCCACCTCATTTTAGGACCTTGATGTTACTATTTATCATTTAGAACACTGTAACATAAAAAATATCAATATTCAAAATTAGAAGAGCAAGGAACCCAAAGATCTCAATTCCTTCCAGCTTGAAGGAAAACTAATCAATCATGCTACTCTTTTTTTTTTTTAATATATCTTCAGTGGGAAAGAAGGATTTGAACAAAGATAGCTGCAATAAGGAAAACATACTTCTATAGTAAGTTGCTTTATTTCTCAAAAACAAACAATTACCCTGAATATGAAATAGCCTAAAAAGATGGGGTGTGGGAATGTGGTGTAAAGGAAAAAATACAGCATTTTTGCAGTGGATTCCCCGCAACATATATTCTTATAGTTTATTTTTTATTTCCTTTTGGTAGATAGCATAACACTTAACTTTGACACCTATACGGAAATCAAAACAAAGTTTAAAAAAAAGATTCCCTAACAAGTAAAAACTAAATGTAAGGTATGCTGGGTATAAACACCAACCTAAGTATTTCAATTCAAAACAGAGTGAGTTTTGCACAAGTCCATCTGGTGTTATATTAAGGTGTGTCCCATGGAAATCCAACCAAGGGTGACTGCCAAACTAGCTACAGAAGACAACTCAGAAAGCTATATTTTTAAAAGTGCATTAGAGCATCTGCTTACCAAGATTACCCGATATCACTCCGCCCTTATAATAACCCTCTTCTACTTCTGTACTAATGTATTTTCACTAAAACCCAGGTCAGAATTAGCCATGGCAGGCACCCTGAAATAATGACATTATAAAAAGAGATCAGTTAAGTGATCTAACTAACCCACAATGTAATAATAGTTTTATGTCATGATCTCAAAACTTCCTCCTTTCTGCTAAGGGACTGAAAAAGCCAACTAGTGTCTTCAAACCTCCATGTCCACAGATGAAAAATGGAAATTTATACACCAGCTTCTAGATTCTAAAAAGCTCATAAAAAAAAAAAAAGAAGAATGTGAAGCACTTTGAAAAGATAAACTAGATTCCCTGACCTGATTATTGGACAGAGTCTTGTAAAACTAGAATTACTACTTTGTCCAATTCCATACATGCCACCTGGCTATCAACCTCACTGATAAATTGTATTGACCAAGAATTTGATCCCAATAAAAGTTTTAAAGAAATAGAAACAAAGTTTATACTATTTAGCTACCTCCAAAGAAAATGTATCTATTAGCATTTTAAAAATAGATAAGGAACAATAAAATTAATCACAATTTTTTCAACCTTAAAATTTTAAACCTCAAAATAACCAGCAGCAGGTATGGAACAGTTTGAAAGTGATACTGAAGCAACTATTCAAGAATTGGAAATAAGCTAACCCAGAAACAGAAGTAATAACAAAGTCTCATCTGATGGGCCAAAATACAATATGGATTATTTTTATATTGTTCTGTCTAAGTTGTCTGTCTCAGATTCTTAACTTCCAGATTCTATTTTTAAAATCACTTAACACTGTGTATTTCCAGTAGCCATCAAGGAATATACTGTCATCTCTGACACCGAAGATTGTCAGCAAACTCAATATGTACACTAATGATCTCAGGCAACAATACCCATCTCCTTATCAAAGAGAGCCTTAGTCTATAAGAAAAAGTCTAAAATTCTCTAACAAAAATCGCTCTAAAACACAGGAGGTAATCATTATAACATGTGAAGATCACTTACACTGCTTACTATGTCTTTTTAAGATTATCTTACATGCTGAATTTTAAAGACAAAAGCTGTCAGGCATTATAACATTTTTAGTTTTCTCCCAAATCATCAATGCTCTCTTCTAGCACTGTCAAATAATGATAGCTGCTGTCACTATTTTTTATATAATAGCTGGCAGCAAATTGTACAGATATTCTTCATCTTAGCATAGTTATCAAGTTACCTAAACAAATGACTAGGACCTCATAGTAAAACTGACCACTTTCCTAAAGCCAAAATAAATAGGCTGCTGTGACTTATTGATACTTTACTGCCAGAATGTTACCTTATAAAATCAAAGGTGCTTTTTTTTTTTCCTAAACTTTTTAAAAATATTTTTTCCCCACTAACTGGAGAGCATTCCTGTCCTCTCTCTGCTGCAACTGGAGGCTATCTCATTCTATCATCAGGTTGCCACATTTACTTTTGGCTTTCCTACTTTTCATAAAAACCACAATTTTGTCTTTAGAAGCAACAGCCCTTCTGGAAGTACATTTGAAAACACAAAACAACGATGACAATAAATGTCATTTTCATTTGATAAAGTTAAAAAAATGCATGTAAAGTGATTTAGAAGAAATGGTGATATAGGACACAATGATTTGACTGGACATAACATATGAACACACACACATACACACACACATTATCCCAAGTGAAAGGATAATCTTAGTGACCAATTCTAGGTTTTGTGGTCTAATAGACCAGAATCCTTCTCACCACTATTTGCTTTGGCAATCTGAAATGCTGATATTCTCTTAGATCTAAGAGAGGAAAAATGGGTATCTTCTCCATCTAATACCTAAGTGGGTAACCTAGATACTGTAAATAGAGGCTACATAAAGGATGCAACAGACAGCTCTGAAGTGAGAGCCAAAATATTTAACCTGCAACTCTTTGGAAAAGAAGACGAAAACACATGAGGCTTAGCCAAAAACTGTACTAACATGGAATTGCCACCGGCTAGTAAGTCAAAAAAATAAAACCAACAAAACTTCTACCAAACCTAATTTCACTATTATTGAGTGTGAGAAGCTCAAATGTCAAACCACAGTTCTTATTTGTTCAAATTGATTATGCCTCTACTCCTCACTGTTTATTTTAAATAAAGAGGTGTCAGCCTTTCTGAAGTGAGTGCTTACAAAACCAGAATCAAATTCACAAATAAAGGAGCCAATTAACAAATATTTTCCTGCTATTTAGTAGGGACTAGAGAATGGCAGTTAAAAGTCCATGATCGACCATTATTATTTACCCCATGTTTCTAAAGTTATAGCTAAATATTTGCCAGAAAATGACTATCAATTTACCTTTACTCCTTAGGAGATTATAGAAAAATTATCTGAAAAATACAAACCTATTCTACCAAGAACTACAAACATTAAATGTTGAAACATAAAAAGCATACTGCCTACATTGCAACCGGAGTATAACTTTGATCAAATCAATTGCCAACTAGCAAAAATATAAATTAATACTACAAGATCCATTATAAGAAATTAGTATTATAATTTAATATGCACTCATTTCTACATGATAAAGGAATTTCAAGGACCGCTACTAGAATGAACTCTACCTAAGAACTACTTCCCATTAATAGAGAAAACTTCTAAAAAACATATTCACATAGTTCAGTAAAAATTTCAAATCAATAACTAAAATCAATTTAAGTTAATGAACTGAAAAATTTATTTAACAGTATCCTATATACTTTTGCTCATAGTTCATAAGTTCTACTTACAAAGTTAGTAGCTTTATAATAATCTTTATAAGACTTATAAAAGAAAAGTGTAAAAGAAAATTTTTTCTCTCCAGATAATCAGCATTAACTAAACAATATGCTCATAATATAGTATGTAACTTAGGGATTTTGTTGTTATTGTTATTAAATATCATGGGGGGAAAAAATAAAGGGCCTTTCCTTTACATATCACCCAAACAGAAAACTTTTAAATTATATTTACACATACTCAGATGTCCTTTTTATACAAAACTATAACATATACAAAAACTATAATGGAAAACATAAGATTTCAAATTACATTTGGACAGGAGTAAGTTTGGACATTAAGTCTGAAACTGATAAGACATAATTAAAGCAAAATATTGTCCTCTATTGTTGACTACATGTAAATTGCTCTTTTATTAAGAAAAAGACGTTTTCTACATTAATGAGTAGTCCTTAATCAAACATAGTATCCAAAACTGTCTGTCCCTACAAGTTCCAAACCTCCTTCCAAATTTTCTCAATTCTTTTCTGGATACTAGAAACAAAAGCCTTTTACTTTGTGAGAGAAATGGATGTAAATGAGCTCCATAAATTTTTTCAGTTATATTTCACTTCCAGTGCTTTGAAGGAAAAACTTTCACATGTCAAAAAAAAAAAAAAATAAAGCTCAAGTCACACTGCAATACCACCACTGATGAACTCGCTTTGTAGCAAAGCAATATAAAATTATTTCCTTTTTTTTACTATGAAGAATCCTTTGGAAGTGACATGTTTTCATATTTTTCATCCTCCAACAACAACACATCTAGTCATAAACCTGGCAAGTCAAAACAATAACCAGCAAAGCCTAACATTTCTTACCTGATACAGGTAAGCACCAGCTCCCAAATGCCACCTTGGGATAGTTCAGACTAGTAAGCAGGCTCATGTTTTATGGTACTAGAATGAGCAGGAATAAATCTGTGTTGTTCTTTCTTTAGCAAAATCTATAGCAGCAGCTACACCACAACGTGAGAGGACCCTACAGACCTAACAAATTCAAGTCGGTCACTAGAGAAATAGAAAAAAAATCATAAAATGAAGACTTACTGCTTGTCATGTGACTTGGTGAGGCATGCTGTCCATTGGGTGTGCTTGAGGTGAGGTCAATTGCCATATTGGAGTGCTCCCTTTCAGGTGAAAGCTCATTGTCACCTGCTTTCACAAAATAAAATCTTTTGGTCTCTGTTCATTGTCACATAAAATCTAATTACCAACTTTGCTTTATACATGCAGTGGAATGCATTGCGTTGAAATTTTAATGTAATACATTTTTCCCTTAAAAAATGATAAGGAAATATCATTTAGAAATATAGAGTAAATGAATGAAATGATGAAAAGTAACACCCAGTCCACAACAACAACAACAAAAAATTCAAACTTTCATTATTACAATAATCATAACTGTAAAAATAAGGGAAACTGGAGTAGTTGATTTCTAAAGTATCTTTTAGCTAAAAAAAGGTTTCCTTTTACCATCAAATTTCATTATTAAGCCTATCACATTTATAAGCAGCATTTTCCAAAATGCTTATTATCAAGAGTTGGATGTTTGAAAGGTCCGTTGCCTAAAAATTTATCTAACTTAAGGAAACTAATTCTCTATCACATTATGTTTGAAAATTAGGTTATGGAGTAGTAAATATTTAGGACTCACAACGTCAGTAGACATATATCTAAACAAAGTAAATTTTTAAAATCTAGTAAGAATGTGTTGATCTTCCAGGTCATTACTAATTAAATATTATACATATATACTAAGTATATTTCTTTATTTCCTTCTTCTGTGCTGTTACTTTACTGAACTCATTTAAAGGTAAAATTGTGAACAAACGAGAAAATATCTGATTCTTGATAAAACTTATAATTCAAGCAGTATAATACAGGTAATACAAAAACAATTTTACTACCGATACCAAGTTAATGAGTAGGAATACTTACACGTTATGTAGCCATCAATAGCTTCTGTTTCCATAGTCAAAGTGCAGTGCTGCAAAGTAAAAGATTATACCCTTAACGCAATGATTCCTTTCAGTATTTGCCATTAAATGCTTAACTTATTTGAAGCTCCAAGCAGTTAGCCCATGTTGCTGCTGCTGCAACCTGTGCCCAAGAAACATACTACAGTGTACTGTATGTGCTCATTTGCAAGTCACTGAACTCTTTCTGCAAATGATCTGATTCCTACTGGAGATAGGATAGGAAAGATAAGTGTGCTGCAAGATGGGCTGTAGCAAGAAAAGAATGGCGCTTCTAGTCAGAATGTACTTGCTTTCAAGCAAAAAATATATGTATACACAATATAGATGGGGGGATATGCCTCCAGTGTGTCAGCTTTAACAGGGATTTAAGTATTTTACCATTCACTTCTTCCCACAATCACACTGCAGTTTGAGGACTTCCCTAGTGTACAGATAGCTCTATTCACAATTGTTGCAAGTTGGTTCATCATGTTCTAATAGGGAGGGGGGAGGACAAACAAACATAAGAAAACAAAACAAAACAAAAACTTAGTGCCCAAGTGTGTCTCAAAGGTTTCTGCAGCAGTTACCCAACTCCCTGACTTGTATTGACATTTTAGCCTACCCCAAGTTCTGGGTAAGCACCTGTTCAATGGAACTTAATTTGCTGCCAGACCATGGTTGGATACAAATGCCAAGTCTGCTAATACATTTTGATTTTGAAAATTTCATAAACTTTTTTTTTTTTTTTTGTCGTGGGGAAGGTAGTTACTTTTTTAAAGTTTGGGAAATTGTTTTCATGCACCAGTGACACAAAACAAGAACTTAATTCTCAGAAACAAAAGTAAATTGTAGGAGATGACACCCCCTAGCTTTGATTTCACAAAATGAAAAGATCAATAAGCTAACTGTATTCTTTGAAGGAAAAGTTTAGAGAATTGACATGTCCTGAGGAGATTTTTACTTATTTTTTTTCCTTTGGCCCTGGTCCTTTTTGCCTTTAGTTTCAAAACTCTCACTGCACCAGCAGCTAAATTATTCACAATGAGCCATTTCTGTATTGATCGCCAAGTATATTTAGCCCTGGCTCCTGGAATTTCTCCATTACTTACTGGAAAACAGGCAGCTTCACTTCTTGTCTCCAAAACCACTTCCCTTCTCTCTCCCCTCCCCTTCTTCACCACCACCCTCCTTACCCACCCCCCCAAAAAAACTTTTCTTTCTTTATGGAATAATCAGATCAAATTCCCAACTCAGTCACTACATAGCA
This sequence comes from Galemys pyrenaicus, assembly GCA_019455555.1. Taxonomy (NCBI): domain Eukaryota; kingdom Metazoa; phylum Chordata; class Mammalia; order Eulipotyphla; family Talpidae; genus Galemys; species Galemys pyrenaicus. Next base: position 11,042,209 of record JAGFMF010011501.1, read on the forward strand.
CTTAAATTTCAACCTGCTGTACTGTTATCAAATTATTTCAAATTATGATTACATAAGGTTCTAAAGAAAGGCATCTGTAAAGTTTAAAAGGGAAACAGTTTCTTCGGATATTTGCAATTGAGTTTATCTCTTTAAAAATGTACACATTTAACACACACATATTAAAAAGAAAGAAACGTCAGAGAGAAGCGAAAGAAGTCTGCCCCATCAATGAAATGGTTCTTAAGCCTCAGACAAGGAGAGAAAGAAAAAGGAGAAAGAGAAACGAAATGTACATACAAAAGAAATTGTCCTTTGATTAAAAAAGATTCATCACCATTTCCAGCTCTGTCGGGAGATCTCAGCTTCTTCTAACCCCTCAAAGAGGAGGTGACAATGTCGGGCTGAAGATAAACGGAGAGAAAGAAAGAAGTTTTTTGTGTTTCCCCCTTCTCTCTTTCCCTCCCTTGTCCCCTCAAGCCAAGCCCCCTGCAGAGTTCAAGGCGAGGAGGAAGGAAAAGCACTTTACAGGTGGGTCATTCCGAGCCCAAATCCAGCAAACAGATCGGCTGATAAACAAAACCAAGAAATGAGAGAGAAGGAACACCCCCCTTCTCCTCCTCCTCCTCCTCTCCTCCTCCTCCTCCTCTCCTCCTCCTCCTACCCCTCCCCCTCGTCCCTTTGGGATGGTCTAGTAGGAAAAGTCACTCAGGAATGGCACCACGTACTTTCAGGAAAGAGGAAAAAAAGAGAGAGAGAGGTCAGCCAGTGCTACAGCAATGCGATTAACAAGAAGAGAAAAAACTTGATCCACCGGTTCCTTAAGAACCGACCAAAAGCTAAGACAAGAAAACTGAAAGAAAAGGGGAAGGGGGGGGGGGGGGGGAGGTAAGAGGGGAGGGACAGTCAGGCAGAACCCAGCAAGGAACCTAGGCCAACTTCAGAGGACTGTTTTTGGCCCTTAGCAAAAGAGGGAAAAAAAAAAAGAAAAAGAAAAAAATCAAATCTTAATTCCATCTCTTGCGCCTATACTAGAACCTGTCAAAGTGATTTAACTGCTGCCTTTTTACATGTGTCATAGCAGGTTTGCCACCACCACCCCCCCCCCCCAATTCCAACAGGATCTCTTCTATCTGGACAGCTGCAATTTATTCCAGGCTCCCTCAATCTTTCTTGGAATTCAAGTTAAAACAAAGCAAAACAAGTCCAAATCCATGACAGCTATGGAGATGAGAACTGATTAATCGATTAACATCCCAGAAACATTACCAGGAGGGGAGGATAAATTAAGGCAGAGGACAGCATCTTTAACCCGATTCCCTGAGCGTCCTTTACAGAAATCATTACCCTAATCATAACCACAATCCATTCCTCGCAGAGTAAAATATCTGTATTATTATTATTATTATTACGGGTTAACAGCAACAAGTCATTTGATCACATCACAGTGCAAAACGAGATGCTACATAATTACACTTAACTTTGAAAACACTCCCCCCTCTGCAAATCAGATACACATATTTATATATATATAATCTATGAATCAGAAGACAAATAAAACAAGAGCTGTTCTTCATCACGCAAAAGCCAAGCGGAGATTTACCTCAGCAGTGCATGCAGTAAAATAATCCCATCACCCTTTTGTTTGTGTTTACAATTAATGTGGCCTCTCTCTTTCTTTCTTTCCTGTGCCTAACGTGTGTTTGTGCACTGCAGTTGGTGGTGGAAACTAAGGCAGTGGATCTGTAGCTAAGGGTAATCCTGTTTTTACTTCCTCCATCTTCAGCGAGGAGCAGGGTTAGCCCGGGACAGCTGGTCAAACCCCGAGAAACCGATCCGCCGGAGCCGAAGCACATCTCCCCCGCCGGCCGGGCTCGCGCAGACACCCGCGGGCGGAGGGCCGGCAGGCGGCGGCGGCGATGGGCGGCGGGGCCCGGGGCTCGGGTGGGCGTGCGTGCGCGCGCGCGCGCCTTGGGGGGGTGTGTGTGTATGTGTGCGAGGCCTGGGCGCCTGTGCGTGTGAGTAGGTGTGTGCGCGCGGGCCGGCGGGCACGCGAGGGCGCGTGTGCGCGTGTCTGCGCGTTGGGCCGCTCGGCGTGCTCGGCAATCGATTACAGGACAAGTGCTGCCCCGGCGGCTCCGCGACGCGCGCCCTCCCCGGCGCCCACCCGCGCGCCCGGCCGCGTCGCCCCCTCCTCCCGGGCGGCCCCGGGACGGCAGGCCCCGCCCCCAACGCGGGACCAGGTAACCCGCTTTCGAGAGTGCGCTGCGACCTCCACCCGCTTCCCGGTCTTAATAAACCTCACGTTTTCTGCTGGCCGGGAAGGACGGATGGGACCGGTGAAGGGAGGTTCATTTCGGCCGCATGAAGTTTTCTTCCAAACTGGGAATTGTGGTGAGGCCGGGCGGAGGGAACGGCGATCTGGACGCCCGACGCGGAGCTCCGGGATCGGCGTCCTGGCCGGAGTCGGGGTGTGCGCGTGGACCCACCCACTCAGGCTTCGCAGTAAACCTTGCGGCGCGATTTCAGAAAACGCTCCCGCTAGACCAGGACTCGAGTCAGGATAGAAGAGTCCTCGGGAATGGATTGAGAAGGAAATGCAGGTCTCAGGTGAAGCTCCACGGTTACTATTTTGCTTTACAGTGCAAGTTTAAAATTGGAGTGTTTACTTGTTTTCTTTGCTCCCCCACGCATGTGCCACATCCACCAAAGTCCAAGGAAATGGTCAGGATCCTAAGAGTTGTTGCTAGGCAAGCGTTGCCCATCAGTGTCATCAATGAGTTAAATAGCATAGCTATTTTGTTTGGGGAGAAAATGTATGGATCATCATGAGAAAAATAAATGTACGGTCTTTCTACCAGTAGTAGCATTTAGCATCTTTCTTGACCACATTTGCAAAAAGAGGGACTGGAGACTTGTATAATTAAAGGGAAAAGGAAAATGAAAGGAGCTGAAAATACGGAACTGTGTAGTCTGGGTGGTTTAAGTTTGAAAACACATGAAATTATCAGCAGTGCCAAACAGCATTTCTGAGAAACTATATCACAGATTGTGGGAAAAAAAAAAATCAATGCTTAAAGAGTAGGAGCAGGGAACATCCTCCTACTCCTTTCAGGAATCCCAGAAATAGTTGCTGAGTTTTGTTGTGGGTTTTTTTTTTTTTTTCTTTTCCCCTGCTGAGGAAAGAGAAATGATACATTAAAAATAAAAGCAACTATAGCTTGGACACCACTCTGTTATAACTGGGAAATTTGGAGGAATGTCTTCGAAGGTTTTAGGGGTGAAGAAAGAATTCATTCACAGTAGTACACACTAAATATTCGTTATCCTATGACGTATATAATTCTATATTTAAATTTTATACTAGGTTTTTTAGTCTGTTTCGCACATTGTATTAAATAATGATACCAATAGACTTGCTTTCTAATTATGAAAAATGATAGTTGGTGGCATACAGCAAACAAGATAAATAATTTTCTTTGGTGAAGAAATTATTTGGGCTCAGAGGAACTGATTTTGAGAAAATTTGATGTTCCTGAGAGTTAATACATTGGTAATGCAGGCTTTTTCAACTTGTCAATTATCTGAATAGTGGTCATTTTTCTAAAATCATATTTGGGAAAGACAATAGACACAGAAACCAACAGATCATTCTGACCATCCTAATAGATGACAAGGATTTTAATCCTCAAATTCTCAGAACGTTGGATTATTGTTCTTAATATATAAATTGCCAGTGTATAGAATAACACATTGCTTTCCCTAAACCACCATAGATCCTTCCTAAAAACTAAGCCTAAGTGTTTAAGATTATGCAAAGTTATGGAGGTCCTTAAAACATTCAAAAAGAATGAATAGCTTAAGCAATATAATTCTTCAATAGTAGACGTTGCAATGTGAAGTCTTAAGGATTCACCCTCAAGTTCCCCAAAGCTAACTCAGTTGGATATAGTCCCTGCCTGTGACTGATTAGAGCTTAATTTAGCAACCTTGAAAGCCTATCCTTTTCATGAGTTACTTTCATTGGCTCTTTAATCACCAGAGGCACACTCTCTCCCTCTAGTGGCTAAGTATTCTCACACTTTACATTTAAATTTCCTCTGGCCCTGTCTCCCCAAGAATGACAAATTTGGGCAGGAGGCCATATATCCCAAATTTTAGAATGGCAAACAACTCCTGATGACATGTAACAATAAGATCATGTGGACAAGCCCCCCCCACCTCCCCTTCTATAACATTCTGTATTCCTTTCTCATTTGCAGATCATGGTATGTTCAACTCACCAGAAAGTAAAGGTTATGTTTAGCTTAAAGTTGTGTTTATGTTAAGACTAGGAGTTATTTTCTTTTTTATACTCTTCAGTGGAATAGGCCTGACAAACTCACAATGAATTCCATGGGAAAAAATTGAGTAAACTCACTGTATTCACAGTTTTTCTGAACAATATTTCAGTAATAGTGAGGGGATACATTTATTTCTATTCTTTGCCTCAACTACGCTATAAAAATTTTAAAAGTACATATGTAGTTATTTTGCATAAAAATGTGCCACCATGGAAGTGTAGTACCACATTCTTTGGCCAGTGTATTTAGTTGGACAGTTAATATTTTCACTTATTCCCCACCCACACTGTTTTTCTCTTTGACTCTTGTTCATCCTTCTGTCCCCTTCTTTTAAGATTCCTCCTCTAAGGTAGCAAGTCCTGTCTTAGTATCTTGTACATTTCCTTTATTATGCAATTTGTAAATATTTTATTCTTTTGTTGAGTTTGAAAAGAAAATGTTTCCCAACTAGAATGTCATCTTTTTAAGGAAGAGATTATGTCTGTCTTGCTAATCATTTTCTCAAAACTACCAGTGTTGTCACAGTCAGTATCCAGACACTTCTGAATGCATGAATATGGAGCTAAACACCCAGTTTTCTTGTGTTGAACTTTATTTTTAAGGGACAAAAAAAGTGGGATATAAAAGATGTATTGTCATTTCATAAAGAATTTGGTCAAATCTCGACTCACAGGTCAGCTCTATTTTATGGTCAACATTAAGGATGTAAATACTCTGATGTTATAAATACTAAAAATGATTAAAGTTTATATCATATATAATTTTGTAAAAAATACATTTATGTGACCCCTCTGTTTCATAAACATATCAACATATCAAATTATGTTGATACCTGATAATTCATGAATCAGGTTGACTATTCAAGTAACAGAACGGGCTTAATTCTTTACCGACTAAATGTAATTAACAAAATCAAAATTTCTGAAGGCTGTATATTTAAAAAGCACATTTTGAAGTATTGGTTCTGTTTAAGTTATCTGCTTTAGATTTAAAATCCCTCGATACCCTTTAAAGGAATTTGGATAAAAGTGCATTTTTGTTTGTTCAAAGAATTACATGTTTTTAAGTTTGAATTTGTTTTTAGTAGAGGGTAAGAGGGAGCAATTCAAAATGTTGCAGTGATTTCTGAATGTTAAAGGAGGACTTTTGGAATCTACTGTGCTAGATATATAACATAATCACCCAGACTTGATGCCCTAAAATCACTTGAATCCCTGAAAAAGTAAAGATTAACAAGGACACATAGGACATAGGCACAATGTTCTAAAACTGATTACTTTTTTTTTTTTTTTTTTGGGTCAGGTGGTGTTCGCTTCTTTGAAGTGGTGTTCTCTTTTTAAGCAGGATTTGGAACAATGGTCTCACTTTCTCCTGTCGACCTAGATTGGCACCATGCAGAAGCAAGGAAGCCAGAAAATGGAACCATGGTTTCAAAGAAAACATTCTAAGAGAGCAAAAACCCAATTCATAAGTAATATTAATACCGCCCCACTTTGCCTCCTAGCTACAGTGATAATTGTGGTCTGTTGGGCTGGCAGATGAGTCCCACATGTTAAGGGTCTTCTCATTCCATCCACCTTGAACAATAGTTTCTTTTAACTTTGCAGTTAGAGATAAGACTTGTGCAAATACCCATGTCCCTTGAAAAGGTTACATTATGAGTTAAATTCACACTTCGATAGGATAATATCAGATTTCTTCTAGAGAGCACATTTTGATATAGAGCAGATGACAAGCCAGCCTCTATCCCAAATAAGAATCTAAAATTGTAGAAGATAAACTTAGATTAAGAGGGTGAGAACTGCAAAGATTTCTGAATAAAAATGAAAGCACACCTTTAGAAGGTGTTACTAAAATCTATCATAGTAACTTTAAAATGCAGATGTTTTCAGTATTTGAGAAAAAAGATCCATTAATGCAAAAATGAAGAAATTTTGAGTAGTGTCACATGCACATAGCTAATTCACAAAAACAACTCAAAAACTCAATGTTTTTCTAAGAAACCATAAAATCTTCAAATAGAACCATAGAGTGACATGATTGGAACACCTACAAATTGTTAGAGTAAGAAAAAAAATATACATTATTTGAAATTTTTGAAGTAGAGGATAATGGTATAATGAGACCAAATTGTCTAGCGAGCATTCATTTAGATATAACATAATAAATACCATCTGAGAATAAGAAGGAAAACCAAAAATGGAGTTGGGACTTTGGAGTTGGGAGGTAAAAATAGGGCAGACTAGCCTAATGATCTGTAATACTAAAGATTAGGTTCTGCTGGAGATATCCATAGTCTAAAGTAGGGTAATGATATGTTACATCTGAAGGGGTATATTTGGTTGTTAAAACAGTGCCAGGAGTATCAACCTGCTTTTAAATCCTCTGTAAAGTTCATGACATTCCATGCACACAGTTTATGAGATGCCTCACCTCTTTATAAACTAAAATTCTCTTACAGCACAACAAACTCTAATCTCATGTTTAAATAATTCTGTATAGAATCAAGAAAATCGAAGAGTATTACCAGCAGAGAGCAAAGGAAAGAATCCAAGGATTCAATCTTCCATCCTTAGAGCCATCGGTGGCAACCAAGGGAATTAAAAGGGATAGAAATGGAGCCATTTTCTGTTTGACAACTCGGAAAGAGGGTGTGTGCTGTGGAAGAGAGATGAATCAAAGAAAGGTCATTTACAGGTAGTGAAGTCAAATGTCATTTCCCCCAATTCTCATGACTTGTGGTTTAGAAAAAGGTTATCTTAATATAGAGATTAGTGTGGCATTATGAACTGTCTCAAGACATGTATGCAGATAAGAATAACACCATCAATATGTCCCCTGGCAGTTATTTTCAAGCTTCAGAAAGCTTGATGCCATGGCAATGTACTGGACACCTGGCAAGTCCCATTTACTAGACTAAGGATAACATCAAACATCCTGTAAATTCTAGCCAAGAAACAGCTTTATTAAAAGACTTTCTGAAAAATATTTTTGACAAATCCTTATGAAGTATTCATAACACTTTAGACTGGTGATACAGCTAATTTCAATGAAGATACTATCAATGGGACTAGGAAAGCCACATAGATCACTATTATCATAGGCATTTATGTTGTGTCAAATATCAAGCATAGCACATCATATTCATTATCTCATTTAACTCACATTCATTTTAAAAGAGCTAATATTGACTCCGTTTTTCACATGAAGTAATTGAAGCTTTCAGGGTCTCACAATGTTTGGACTGGACACAAAGACATGTTCAAAATTGTAGAAAGCTCATAGTAATAATCACCATGCAATACTGTCTCCTAAATAGCTAATATTTTTATCACCCTATAGACCTGTTGCTATACTTAAGTTCCTTTGGGTTACATACTTTCCAATACTAAACACTTGAGAGGTAAGCTGAATGTCCAGCATGTTCTTAAATCAGTATGTAATTACCAAATCCAGTGCTTATCTATGTGTGAAACTTGACTTATTTGCCACCTAATATTTTAACATCAGATACTCATCTCTGCCTATCTTGAGTTCTGAACAAGTGCAATGAGATAACAGAATCATTATAAATTAATAGATAACACTGTAAGGATTGAGTAGTAATTAATGATGGCAAGGGGATAGAAAAGAACTTAACTTTAAATTGTAGATGACCAAACATTTGCACATTTTGTTTCAAAGAGTACCAATTTCTGATTTATTGCTTCCAAAAATAAATATATATTCCTCTTTCATATACTTACTGCACCTACATATCCAAAGAATGAACAAATGACTTTGTGTCATGAACTTTTAATTTAAACAGTTCAGGTGTTCTTAAATGACATTTTGGATTTCAAGAAACTCTTTTTGGTGAAGAGCAGCTCTCAGTGTATAGAAAAGATTAATTTGAACATATTGCAAGGATCCCCTAACAGAAACCTTGAGATAAGAACTTTTCTCTTGTAAATATATAAATACCAGAGTAGAGAAATAGAACAATACTCTTTTAACCTTTTCTGGCCCAGATTGCATAGGTACAGAAGTTAGATGTTTTCTCATAGGTTTATTTCCTAGAAACAATAATAATAATTTGATGACAGGGGCCTCCCTGGTGGTGCAGTGGGTTGAGTGCCACACTGAAGCATCTGCAACAGAGCATCATGAGTTCGATCCCACCCAGGGAGGGGACCCACGTGGCACAGCAGACCTCTCCTTTCGTGCTCCCCTCAGCTATGTATTTCAGTCGATCTGCCTGTTCTGTTCCCCATTCTGTCTGATGAATCTTCTCACAACCCACACCTCTGGCGTGTGCCCCAGCTCTTGTATGCATAAATAAATAAAAAAAATAATAATTTGATAACAGATACTATTTATGAAGGAAGCTGACTGATAGTTTTGGGGGAACTTTGCTTCATGGCATTTTTGAGTAAATTGTCCTAATCTAGAAGAGCTTCCCAAAACATCAGGAAATACCTGACAAATAGAATGAACACAAGATCTGGTATGTTCATAACATTCTTAGAAGTAATTTAGCATTCCCTGATGTTTATATTAGAGAATAAATGCTTAAGGGAAGACTAACATTTCTTCACAACTTAATGCAGATGAGAGACAGTACCCCTCTAAGTCTAGGAATATTGCCTTCAGAGCTCATTGATGAGGAGGTGGACATTGTAGGCTATAAAATTTGGAGCCTTTAGGCACTTCGTCACTCACAGAATCCTTTAACCCATTCCACATCCAACTAGCAAATTCGTTATATTTTCATTTTCCATGTTATTTTCACATGCATAGGAAATATACAGTTGATATTTCAGAGATGGGTTCCATAGTCACAGATTGCATCCACCAAAATTTTGGAGCTAGATGCTAAGATTTTTGACAGAGATGGAGTCTGTGCCTCTAACCCCACAGTGGTTCAGATGTCAGCTGTAATTGACAGTTGTTTTTCCTTTACAAAAAAAAAGTGATGTTTCTGGGTCAACCACTTTTTATGAGTTTAGATATTTTCTTAGTCGTCCTAAGAACAACAGTGCATTTATGAACTTGAGTCTCTAACCCCACAAGCCTAAAGACCAGACTTCTGACCTTTAAGGATATCATAGATTCATCTACCTTTGTCTGCTTTTAAATGTTAGTGGATTATTCAGTCTCATGCAAACCCACCTAATGAAAGAGATTCATGAGAGACAGCATTTTTTGGAGGTAGACTAAATGGAACCATTCGGAGACGAGAGGAAAGCTAGGAGATGCATGTAAGGAGAAAAGATGAACAGCAACAAGTACTGCCTGTAGTAATGATAGCAGAAAACAGATCTGAGTTGTGGAGAGACTAAGTGAGGGAGTTCAGGCTGTGAATATAAACTATCATTTCAATGAGTTCAGTTGTAAAAGTAAAAGAAACTACTAGTTGGAGGAGGATATGCAGTTGAGGGACGTTTTCTTTTTTTATGTAAAACTTAGGTAATCTGAGTGCTGATGAGGAGGTGTCTGTAGTAATAAAGAGATTAAAGACAAAAGAAAATTGGTGAGGGGAGGTCCCTGAGGGACAGGAGAAAATAAATTTCTACAGCACAAGTGAAATTACTATCTTCAGAGAGAAGAGGTGATACTTGTACTTAGGAAAAGTAAGAAAAGATGGGTCACAGATGAAAGTGAGTTTCTTGGGTAATATGACGAGAAGTTGAGCATTTGAGAGTGTCAGTGAGAGCAAAGGTAAAGTAACTTGAAAGTTTTTTTATTTTAAACGCTTGAAATAATTGCCATGAATAATGTGTGAGAGGCTAGCTAATATGGGAAAACTGATGGACAGAATAGAGCAACCAGTTGAACTCAGTTACAAGTAAGCCAAATACTTAATGCAGAGGTATAGTTGTACTCACAGCCTAGCTATAATCTTGAAAAAAAAAAAAAAAAATGAAACACAGGATTAATCCAGTGTAGAAATTTTACCAGATGGGAAGCTGGAAGATAGTGGAAAGAAGTTGAGTTTAAGAGAAATAAAGTAATAGACTACTGAGAAAGCTATATAGAAAAGGATACTGGCTGACAGAAAAAAAAGATAGGGACCTTGGATCCCAGTGTGGTTGAAGAACTTGTGTTTAGAGGGCATAGTAAAAGAGAGATACAAAAGTATAGAGGACTCTGAATAGAAATTTGGTAGTATGTGAATAGAAATTTGAACAAGATGCCAGAATGCAGAATGGAAGTTGTTAAGAAGTTCTGACCTTTAGTGATTGCATTTTCAGAGAGTGATAGGATAATCAGGATATTATCTTGGATTTTAGAGAATTGAGGAAGATACCAAACCAGGTGCTAAAACCTTCGAAGAATGAATCCAATAAAGTGGATTCATAACAATAAGGTAAAAAGGTAGTAAAGAAGTAATAAGAAAATAAGAGCCTCAGAGGTACTGGAATTTCACATAGACATATAAATATTCTGGGGGGTGGGAGTAAGTTCGGATTATATAGGGCAGGTTTACCCCATTTCCTAACAGGAGAGAGATTAAAGTTATAGGAAAATGAGTGACATTCACTTGATAAGACTGTAACCATGTCCTTTAGTTTGCTGATAATAATTCCAATTTGTACCTTTGTTCCTAACATAATAATGAATAGTACCCCCTAGTTTCTATGTTAAATACATGTTCACCCTAGATTTAAGGGGTGTATTGACCTCAAAAAAGAGCTCTTTCATTAAGGAGATACATTTTCTTAAAAAAACAAGTGAAAGTATATAGAATGGATTTGCTTGCTTGAGAAGAGAAGAGAAGAGAAGAGAAGAGAAGAGAAGAGAAGAGAAGAGAAGAGAAGAGAAGAGAAGAGAAGAGAAGAGAAATAGTAAGAAAAGTTTAGGAGTGGCCAGAACAAGGGGATACTGAATCAGAGGAGAGGAGATAGTGTGAGTAGTGTTTGAATTGAAAGTGTCAAAGAAAAGAGTTTCCCTCACCTAGAGCTCCCACCTTCCATTTCAGTCTCTGTATCATTTTTCTAACTCAATTTGGAATCAGATAGGTAGCTATGCCTTCAGTGTTAAATGTTCCTATTTTTTTAACTTTATATTGTTTCTAGCGATTACAGCAGTTAATGTATTATAAGATGAAAGATTCAAGTATAAATGTTTGAGTCCAAGATCTTGTAGGTCATTACCATAAAATTTCTCCTAGTTGGCATGATAGCTTCCTAACACTTCTTTCCCCTTTGCACTTATGGTTTGGGTGCTCTTTCTTCTGAACTTTGGCAGATTCAGCTCTCTCTCTGCCAACTCAACTCCATTACTTCCTTCAAAGTCGGGCTAAGAAAGCAAGGCAGCTAAATGCCTCTGCAACACTTGAAGACTGGTTTATTCATGGAAGTCACTGGATTTTGCCAAGCATTGTACACTGAGAGCTGGTGATGGAGGGATTAGAGTACTTAAGTCAGATGGCAATGCCAAGAAGCAAATAGAAAGAAAGAACTTTGCTAAAAGCAAAATATGCTCATCTCTCTAGCCATACCCATAGACTAAAATGCACCTTCAAAGAGCAATATAAAATGCAGCCATATTGGAAATGATTCTTTTGTAGTCCTGCTTTTACTAGATACTGTAATCTCCATTGCAGCATTTCCATAGCAGACCCTTATGTCAATGATGCAATTGGTATTTAAGTCTCTAAATAATGTATTGTAAATCAACTGAGGCATAAAACTCACCAAAATAGTTTTTGAGGAAATAAAGCCATATCCCTGAGCTATGGACATTCTTTAATCACCATGACAAGTAAATATATAAGTTATAGTGAGTGTTACTATTCACCTTCTAAAAATACTCACTTAGGGCCTCCTTGGTGGCGCAGTGGGTTAGGAAACGCACTGTGAGGCAAATCGCAGCCACTGCAGCACGAGTTCGATACCTGCTGCCGGCCAGGGAGGGGACCCACATGGCGCGGCAGACCTCCCCTGCTGTGCCCGCTGCTCCCCTCAGCAGTGTGCTTCTGTTGATCTGCCTGTTCTGCTCCCCGCTCTGTCTGTGGTGAATCCTCTCACCACCCCCCCACACCTCTGGCCTGTACCCCAGTGCTTGTATGCATAAATGAATAAATCTTAAAAAAAAAAAAATACTCACTTAAATTGACAAATAGACCATCTATAGGAATCCTTAAAATAGTAAATTTCCAGTAATATTTTAAAATATTAATCAAGTTTCAAACTTTATCATTCTGCTCTGGTCTGAATGTACCACTTCTCATGCCCAAATGCAGATGTTGCTATCCTAACCCTTAAAGATAATGAGACTGGGCCTTTGGGAGGAGCTTGGGGTCTTCCACCTTAGAGGTCTCACTACCAGATCCATGCCTTACAGGGGAGGCTACAGAGAGATCCCTAGTCCCTTCCAACATTTGAGAACACAAGAAGGTGCCAATTCTGAACCAGGAAGCGAACCTTCATCAGATGTGACCCTGATAGATCTTAGACTTCCCAAGCAACAGAGCTGTGAGCAATAATTTTTGTTGTTATAAGTTAAAGAAAACATTTGTTTAAAAATCTTTTTATAGTTTTCCAGAATTGCCTCATGCTAAGAAATCAGGCTCACTGCCTAAAACCATGGTTCAAAAACTTGACTTCTATAACTAAAGTCATCCTGTATCTTAAATATATTCATCTTTAGCTCCATTTTTCATTGCCTGAAAAAATTCTAAACTGAACTCACCTCCTGCCCTAGCTTTATCACTCCACCCTAGAAGAATATTAGAGTATTGAAAATGTTACCGGGAATTTGAAAGATACTCTCTAAAACAGTGTTTTTCAAATGACAGGTTCTAACACATTAATGGACTATATATACAATATGTCACATCAGCATTTTTTTAAAATGAAATAAAGTGTAACAGAGTGCATCACCTATAACAAGATTAAGTAAAAAGGTAAACTTTTATTTTAAAGATATGTGTATCTATCTGTGGGTCACCATGGAAATTATGTTTTCCTATGAATTACATGATCAAAAACTGGTTTAAAGTCATTATTCAGGAAAATGAACAAACATTTGAAAGTGTAAGTTCCTGAAGATCACTGGTCTCTCACTTTATTGAAATAACTGTATAGCACTTAGACACTCTTCTGTCAATATGGATAAAATCTAAAACATTGTATTGGGTAAATAAGCCATTTTTTAAAAAGCCATTTTAAAAAACTTGAAAACAGTATTCTGCATTGTTAACGTGTATTTGTTTATGAAGTGAAAGTTGTAATAAAGTAGAAAAAAAAAGATAGCACTTTCAGAGTAGCAGTAACCTCTGGGTTAAGAGGCAAGCCTACAATGTTTGATTTCTTAATAAATTGTAGAAGTCAAAAGAATTTTGTACTGTTTTACTCTGATTGAATTGTTTCACTTCTCTGGTCCTTGTTTTTTCATATATAAACTGAAAGGATGCCAGAAAACTATCAAAGTGTCCAGCTAGAAGAAGATTGGAATTGTGTAGGGAATTTATTTAATAATAAAATATTCAACCCATAGAATTTAAGTGACTTCTCTATCTTAATCTGGTATTGCTCAGACTAGGAAGAGGTAAGTCATCTCAAATTTAAATTGCCAGTCCTTCATTCTCTACCATTGAACTCAGTCTTTGATAAAATATAAAACCATTTTATCTAGGATGATAAAATCAAGAGCATCACCATTCTCATCTCACCATGTAAAGCAGGCCTAGAGAACAGTACTACTTCTGATGTTACTGATTGCTTTGAAAAGGGCAAATTTAATAAAAAGTGTGTTTATTGTTAAATATTAAAAGAAGTCGAGATCATTGGTTCCAAGTGACCTTTCAGTTTAGTTTAGCTACGTCTTACCATAAATGATTGATAGTACTTAGAGAGTCTGATTTATAAACTGGAAAACAAGACAGAGTTCTAGTCAACACTGGTTGGGATTACTGTTACAGGTGATTATTGGTTGATCCCTCATAGTAAGTTCAAAGAACAGTAAATTGAAAAATTAGGTATAACAAAAGAAACTAAGATGCAAAGAGGAAAGAAAAATATCAAGAAATTATGGTTATAAGAAAACCACAATTAACCACAAAAGTTACTTCTGAACTCATAGCAACCAGGCAAAGAGGAAACACACTACAGGTTATATAGCTGTAGTTGTCTAGGAAACTATGAAGTCATCAGTCCAAACACACACAAAATTTCCAAGTTCACTTCTCCAAGAGGAATTTGACCCAGCTGATATGACAGAAGCGTCATTGGTGGTACAGTTTTCTGTCCACTAAACCCAAGTTGAAATCCCAGCTTTATTACTTAATACGTTACATAATATAATAAGTAACCGTTTCCTTTATTTTTTTAGCTTTCTCATCTGTTACTAGTGGATAGTAATAATAGACCTAACCTCAAAAAAAGTTTTAAATGAAATAAATTTTAAAAAGTTTTAAATAGGATTGAAATAGTTAATATTTCAATATCAGGCTGAAAACAGCCTTGAGCCCTGGTAAGGGTTATATTGTGTTTCATTTATAAATCAAGCAAATATTCTGAAGAGAAGCTTTACAAAAGATACTGAGATTGCAGTTAATACTTAATAACTTCAAGAACATGAAAGCTGACCACTGTTCCATACCTTTTATTTCTATTGATTTCCTATTGTTTTTACCTTTTTCCATTTTTGTTAAGAAAAATTAAAAACAAGCATTCTCTGTCACATGGAATAGAGTTCTCATGCTTGCTCTTCAAATTGTAATCCTCCTAATAACATATGTTAGTCTCAGATTATTTTTTTATAATACAGACCTCAGCCAACTAGAAATTAGAACATCTCTGTCATGCCTACAGAAACCTTAGGTAATAGCTAACAGCTTATATTAGACATATTCATGTAGGGGGGCAAGATTTACAACAATTTAAAATGTTATACTCCCAAAGACAAAAAGAAAAGCTATCCAGTTTTTGTTTGGCCTATCTGGCAGTCTTTAAAATAAAAGATTTTTATTTAAGCATTTTTTAATAAAAAGCTTGTATTCAGACAAAAACTTGTGTACAAAAAGACGACATTCTATTACATTGTATTAATAAGCAGCTTCAGTTTTAGTCAATCATTAAACCACTCTGCCTCTGACTTTGTTGCCACCATACATTATAAATAAATACTTTGTAATTCCATTCAGGTTATTAATCATCTCTTTACAATAATAGTATTATCATTCAGTTCACAATAAATATATTTATATATGTGTGTTACATTCCCAATCTGAAGGTGGGTCATTTTTTATAAAGTACTTATTTCCTAATACAATGACTTACATAGAGTTGGTACTACCTTTCTTAATACAAATTATCAAGCGGAAGTCCTTTGTCAATAAAGTGTTATAAAAATATATGCAAGGCTGCCTAGTCATTAATTCATTAAAAAGCACTGTTACCATAATTTCTCTTTTTCTATATTCAAATCTATACTCTTTAATTGACTTTTTATACGTGGGCTAAATTAAGCTTTTAATACTTTTTGCTATTATTAAAAAAATCAGTGTCTCTTAAATCTTAACAGATTATATAAAAGTCTGTCTCAAGTGTTTTCAGCCCTCTCCCCTAGAAGTTACAGTATTTCAATTTTCACTATACACTTCAAACATTGGTGTCCATTTAAAATACTGTATTCATATGTACTTTTTAAAAAGTGAGCTAATGTCTTAAAATAGTATATGACTTCAATATGATCACAGAACTAAAACTAGGATTAAAGGCTAGCTTTCAGGAACACCTGTTACTCACTCTCAATTTCTCTCAACTCAGACTAGAGAACATAGTGAACTTTTAATCTCTATTTTTTTTTTATATTTCTGGTTTATATGATTCTAGTATTGTGCATTTCTCAATGAAATTGATGAATTCAATTTTCATTTGCATGTAAATGGAAAAATTAATTTGGACATAAAAGTAAAATTAAACAGATACAGGATTTAATAGTAATACAGAATTCCAGCCCAATGTCTCTCACTCTTATTTATGTTTTCATTTAGAAATGTTTTATAGTAGATTTCTTTATATCTGTACATTTTGAGGATTCTTAGTTCATATCTCTCATTTAACTGTATAAGAATTTAAATTTTTATTGGCAAATCCCTATTGCTAGTTAGATAGCTTCTTGCTGCAGATATTGAGAATTTTAATTGAATTTTACTTTTTAACTTTGACTAACTCAAAGAAATATTTGAGTTCCTAGGGGAGATATTTAAGAATCTGAAGAATTAGGAGGATATCAATGATCATCAAGGTATAGAATTAAATTCAAAGTGATGTAATGAAAAAATTGTAATATATTTTGAAACAACCCATTCATTTGATATATTGTTTGTCCTATCTTTGTATTTCAGAAAGGCACAGTCATAAAGTTTGAATATCCTTTTTAAATATCTGTAATAATTGAAGTGAAATTAATTATGATGTGAAATATTAAAATTGTAAAAATTTACTGTAGCTTGCAGATTAATTGTTACTAAGCTTTGCTTCTTTACTAAAAGTTGATATTTTACTGCCTCTCTCCATGGATGGATAATGTGTGTTTTAGAAAAATTATCTACTGTATTTTATAATAAAAGCCAAAAGATTTTTTCAGTAGAATTAATAAATTATTGCTTAGATTTATTTTTAACAAAGCATTTTTTATCTAGACTTATCTAGCTAAGTATAACAACCACAATAAGAAGAAAATCAGAATCTCTCTCATTACCTGCTCCTATAATTGTGCATTCATAAAGTATGCTTGAAGCCTTTGAAAGGAGAGATTGTGCAACCTGAATACTAATTTTGTGAGTACTGTAATTTCACGTCTGCTATCCATGTTCAAGCTGGTTGAGGAGCAGCTGAGGCTTTATGGAAAACTTTGTAAAACATTCTATTTAGAGGCAATACTTTTTCTTTGTATTATGTGCTCTGGGTCTTTTTTTTCTTTGTGTTTTATTTTGAGATCATTTGTATGAAAACAAGATCTTTGTTTCTTACAAGCACATCTGCTCTTGCTGCTTATAGATTACGAGAAGTCATAATCCTCTGTGACATCATAATCATTTCCATGGCAACCAGCTTGACTTAATTTTTTTTAATAAAAAATTACAAAATATCATCAGTAGCAAAGCATTTGTCTCAAAACAGACACATAATGTCCCAATGTTCTGCACCTTCTGCGCATGGCCATTCATTTCAAAGCTTTTCCCTACTTCATTCAGTTTCCTTAAAGTCCATGAGACTGTCAAGTCCAATTAACCACAATTTATAGAAAGAATAGAATGCTTGAGGAAACAAATTCTGAGTGACCAACTTTATTGTACCCCAATGCCCTGTCACACGGTTTGGTGTGAGGTCAGTGAGGAAGGAAATATATGAGGCCTTGGGCTTTTATTTTCTATGGTAAATAATGATAGACGTTTGAATAACAGCTGGAAGGATCTTGAAGTCTTTCACTTGAAAAGATTTTATGTACAGATACTACATTTACTCAGCCACTTCAGTGCTGTCACTGCTGGGATGAAATGAAACTATGAGAGATTTCAGAACATAATTATTTGGATAGCCAGCCAAGGCTGCTAACGAGGACTGGGATAAGGAACAAACTTTCTGGTGTAATCTACTACTTCAGTATTTGTCAAGATTATTAAGGTTTAATCACAATAACCAAATAACCCATAAAGAAATATTTATAGAGTTGCCAAATGTCTGGCAATATATTGGGAATTGTGAGTGGTAAAAGATAGAACATATATTCCCTGCCCTGCAAAACCTTCTTGATGATTAAGGTCTAATTACTAGTATTACCTTTTGTTTTCAGCATGATTAATTTTTTTAATTAAATTCATTTCCATTTTTTACTTAAACAATCCATTTCATTTTACAAGTGTAATGTTTGATGCCAAGCACATTAGTTCAGGGTAGTTGGGGAGCTGAACCCAAATAAGCAGTTCTATGTTGAATGCTAAGGAAATTTGCAGAAGGAAGAAGACTCAAGCAACTGCTGTTTGGGCTCACTTAGATGGAAAATGGTAAATCTGATCCTGAACTGGGCATGAAGCAAATGTCAGTTCTCCTGGTAACACAGACAAATTGTGTGTTGGAGATAGTTTAGGAACGAGAAGATGGACACAAGTATCAAAGACAAAGGATCTAAATCGAAGGAAAATGGCTAAAGGGATCTATCTATGCAGTGGCTGAGGAGAAGCCAGGCAGAGATCAGACAGCCAAGCATTAAAGATCTAATATCTTTAATCCTAGATCTCATGTAGGATGGAAAAGGGTATAGCAGTCCGACCATAAAAATCAGGGACCCACAAAGGCAGGACTGAGCTGAGATATAGGCTAGCAGATTCACTGTGGGACAGCAGACAAGGCAGGAACCAAAGAGTGTCTAAATCGTTAAATGTCCCACGAGTGAACAGAGTTTATGCATATGTTCAAATATTTATTCATGTATTCACTCATTCAGTGCCAAGCTCTCTTATTAGACACAGGCACTAATAAAACTGACAAAACTGACCTAATGAAACATATTATATGAGGTGAAACAATGGAGAATTAATTCAGCAAATAAAAGTGTAATTAAAATGTGTATTATGTGTCATGAAGGAAATAACCAAGATGTCATGATAAGGAATAAAGAAAAATGGAGGATGCTACATAATTATCACTTGCAGACCTCTCAGAGAATATAACATTGATCTTTAAGAAGTTTTATTGTTCTCACCCATCACCCCCAGTCACTGAGGCCCAACAATTTTAAAGTTAAAGCTATTTAACATACTCATCCATAGTGAGACTATTCCCAAGTTTTATAATCAACCAATGGCCTCCCTACACCTAAGGACTCCCACCACCAAAATCCCCTTCAAATCCCTAAACTATCCCATATGTCTGTCCAGTCTCCAAGGTCAGGTGACATCCTTCACCCAGTTTGTTCAAGGTAAAACCCCTATGATAAGTCCCTGAGTTAAAAATAGCTTATGATGAGGGTCAAATTTTCTTCTGTTCAGAAGAGGCCAAAAGGGGCCAAGGTTGAAATGGCAGGCACTTTATAAAATTTGTAATAAGTCCAAATTTCATAGTGACTTAGATATTAGGAATTTGTTGCTGCAAGTGTTTGGTTAGATCAGGAACATTCCAGACTTGCTCAGTCATCCCTTTGTGGGTTGGGATTGGGGTCTCTGCTCATTCCTCTGTGGAGCAGCCAGAGAAAGAGGTAAGCAGAGCATTATGAAGGAAGTTTCTAAGAGCTGGGCATGGAATTTCTCTGCATCCTCTCTGCCCACATTCTGTTAGACTTGGAAGCACTGAGAACACATGTAAGTCATACAACAGTTCTAACCTCAAAGGATCCTGGGGAATCCTTTGAGTGTTTAAACTGTAGCTTCAAGGAAAAAAGAAATAGGTTTGGGTGAATACAGTAGTGTTTTTATTCACAAACTAAAGCAAAAAACATTTCACTCCTCTTCCCACACAAAGAACTTATCTTCTCCCAAACTGATATCAACCCAGCCAGGCACTATCTAGTCTCTGAAGTTAGCTCAAAATCCAGCACCTTAAGTCTATTGTGGCTCTCTGGGTGTGGTTCTCTGACCTCATGGGTGTATGACCTGTGCAGTTGACAGATGCACAGAACCTTAAGATGGACCCTTAAAATTACTTTAATGCTCTACAATCACTGTCCAGGAATTGCTAATTATTTTACCTTTGAACTTGTGTTTGTGACTGGTCTAGTGAGTAATGAAGCACATGCACAGAGCAGATATATGTGCAATATGCATATTCTTGTTCTTTGCTCCCCATCCCCCATTTACAGTAGTGTTTATGTTGTTCCATTAGCCTAGAATTCTGGTGGACCTATAATACTTAGGACTTCAGCGAGGTTCAGTGTGAATATAAGGAAGCCTGTTATATACGTGATTGAGTAAATAGGGCACTGATAACCTAGAGAGATTGTACTTTCCAGTTGAACTAAAAAGTTGCTTCTAACATTGAAAAAAAAAAAGACAATGGGCCTCCCTGGTGGCGCAGTGGGTTAAGCAATGCACTATGAAGCAAACCGCAGCCACTGCAGCTCAAGTTCGATCCCTGCTGCCGCCTGGGGAGGGGACCCACATGGCTCAGCAGACCTCTCCTGCTGTGCCCGCTGCTCCCCTCAGCAGTGTACTTCAGTTGATCTGCCTGTTCTGCTCCCTGCTCTCTGTGGTGAATCCTCTCACCAACCCCCCCACACACACCTCTGGCCTGTACCCCAGTGCTTGTATGCATAAATAAATAAATCTTTAAAAAAAAAAGAAAAAGAAAAAAAAAGACAATGACATTCTAATGATCATAGAAAATTAAGTAACTCTATTACATCCTCTTTTCTTGTGCTGTATTTGCCTTTATTAGCCAATAACTTATATTAAGATGATGTCATAGAAGAAATGGGGAAATAGAGCACCCATAGTTCCTTCTTCAATCCTACCTTACTCATCAGTGAGTGAGCTAATGAGAGAATATTGAAAAAATCTAGAAGCAAAAGAAAAACAATTGATTTTAATGTTTTCAGCATTTTGACTGTTACGGTAAGGATAAAATTCATTGTCCCCCACAGAAATACCTGACATGGTTGCTGGGGCATGTCTCTCCTTGTGGTCTATACGGCTTTCATCACTATCTTGCTACCCAAAGGTCATGTTAAAGTCTTATTGTTATAGGGCAACCCTAATATAAAATGGGTTTCCCTGACTGGGTCCTCACCCACACGCTCAGAAGACTTTTATAATAAGTCCCAACTGCAGGCACACATGACAAAATTTATTAAAGGGTTTCTATTTTACAAAAGAAAGGGAATAAAGCAGATATAACACCAAGGGAAAGAGAGGGATACAAATCCACAAATATCCTACCAGATCTTCTGAGCAATGGCGCATTGAGAGCTGGCTCTGAGTAAAATGAAACGGCTCCAAAGGAAGAGAGAGCCCAAGGCTCACCTCTCTGGTTTTATAGCCAGCCTGGCTGCTTAACTCCACCCTTAGATCCCAGTGATCCACTCTTTGAAAATCACATTATCGGATTTGTGGTTCTGGAACACTGGTGGTCTGTGTAATCCATTCAGGACTACCTTTCCTCCTAACATTATTAACCCTGCCTCATCGTTTCTTTGACACCACAATTCCTTCAAACAGATTTTTCATAATTTTCTGATGTATGTGTTCCTAGTTAGTTCCATGAGTCAAAGTCAAGGTCTTCGATTAGTTATTAAACTTGTCTCATTATTTACTGGTCTGCTTATTTTTCCTTCAGCTTAATGGCAGGCAGGAACCTTGAGATGATCTGAAACAATCTGATATGGTGAAAAATTACTTCTTTAAATCTGATATTTATTGAAGCACTCAGTTACTTGAGAAATCTCAGTGGTCTTTTGGTTTTTAATACCATTTTTTTTTTTTTTTAGCCCCCAAATAATCAATGTTCAGCCATGGAAAACCCTTTTCCCTGAACTTTCTACCCTTGCAATTGTTTGAAAATCAACCTACATTAGTATGTCTTGCTTAAGTAGTAAACACATTATCGCACTGACAGTTCTAGCTACTTACCTTAGATCTGCAGGTTCAGTATACGGTGCCTGCAGTCCAGGTTCTCCTGTGACAGCTTTACTGAAAATTTGCTGAGGCATATCTGAACCCTCCAGATATATAACCTGCTGTGTTGTATCCTTTTTGTCTGCTGATCAGTTACTAGCCCAGTGCCACTTATTTGGGGGTTGCATTATAACAACAGGACATGTCGAAGTACCCACATCTGTAATTATCATTGTAAAATTGCTGCTGGAGCTAAGCACTAAAAATCTTGTTTCCTTAATATACTAAAGTTTATTTTTGTTCACATAGCATATTAATATGGGTTTGTGATGAGTGACATACCACTCAGTGATTAAGAGAACCAAGCTTCGGGCCTCCCTGGTGGCGCAGTGGGTTAAGCAATGCACTATGAAGCAAACAGCAGCCACGGCAGCACGAGTTTGATCCCTGCTGCCCGCCAGGTGGAGGACCCACATGGCGCGGCAGACCTCTCCTGCTGTGCCCGCTGCTCCCCTCAGCAGTGTACTTCAGTTGCTCTGCCTGTTCTGCTCCCAGCTCTCTGTGG
>JAGFMF010011501.1:11064684-11226769 GCA_019455555.1 Galemys pyrenaicus
CTCTCTGTGGTGAATCCTCTCACCCCCCCACACCTCTGGCCTGTACCCCAGTGCTTGTATGCATAAATAAATAAATCTTTAAAAAAAAAAAAAAAGAGAGAGAACCAAGCTTCTTCCATCTTTTTTTTTTTTTTAAAAGATTTATTTATTTATGCACACAAGAGCTGGGGTACAGGCCAGAGTCACGGGAGGTGAGATGATTCACCAGACAGAGTGGGGAGAAGAACAGGCAGATCAACAGAAGCACACTGCTGAGGGGAGCAGTGGGCACAGCAGGAGAGGTCTGCTGCACCATATGGGTCCCCTCCCTGGCAAGCCACAGGGATCAAACTCGTGCTGCAGTGGCTGCAGTCTGCCTCATAGTGCGTTGCTTAACTCACTGCGCCACCAGGGAGGCCCAGCTTCTTCCATCTTAAATTACACGTTTCTTATTACCGAAACTTACATTTTTGAAAAGTCTGGTTTAAAACTTTTTGTTGAAGCAAGTAAGAGGTATTTTTTAGAAGTTCAGTTTATTTTAATGCTTGCATTTATTGGCGATCCCATGGAAAAGACCCCTCATATTCAGAGCTAGTGCTACATGAAAGTAGTAACTATTTCTTTGCACTAGTTTAGTTTTCAATCCTGTTTAGAAATTTGCACAATGATTTTATTGAAATTTTATTTGTAAATTTAAATTTTTACCTTTTCTTATGTCAATTAGTAATTCATATAATCAAAAGACTATCTTACTTTTGACAAAAAGCTCTTCAAGCCCACTAAAATATTTGAAGCAGTTCAAAAATTCTGTTTTACATTTTCTAGGTATGAGGATATATGATAGGTATTTTTAACACAAGTAGCTATACTTACACTTTTTCTATTACAAAAAAAAAAAACTTTTTAGTAGAAAATATTTCAAAATTTCCTTTTCAAATTGTGTCCCCAAAGCATATTCTTTTTAAAAGCAATTTCTATTTCACTTATTTTTACCATGAAGGTATCTACAAGGCAGTATAGATATGGTCATTACAAAAATTATATATATAAGCAATAAGAAACTGATGTTAAAGGAGGCCCTTGGGAGTAGCCCAATGAAGTTAGTTTCTCAGGGTAGAGTGAAGAGTGAGAAGGACTGAAAAATTGATTTTAAGAAATCAATAAAAGATATCTGACATGCCCATGGAAATACTTAAGCAAAGATATATGAATGAATGAGTGGATGAATGAGTGAATGGGATTACTGTTAGGGGGAAAGGTAATCCTAAATAAATTACACAGATGGGTTTATAAACTCCAACCCCCACTCCAAACCACCAGTGTTCCAAAACCACAAATCCAATAAAATAATTATCAAAACGTAAATCACCAAAACCTAAAGGTAAAGTTAAGCAACCAGGCTAGCTATAAAACCAGAGAGGTGAGCCTTGGGCTCTCTTTCTTTAAAGCCATCTCACTTAATTCAAAGCCAGCTCTCAATGCACCATTGCATTCCAGCTCAAATAATCTAGTAAAATATTTACGAATTTATATCCCTCTCTTCTCCTTGTAATATTTCTACTTTATTCCTCTTCTTTTGTAAAACAAAACCCTTTAATAACTTTTATTACATGTGTCTAAAGTTAAAACTTATTATAAAAATCTTCGAAAGGCATGAATAAAAACCCAGTCAAAAAAACCCATTTTATATTAAAGTTGCCCTGTAACATTGTTAGGGGGAAAAGGTAGTCCTGAATGGATTATGGGTGTGTGGACTCCAACCCCCACTCCAGACCATCAGTGCTTCAGAACCACAAATCCAATAAGATGATTATTGAAGAGTAGATCTCTGGGACCTGAGGGTGGAGTTAAGCATCCAGGCTGGCTATAAAACCACAGGTGAGCCTGGGGCTCTCTCTTATTGAGGAGCCAGACCCCTTCCTTCGGGAGCCATCTCTCTTCCTTTGGAGCCATCTCATTTGACTCAGAGCCAGCTCTCAAGGCGCCATTGCTTAGATCTGGTAGGGTATTTGTGGATTTGTATCCCTCTCTTTCCCTTGGTATTATTACTATTTTATTCCCCTTCTTTCATAAAATAAAACTTGTTAATAACTTTTGCCACATGTACCTGGAGTTGGGACTTTTTAAAAGTCTTCTGAGCGCGCGGGTGGAACCAGGGAAGGGAACCCATATTAGGGTTGCCCTGTAACAACATTACCACTGTCACACTGTTTAGTTGTGGAACTTATACACTTCCCTCAGAAAACTTATTATTGCTACTGTGCCTCTTCTCTAAACAAAGTACGAGATAAAACAGCACTCAATATCTGAACACAAACTAATTTTTATTACTAATTCCAGGTTAGAGAATGTAGCTTAAATTAAAAGCTAAATGGGCATACTTACTATCAGGATACCAGATTTATAGATTTACCCAGGAATTCCTAGACTGAGGCAGGCCTCCCCAAGAGATAAGACATCTCTGGCCATACTGACAGGATTTCCTTCAAGGGATAGAGAGACCAGATTTACTTAGGAAAGTCCCTTCTCACAGAAGCAAGGTGTGAGTAAACCAAGTTTCCCTCCATTGATGATCACTTACCAAACAGATCTAGTGAGGGTGCCAGTGTTCACCCCTATCTTGTACATTAGAAGACCATAATACTGTCTTTATGTTAGGGGGAGAGATAGTCCTGAAGGGATTACACAAATAGGTTTATGAACTCCAACCCCCACTCCAGACCAACAATATCCCAAAACCACAAATCCTATAAAGTCATTATTGAAGAGTGAATCACTGGGACCTGAGGGTAAAGTTAAGCAGCCAGGCTGGGTATAATACCAGACATGTGGGTCTTGGGGGCATCTCTTGGTTCAGAGCCAGCTCTCAGTGTGCCATTGGGTTCAAGCTCAGAGGAACTGGTAGGACATTTACAAATTTGTATCCGTCTCTTCTCCTTGTGTTATTCATTGCTTTATTTTCCCCTCTTTTGTAAATAAAACCCTTTATTAGTCTTTGTCGTGTGTGCCGGCAGTTGGGGTTTATTATAAGTACTTTTTTTAAAAAGATTTATTTATTTATGCATACAAGAGCTGGGGTACAGGCCAGAGTCACAAGATGTGAGAGGATTCACCAGACAGAATGAGGAGCAGAACAGGCAGACTGACTGACATTGCCGAGGGCAGCAGCAGTGGGCGAGGCAGGAGAGGTCTGCTGTGCCATGTGGGTCCCCTCCCTGGTCAGGGGCAGGGATCAAACGCGTGCTGCAGTGGCTGTGGTTTGCTTCATAATGCATTGCTTAACCCACTGCACCAGCAGGGAGGCCCATTTTAAGTACCTTTTAAGCACACAGGTGAGGACCCAGTCAGGCAAACCTATTTTATATTAGGGTTGCCCTATAACATTTAGAGTAAAATACATATAAGTACAAGTGCTAATGTTTTCTTCCTATAACCCCAAGAGGTTTTTCTGCAGACTTCTTAGGGTGCACACAAGCCATTTTGAAACCTCTGGACTAATGAGTACATTCTTATACCATTATTAGCAGGTTTAATCATAATTTAGTTCTTGGTTAACATACTTGACAAAAGGTAGGAAGAATGTTATACCTTGTGCTTAGCTTGCTTCTAACACTATGTTGAGAGTCATTAGGGGTACCAGAACCAGATCTAACCAACAGTTTCCCTCCTAGCTTCAGTCCCATCTTCTACTGAACATGTTCTCTGGCTCGTTGGAGATAAGCAACATCAACCTGTCACCTCTGCTCCAACTATAAGTTGACTGCTATTGACAGTATGTCAGCCTTATGGTTATGGATGAAGGACAACACATTATGTCAATGCACTTAAATGTTTTCTTTATCTGGTATGAAGGTTAGAATGATTTTTTTAATCTGTTTGACTCTCAGCAAATCAAGCAAAAGTTTTGAAAAAGGAAAAACATCCTATTATTAGGTTCATACAAATAAATAGGACTGTGTGTTCCTACTCAATGGCTTCAGCGTAAGAAAGGGATCTGAAGCAACAGAAATACTAAAATGAGAGATAAATGACATCTATGCTCTCATCTGTCTAGTTATTTTTTAAAAATCAGAAAATACTTCTAAAATAATCTTTATATTTTGGAATAATTTTAGATTTACCAAAAAAAAAGTTTACAAATATAAAGAGTAGATTACACTGAGTTCCAAATCCTTCTAAAAATATTTTTGTTCATTTATTTGGTCAGATTGGTTTGTTTTGTAATTTTTTGAAATCATGTACATTTAATATCACTTCCGTAGATCAGGGAAATAATTCCAAGGTTTTTTAAGATTCTAAGTCTCACTGCCATATTCCAAGGAGGGTAATAAAAATGACCTGCTTATTTAGACTAAGAAATCAAGGCTATGATCTCTGACCTCCTTTAATAGATTTAGG
This sequence comes from Galemys pyrenaicus, assembly GCA_019455555.1. Lineage (NCBI taxonomy): Eukaryota > Metazoa > Chordata > Mammalia > Eulipotyphla > Talpidae > Galemys > Galemys pyrenaicus. The sequence continues at coordinate 11,069,062 of JAGFMF010011501.1, forward strand.
AGAGATTAAAACAGTCCCTTTGGGTAATAGAAACTGATGAGCTATCAACCTTATTTAAGATGCTGCTTGTCACCAATATACATACACAAGAGTCTGACAATTCTATGTACTGCTTAAGCAAATGAACCTGAATCTATGAGTCCCTTGTCAGTTCAGGACAAAAAAGCAAACATATCTTGAGTAGACCCATCTTTGAAAGGCCTGGAAAGTCCCCAGTCTTTGGAATAGTTTGAAGTAACGTATATGCTTACTGTCTCATAACCTAAAGAGGAGTGTGAATGAAATGAAAGTGAGGGAGTGTGATCACCCTTTGCTTTTCAAACCTAATGCCTTTAGAACATAAGACACAAGTGCTAGTTTTACAAAGAAATTGTTGGCATTCCATAGCTATTTGTTGATTCTAAAGAAACTTAGAGAGTTCTACTTTCCAAGTAAGAAAAAGCCTCCGAATTTGTTACAGATGCATCTCCATGAAAGGGGGGAAAGCATCACAACACAGTGAACAGGAAGCATTTTCCCTACACACCTGGTCCGTGGCAGGGACAAAGGCAACCGTTATCTTGTCCTTGTGATAATTATGTGGTACATTTTGAATTTTGGGTTTCTTCTGTCCCAGCACCCTGGGACCTGCTCAACCCCTTGTGGTTCCAAGTGGAAAGTGCCTTAGTCTTATGGCAAGCTTACTGGCCTTAGCCACCCAGCTTTGTGGTGAGTGTATTTGGCTGGGTATTTGTCTATGAGTGGATGAGTAATTTGGGGAATTTAATTTGAAATCTTATTTTTTTAGAATCTCTCTCTCTGCCCCTCCCCCTACCTCTCTCTTTTACCCTCCCTCCTCTCCCCCTCACCAATTTTAGATCTTGCTCTAAGAGTATATTTTCTTTGTCTCCTTGCAATTTTTTTATTTTTAATTGAGATAATATTTGGATACCCCCATCAGGTATTTCTACTGTAGTGCACTAAAGCACCCATAGTCCATCAACATGGTCTTTTTATTTAGTGTTTTTGCTTTTGTGCAAGTGGATGACCAAATCCTTTTTAGAATGTTCAAAAAGGGTTTTTACCCTTAATGGTTTGGGGTCCTTGATACCCTTCTGTTCTGCATGGTTACTGATTGTCAACTTAAGAGAGAAGCCTTAGGAACAGAACATTTATGATTTAACACTGTAATACTGTGATTTATAAGGAATTGTGTGTGTATTTTTATACATTGATCTTCATCCTAAAAGGCTTGAAGTTTCCTAATCTCAATGAGTGATAAAAGATTGCCTTGTTATGTTAATGAAGGTGTATTTTTGAAAACTCCTGAGAGTGGGGACTGGCTGCCAGTCAAAGTGATTTCCTGGGAGGGTAGAGGGGTTAGTGGTTGAGTCCAGTTGCCACTAGTAAATAAGTTAGTCCTGTCTATGTAAGGTAGCCTCTATAAAACCCAAGAGGAAGGGGTTTCAGAGAGATTCCTGGTTGGTGAACTTGTAGAGATTTGGGAAGAACAGTATACCTAGAGAGGGTATACCTATTTCCCCATACCTTGCTTTATAAATCTCTTCTATCTGGTTGTTCCTGTGTTAAATCCTTTGTAATAAGTTAATCATATAGTGAATAAGTGAGTTTCCTGAGTTCTGTGAACCATCCTAGGAAATTAATTGAAGATGTCCTAGGAAACTGATCTATAACCAATGTCAAAAATACAGATAACAATCTGGGATTTTGATAGGCATATGAAGTGGAGGTAGGTCTTGGAAGAGTAGGTCATTCACCTGTGGAATATGGATGATATTTCCAGGTAGATGGTATCATAATTAACTTGAACTGAATTGGATTTCCGGATATCCTGCTATTGTCTTAGAATTGCTTATTAGTATGGTGAAGCCATACTAACTTCCCTGTAATGATGGAATATACTATGTAGTTCACGATGGTCACTGGGTAAGGGGAGGTCCATTGTCAGAAGACTTGTCAAAAGAGTGAATAGTACTGATCACACATGAGGGTAGTAGTGAGAAATCATCTCTATTGAGGATCTTCATGACCTAGGGTGTCTTTCACATCTGTTTATAGTGGAGGATAAGTCAGGTAGTAAGTCAAGTAGTACTACCTATTAAAAGTTTTTTAGGGCTAGATGAGATGTTAGTGAAGAAATACGAGGTGGTATAAGAAAGATGCTTAATCAATGACTAATATTCATTGTTTTATATCATGAGATTTTAGGTCTTTTCAAGTTACCTATTGCAAAGCATATATGTTGAATTTCATGTAATAATGATTGGTATAATTTTGGATTATGCAGAGGGATCCAGTAGAGAATATTTTTTAGTCTCTATGTAGCCATCTAGCAATATGGTAATAATCTGTTGACGTAGTATTTAATATCTCTTGAACACTTACTAAGTGCTCAGCAGAGTGTAGAATACTTTACTATAATCTTTGAAACAAATCCATATGGTTGGCAGTATTATAATCTTCATTTCAAAGATCAGGAACTGAGTCATAAAAAAAAAGCTAAGAAATTTGTTGATCCTCATATATACAATAAGCTTAGAATTAAAACCAAATTTTGTTGTTTCTAGAGCCTGCAAGCTTGATCAATGTGTTACATTCATAGAAAATTTAATAAAATTAACTTGTGTACTTTCTTTTTCATTGCTCTATTATTTTTTCACTAAGCAATGTAGCTTAAAAAATATGTAACAGCCAATTTATAGAAAACCTGAATTGGATTTTACCACCTTAGAAGCAAGCTTTCCTTCATTTACTTCATTCAGTAATTCTGTACTGCACACTTGTATGCACTTTGCACCTGCGTATAAGACACAAAGAGTTATAAGATTTAGACCCTGCTTTCAGGGGTCTTATATTCTTGAGAGTAAGAGCCAATACATCCACATGACAAATTAATTAATCATAAAATCTGTATGATAAGAATTTCCAAGAGATACAAAGAGATAGATGCTTAAGAATAGAGATAAATGTGTGCTTGAGTGGGCACAGAAAGGTTTATGGAGGTGGAAATTGAACAATTTCTTAGAAAGTGAGAAAGATTTGGAGAAATATACACCTACTTCCTTTAGGAAAGATGGCTTACTAAGTTTACAAGTAAAAATAATTGATGTATCCATGGGGTAGTAATTAAGTCATTTTAACTAGAATTTGTTATTCTTATTGAGCAACAGTAAGAAAGAAACAAAATTAGAAGCATGAAAGGAAAATCTTAAAGACCAGCCTGAGCTTTACTCTTGTGGGACAGAGTAATGGACATAGGACTGATTCTCAATTGCCCCATCCACTAGACATAGACCACTAAGCAAGCTTTCAAATATCTCCCTAAATTTTGTTTTCCTCATACTTACATGTTAAATTATCAGGATTATTACTAATATGGATAGCCTGCTACCACTGAGTGACTGCTTAATTAATGGTAGCTAATACCATTTTAGGTAATGGAGAACTACTATAATCTTTTGAGGAGGAAAGTTCTAAGTCAGGTACTTAGCTATTAAAAATTTTTTAGGGTTAGATGAGATGTTAGTGAAGAAATACGAGGTGGGAAGAGGTACAGTGGAATTGATTTCAATGTAGGGACTAGAGATGTGGAAACTTCATTTCTTAGAGAGCTAGATATTGAGAAGCAGTGGTGGAGTCCCAGCTCAGAAGCTTATAGCAAGAAGGAGTAACTGAGCTGAGGAAAGTAGAAGGCACCAAATGTTTTAGCTTTGGGTGGAGACGAAGGATGGATTTAGTTTTGGATGGAGGGATCAGAGGCAGAGAGACAGATGGTAGAGACATTTATGGTCAAAGAGAGAGGAGATCAAGACTGAAATGTGTTGAATATGATGCCTCTGAGAATGCCATCTGCAAAGATGTACCTGCTACAAATAAAATTTTAGTTTTTCTTTTTTTTTTTTTTTTCAGTAACATGCACATACAACAAATAAGTATGTATCTGAAGAAATTCACAAAGGCTGCCCTAAAAGAGAGTGACAAAGTTGCCTAAATTAAGATAATTATACAAATACAGGGTGTCTTTTCAATAGGTGAGCACAGTGGCCTTTAAAATAAATTTAATACATGACAATTTTAGATACTTTTATTCATCATCAGGAGTCTCACATATCAAAGTGTCTTTATCATTGCTTATTCATTTTCACCTCTTTTTCACACCCTCTCTTAATCTCAGAAACCTCATTTTATTTACTATTATCTGCTAGTTTTCACAAGTATTTTAATTTATCAAGTTATCACTAAGTAAATGTCAGGTATTTATCAAGATGATTTGTTTTCCTATACCAATACCTAAAGCTCCTTCCATTTTGCTGTAAATGGCAGCATTTCATCTTTCCTTATGGCTAAATAGTATTCCATAGTGTGTATAAGCACCATATCTTGATCCAGTCTTCTATAAAGAGGTGTTTAAGTTGTTTCCATGTTACACTTATAAACATGCTACAATGGACACTGTAGAGAACATATTTTTTTAAAATTTTATATACATTTTACATTGTTTTTTATTTTTTGTACAGTGTATATTTCTCATCCTCGTGAAATTTTCCATCACCAATTCACCCATGCACAATCACCATAGTACCTTGTGCTCTTCCCACCCATTTTGTTATTTCTCCCTCCTCCTCCCCTGAAGAATGCATCAGATTTATAGTTGTCTATTGGTTTTTATTTTTAGTTAATTATAATTAATTATTTTCCCTTTGCCCCTTACTTGTTTCCTCTACATTCTTCCTATAAATGAAACCACCTAATAATTTTCCTTTGCTTTCTGGCTTATTCACTGAACATAAACCCGTCTAGCTCCATCCACGTTGCTGCAAATTGCATGAGTTTATCTTTTTTGATTGCTGCATAATATTCCATTGTGTATATATAGATTTTAAAGTTGATGTTTTCACATTCTTTCTTTCTTTCTTTTTTTAAGGTTAAATCCAGATTACTTTCCAAAGGACTATTTCAGTTCGCACTACCGCCATCAGTGTAACAGGGTTGCTTTTTCTCAACATCATCTACAGCACTTCTTTGATTTTTTTTTTCAGGGGGATGGGTGGGTATCTTTTCAATATGTGTCATTCTCTCAGGTGTAATTTTAACCTGTATCTAACATATTGGAATAAACAATGAACATTTTTCCATATGTTCACTGACTTTCTGAATATTCTCTTGGTGAATAGTCTGCATATACCTCCAGGCAGTTTGTTAATTTGGTTGATTGTTTTTCTTTTTTTTTGAATTGTGTAAGTTGTTTATATATCTTGGATATTAACCCCTTCTTTTTAATGTCCCCTTTTTTTAATGTAATTTGTAAATATTTTCTCCCATTCAGTAGGATCTTTTTTAATCTGTTTATATTTTATTTTGCTGTGTAACAGCTTTTTAAATGAGGTAATCCCAATTGTTTATTATTGCTTTTATTTCCCTTGCCATCGGAGTCAACAATACAAAATTAATGCCATGGAATATATCACTAATGTTTTCTTCTATGTATTTCATTGTTGGAGGTCTTTATATCTAAATCTATAATCCATTTATAATTTATTTTTCTGCATGGAGATAAAAAGTGATCCAATTTTATTCTATGGTTGCTTTATACTGTAGTTAAAGTTAGATAATACGGGGCCTCTCTGGTAGTGCAGTGGGTTAAGCAACTCACTATGAAGCAAACCGCAGTCACTTCCCCATGAGTTCGATCCCTGCTGCTGGCCAGAGAGGTGACACACATGGCGCAGCAGACCTCTCCTGCCTCGCCCACTGCTCCCTTCGGCAGTGTATTTCAGTAGATCCATCTGTTCTGCTCCCCATCTATCTCTGTGGGATCCTATCACACCCCCACCCCCACATCTCTGGCCTGTAACCCACCTCTCACATGCATAAATATATAAATCTTAAATTTTTTTTTTTAAAGTTAGGTAACATGATGCTTACATTTCTCTCCTTTTTCCCTTTTTTCATGTCAGTTTTGCTTTTGCTGCTTAGTGCTATAAATTTAAGTATTTTGTTCAACTTCTTAGAATAATATTTTTTTATGACAATTGTGTTAAATTTATTTATCGCTTTAGGTAGGATAGTTATTTTTATTATATTAATTCTCCCCATCCATACACATTGGCTGTCTTTCCATCTCCTTATTTTACTAATCAGTACCTTTAATAATATGTACACTTTGTCTAGGTCCCTCACGTCTTTGGTTCAGCCAGTTCTGTGGTATTTGATGCTCTTTGAAGTAATTATAAATAAAAATTATTTATGTAAAGATCAACAAGACTACACAAAAGATCCATTAAACTAAGAAATGATTCTTCAAGAAAATTATCAAAATAGATAAAATAGGAGCTATATACACAAAAGAAGAGGGAAAATATTAATGAACAGAATTGAAAATGAGAGGAATGATTATCACAGAGGGGATAGAAATACAATAGATCATAAGAGATTACTACAACAATTATAAACTAATGAATTCCATAACCTTGAGGAAGTGGGCAAATTTGTATAGATCTATATAATTCAGAAAAAAATAACAGTTTGATAAACTGATACAAGCATGGGAATTGAAACAGTAATAAAATATCTTCCCTAAAACAAAGTCCAGGACCAGATCACTTTATAAATATATCCCATCAAATCATTAAAGAGGAGTTTATGCCCATCTTGCTCAAATTGTTACTAAAAATGCAAGAAGAGGGAATATTCCTCAATAAATGTTGTGATACTAGCATTACCGTATACTATACCCTGGGAAAGAAAACACACACAATAAAGCAAATTCAGACCAATATAACTGATGGAAATTGATGCAAAAATCTTCAGCAAAATCCTAACAAATTAAATTCAACAATATATCACAAAGATTAAATATTATGATTAAGTGGGATTCACACCAGTTTACAAGGATAATTTAATATACATATGTTAACATATATCAATAAAAATAAACAAATTCATATTATAATATCAATAGATGCAGGAAAAGCATTTGATAAGCTTCAACCCTCACTTATGATAAAGTTCTAAACAATATGGGAATAGAAATAACTTAAATTGATGTAATAAAGATCAAGTATATTTCAACCCAATAGGCAATGTAATATTTAATGTAATTTAATTGTAATTAATATTACAATAGGCAATGTAATATTTAATTTAATGGTGAAAGACCCAAAGCTTTTTCTTTAAGATCAGGAATAGACAAGGGTATCTATTGTCACCACTTGTGTTTAATTTTGTTAAAAGACCAACCAGACAACAAGAAATAATAAAGAATCCAAGCCAGAAGAGAAGTGAAACTACCACTATCACAGGTGATATGATGGTATAAACAGAAACCAAGATAACTCCATCAGAAAACTATTAGATAATATAATTGAATACAGTCAAGTGGTAGTTTTAAAAAAATCAACAAAAATTCACAACATTTTAAAAGACAAAGAATAATAAATGAATGTAGCCAACTAGCATATTAAAAATTAACACATAAAAATTCATATACATTTTTAATTCATAAAAAGTAGATTTCAAAAATTAATTTGATTTTTACTTCAGTTACTTTAAAATTATATAATTACCTTTTATTGAAGTTTTCATTGAGATCATTTACATCAACTTGTAAGAAATAATATGGAAAAATCCCTTTATTCATTCCATTTCTACCAATGGTAAGATTTTACAAACTGGTATATAATATAATGTAACATAACAGAAAATAACATCCTTAATATTGACATTTTTACAATATAGCAATTTTATCTAGATTCCCAGTTTTACCTGTGTTCATACACTTGCATATTTGTGGAGATCTGAACAATTTTCTCATCTGACCTCATTCTTATATCCACCATCATAGTCGATGTATAGAATATACAGTTCTCATATCCCTACTCCCTCCAGTCCTTCTTGTTCTTACTCTTTGGATCTAAAAATAAGTTAACAAAATGAACAAACCAACTAACCTTCTGAATCAAGTATGCCAACACATGCTGGTTCTACTGCCAGATTCACTTGCAAACAGCCACACACTTTTGATGTAGAGTTTTTTGAGTAACACTCTTTAATATGGAAAATCTGACTATATATTTTTTGTGAGTGAACAGGCATTTATCTAGCAACTATACACATTCATATTTCTGCCTAGAATAGAACTGAGAACATAAAAGCTCATTTATTTATTTACTCCACACTCAGTTGTCACTTATTTGAATATCGAGGTCTAGTCATTATAGTAAAATAAAATCTGTTTCTTTACTATCTAATTATGCAAATACTTATTTCACCTTTTTTTATAGAATTTTACTCATATATATCAAATATATATGACATTAAAGTCTGTCTGGAAAATATTAAAATATAAGCACATACTTATTTTGTATTTAAAAGATAATATTTAAATATATTTTAAATGTAAATGCAAAAAATTTACCTAGAATATCAATATCCTTTAAGAGTAAAATTATACTCAAAAATCCTTATCAATCATTAAGTTCATTGGTAGTGTGATAAGTTATAGAAGATGTGAAATTTATGGCAGTAATAGGGAAACATAGGAAACTTAACTGAGAAGGTGTGCTGAGAACACTTTAAAACTGTTTCAGTGCAAAGAAACTAGCTAGTCAAGAACAACAAACTAGTAAGTCCAAGTTGTGTTCCCTTGCCAATTATTGGTTCTGTCAGCTGAGATCTCGGGAGATTTCCTCACCAGGAAATAGAAATAAGCCCATTATTTTTAAGAGATTAAATATTGATTACAATTTGGTATTTATTTCATATTAAAATCCATATGTAAGTGCTTCATTATTGAGTTCTCTATGATCGTTTAGTTCAAAAAGAAACAATTTACTTCTTATTGTCAACGTAAAAAAAATTAATCCTGTACCCTATAAAGTAACAGAGATGATGATCTGTGTGATTTTTGTGAAGGGTATGAGATTTAGCTCTCACCAAAAAATAAATGTTTTGTGAGTGGCCAACATGATAAAATATTGGAGGCAAAATAACTGACAGAACAATGAGCAAGGGAGCTGTAATAAGAGCTCTTGGCTCTGCCAGTGAATTAGCAAATCAGACTATGTCTCAGCTTCTTCATTTGTAAAATGGCAAAAATAATAAAACTGTAGTGTTGTTCTGCATATTATATTATTCGATATCTGCCTAGCATTTAAAAGGTTCCCAAGAATATTATAATGCTCAATAAATGTGAACTGTTACTAAACAAAACAGATTTTTATTAATTATGTCAGTTTTTATCCTGAGTATCTTAATTAGGTGAAGTTATACTGAAAAAAATGCTTTCATAAATTGTTAAAATGGTGATCTCAGCAATCTTGCAATAGTATTCTGAAACTAATTAAAGATTAGCAGATTTTTCTATTAGAATTATGACCATCATAGGAATTAACAATACAACATAGTGTATACAATAGAATTTCAGTGAAACCCATATAAAAGTTTGCCAACTTTTATCTCCTAAGATTTCAAATTGTTGCGAAATTTTACAAGTAAATATCAAATACAGTCGGAAGATTAACATAGACCAGGTAGCCTTGGTGTGCTATTTCATTTCCCTTTCTTTTATTTCCTCTACTTGACATCATTTCTCTACTTGACATTTCCCAGCACCTTGCTATCCATTATTGCTTATTTATCATATACCATATTTAATACTGAGTATGACATTATATTGATCAACCCATTATGTCTTTCCAGCTTGTCCATCTACTCTGTTTTGATGGTTTTACACATTAGCTCTCTTGAATGATGGTATAATTTGATTCAGAGTCTCTTGGTATATACTACTTCTTGAGAATATATTAGGTACTTCAGTGAACCACTTTAGTTCTTTCTGGGTAAATAACAGGGGGTTCTGGCCTTACCTACTGACCACTCTTTTTTCTCCTTTGCAAGATTTCCCTCCCTTTGTCTCTTACATATTTTATTTCATGTTTTTATTCTAGATGCTCTTCAACTCCTAATCTTCCTGGTCTACTTGATTAATTCCTCTTCAATGGCTACGGTTATCATCTATCTGGCAATTTACTCCAAAATCCAAACCCTTAAGCAAAGGTTCTCTATCATTGGCCTTATATAACATCATGTATATGTTCTAAAAACCACCATCCTACATAACCACCCATAACTAATTATTACTCAAACCAACTAGTACTTATTTCAGAGGATGGCAGACATAAATCCATAAATCCTTTTGAAAAACAACTTTTTAATCGGTCCTTTTTCTTCATCTCTATTTCTACAACTTTATTCTAGACTACCAGTATCTCTTGCTTTGATTATTGAAAATCTTCCTAAATGTTTTACCTCTATTGAAATTGCTCTCCAGGATGCTGTCAAGGCAATCTTTATTGAGTGTGAATCTAAATATGTCAGTTTTCCATTGAAAACCCTTTGGTAATTATTTTTTACAGAATAGAATTGAAACTCTGTGTTTTGATGCCACAGGCCCACCATCACCCAGAACCATGCAGAAATTCTTTGAGAACTTCTATAAAAGCATAAGCTTTGAGATTACAAACCTGGATTTAACCTTAACTATTCATTCATCATTATTTCCTTCCCCCGTCCCTCCACCCTCTATCCATCTATCTATCCATCCATTAATTCGTTATTGAGCAGTCACTAGGCGTCTGGCACAATTCTTGCCTCTGCAGATATAGCAGGGAAAATACAGGCAAAACCTGCCCTTCTGGACTGTTCATTGTTCTAGAGGCCAGAGATGAACAGTTAACAAGAGAGCAAGTATAGTATGTCAGATACTGGTAGAGTCCATGAAGAAATAGGAATGGAAGAAAAGAAGCAATGAAGTGGCTAATTGCAATTGCCCAGGACACAGAGAAAACTAATATAGTAAAGGTAAACATGGTGAGAAGTGGTCTGATTGAGCTTATTTTAAAAATAGAATCCAAAGAACTTGCTACTGGATTGGATTCAAAGATAAGAAAAATGAGAACTATCAAGGATGACTTGACGGTTTTGACTTGAGAAACTGAAAGTGGTGGAGAACATTAATTGTGTCAAGAAAGAGAAAATTCTGTGTGAATTTCAGAATCAAGAATTTGTATGTTTAAGATACTTGTTGGATGTCCAAGTAGAGGCATCGAATAAGCAACTGGAGATGACAATATAGTGTTCAAGCAAGAAGTTTGGACTAGGATACAACATTGTCTGTCATTTGTATTTAGTGGTTTTAAAACCATGGAAGTGAATGAAAATACTGGTAGTGAGTGTAACTGAGAGTTTGCTAATAAATATTTAATAAATAGCTCTCAAAGAAAAAAGTTTATGATATAAACTTGAAAATGCAATATGATATAATTATCATGTATACACACGATTGATAGATATGCATGTGTTAATTTAATATACATGTATAAACTGATTTGTGTGTGTATAAAATTAGTCTTCCAGAATAGTTTAGTCTACCATTTTAGACATGTTCTTTCTGGTTTGTGACAGTCTCTGTTATACACTTGGCTTTGTATATGTATGGAAATTCATCCTACCCTTTCATCTCAACTAATGGCCCTTATGGTACTGGAGTTTGTTAAATAGGAGTAATCTTTCTTTTCTGGATCCTTTTCATTTTGCTTATTTCCCCTATGTTATATTACATGTTATTTGTCTAAAATGGTACATTGCTGGTGAAATCATTTACCATTTGTCCAAGTTTCCTTAGAGCCCCTCTAGTAATTATTATGGCAGCAAAGGACAAGCTAGAAATTACACTCTCTAAATAAAGATGCAGATTATTTTTCATTACATGGTAATTCTTTAATTTCTTCTTATTGAAGTGAGAAGTTGGTGCATGGTATATAAATGCTGAGATGTGGGTGACTCAAAATTGGACTAACAATATATTAGCTTTGATCAGTTCTCAAAGTTGAGAATAAATATTGAAAGATTTTTAAAAATCCTTTAAAAATAATGAGGTTTCACTTTAATTTTTTAAAGTAATTTCATATATAATAAAAAGTCACAAAATAATTTATTATTAAAATGATTGAGTGTAGTGAAATTAGATTCTGAATCCTCACAGACCAGATTTGTCGGTAGGTGAGTGTAGGGATCATGGGTTACAGTGGGCACTAAACACTATCTGAAATAATTGCCCTCTCTCTAGTGCATCAAGTTAGCTTCCAAGTACAGGCCAGGATTTTTAAATGATTTTTTCCCCCTTTTTTTGGAAGATACATGAAGCATAACTAAAAAGCAATGGAAAATAATTCACATTAAAACCAGGATCCTTACTTTATAGCCAAAGAGCAGTCATAATTTTCTCTTTAAATTTTTATCCTTCTCTTTGCTCTCTTTGTTCTTGCTTTCTGTTGCACCTGCTTTTTCTTTCATGTGTTTTCATGTCTTGTGATATTTTTCTTTTTTTTCCTGCAGAGCATAGATATAATTTCCTGTGTGGCATTCAATATGCCCAAGACCTAGGATGTTCCTTGAGAGGTATGTACTATTTTGAGGTAAGTTATAGCATAAAATTGCATTAGCTGCCTCATTTGTGAAAATTATACCAAATTCCCAGATATGTGGTGAGCAGTTGCTGGTAAAAACACAATCCTAATGGTTTTCATAATTGATGTTTTCAAAACCAGAAATTATTCTGACCATGTTGCGTCCCCCTTTTAGGACTTTAGTGGTGAAAAAGAATTTTGTGTTTTATGAGGTTTAGTAGCATTATATTTAGACTTCTTATTGCTATGTTTCTCTAGCAGAAGGGAGCTTAAGAAGTTCTTTTTTCTTACACTAGTTTATAAAACACTTATGGAACATTATATATTTCTACTTTTATTAGTAGAACTACAGGAATGTATTTTTGTGGCAGATGATTCTACGTGGAATACGAACACTTTCAGCAGGTACTTTATAAACTCTTTTAAAGAAAACATCATTTCACCATTCTGTTTTTCTTTTTTAAAAGTATGTAAGATTCAGGGAGAGCCCTCCCATTCAATTTTTAAATGATTTTGTCCTTCTTGATGATAACTTTTGGGAAAAAACTTTCTGCAATGCATTATTAATATACATATTAATTATAAACTGCTTGACCTTAATTTCTCCTCTATCTATTAGTCCAAATTCATACTTAGTGTTTAAATAACTTAAGGAATATGAACTGAGTCATGAAAAACTCCCATTTACTCTATTGGACCACTGAAATTTTGTCAGACATCCTAATATAATTTGTTGCTACAACCCAGAATACAAACTATAAATAAGAAACTGGTGAGTTCTGTGTCATATAGCAGGTTAATGTTTTTTTAATGTTTTCTTGGTCTCAATGGGATTTTTTAAATAAATATCTAGCATTTATTATGACATGTATATTCTAGTAGATAAGTATTAATTTATAATATATACATATATTTAATGATCTGATTATATAAAATATTAAGATTACTCTCTATTATTTTCATTGTTATTTTTCTTTAATATTAGTTTCTAGGTAACCTAGTTAAATAAAATCTGTATAGAAACAATAAAGTCTCACTGATTCTTCACTCCTAAAATATTTAGGTATAGTTTGCCTAGGGATATTGGATAGCTGAAAACATTTCCTCATATAGATGGAAATGAATTAAAAATTCTATAGTAGGATGATTAGAAAGGAAGCTCATAGTTCCAGAATGATGACATCATAAGGACACAGGATCTACCCTCAACCAAAAAGCGTACTTCTTGGATCAAAGTAAAGCAACCATTTGGATAAGGTGGAATGAGATGGGGTGCCAGTAGGCAGGCTAGCTTTGAAATGATACTAAACACAAACATCAAAGAATTTCTTCTGAAGAGAGTTTAGAAGCAAATTAAATGAAGACACCTTTTCTTTAGGATTGCTACCATTGTTATGGGAAGTAGAGGAAAGTTTGGCAAGCCTGCTGACATTGGAAGGACAAAGATGGGAGCTGCCAGCAAACTCTCAGAAAGGATCAGGCCATGGGGCCTCTTTCCCACTGTAGTTCAACAACATTCCAAGGCCCTGCTGGCATCCCTGGAATGTCAAGTGAACACCCAACCCCTCCTCACTGTTTTTCTGATCTGGCTTTTTGATAGTGGCCTGCATTCCTTTAGAGGAAGGAGGGGATTGCCCTCTTATGAAGACTTGGGTCTGACCTGGAGAGGGACAGGACTAAGGAGTCCAAAAGAGGTGGAGATGAAAGTGTCAACGTTAATGCAAAAAAATTTAAAAAGAAGAAAGGATGTAAGCTATGGAAAATGGAAACTAATATAACAGAAAGAAGTTGGCTCTGCAGTCAGCAGAGATTCCAATGCTGTTTCACTGATTATGTTACAGGGCAGGGTGAGGGGCACTCCAGAACCCCCAAACCTGCCTGTTCTAAATAGATTCTGTCATCCACTACATCAAAACAAAATATATAAGACCTTTGATGGAAAGAAACCTTAATACATTCAGTGTGCAATACAGAAAAGTGGGAAAATAGAGTTTCTAAATCAAACAACTGAAGTTACCCATCCCCTCATGGGTAAATGTCCAGAGGGTTGACCCAAAGTAGGGCCACTGAGGCCCAAAAGCCTGCCACAAGTCCAAAGCACCTTCTGGTGGGGATCCATAGAAAAGGGTTAGAAAGAGCCAGACAAATGTGGAAGAAAAGACCAAAATCAAAATCAAGATAAACACTGCCATTATTAACCTCCCATGGGACCCTCACCTATATCTATTTCAACCAGTCTAGTATCAAAAAAGTAAGTGCAACTTCTTCATATGTCTGTCTGTCCCATGTTCCTCTTCCAAGTCTTCTTGCTCTCCATCCTTCGTTCTTTCTCGAGTTTCCTTCCCAGTTTCTTCTACTCCCTGCTCAGCGCTACCCTCCCTTTGGTGGGGCAGGGAACCTGGAACCTCCCCTTTCCTTGAGGACCATCCGGCTACAATTATGAGGTGTGTGTTACTGAACAAATTTCTTAACCTCTGTGCCTCAATTTCTTCATCTCTCAAATGAAGATATGTGAGAACTAAATGGCAAAGTATAACTTACATAAAAGGGAGTATAGTAGCACCTAGTATACACATAGGTGTTCCATAAATGCTGATTGCTTTTATTAGACTAATTTACTATATTTAAATTATTAAGCCAGATATTGCTTTATTAAATTTAAATAAAAATTGTCTTAAATAACTCATTTATTTAAAAGATGAACCCTCAAATAAAATTGAAAAATAGTTTCTGTGGCATATAAAAGAGAGCTAATCAAAGTAACTCAGAAGCTTAAAGCAAAAGGACAAGATTATAGAAAAGCTAATCTTATCGCCCTGTCAAATTCATTTATAATATTATCCTCCCCTCAGGATAAAGGCCAAACTCTTCATCCTTTCACTCTGGCCTCTCTCTGGTTACAGCTGATTGGCTCCGAGGTGAACACCCGACCCAGGATAACCACTGATGGCCTGTACTTTGCTTTGGCTGAAGAAAACTTTGGAGAGGATCAGACGCATTTTATAGTTGGAGAAATTAGATAAATAGCTGACTGGAATAGTATTGTTGGAATGAATTAGTAACTCTTTGTGGTCTTGCATGAAGTACAAAAGGAAAAGGTACACAAGGAAGTATGCTTGCCCTGTGCTTCCGGATGAGCAGGTAGAAAAATGCAAGGATAGAGTTTATCCCTCTAGCAGAAAGCAGTTTTTGCCCTCGCTTCCGCCTCTGAGACAACAGACAGCAGCAGAGTCCTCCACTTAGTTGTTTTCCCGTGGTTAAGATTAGGATCCTGACAGGGAATACTGTTTTTCCTGGAGAACAGGGGAGCTGGAAATTCTTGGCATCCTGGTTTCTGGAAGGAACATTCCAGTGCAGGTCCCTTCCCACTTTTGGTAAGACTTCCTTTTATAAATCCATCCTGTGACCAAAGCTTGGAATGCAGCTTGAGCTTTGGAAGTGAGCAAGGCAGATTAAGGAAGAAAGGCCCTTTAACTGCACATTCTAAATGATGTTTCCCTTCAGGGCCCTGAGGCTTAAGCCTTTATTTCTAGAAGAATGGTGAGAGGAGGAGCTAGTCCCATTTGTTGCTAAGCAACCAAAGATTTGCAGACCTCCTTCGCAGGTCACGTTTGCAGCTACTGAGAATCAGTGACAAGGTGGATGTAGCAATGCAGATAGAATCTCTAATTTAAAAACTCCTAGTTCAGTATTTATATGATGGAATCTCAAAAAAACAAAATTCACCAGAGTATATCAAAGTTCTTCCAGAATGGTGTCTCTAGAAATAAACCAGACTGAGAAAAAGGGATAAGTTTCAGACTAAACCAACACAGCAGGGTATCTTATCTTCCCATGCAAAGTCCAGGCCTGGTACAAAGGATGTCAAGAATAAGCTTAACAAGAAATATATACAACCTGTATGAAGAAAAAGCACAAACTAGCCAGATAAAGTACATAAATGATGTCAGAATGAATGGAAAGAAATTGCATGTCTTTGTTGGAAGGACAGATACTGTAAATGGGTGAATTTTCTATAAATTTACTCATAAATATAACAGATAGGGTCTTTTTTTTTGATATGACAATATAATCCTATTTTTTTTCCTGAAGATAAAAATTATGAATAAGAGTTTGTCAAAGATGCATCCAACCACATGTAGGTGTAACAATCAAATCAGTATGATGCTGTGTAATAGCAGCATAGGAATAAGGAGGTCAATCAATGGAAAAGATTTAAGAGCCTCAATGTGGACACCAGTGTACCTGGCACTTAATAAGCACCATAGATGAGATTTCATACCAGGATATTAAATGGAATTTCAAAAATATGTGTTGGAAAAAATAATTTAGCATTTATGAAAATATCAAGCAGGACCCCTACCTCCTATTTACACTAAAATAAACTCTAACTTTAAGATTTAAAATCAGGGGTTTAAATATTATAATTTTGAGGTGGAAAATGTATTAATCAGCTTGGGCTGCCATAAAAAAATAAGGCAGATTGGATAACTTAAATAACAGAAGCTCCGCAGAGCAGAGGTCCAAGCACCAAGTGTGTGACTTTTGCATTTAGTACTGACAAAGAAATCCATAAAAAGGAACTATTTTAAGTACCAATTATTTATCATATTCCCCATGTTTTGTATTTCCCTTTTAGAAAGATGTGTGCAGATGTACAGCACATCTTCAAGTGAACTGTCATATCTGTTGTGAAGTGTTGGACAGTAAGGATGCAGCAAGAAAGGACTGTGAACTATGTAAGAGAGGAAGTAAGTTAGAGGGAATGAAGTGTCTATGGGGCCATTGACCCCATGGAAGGGGAAATCCAAACCTTTTAAGCCAGAAAGAGAAATAAAATCAAACAAAGTTGAAGGATAAGTGTTGGTAAGTGCAATGGAAGATTAATATTTGGAAACCTTTGCTCTACAGCTACTCCTACGTTTTCCACTAACACATGTCCTACAGAAGCTATTTGCTGTTTCCTGGGGAATGCGTTATTATAATTCATGACTTTTTGAGTCAAACACTAAACTAAGAAATTCCAATTAACACACACATGTACACACATGTATGTATGTAAATTACTCTTAAGAAAAATAAGCATTTTTCATTCAAATATAGTATATATAGATCTAAAGTTATCAAAGAGATCAAAAGCAAAGTCATTTGCTTAATAAGACATTTTTAAAGAGGAAAAAAGTAACCCAAGCAATCCAAAAATAACATTTAAAGCTAATATTTTGAGAAGATCATAATTGAAGAAACTTTAACATGAGAGCTCATGAAAACTTTATTAGTGTATTACAGAGATCTAATACATTGTTTAGTCAATAAATATGTGTTAAATGTACACAGCATGAACACATTCTTTCTTCCTGTTTCCTAAGTCTTATCTTAGTGTATAATTAAATTGTACCCTCAATAAATTTATCATAACCATGTTGCACTACATTAATAAAAATTACATTTCTAAAATAAAATTGCACTTAGAAATTTATAAATTTACTTTTCTAAAATAAAATTACACTTTATTTTCATGAATAAAATTCATATTTAAAAAAGCATATGTTCATATATTACTACAGAAAATAATAGTTAAAAGATTTCAGCAAAATTGAATAACTCTATCAATTTAGCACATCTAATTTTTTCTTTACGTGTTAGGGGATTATAGTTTCTCAATCCATTTATAAACTGCTTTTTATCAAATAACTCAAAAAAGTTCCACTATAATCTGTTTTTTATGTGATAAAAATACCAGCAAACTTAGACAATTATGATCAGTTTTTCCAACTTTTACCATATTAATTAAATATATGTAACTTTTTCTATACACGCATACTTGCCCTTTAAAACCATTCCCAAATGAATATACATCCAGAGCTTTCATATTGTGAAGAATATATTTGATTTCTTTTTTATTTAAAAAAATAGAGGTAACCTTGGTTTACAACATTATATAGATTTAGATGTATATAGCATTATAAATTAGTATCTGTATACACCATAGTCTGTTCACCATCAAAATTTTAGGTTTTTTTTTTTTTGAGGTAATTAGTAAAACTTCTTTGGAAAAAAATGATAAAATATAAGCTTTTAACAAAAGAAAGTGTCTAAACTTGAGTAATGTCACAAAATATAAGGTTTAAGTAAAAATACCTGTGATTGTATAACATAAACACCCTTTTAAGTGCTCATGAAAAAAATCTCAAATGAAATAGGTATTAGCCAACTTAAGTTATTCTGAGAATCAGTGAGATTTAAACAAAATTCAGTATATAAATTATTACATTTTTTTCTCTTTAACCCAGGAAATAACAACCTTCTTGTGCTGACCACTTGAGATTACAACCTTATATCTTTAATTCTTACTTTGTATTTATATACATATTAACAGTATTCATAGACCTATCATGTATTTATCTAATTTTAGCACTATACAATGTTGTTCATTTGAAATGTCATACTTATCTTTTAGGTATGGAAACTGAAAATTAGTCATTCTGGTAACTGTCATGTATTAACTGACTTCTATATTTCAGATAATGTGCTAGACTCAGTATAATCTGGGAATCATCCTTGATGTCAAAGATTTACAATGACAGTGGAATATGAGTACCACAAAAATAGTGGTATGTATGGATGTACTGGGAATACATAATAAAGAAAACAAACTCATAATTGAACTAAGCAAATCAACTTTACAGATGAGGGCTGATTCAAGTATAATGAATAGAAATTAGACAGGCATATTTTCTATTCTGGGAATAACTAAAGAACTACAGAGACCAACTTTGGTTAGGGATAGGAGAGGTCAGAGGAAATGATGAGGAATAAGATAGGAGAGAAATTCAAAGGTTAGATTATGAAGGATTGTGTATACTACATTAAATGGACTTAATGGAAGGCATAGAAAGCCAAAAAAAGCTCAAATGATTTAATTCTTGAAAAAAACCTATAGTTTGGTTGAGGCAAAATTAGATGGTAATAAGCCCTTTGGGGAGGCTATTCTACTAAACTAAATACCAAAACTTAATTAGGTAGGAGTAGTGGTAATAGAAGGAGAGCATGTTGAGTCGATTCAAGACATTAAATGATTAATTGAAAACAAATTGATATCATTTACAATGTTAACAAGTCAAAATGAAAAGACATGTAAATATCTACTTTATATGTTCAAAGTCATTTGTTAGATTCAAGATAACAAAATATTAGAAAAAATGACTATGAGAATAAGAAGCTTGAATTGTAAGATATTAAAACACTACAAAGTTATTATAATAAAACAATGCAATTCTTATTTAAAAAAAAAACAACAAACCCAGATCAAGAGGACAGACCTCCAAACTGCAGCAATAAATGTTCATCGAAAAGCACCATAAGCAAAACCATAAGAAAACTACATTCACAATATTAAAAAAAAGAGAATGGATTTACTTATGACTTTAATGAGCACAGATGTCTAGGAATTACATAAAAATGGATATAATGCTGATAAAGTTTATAAACTTCTCCAATTGTAAAAAATCAAGAAATTAGCATATACTTTCTTGATTTATTTACTCCCAGATAGAAGACCCTGAAACAGAGGCTTATGTATTTGTGCTTTATTTGGAAAAATAGAAATGAAGAATGAGGGAAGCAAAGAAGAGAAAGAGAAATATAATTATGGACAACTGGTTGTTAAAACCTATAGGACCATATGAGAAACCATATGATATGCATATTAGGTCTGTTATTCCTGGAAGAAAAAGGTGTTAAGAATATACCCACCAGTTTTTCATTTCTTTAAATCAAAATTTTACTCCATGAGGTGTGAGTTCCAAGTGGGTTCCTAGAATTGATGATTAAGGGCCAGAAGAGGATTTTTACATGGGAGGTGGGAGACTTATTGTAGGTACCTATGCAGAATTCCAACTGGTTGCATCTAGGTGACCTAGTCAGAATCCATACAGTACTGGTTGCCACAGATATGTCTAAAATAAAGACAGGTAAGAGTGAGAGGACCTAAAGGAGTATTGAAGAGGAATCCGGTATAAGACAATTTAGCGTATCATTAAATAAGTGAGAACAATGTAAATTTCTATCAATTTGGAATGTAATAAATAAATTGTGGTATGTTCAAGTTGGTAAGACATTGAATCTAATAAAAAAGATAATAGGAGGATATATGATGATGTAAAATATTAAAAATAAATTGGAAATTGGAAAATCGGGTTATATTAGCAATATATGACCTGATTTTATAAAGTCAATTGTGTTTTATGTAAATCAATAATCTTCTTATTCTTGGGAATGGCTAAGATTTATGCACTTTTTTATTGTTTCTTTTAGCCTATATATCTTGCTATATCCTCCTGCAGTTCCACTCATGTGACAGAAGACCTTACTTCCTCTCTAGAAATCATTTTTAACTTTCTACCAATGAGAATTCCAATGATAAAAACAATAATTCTCTTCCTCCACCTCTTCCTCCTCCTTTTCATTCTTCTTTATAGACGGCATATCAGCAGAGTAGACAATGTTGAATTGTTTTTTTCCTAGATGAAAGCCTTCATTTCTGAAATTCTTATCAGTAACCTTAACCATTATATTAGCTTAAGTTGTCATAAAAAAGCATCAGAAATGGGTGGCTTAACCAATCTAAATATTTTTTTCACAGTTTGGGAGACTGAGAAGTCCCCAGGGTGTCACTCAATTAGATTACTCTGCTCCCATGAAGGCTGTTTCTGTTTTACAAAAGGCCACCTTCCTGCTGTTGTCTTCAACTGGTAGAGAGAGAGAAAGAGAGAGTGAGGGAGAGAGAGAGAGAGGAAGCAAGGTCTCCAGTGACTCTTAGAAGGACACTAATCTCATTATGAGGGATTCCACCTCATGACCTCTAGAACATGATTCCCTCCCAACTGCAAATACTGTACATTGTGCATAAAAGCATGGGAGGAACACAATTTTGTCCATGCACTCTTTATAACTGTTTTTATAGAAACAGAATAGGATGATATTTCTGATTCACAGTTTTATGCAAAAGTAGGGATCTACTGAAGTACAGGATTCACGAGAAATAATGGTACCACTTTATATTAACTTTTTAGTCTTTAGCTGTAAGAAGTATACTAACCCAGAAGTGTTTTAAATGGTACATCATTTCAAAGGATGAGAACAATTCTGAGGAAAAATTTTAAAATTTTAGTAATAATATTTGTGAGCACTCATATGCTTTTACAGTGTGCCAAGCATTTAAAAAATATTAATACATTTTATCCTAACTCCAATTCTGTAAGTTCTACTAGTATCTTCATCATACAAAGAAACAGAGGCACAGAGGTTGAGTAACTTGCCCAAAGTCACATGGCGAATAAGTGATGAAACTTACATTTGAAATCTAGAAATTGGCTCCCCAGTTTGTCTTCTCAAACATTACATAGCAAAAGTAATTTCCAGAGCTTCCGCTTTTCTTCCTTCGTTTCTTTCTCATTTGCCATTGCTCCTTTATTTTTCATAAGGTTTCTATGATCTCTAGGCCAAATGAGATTCCAAAAATAACAATTTTAATTTTCAAATTGAGGGCATGATTTCTAAATGGACCAAGTTATTTTTGTGAACCCTACATAAAATTCAGGAACAGAACTTTGGGAAGAACTTCCAGATGGCAGTAAATCTTCACAGTTCAGTAATTAAGCCTTTTGAGAATGTTACTCTGTTATGGAGCCACTGCCTGATTAACTGTACAATATCAATTATATCAAACGGCACTACTTTAATTCTGTCAAAATTTAGAGAAATCTGACATGCTGACACAAGACTCTGTGAAGTGTGATAATGAGCTGCCAAGTGTCATAAAGTGCCACAGGGGGGAAAATACCCTTACTTTCAGACAAGAGGTATTTTTTTTTTACCCTTTATTCACATTAGAGTATGCTTTATTAAACACAATGAACACCCAGATACACACGCTTGTCCTATTTGAAATGAATAGCCTAATTTTTTTCCTGTTTTTTATGAATGAATTTCAAGTGGTTCAAGTCAAATTTAAAGAAGAAAATAAATGGAACATTAATTTTTGATTGAGAGGGGATATATAGGATAGTAAACCCTTATACCTTTTGTTCCCATGTTCTTGTGAGGAATGGTTCTCGAAAAGTTTAACTTTTCCAAAGTTAAAAGTTTGACTTACCTAATTTTATAGTGACAGACACTTGTCCTATCATTAAAGACAAATCCAGGCTGTTTAAATTGCAAAGCTGGAGTTATTAAGTGACAGTATCTTTCAGAAAAGTTTGGCAATCTTGAAAGGAAATGAATGCCCTTTTCATAAAAAATAGAAGAGACTTGATTATAAATACAATACCTATCATCAAAAGTAAGAGCTTAGTGTTTCATCAATGAAATAATAAGAATAATTAAAAGATATAGGTCACCTTGTTTTGATGTTTCCATCATTACTTTAATGCAACACTTAAATAGTATAATTTTCTGCTTACATCAAGAAATAGAGAAAAGGAGTCCTCCATTTTG
This sequence comes from Galemys pyrenaicus, assembly GCA_019455555.1. Classification (NCBI taxonomy): domain Eukaryota; kingdom Metazoa; phylum Chordata; class Mammalia; order Eulipotyphla; family Talpidae; genus Galemys; species Galemys pyrenaicus. Next base: position 11,092,026 of record JAGFMF010011501.1, read on the forward strand.
ACTTAGAGCATTGTCTATCCTTAATGAGTACCTTACCATGGGACATCCATTACTTTTCAGACATTCAATGATGATGTCTTTTGAACAACTGCCATCCTGTACTTCTTGACCGCTTTTTACTTTTTCATGCATTTCCAGTTAACTTCTGAATGTTTCCTTCAGAAATAATAACACCTTCTGGGTGCCTAAGTGTTAAAACCAAACCTATCAATTTGGTTCTAAAAAACCTATCAGTTTTTTACAACCATCTCCAGCTGGTTCTCTCCCTCCCTTTCTTTTAATCAGAAGGATCATTGTTTTCAAAATTGAAATTCAGAGTCAGCTCTTTTCTTCTTTGGCTCACCCACTTTCCAAATTCCATGGAATTATAACCTTTTGAACTTAGTTGGACACAAACATCAAAAAGGCCTTATTTTTCTTGAGTCACTATTTTCATTCGGCAGTTAAAACTGTCATCCCTTAATGACTTTTGGAGAAGATTTGAATTTTTCGGTTCTACCAGATTCAATCTTGGTCAAGTTTTCCTTTTCTATAATTCTTCAGCTCCTGTAGTTACCCACCATGGAAAGAAAATTTCTGCTGATTTCCCCCTCACCTGACAAATTTTCTTTTCCCAAGATTATGGGAAAAACTTTCCATTTATGTTCCTTGACTCACAGACAACTTATATATGCAGGCAATGATAAATGGTAGAAGAGCTGACTTGCTTTTGTTCTGTTATTATTTTCCAATTATATTTTACTTGATGCTGCTAGGTTCAGGGAATAACATCAAGTCCATTGACTGAATCTGGCAAGATGCCACTTTCTACTAGTGTCAGGCATGTCTAGTTTTTGGGTTATTATATACTTGAGTTCCTCTTGTTTTGACAAGAGTCTTTGGGAAGAACCCCTCCCACCTTGATGTCTTCCACCTATGAGGAACAGGTGGAACTGAAGCACCCACTCCATTTATGTTTTGTTGTTATTTTCATTTTTTGTATAGTTAGTAAGGCAGGGTGCAGCTGGGATGGTAGTGGTGGGGGCAAGAGCTGGTTCTGCTGCCCCATTCCCAACATAGGTGTATAGATCCTACTATTTGTTCAACTATTTGCTGCTTTATGTATCAAGTGAGGTTACTTGAGGCTTCTTTTCCTGCACTTAAGTTCTTAGTAACCAGTTCTAGGCCTACTTAAGGGCCTATTACAAGTCACTAATTTGACTGTTATTGCCTTTAAAGTAGTTTTATCATACATAAAAAGGACAAGAATATTAAGAGTGAACACTAGACTTTTTGTGCTCCCGTATTATTGGATGTGCATGTTCAGGCATGGGTATATGTGTGTATATGCACAAATGTGTTGGTCTCATGGGGATCATTGTATTGTTTAAGGAAACCCTCAGCCATTTTAAAAGTAAAGTATAGCTTACAAATAAAAGAAATAGTCAGTCTGTGTATCTGCATTTAATTAGATACTTTGTACCTACTTGGCTCTTCAAATTCCCATCATACTCTGAAATTTGGAAGTGTTTTTCAGTGATGGTACTTTTCATCATATTTCCTGGCTGCTGCAGGTCATATTTTATAGTGCTGCTCAAGAATGCTGGTGGCTGGGGGCCTCCCTGGGGCACAATGGGTTAAGCAACGCACTATGAAGCAAACTGCAGTACAAGTTCTAGCCCTGCTGCCAGACAAGAAGGAGACCCACATGCACTGGACCTCTCCTGCCCTGTTCACTGCTCAGCAATGTGTTTCAGTCCATCTGCCTTTTCTGGTCCCCAATCTGTTTCTGCTGCATCCTTTCATCCCTACACCTCTGGCCTGTACCCCAGTTCTTGTATGCACAAATAAATATATCTTTAAAAATAAAGAATGCTGATGGCTATTCCTTACACATTCTTAGTGCTATAAATAAGGTAATCACACTCTGGCCACTCTTTGGGAATGTAACTAGAAGGTGAGTACACAGGACACATGGATATATGTACTTTCAGATTCCTATCTTCATGACTTTTTGGATTATCTCCTCTACATTTTTCAAAGAAAATTCTGGAATCCTATCTCTCTATAAGCATAATCATTCAATAAGTCTAGGTTTCAGTTAAGCAAACTTTTTGATTCAGTTGTGGGAACATATACACTGAACTCCGAATTTCTGAAACGCATAACACTTTGATAATTTTAGGCCGATCCAACATTTATACCCTCCCACTTGATCTAATGTTTTTAGAATTTGAATTCCTCAGAAACATGTTGATAAAAATTATTAACTATCACAGTTTATTCGGCATGTCAGACTTCTTACTTTACTCAGGGGAATGCTGGGATTTGACTCTGCTTATATACCTGAAGCCAATGAAGGTTACTGAAGGGTGTTGGGTTTACTTTACAGGGTTCTCAGGAAAGGAAACGATAGTAGAGGAAAGACTGCTCCTGGCAAGGGAGTTTGGGGATATTTGACAGTTTCAGGTTCTCATTTTGTTTCACTAGCCCCAGGTATGCTCATTCCATGTTTTAATGCCCATTCATTACCAGTCAAATTCTAACTTTCATGTAAAAGATTTGGCAGGACTGTGAACCCAAGTTAAAGGCACAAGACTTAAAATACTCCCTTTATTGCAGATAGTAAGTTTCAACCATTTCTGCTCTGTAGCTAGTTAAATTATCATTCAGGATTCACTTATAACTAAGACAAGGGAAGTTTACTACTCAAGGACTCCTGCTGAAGAAACTATGTACTAAGAAAGAAATCGAAATAAACAGGGTCAATGTTGAGTAAAGAAATTAGTAGACAAACTTAAGCAAAACATATTAAATACTGAGATTTAAAAGAGATTAATTTTGGAGATATCTTAAAGCAAAGAAAAAGAGCTAAAATACTAGAAGTGAGAGATCTGATAGTTGTTCAGCAAATATTCATTCATTTCCCACTATCACAAGCATAGAAGTAATATGTTTCTCCACCTCATTGAAGTTGGGCTTGAATTTGAACTTTACATTGGTCTTGGAATGTACAAAGATGATGAGATAAATGATATTCAATGTGCAGTCCTGCTGTTCTTACTCTTACTCACCTGCTTTTTACAATGAAAAAAAGCATGCATCAGTTAGCAAGTGCTTTGAGGAAGATGAGGGATACCTAGAGGAGATACCCAGTGTAGTTCAGGCCAGCCATTCTAGCCAAGATCAAGTATACACAGATGACTCAGACACACGAATGAGAAGTGATAACTTATTGTAAATTCTCTAGGGATTTAGTAGTTTTCAGTTAAACAGCAATACCAAATGGGTACTTTACATACTGATAAGGATGTAACAATGGATTTAAAAATTTTAAAGTTCTTGAATTGTATAAGAGGTGATGGTTAATATATACTAAATAATTATTGCTGTTTTTGAAAATGTAATATACGTATATCTTACAAAACTCAAACTATACAAAGGGTATTCAGTGAAAAGTATTTTCTTTCCCATACTTCCCATGTCCCACATGTGCTTATTTCCTCTCTTGAGAGTTAACCATTATTACCAAATTCTTAGGTATATTTCCAGAGATATTACAAGTTTACTCATTGCATTTGTGTGGATACAAAAATATACAAGGTGTGTACAAAATGTGTGTATACAGTAACACATTATACACATATATGTGGTCTTTGCATTTTTATTATTTTAAGTTGCATAAATGGGAATTGCTTTATATAGTACATAAATTGTCCAAAATCTTTTAAAGTTATTAAAACATATTGCTTGAAATAAAATAATTAGTCCCTTCTGTATAGTGATTTAACTTTAAATTCTGTTAACCAAGTAAACATTATATATTAACCATGGACATTAAAGTATGGAAAAAGGATATATAAATTCCAAACCAGCAAAGGGAAAAAAGGAGAAAGAAAAATTTTCTGCCATATAGAAGACAGGAAGAATTGGAAAAGAAGTAAAAAAATATTCATGGTTAATGGAAAGTTGAAAATTACATAGTAGAAACAGTCCAAATACACTGAGGAGCATCATCATAACATACATTAATAAAACTTGCAAGTTAAGTGACAAAGATTCCCAAACTAAACTTTTTGTAAGTATGGCTTTATGTTATTTAAAGGAGATTTGCTTAAAACAAAATTGTACAAAACCTTCACTCAAAACATAATTAAATGAAGACAAAAATATTTCTGAGTCTGTAGGCATATAGCAATTTTACTTCAAAGTATGTAAAGTAAACATGGAAATAATTATAAGAATAAATTGACAAATCTGGGTCATTAATGGATAATTTAACATATTGCTCAAAAGTCAGAAGTTTAATAGGATTAGTGAAACAGAGATTAAGAAAAACCCTCCTGTAATCACAGAAAGATTGTACATAATATCGGATTCAAATATTCAGGAATAATCAGTCTTAATATTTTGAGATAGGTCACTCATTTTTTCTTCCTTTGGTTATGTCTTACTTCCATTTCTTCCATTTTTTAATGGAAATATCAGCAACTGTTATCCAGTGCCTGCCTTCATGCCCATCCCATGCCTGAATACCCATGGTTATACAGTAGCAGATAACTGGTTTTCTAGATTCACAGATCCAGAGACAGAAAAAAAACTTGCCCCCAAGTGAATAATACCATCTTAATCCTACCTGATTTAGATGATAAGATTCACATCCATAGGTTGAAATTTGGGTCTTTTGAACTAAAAACAATTAGATTTTTTGCTTTTAACCACTAAGTTTGTGATCATTTGTTACAGCATCCATAAGAATCTAACACAGTAAGTGTTTAGATAATTACCAAGAATATAATTGCATACTTCTCCTTTCTTCTCTTGACTGATTTAAAGAGGAATGTGTAATACAATGTGAATATAATTATACTGGAGGGTTCATAACATAGAGAAGTGTAATATATCTGACAATGACAGTATAAAGGAAAGGAATGTACTGGAGTTACGAAATGACACCAAATGATAATGTACATCTGCCAGGAAAAAATGAAGATCAGATAAAAAAAGGTTAAAATAACAAAATCTATAATTATATACTAGGTCTTCTTTTTTCTCTAAGCCTCTTTAAAATACATAAGGTTATGTAAAATAATAATTATAACAATGCATTACTGTATTTGTAATATGCATATGTTTAATATGCATAACAGTAATAGTATAAGACTGTGGGGAGACTTAACTTTATAGGAGTAAAGTTTCTACATTTCCTTGAGATTAAGGCAGTGCAACTCTGAAGTAGTTTCTGATGATGTAATTTGTAAGGTCTAGGGCAATTACTAAGAAAATAACACAAAAATATAATTAAACAAATTATTAAAGAAATTAAAATGTTACCTTACAGAATAGTCACTTCAAAAAGAATATAGGCATGAAAAAGCTAAGAGTTATATAGATAATAAAGGCAAAATATTAGATGTAAATCCAACCATACCAAAAATAAGGTCACATGTGAAATCATTAACATTCTAATAAAAAAATACACAGTAGCATTGTATTTAACAACAAAAACAAGACCAACCTATGGGCTAGCTATGCTCTAGATTTAAAGTTCAAACCGAAGAAATAGGTTGAATGTAGAAGGATGGAAAAGATATACCATGCGCACAACTATTATGGAATGGTTATACTAATATCAGACAAAATAGATTTTAAAGCAAAATACATTACTGTACATAAAGATAGTCATGAAATGGTGGTAAAAGATCCAGTTTATCAGGAAGATACAATAATGATAAACATGAGCAGAGCATCAAAATACATGTAGTAAAAACTGACAGAATTGAAGGGAGAAATAGCACATCAACAATAATTGTTAGAAACTTCAAAATTCCAGTTCCAATAATGAATAAAACAACTAGAGAGAAAATGAAGAGATAGGTAATTTAGCAACAAAAATAAATTAATCACTGATCATGCAACTAATTGAATGAAATGGAAGAATGTTATGTATGCTAAGTGAAAAAGGCAGGCACAAAGGTCATATGATTCTGGGCATATAAAATCTGAAGAATAGGGATCTCCCTGGTGGCACAAAGATTTAAGGTGCAGCACTATGAAGCTATCCATAGCCACTGCAGTATGCATTCAATTCCCCGGCAGGGAGGTGACCACATGGCACAGCAGACCTCTCCTGTCTCGCCTGCTGCTGTTCTGCTCCCCACTCTGTCTCTGGTGACTCCTTTCACCCTGCCCCCACACACCTCTGGTCTGTACCCTAATTCTTATATGCATAAATAAATAAATGTTGAAAAAATTCTGAGGAATAGGCAAATTCGAAGAGTAATAAAGTAGGTTGGTGTTTATTTAGGATTACAAGGTTTAAACGGATCCTGGGGAGGAATGGAGATTGGCTGTTAATGGGTTTCTTTGGGGAGTAATGATCATGTTATAAAATTAGATAATGAAATTTGAAAGTCTGAATATATTAAAAAACACTGAATTGTAGACTCAGAGTGAGTAAATGTTATGGCAGGAAGTTATGTATCAATGGTTCTTCTTTGTTGCTGGTGTTTGTTTGTAAGGATACAATTAGAGCAGGGGGTGGCAAACTCCAGCTCATGGGCCAATTCTGGCCCTTTGCCTGTTATTGTACAGATTGTGTTAAGAATTTTTTTTTTATATTTCTGAATGGATAGGAAAAGTCAAAAGAAAAGTGTTATTTCATGACATGCAAACTACAAAAAATTCAGTTTTCAATATCCATTAAGAAAGTTTTGGAACACACATATACAAGGTAAAGTGAAATTTTTAATGTTAAATAGTCAATGGTAGAGTTGAATTCAAGCTCAACTAGAATGAATTTAGAGACCTCTAATGTAACATAATGAAAGACCCTTAGTCACAGTCATAGAAAAGACACTCAACCCACATAGATTCTGAGATTCATAACCATCACCAATTATAACTGATGAAATATGTATTGAGAAAGAGGACTACAGATTTCACCACTAAGTGGTGAATAGCAGAAATTTTGTGGGGAGATGGAGGCAAGAGGGCTTTACTGGCTTTATTTTTTACAACAAAATTCTTGAACTGAATCGTGAACCAGGAGAATCTTTAACATTAACATGCTCTGACCTGCTGAAAATACAGAACAGGAATATAATTTACTATGAAATGTTGCTATGCAACTGTATCTAGCATTCCTTTTAAATACTGCTCTTTCCTGTAGGGATTTTTGCATATATGTGAATAATTATGTGCCAGATATCATGTTCCTTGTTTTACTTAATTAGTTCCTTCCTTACATATGAGGAGACAGTTTCAAAAATTTGAGCAAACTTTAACAAATTCTAAGTGAAAGGGTCATGGACTGAACCATGTCTGTCAGGCAAAAGAGCTTGTGTTTCTTCCCTATACCACAAAGCTTCTTACTACCTCACAAAACAGTTGATTTAAAATTTTAATTTTTCCTTACTGCAAAGAAGAACATGACTCTTTAGTTTCTAAAGGAGCTTTGTCTATGTATATGTGTAGTTCTTAGGTATAGTCATATGCCATGAATTTTAAGCTATTTTGACATCTTTAAAATATTTTCTAGTCTTTCTCTATGAATAACTGTAAGGAAAGTTGTCTAACTAGATTTTGGGAACTAAGGTAGAGATATTTCAACAGGATCTAAGCAGGTAGATAAAATGTAGGCAGTAGGTCAGGTGTGGGACAAAAGTAAAAAATGTTGTGGAAGGAAGAGTTGGCATCTGCACAGTACTTCTTCATCCTCTCATCCTTAATAATGGAACCATTTATTTTAATCTGGGCACATAGACTAATGCCATCATTTGAAAGACTCCCTTTTAGCTATGGTGGTTCCACGTTCGAGTTCTGGATATTGCTCTATTAGAGCTGCTGGGCCTTGGAAGTGCCAACTGTTGGTGCTTCTTCTCATTTCTCTTCAGTGATGTCAAGATGTAGCTTTGTGGGAGTTATTTACACAATGAAAATTGTAAGGCTGTTTATCAAACATTTATAAGCACATTATGAGCTCAATACAGAGATCTGTAAGTGGCAATACCTCCCCCTTGAAATCAACCTGTATAAGCCTTTTGCATCTTCTTTCTTGCAGCTTCCTCCATTCTGTTGCTTGGAATAGGGATGCAATGGATACTGCTAAATCAGACTTCTATACCTTAAGTTAAAAAGAGACTGGGTCCTTATGTATTAATAGAATAATTAAGCTGTGGATGGACACTGCTAAATCAGACTTCTTTTACCTTAAGATAGAAAGAGATTGGGTCCTTCTGTATTAACAGAATAATGAAGCTGTGGAACAGAGGGGAGGGGACTGCAGCTTGGTCCCCATGTAGCACTTGACTGCTGGCTGTCTATATTCCCATTCCTAGGATACCCAGAGAAGGAGAAATGGACAAGAAAATATATACATAAATGCATTTAGAAGAGAATAAAGATTGATAATAGGAAAATGAGTTCAAGCAGTCACCAGTGTGAAGATGGGAGCAGAGCCAGCTAATGGACCCCTGTAACTTACCTGTTCCAACTTAAATGTTCCAAGCATGCTGACTCCAGGGGTTTTTCAGTCTTAAATTGCCAGCATTGTGTCTCTCTCTCTTTTTTTTTTTTTTTGGAGACTGGCCTTAGTCTGTGGGAACTTGCTTTGTTACACTTTATTAGCAGTAACTGGCTGTGTGTGTGTGTGGCCAGGGATTCACAGGCTTGAGGTTTGCTCCTTAGCCTGGGTCAGGAGGAATCTAAGGTGGGACCTTACTTTAGATATCCTTTGTGAGATAGAGACAAAGTTCCTCCAAGATATTTTACCTGATAATACACCCTTGTTCATTGCCCTTATGTGACTAATTCCATTTTCCTATGTCTCTACCAACTTTTCTTGGAAAAAATGGCCTATTCCTCACATTTTATATGAATCCTTACTTCAGAATCTGTTTTTGGAGAACCCATCTCAAGACAGATAATGAGAATTTTAATCATTATTCCAGAAAGCATAAAGGAAGAATAAAGGGAAGATCAGCATTTTGTTCTATCTTTTGAAACTTGAGCTGTCTCCACTGTTCTCTCAGATATCGAGATGTGTTTCAGAAGAAAATCAACTCATTTTTTCGATAGCCAGCTTCATTTAGGAAGTTGGCAGTGTGTATCTGGACTTTAGAAGAGAGGTCACACCCAGATATATATTAAATTAAAACAAGCTGGGTTGTCAACTCATAATGTATGAGTTATGCTGATTTACTTTTCTATGAACTACTTGTCCATTCTCACCTAATTTAAAAATTCAGTACAGCTGTAAGTTTCATTAAATGTTTATGATCCTATTATAGGATATATTTTTAGCCTTAATAAAAGGAAGTTGATAAAGCTTCATTATCTGTCGTTTCAGAGGAAGAATTAAAAAAAAAAACTCTAACATCTAGCAAGTGAGTCTATAATATGTCATCGTAAATCTATTTCCCAAGTCTTTGTCACTCTATGACATCAAAGATAAATGACTATTACTAGAATTAATATCTCTTAAATATATCATGATTCTTCAACATTATTAGCCAAAGGCTGTTATGAAAACTTCACTAAAATAGAGTTTGATTTTCTTTCTATGAACTGTAAAGGTGACTGTGATTTTTTAGTACCTGTAGTGGAAATGTCTTCCTTATTAACTCAGCAGGTTTTCTTAGAGGAATAAAATTATTTTTTGTGTGAGAAAGGAAACTACAAAAACATAGTGGCAAAATTATTCTGGTTTTTATCTTTTGAAAACCATGATTATTTAAATTGTTTAACTAGAAGAGATTAGTATCACTTCTAGGCTGCGAATCTTGTTTTAAAATGCCATGGGCATGGTAGCAAAATAATTCAACTTAATTGACCCAAGGAGAGCTCTTAAGAAACATCTTCAGGATATTTGAAGTATTCCTATTTCTCCTACCAGATGCAAAAGATAATTTTAGTGTAAGTTTCCTTGTGCTATTGTGAGTTACAAACATAATTTCTCTAGAATGTGTATCCATGAAAAAGCTCCTGTAATAGTTGTTATGGAACTAGTTTCTAACACCAACATTATTAAGGCTCATTTTGGATTGGAAAAAAATTCTTCTGTGAGACTTTCAAAAGTGTTTCCATTATTTGTGACTGAGAAAGAAAAAAATTGGAGAGTGGAAAAAAATGGTGGGTGGAAGAAAGTAGTTGGAAGTTACCCATGAAGATTTTACATATTATAACAGTAATAGTGTCAAAAAAGCAAATATTTTATAGAATTATTTTCTATATCAGCATCAAAGATATTTTAACTTTTGGAATTATGAGATTAAAAATAATACATATGAACTGTAAATAAGTAGAGCTTAAGAATACTGACCCATATTTAATTTTAGCAATTAGCTCCTTTATCTTCCACATATATATGGATATATATATATATATAGAAAATAACTAAAGAATCTCTGCCTAACTTACATCACTTAGTAATTTATGTATTTAAACCCTTCCTTACTCTTTCCCACTATGAAAATTTTGTCTCTAACAGCAAAAATGAGTATGTCAATTCACACTGAGTGTTATCAGTTGTGGTAAAATTTACACCCAAATATTACATACTATAAACTGATGTCATTTTATTTTACTCTATATTTTACCTCTTTTTGTTATTTTTCTCCTTATTTTTTTGTGTTGCTTTGGAAGCTGCTTCAAAGTTATTTTAACCTGAAGAGCACAAGGGCAGTGGTGATGGTGCACGTGTGAAATGGTTGTGGGAACTCCCTGGGGACTACAAATGATGTCAAATACAATTAAATAAATCTAATAATAAAAAAAAGAACTGAAATGTATGGTAACTATATGAATTTAATTTTATATTAGATACATTCTCTATTATACATAGTTTTTCCTTCATAATCAACTCTTCATTAAATAGCTTCTGGACTTTTGGACTTTAAAAAAATGTTATTTTGACCTGAAATTGAGATACAAACACATAAAAACCTAAAATGAGCAAAAAATGGAAATTTTATGACAATGCAGCATAGGAGAAAGTTGTTAGAACAGGAGATGACGTGTCTCAATAATTTAGTGTGTTTTTTAGCTGTAGATTAGGACTTAGAATTCAAGCACTTTCCGAACTAATAATCCTTTCAGTGTTATTGGGTTTTCTGAGTATTTCTATGATGCAAGTTGTCTGTAATGACCACAACATTAAATTTCTTACATTAAAAAATTACTTTAGGTTAAAAAAACACAAACTATTGGCTTTAAACATGTCTCTTTCTAAGTTTAAAACCCTAGGTCTTTGTATTTTTAGTCTGTGTGTTTAGTCTGTCCCCAGTTCTTTCCTGACTGGGAATACATTCTTTGTGGTAGAATTAATGTGAATCCTACCATCTTAAGTGGCTTACAAAGAGGAGACACTTGGTAGAGTGACTGTCATTAAAAAAAGAAAAAACAACTCCACAGAAAAAATCTGAAGAGAAATTAACTCTTTTATGTCAAAATCATTACTTTTCAATTTTATCATTGTTAAACCATCCCACAAGCCTCTGCAAATTTTTTTTTTTAAAGATTTATTTATTTATGCACACAAGCACTGGGTACAGGCCAGAGTGGCAGGAGGTGAGAGAATTCACCAGAGACAGAGTGGGGAGCAGAACAGGCAGACTGACTGAAACACACTGCTGAGGGGAACAGCGGGCAAGGCAGGAGAGGTCTGCTGTGCCATGTGGGTCCCCTCCCTGGCTGGTAGCAGGGATCGAACTTGTGCTGCCGTGGCTGCGGTTTGCTTCATAGTGCGTTGCTTAACCCACTGCGCCACCAGGGAGGCCCCATCCTCTGCAAATTTTTATTCTCATAAATGAAGTATATAATATGCAATGAAATCATTTTCCGCATTACCTCTGAGTTTTATTTTTAATATGAAGATCAGATGCATGAAAGGATATGAATTTAGCTATAATTACAACTGTATCATATTTGAAACTTCAGTTTTTCCACAATTTTTAATTTTCTCAGACTTCCTGAAAAGTGATGTAATCATGCAGATTTTTATCATCAATTATAGATTTTTGGAACATTCCTTCATAATGTTCTGTTCTTTTTTAAGCCAGTGCTTACATATAAAACCAGACTATTTTTTCAAAGTATGTCAGTAAATAACACATGACAAAATAATGAATTAAACAATCATGGGTAATTGGTGTATGCTTTTATCAAATACAGTATTACTACAGTGAGTGAAGAAACATGCTGATTTCCAAGGTGGCAGGGTAGCGGGAGGGGGAGAAAAATTAATTGAGAGAAGTATGGCTGTATATTTTCCCCTGAATAGTTCCCTGTTGTTGAGATTGCTATTGAAAACAATGTTTTAGTTTTATTATAACCCATTTATTTATACTTGATATTTTAAGAAGGTTTTCTTTATTAGAAATGCTATAGAATCTTTATGTGCTTTGCTTTCATATGCATTTTCTAGAATAGGCATTGCCTAGTTAAACTAGCTGTGTTTAATGTCACAATATTTAGTCTTTTATTCTTCTTAATCTACCACTTTGCACTTAATTGAAACAACTATATCCTTAGAAATATAAAATAAAAATGGTGTTTGTTTTAAATTTACCAGTTATTAAATTGGGGGATGGTTAGGAAGATGATAGTGACAGGGTTAATAAACTTTAAATAGCATTTTAACCATTGACCACTTGCTGAAAACATTGTTTTGAAAAAATAATAATTTAGGGTACTAGCTGGTCAGCTATAGATAAGTGATTTAATATTTTCAAGCATCATTTTTTTTCTCAAAAGTAATATGAGGTATTGGATTAAATTCTAGAATCTCTTCCAATTTTCACCTTGCAAATGACCCTTCTTTCATTCTACCTTCAAAAATATGAAGATAAATAACAGGAGTACAAGAATATGCTCTTCTCTCTGTATTTGTCAAATCCTAATATATTTTTGAGGGACTTTCATTAGATTACTCTGATTAGGCCATCTGTTTGTTTCTCTCTGCTTATCTAGAATAGTTGAAAACTTGATTAATGAATACAGTGATACTGATGTTGTAACATAAAGACCCAAGAAGGACCTGAGAATCTGGAAAGGAGGAAACTCAACACGAGACTACATTGGGAAAGGATGTGATCATCCTCAGTTCAAAGGATACAGAACAGCTATTACAAAAGGAAAACTAGAGCTTGTGTAAAAAATATCTAGACCTTCATGAAAGTCTATAAAACTGTGAATAATATTTGTGTGCAGCCAAAAAGACACTGGAAACAAATTTGGCAGTAGATTATATTGACTACCAGGTGAACTGTGGTGGTGGATTCCCTGGCCTCCTCTCCTGGGTATGTCACTTTTAGCTGGGGGACCCTGTACCACTGAAACTCTCTGTGCTTCACATTCCTCACCTGCAGGTGTGGATGATGGAAAATTGGAACTTCATCTCATAAAGTTGCTGTGGGGATTAAATGAGCTTCAACATAAATTTCCCAACACAAAGGAAGTGCTCAATAAATATTAATTATGATTATCACTTTAGGAGTGTATTAGAAAGGACCTGAGCAAGGAAAGTGTATAGATTAAATTCACTTTGTGTAAATGACAAAGTAGACTTCAAATACACATTCAATTGAAAATCTCATTTCTCAAAGGCAGAGCATTTGATAAATTATTGTCTTACCTTCCTGGTAGTTTCAGCCAGTAAAATGTAAAGAAAGTTATTAAGGAAATTGGAACTAGCAAACTATGTTTTGCATATAGGCTGTGTGAAAAAAAGAAGAAGAAGAAGAAGAACAAAGTATTGAAAGAAACTAGTGTAACTTTCTAGTTATACTAGAAATTACTGACAGTATCAGATTTTAAATTACAAAACACTAGAAGAAAGGCCACATACTTAAATAATCCGGTGATACTGGCTGTCAAGATAATGCCAGAGGCGCTAAAGTCTCAAATGAACTGTGATATAGGAAAAATGTTAAGGTTACCAAAAATTTTTAAATATGTAAGGGGAGTTTCAAGGAAGCTGAATTAATATATATGATATATATTCTTTAGAAAGGTTATTAAATGAGCAAAACCTAAAGATTGGTGGTAAAGGAGGTGATCAAGAACAGTGGCTGCTTGGCAGAAAAGATATGATCCTGAGAACCCCTTCCATTTGAGATTTAAAGGTGCTACAATTTGTCAGAATGAGCTGAGGAAAGATGATAGCAAAAAGACATAATTGTTCCCTATGATAAAGTCAGTGTTAGGATAGGAAGAAATGAGACCACTGTGCTAAGCACTGCACCAGGTCAGGTGGGTGAATTCTGAAAGGAGGCAATGTCACCCATGAGGAAGGGGGAGCATATGGTGTCCATAACCTGGGGCAAGCTAGCATGACAATCCAACACTTCTTCACCGCAAACCACTTGCTAACTGATGCATGCTTTTTACATTGCAAAAAGCAGGTGAATGAGAGTAAGAGCAATAGGAATGCACATTGCAAATTATTTATCTCATCATCTGTTAACATTCCAAGAGAAACGGGGTTTTAACAGTCAAAGACTCAGAAAGCTATATACAGAAATAACATTTCTCATTGGCAGTCCAGGTAAGTGTTGGCAGGCAAGGAGAAGATGCTTTAGCACCAGCCATGTGGGAGGAAATGGAAGCATGACCTCTACCAGCCAGATCTCATACAGAACATGAAGCCCTTGGTGAACTTACCGTATAGTAGGACTTGTTCCAGCGCTGTTGCCATCAAGAAGTGACTGGATTCTTCCAACCTGAAAGGAAGAATATGAGCTCTGGTTTGAGTATGGAAAGGAAAAGGAAAAGTTAGCCTTTGAATATAAATAAACATAGGAAGATTCCACCAGGAAAGTAGAGCAGAAAGGCTCAGCTTCTTATTAATCAAAGCAGAGTGAGAATGAGCAGCAAAATATGTTGAAAGGTCATTTCCCTCCTACTACATTGTGGACAGATGCATTTATAAAATAATAATTACTTAAGAAGTGAAATTTAACAAAAGATGCACAATATAAAACCTTTTGAAAACTGTTATATTCAACAAAGTCAGAATTCAATAAATAGAATCAGAAACATAATAGAAAAAATAATTGCCAATCATACACATTTTTTATTGAAAGAGTGTGCATGTTATAGAATTATACATTGAACTAGAGCACTGAAAGGTACCTTAGCAGGCACTCCCACTTTTGGGACATAGAGTATGTATTGAATATGACTAAATATATTTGGTGCTATGGAGATAGATGAGCCTAGATTATCTTATGAGCCTAGCTCACTGTTGGTTCCTCCTGCCACCCCCAGGTCTGAGACACACCTCTAAACCTCGGGGGAAATGAAGCTAAGCACAAAAAGAAAATACTTAAAGGGAGCTTCTCTAGTACTCTCTTTCTGCATGTGCCCGTCTGTTACAGAAAATGCACTCAATAATCATCCTTACTGACAAATAATCACATTCTCTATGATCAAATAATTGCAGAAGACATCAAAAAGTTTGAAACATATTTTGTTTTACATAATGTAAGTGACTAGAAACTTGGGTCAAATGGCAAATATAGAAAACTTTTTCATGAAGAACCTATACTGTGATAACAGCAGGATGCTGGCACACAGCCAAACAGGAGCTTGGTTTTTAATGTTAAAATTCATTCATCGTCTTAAAAACACACTATTCTTAATATATTACCCATCATGTTAAAAAGACTTAACACTAAATTTTATTTATGCATGATTTTTATTTTACATTTAACTTAATGAACAGTATCAAATTTTATGGTTACTGTTTTTCAATTTTTAAGACTCAAAGGATATTGGTAATATGCTGACTTGGCAGAAAGAGCACATAGCAGCAAATGGTGTGATCAGGTGTGGAACTCAGGAAGATTATCAACCCAAGGTAAAGGTAATAAGGAAGCAGGATTGTCCTTTACCATCTTCTATGACTCAGTCTATGTGACAAAAGAACCAGAAGCTTTAAAATGCTAGGGAGGGGAAAAAAAATGCTGGGGATAGAGAGTGAGCCAATTCACTCGATTGTTCTGTGAAGCAGAGTGGTAGGAATGAAATACACAGCCTAGCGAGAAGCACCAAAGAGAACTGTTTCAGAGTGTGCACTGTATGACCAGAATGCAGGGCTCTGGATCCTGGCTTCATCACCTATCATGTTGCTTTTAAAATGAATTTATCCGTAATAATGACATTTTTGCTCATAGCATCGTTCTGAGAATTAAAGAGATTAACACACTTAGAAAGGACCCAGATTCCAGTAAGTGCTAGCTAACTGTTAAGTGTTTTAACAGCTCTGGTCAATAGAGGCCCAACCAAAACATGGAAAAAGTCTTTCTTACATCGTGTTATATGTTAATACACTATTTGAGGAAATGTAGTCCACCAAAGGCTGCTCTGTGATTGGCTACCTGCTGATAACAGAAAAGGTCACTGACCCCTCACCGAGGTCTCAGACAGAGCTAGCCTTTCAGAAAGCAGTGGCTACCGGTGATTGAGCACTGCCTATGTGTCATGTGAAGAGCTACACTATAAGTATATTAGTAACTCTTTTAATCCTCGCAATAACCATGTGAGAGACGAACAATTAATTCCTTTTTTAAAGAAGAAATGGTAGCGATTTAAGTCATCTGGTCAAGATTAAAAAATATAAGGAATTTTAGAGCCAGAATTTCAACTTGGCTACCTCGTCTCAAAGTTTCTGCTTTTATACTATATTCTATCCACTCTTGATGGATCTCTTAGCATTATTTTCTCTGCTGTGTATTCCAAGTAAAATCACAAGTTACCACTGGTTTCTGTTAAGTTATCCTTCTCCTCTAGGTCTGCCCTATCACCCAAAAGGATTTGAGGCAAAACTAAAATTAAACAGAAAGAGCTGAAGTATCAACATCATTATCCCCAGGAATGTGTCCAGAGAACACCAGTTTTGATGTAGTAAATCATGGAATCTTAGTGTCTTTACCTATAAACTGTGTATAACATGTGGACTTAGTGTGATGATTGAATAAAATAATTCCTGTGAAGGTTCTAATACCATGACTAGAATATAATTAGTATCTCTTATCATTGTTGTCCTTTTGAATAACATGTTTCCGAAGAGTGAACGGAGTAAGAAAAGAAAACTTTAAAGCAGTGAATGGCTGGTTTGAATAGATGACTTCAAATACACATATGCCTATGCCATTTAGATTTTTATTCAGTTCTAAGGTTACACAAATTCTCTTTCCTGCTACTCTCCTTGCTGAAAGCTGTGTCCTTTTAGAGCATATGGGTAAGTATCATATTGTGTGTGAAAATCAAAGAGGCACTAGTCTAAAAATATGTAACCTGGATTCTATTCCTGGCCTAGCTACAGACTCCTGTTAACTTATTAATATGTGTATGCCTTAATTTCTTATACATATATAGGATTAACTCCTTCTCCCCTGCTTGCAGGGATTTGGAGCTATGACAGAGCATCCCTAACCCTAAGTTCCCTTGAAGGAAACAGTGTATATAAGACTTATATTATTGGTCACATGTGCTTCGGTTTAAAAAGTGTTTTGGTGACAGCAAAGGGCGACTATAACAGCTTCATTTCATTGGAATTCAGCTTTTTGGTGAGTTCTTTAGTTGTTTTTTTTTTTTTTTTAAGTTTATGATGTTTGACTTTTAAAAAGTTAAAAGTAGTTAAAAGTAGCATGGACAAAAGAAAGACAGCAAATCCCCACAGTACCGAGGAGCTTGCACTAGAGATGTAATCTGGATCAGCATTATCTATTACTAAGGATACACTTTCAGTGGATCATTGTATTCGATTCACAAATTGCTGGTAAATAATCTTAATGCTTAATTTTGGAAAAAGCCATATGTACTTTAACAGTTGTTTCTCCACTAGATACTTTAGCTTTTAAAAATTATACTAGCGTTCTCTACAAATATTTTATAATCAGGTCATGCTAATCACCTTGGAGACTTAAACACAAACCTATATTTAATATGCATATATATGCTGGCATTTCACCTCCAGAAATTCTGATTCAGGTTGGCTTACCCTGGGATCTGCACATTTAAAACCACCCACCGGCAATTGTGAAATATAGCCTTAATTAAATTGGAAAGGGACTTTAAGGCTTTACAGATCTTTGTGATCTAGGGTAAGGTTAGCTCATGCCCCCATCTGTAGCATGAACATGCTAATAAATTAGTTCCCAGAATTTCATTTTCCAATCTTTTGTGTCTTTTGTTAGAGTGAAAAGTAAGAGTGTGTGAGGGAATGAGTAGAACATCTTGATTTATGAGGGCCCATCATGAAGTTCACCTGTGTGCTGGCTGAAGCTGCTCCTGTGTTTTCCTGTGTTATATTTACTCCTCATGAAGTTTTCTTAACTGAGGGAATCACTGATATTCCCCCAGTTCCTGTTTTTAGAGTTCTGTTAGGGTTTGACAGCCTTCCACAGCACTAGCTCAATCTAAAGAGCATTTTATGTTTTAATATATAAAATATTTTTATGTTATGGAGTGTTTCTTGAACTTTGACATTTTCAGGTTTGCTTTGATTATACTATGCCTTAAAATTTGTCTAAGATCTACCTCAGAGGACTGTTGTTGCATAAAATATAGTCATGAACGAGCAAAGCACTTTGTAACCTGGGAAGTGACATGCAAACGTGCAATCTAATTAACAATCAGCTTCGTGAATTTAGTGAGCCAGAGGATGCTGATCTTGGAAGCGTATTTACTTGAGCCCCAAATTTTGCAAAAAGTTTTGGCAAATTTCTTGGAGAATATAGTTCAGCTTCATTAGAGGAAATGGTTCAAAGTAACCATAAAAAATAGGCATCCAGGAGGGGAGACGGGGTTGAGAGGCAGCGGAGAGCTCCTGGGGCTAGTGTGGAGGACTGTGGGTGCTTCTAGTGGAAGAGCTATGGTGGCCACACCTGAGGGGATAAATCCTACACTGTCAAATTACTAACAAGGATGTAGAACAATGGTGCTTCATTAAAAATAATAATAATTACCATGGTAACATAGGGTGATTGTAACCAAGGCAAGCACTGCAGAAATTTAAACAAGTGGTAGGAATAGTTCCTGCTCTGCATGCAGTCTGTGTTCCAGAGGCAATGACCTTCAATGGCCTTCATATAGAGGTGTGTATTCCAGGATTTTATTTATTTACACATATAATCTCTCTCGCTCGCTCTCTCTCTCTCTCCCCTTCCCCCTTCCTCTCTCTCTTTCACCAGAAGTTTATTTTCCTTTGAACAAAAAAAATCCCTTTCTACATGTTAAAAATATTCTCAGCAAATGTTTAAGACATAAGTTCTAAAGTTACAGACCTAAAGCTCAGGCAACACTGTGCTAATGCTAATTTTTTGATTCTGAGGATATCAAGAGTGAAAAAATGTTCATACCCAGTTTTTCTAAGTGTCAGGGAAACAAACACCTGTTTTCATGTCTTTGCATCTTTGTGTCTCCCCAGGGGATAAAGATTTTACTCAGGGGATTTCTGGTTGGGGGAAAAGGGTCTGCACCACAGTCTCACTCTAAGTGATTATTATCACACCGGTAAGTTTCCACTGTGGCTGCTGGGTGCAGGCTGTGAACACATTTGAAGTCAGCAGGGGACGGTTAGAAACCTCCCCTTTGCTGAGAAGAGCTGTAGAAACCTCTGCTTCACTGAAGCATGCTTGCAACCTGCGGTCAGTCACTTCTTTTTTTTTCATGCAGCGCTGTTTTAAACTGTCTTCTACCCCCAGAGCAAAAACATACCCAACAAAAAGCAGTACAAACAATCCCCATGAGTGTTTTTGAATTTTCCTCTGCTAATCTCATTGTTAATGGTATGAGGTTTTGCCAGGAGCCATTTGTGGTTTAGGCACACTAAATAACACAACATTCACACACTTAAAAACAATTAATATCAAGCATCAAATCAAAGGCTATTCGATGGAAAACCTAGACAAATTGGCTTTTCTACCTGCCTCACAGGAAAAGCATTTCATCTTTTTTACAGGTCGTTGATTGCGTGTGAGGAAATATATTTAGAAATCTGTAGAAGATATAGGACAATATACTTAATAATGACATAATTGCATACTGTGAAGTTTGCATATTAGATTATCAGCAAAAGATTATCCTGTTTAAAATAAAATGCTCTCTAGTAGTTAGTGAAAAGTGATTTTGAATCTACCTTCCCTTATCTTTTTTGTCCTTAGCTAGCAATAAAATTAGCAGAACTTAAATTCCTATTTGGTAAGAATTAAAATGATGGCATCCTTGACTGAAAGTGTTGATTTTTTCCACCACATAGAATTTAAGGAAAAGTATCATTCAAAGTAGGAATTTCAGGGGAAATTCAAAAGTTTTACAAATAAAAAGGCTCCCATAACCATTACCCCTACACCAGCTAGGATTGATTCATCTTCCACTAAAAAATAGTTTAAAATTAGTTTTGTATATAAAACATGGTATTAAGAGTCTGTACAGTTACAGACATCATTCCTCTTCTAATTTGTTCAAAAACTAATGGCAGAAATTAAATTCCTCCATCAAGTGATTATTAAAGTAATGGTAGATTATGGTGATGAGGTACTTCCAACAAGTTCTTGACTTTATTGACTTGTTTATGTATTTCTGTCTTATGAATGAATCAGTTTATCATTAAAGATAATATTAATACCTGAAAAAATCCTATTGAATTTTATTACTTTCACTAGCTCAAGAGACACCAAAATAACTAGTTAAGAAATCACCAGTTTGTAAACAAAACTAGTAAAATATATATATTTTTCAATTTGTTGTTCATTGATACTGCAGTTTGATAAAACTCATCTTTGGCATTTATAATTAAAAGCACTGACTTCATCATTTGTACGGCTAAGCTTGCTTACGGGATATAGAATGTTATGATCTCTTTTATGTGATTTTGGGACCAAGAATTTTTCTGCTGAGCTTTGCTGGCCTCCCTATGAAACAGATAACAATTATTTCTACCACATTCTTATTGCTTTAAGAAGAATGAAGGCTTCAGGGCAAGAGAAAAAAGTATCTGTGCTCTTTCTGTCTTAAGGGAAAACAGTCTGTCTCCACTCCTGTCTCCATACTTAGGAAAGAAGGACAGAGTTCTGATTGGCCTGGATTTTTCTTCTTTAAACTCATTTATTCCTGATATTCTGGGATCTTTTGTTCCACGTCCTCTTTCTTCCTCCTGTAACTTAGCCCTGTTGGATCACTGAGCTCAGCCTTCCAAACTGTTGTATAAAAAGAAGAATAGAGGGCAAATGACAATCTTAGCAGGCAATTGGTGAATGATAGAATATTTGGGTTTTTCTGGTCTGAGGCCCCACATCTCTAGTGTGGGGGGGGTCCTTGGAAACAGGGAGTAGTGAGTTGGGAGACAGTCCTTCCTATTAACTGATTACACCTCATCATTCCTCATTTTATTATATTCACACTGCACTTGGGAGAAATTCTTTGAGATGTTAGTTAGCAGATGGTATGGCTCAGTTTTCTGTGCTATTGAGAAATTATATTATTTGTTGTGTTTCCATGGATATTTCATTGGAAAATATTTCACTGGAAAGGTGGGGACACTGAATCACTTACAGTTAACTCACTGCCAGTGTGAACCCAAAATATCTTGAACTGAATTGACATTATTTTAACATAAATAATGCATTTATTGTCGGACACTTAGACGACACTGAGATGATTAAATCAAGAGTACAAACTCCCTATTTTACATGAATACTTTAAATTTTTTCTAGAATATTTTTCTAGAAAATGGCTTATAGATAATAAGGAATATACCTATATTAAAATGATCTATCACTATTTTATATAAAACACTTTTTATATATTATATGTTATACTAAAAGATATACATAAACTTTTGTAATAGTTTTAAAAATTTTAGTGTACAGTATACATTTTCTACATCAATAAATCATTTTACAATAATATTTTTTTCACTGCCTTAACACTACCTTTATTGTTGTTGATGCTGCCATTTGATTTAACAACATTTTTTAAGCATAGAGATATTCTTTTTAATGTTTAAGTTTGGCCAATAAATGTATCTTGCTTTCACTATCACTACTGGACACTTCGCCCAGTTTCCTTTTTTGTGTGTATTGTGTATAATATTTCACTGTCAAATTTCAGTAAAGGTAGGGCTTGGCCATGTTATCACCTTGGATCCATATGCTTTTGTCTCTTGCATCTGCTGCTGAACCACTTTAACCCATAGATTTTGAATGTGTGTGTGTGTGTGTGTGCGCGCATTCAAAGGAGCAGGTTTATTATAAAAAGGGGAGAGAAGTAAAGGGTGCTTACAAAGACACAAGCAGGCAGAAAGAGCTACCCCCCAAAGAGACAGATTTGTTAAAAGAGAGGCCTGCATACTCACAATGGGCAGTCTTGGGGGTAGAGCTGCTTCTGCTGCTTTGCAAAGGGAGAAGGTTGGTGAAGAGAAAGACTTGCATAGTCTCCTGGGTAGGAGAGCTGCTGCTAGCCCATAGATTCTTTAATCCTGAGAGTCTAAAGTAAAGCTTGTTTGTATCCAACTTAAACAAGCATGAAACAATTAGAAATTATATGAATCCTTAAATATATGGCTAAAGGAAGAAAAATCGTAATCTATTAAATACAAAATTATCTTTTGTACAACTAATTGTTAATAGGAATACATACTATTGCAAAGTATCAGATGGGAAAGTTTTTCTTGCCAGTCAATATTTAAGATGAAACTAAGTATGTTTATCACACAATGAGTGATACAGAAACAATGTTTATTGTGACATTTTGAGATACCCGAAGAAAGGGCTTTGTAGCCATGAAATGTCCAATCTTGACTTATTCTCATTCTGGTCAGTCACCTCCCTCATGGCTCACTGAACCACAAGAGCATGAATTTACTGAAGTGGTAACTTTGGCTTTCAAGAAGTTGCTTTGTGTCAAATCATTCATTATTCTGAGACAACTTCTGGTTTTATTCTGCGATTCCCGAGTCTTATTGAGTGATCCATGTTTGTATTACTAAGGGAAATTCTGATTAACTAACCAAAAAATTGGTAGAGTAAATGCATCATTTTAGGAAGGTAGGGGGGAGGAATGGGAAAGGTAGGATGATAAGGAAAAGGTAGCATCACTCTCTGGGAACCATCATTGAGTTCTTTTTCACGTATGTCTTTTCTCAGAGGAGTTAGCGAGACTAGAGAGCAACATTTGAACACCTTTTATAATAGATCTGATGCTTCCACTTTTGTATTTATGCATCAAAATATGAGGAAATAGATCAAAAAAGAAAAAGTCAAATGCCTGTTGTTTCTTTAATTAATCTTACTGGTGAGGAGAATTTTAAATGCATTTTTAACACTGTTCACGTGCTGATGAGTATACCCTCATATTTAATATTCTTTTTTAAATGGGGGAGAAATAGTGCCTCACTTAAATGCATGATATGAGAAGCTCTGATACAATTAAAATGAGCCAAACAGCTGTGGAGATATTTCTGTGCCTCCTTGATGAAGAAGTAATCTAGTTTGATGGATGTCTTTATTTCTATCTTAATCACAGCATGCAAGATTAGCAATACATGTGTTTCACTTCAGTTAATTACTCAGAACGTATGCACAAATACAAGACTTTACTTCAATTAATTACTTTGAATTTCAATGAATTTAGGAGAGACCACACTGAAAGTATTTGTTTTGTCCTTAGATAAATCTAATGAATGTTAGAAAAACTATATACAATAGGTTTCTCCAGGTCTAGATTTTCTGCATCATTGTGAAAAATCTGAAAATGTAAATATGTAGAACATATAGCAACAAATCAGATAATTGGATGACCTAATATCCTGTCTTTAGCTATAGTCATTACCTGAGGGTTCAAAGAACAGTGAAAAACTATTAGATTAACTGTGCTGTGGTTATTAAAAAAAGAAAAAGCAAGGGCATATGTTCTTACTCATACATTGATCCACCACTTGTGACCCTAAACATAAATTTTATTAGTGACTATTCTTTTGTGCTAGCCTGGGAAGAGCTTATAGATTTAATGTAAGATTATTTTCTCATTTTCATTGTATGTGCTAATATCAATGTTCTAAACACATTCTGATGTAAAAAAAAAACAAAACAGAATTCTGTTATAATCAGACACTAGAAATAATCCAATGGTTGATGGTAGGTTATGAGAAAAGCTTCAAAATTGAATAACAGTAATAGTAACAACAATAATAGAATGTGGACTATAAAGCATGGGCTAGAAAGGATGCCAGTAAAATAAAAGATATTTAAATCTCAAGTTCATTAACAGACACTAAAACAGGTAACTGGTAAAGACAAGCTGCATCTTAAGAAATGTAGAGTGTTCTACATGACACTAAAGGTAATAATGATGTGAAAAGCAAAATTTATCAGAAAGAAAATTACTGGGGAAAAAAGAAAGGTGATGAGAAAATGCATAAAGTTAGCAAATAATTGTGTTTAAACACAAAGAAGTCCTCTACAACTTTCAAAAACTTTACTGGAAAAAACAATAATATCTCTGACAACAAAAAGAGAAACAATAGTTTCAGAGTTTAGGTTTATAGTATAATGCAAGTTTAAGAACCCCTTCTAATAAAAATGAACATATGAAAAAAAATTCATAGACTGCTGGTATATTCTTGAGAAAGAATAGTCTGGTTGAAAGAATAGTTGCTTTTTGACTTTTGTTAGAAAAGCTAAATTCCAACATAGTTGTTAGATGAAACTATAGAATCCAAATCTCTTATTGACAATGGAATTTGGCTTTGGGTAAGTGACTTTCTTACTCATCTGTTAGTTATTCTTTGAACAAAAGCAATTTTGTTGCCTAATCTGGGATCTGATAAACAGATAAACATCTAACTCCACTTGCACTGACTCTGGGGTAATTCCGAAGTCATGTCAAGAGTTCAAGAATAAGTGCCACAATATTAAAGGATATGAACATCAGATTCCTTCACAGTCAGTGTTAAGGAGGTGCAAAGTACACAAACAATTATTTCTTCTAAGTTAACTCAATTTTTAAACTTTTCTATGAGTACCAAGCTGGGAAGTTCAGTTCTTCTAAAACTAAGATGCCATATACCTTATGGACACAGAGCACTTAGAAATAACACACATTAAAAAAAAAATGGAGATTTTTTTTGGGGAATGTTTTGTAAAATTTTATTTTGATGAAGTAACATTATTTTACATCCCTGTTAATATTTTGACAGTATAGGGTTTCTCCTTATCAGGTATGACCCCCATAGCTCTCCCACAACCAATTATTTGAGGTGAGACAAAAAATGAGTCACTCTTAATCTTCAAATATTAACAAACTTTGCAGATAACAAAAAGAAGAGCAGTTTGTTTTTCCTGTACGTTGGTTGATAAATGAGCCAGTTGTAAACATCAAGTCCTCACAAAGGTAAAAAAATAAGGTGGGTTTCCTATACTGTGTGTTGAGAAACCAGGAACATGAAGCAGGGAGGCTTATTTTTATATCAGAATAGTGTTAGTGGCTGAGGATTTTGGTTTTGATTTTAATATGTGTGAATTTTAAAAGCAAAATAAAAAGACAAAGTATTGTTTAGCTGTCAGGTGTTTCCTTATGACAATAGTAACCTAAATTTTAACAGTACTGAACCTGCAAAATAAGTATATTTCAGAGCTAAAACAATCTCTCCTCAGAGAAATATGTAGTGCTCAATGCCTATTTTTTATAAATATTTCAATTTTAAAACATGATTATTTTCATCAATCTGCTCACATATACTTCATATAATGTGAAGATAATGCTTCAAAAGACCATGAAGCACTTGTAATTAGAGGCATTTTTGCTTGGTGATAATCAATAGTCATTTTAAAAATGAAATATCTATCAATTTATAATAATGCACACACAAATATACATACATATTTATATTTAAGTTCCTATTAACCTAAGGGAAATTATAAATAGCATACATTTTTAATTTCAATCATTTGCCACCCTATTTTGGTCTGAAGCATCTTTTATTGAATATTTGGAGTATAGTAGGTAGTCAATAAATAGTAATTAAATTTTCCAAATCATTTGTTTCACATTTAAAGTGTAGAATCCAAGAATGAGGTATCATTTTTTCATATATCTAGTCATATATTTTCAGATATCATGAATTAATTTTTATGTTTGTTGTTTTTAATTTAAAACCTTTGTGCCAGTGTAATTCATCGTTGAAAAGAACACCTTTAATTGAAAGAGGATCTTTATTCTTAGAATCAAATGACAATGACTACTGATTCTCCAACTTCTGAATATCCCCAGAATAAAAGAAAGCTTATTTGAATGAAATAAAATAATCCAGCACAGTTGCAAGTCTATTTTATTTGCTACCTCTTTGAAATGAGTAATGACAAATTTCCTAGGATAACTCAAGTCAAGATGAACAAATTCAAATGCCTTTCAGCCCAGGAATATAAGTACCTTCTGGAGTTGTTGAGCTGATGTGAGAGTTGGGATGAGCCATGGCTTACTCTAACTTAAAAGCACTTAAATTCAGTCTCCACTTTTTGAAACACTATGCTCATCAAACAAAACCACTCATCTCCCTAACATTCTGGGCAGAGGGACTAAATTAAAATGAATACACTGCAGTGGTTCTCCAGGGGCCTTTGTGGAAAGACAGCAACAGAATGACTTGATCAATCTGTTAATGCAAATGCTCATTCACACTTGGAGATTCTCACTCTGTCAACCCAAAAATCCATATTTGTAGGCACACTAAATGTGTATTTCTAAGAATTTATTGTTAAAAACATACAAACAAAATATTAAAAAAGTCAGATCCCTATTTCAGGAATAATCAAGAAATTAGAAATGATAGAGTGAGAAATAGCAGATGGGAGGCAAGTCTGATGTTTTAATATCAGCTGGCTATTCATTTCCTATGTGTCCACTTGTTTTATTTGAATTTTTGTTTTTGTAAAACACAACCCCAGTGTATAATAAAAATCAAGAAAAGAAAATAAATTGAACAAGTAGATGAATCCAAATATATCTCTCAATGACTAGTGCTCGAATTTGTTTCTGGTCTTACGTTCAGTGTATTTCCACTTAACTGAGAGTTTCCTAGATAAGATAGTAAGACTGTAAATATTGAAACTTTGTTGAGACTCAAAAGCTGAACTCGGGGGAATAAAATCCCCCTTACCACAATTTCAGAACTAATGTCGGCATGCAATTGTCTAAACTCTATTTCTCATGACATTCTACTGAAGGAGTGCAAAATAGTCACTTCATCACTTTCTCCCCACCCGACCTATTTGTCTTTTTGCCGTAGTGTCTTCAGTGTGTCCCTAGCAGACTGCCAGTTCATGGCTAGCCCCTGGTATTTCAGGTGAGTGTTATTTCTACATCTGTGTGTCCTCACAGGCTGTTTCCTGGGTGGGCCCTGGAGACCCTCTAAGACTGATCCCATGATGAGGAGTGGCTTATTATCAGAATGGGTCCAGGCAGACAAGCAACCTCAGAATCAATGTTAAGAAGCATTTCCCAGAAATCTTACTGTGTGGGCTTCAAAATGAGAAGGTAGTTATGGGCATGGGGACTTATAAGGAAGTCTGAAGTATAAGGAAAGCATTAGGAAAAAATCAGTCTGCATTTCACTCCTTAAACTGCAGCTCTGGAAAGGAAGCACGACAGAAACCTGAGCAGGAGATAAGATTCCTTCACTAGCAGGGGACTAAGATAACTAATCTTAAGATTTCTTGGAATCTAAGCTGCTTAATTTTAGAAACTAGTCAGAAATTGGATTTAATGTAAGAATGGGATCTGATTCCATGGTGATAGTTGGGCTACTTAAAATCTTCCCATTTAGCATCAAAACTTTGCCCCAGGTACAGATATCAGAAATCAGAGAATTTAGTTGACCTGTTCAAAATCACAAGCTAATTAGTGATGGGACCCAATTTAGATTCCAGTTCTCAGACCAGGGCTCTCTATGCCAGCTCAGAAGTGCAGATAGAGGGATTTAATTGCGTTTGAAATGTTCACTTGTCACTGTTGGTTCATGACTACAAAGATCACGAATGATTAGTGTTTTTATAAAGCTTTGGAGTTAACTTATTTTTCTGATTATTATTGCTATGAGTTGATTATAGATGGATTCATTACATATTGTTAACAACCATAAGTTTTTCAGATTGGAAAATTCCATTATAAGCAAATTACTGCATCTTATTTGATTCCATGTAACCATTTTAGTGATGTATATTTTTTCATTCTCCAAAATTCTCATTAAACAAATTTCTTCAGATTTCATTTTATCTTAGTTTGAACTTTCTTATTGTTGTATTTCCCCAATGAAATTATTATTTTTTTAAGATTTGTTTTATTTATTTATGCATACAAGAGCTGGGGTGTAGGCCAGAGGTACAGGGAGGCAGGGGTGGGTGAGAGGGATCACCAAAGACAGAGGGCACCAGAACAAGTGGATCTACTGAAATATACTGTTGAGGGGAGCAGTGGAGAGAGAAGAGGTCTGCTGTGCCACATGGGTCACCTCCCTGGTCTAGGATCGAACTTATGCTGTAGTGGCTAGCAATAGCTTGATAGTGCTGGAACTTAACTCCTTGTGCCATCAGAGAGGCCCCTGAAATTAAATTTTTAATGAAAATTTGAATTAAAGTTTATAGATTTCTATATTATTTAAAATTGAACCATTCATTCAAGGCTACTAACACTCTCTCTAGTGATAGCTAGAGATTATTTTTATGTTTTGATTGATTATTTTATGTTTTGGTTTTGCCTTATATGCTTTAAAGTTAACACAGATCCCTCTTTTCATGCTTGAAATTATCATTTCACCTTAATCTTACAGAATTGATAAAAAAGGAGATTGTATTTCATATTCACCTAGCATAAAACAAGTAGTGTTTCAAAATGCCTCGGATGATGGCGCTTGGACAGGAATCGCAATATTGAGGCACGGTTGCCTTAGCTACCTCTGGGTTTTGTTTCTTTATAAGCAGAACTGGGTTTTTGACAGATGACCTGCTGAGCTTTCTCACCTTCATGGACAAGGACACTGATAGTGATACCGTGTTTCAGGTTTTCAGGCCTAGTCTCCCAGCCAGAAATGGACCCCAGGCTGCAGTGGCAGCGCCGAGTCCCAGCCACTAGACCATGCAGGTTGGTGTCTCATGAAGCCACAGCAGGAACTTCGCAGATGCTCTAGCAAGCAAGAGAGAAGAGGCAGACTTACTTAGAGAAAGAAAAAGTATATTGGGGAGAAAAGGGACAGGAATAAAGTGAGACTCCCAGGCCAGTGGAACCAGGCCAGGGAGCGACAAGGGAGCTGAAGTGGAGTTGTGCCTCAGGGAATACATATTCCCTCTTTCCCTAATTATTCTAAGACGCTACCAATCTGTTTGTGATTGGTTAGTTCTCGGTGGTCTCACTCACTGTCCCAATGTCTCTGTGCTGAGAACTAAATCTCTGTGTCCCAGCCCTTATCTTAGCATCCTTGTTCTGGACTCTCCTGTTTTCCCTAGGCCTGGGTGTTAGGTTTGTTCCCTTGGAATTGTTTTCCTTAGCTCCAGAGCTTCCCTTGTCCCTCTTGTTGTCTTTAGCTCTGAAGCTCCTTTAACTCTTCTGGGGTCCCCACCGGTACTGTCCCCGAAGCTATCTATTTATCCCTAACTTGCCCTACTTGACCTAGGACTCAATAGTACCATTTCATTTTACTACCCAGAATCACACAGAAGAATGAAAAGTGGGCCTTGAAGTGAGCTGGAGACTACATTCATCCAGGTGCCTAAGGAAAGCCAGATGTGGGGCATGAGAAGACAAAATGGGAGTTTGAGAGTATTTCGGCCACTGAAGAGTGTAAATTCAGGTAATCAACAGGAAAAGGCCTTTTTTTTCTTTTATTTTTTTATAAATCAAGAAAAAGAGAAAATATGAATAAAAGGAAATGGCATACTCAGAGATTAGAAAAATAGTTGAAAGAGCTAGAAAACGCTGAAAATAGCATGTGATGATCTTTAACAAGCTCAAGTCTGCACTCTTGCTACTGAAAGATTGATTCCAGAACTAGCAATATCAGCACCACCTGGAGCTCTTTAGCAAGGTGGACTGTCCACCTGGATCTGCATTGGAACCCTAACCCTAGGTTAGCACACACACTCATGTTTGAGACTAAAGTCTAGGCAGTCTTTTTTTTTTAAATATTAAAGTGAATAAAAATATACATTTATTTTAGACATGATTAAAATTACTTAGAAAGTTTTTTCTTTAAAGTTTGAATTTTACACTTTAAAACCAAAGGAACACATCTGGGATCTTACCAAAACTAGTTTTTGACTTCTTGTTCTCTCTGTTTTCTTCTTATGAAATACTTGATTTTCAAGGTATTTATGAAATATCCTGATCAAAAGCATCCCATTGATGTTTCACTTTAATATTAAACTATCTTGTGTTTTAATGGATTACTTCGTGAATTACCATAGTTTTTCTTTCCAGTTGTGCTTGAATTGTGCATTTTTACATTGTTTTTAATAAATACGTGAATATAAAGCACTGAGATTACTTCAAAAATTCTACTAACTTGGAGATATTCTGTTTCTTAATGTTGGAATTGGTTACATGGATATATGCTCAGGTTGTGAAAATTAATTGAGCTGCATGCTATATACGCATTTCTGAGGGTGTGTGTTTATGTATATATGTGTGTGTATATATATATACACACAGTATATGTTACATATGATGTGTCAGTTATAAAATAAATGTATTCCAATAAGGCTCACCCACTACCTTTAAACAGGAGTTATGTGAGACTTTGTGCATAGCCCCATAGTGCTGAAAATTCTCAAACCATTTGGGAAATGCCTGTTTGGTACTTTAAGGATAGTCTCCATATAGCCTTTGGCATTTATTCACAACTGCCACTTCCCCGCCATCATGCAGTTACTAGGTCATAACCCCAAACACCTTATTTAATTTTGTTTTATTTTAAATTGCTCATTACCCAGCTTAACACAATTATCCATTACTCTTGGCTAGAAATGTCTTTTAATGATATTCAAAAAATTCAAATCAACCACTCAAAGTAGTGTTTTGCCATAGTAACAGATTTTGAAAAATGTGCTACCAGCATAGAAAGCAGTTCCCAAAATCAAGGTCCTTAAACTATTTTCTGTGGGGGCAGTATCCATGAGGCAAATGTCATTTCCCTTTGGGGGTCTGTTTTCAAAGCAGTAACATTCAGAAATATATACAGTGCTGATTTATTTACTAAAAATATTCACTTATTGCCTTGAAATATATACATCTCAAATAGCTGAAGGAAGGAAAAAAGCTGAAATTCAGATTGTACAATTTTTCCCTTAATTATAGATGAAACTTGAATTACAGGTAGAAACAGGGTAAAGCAGTTCACTATGAAAATGATAGAAGGTTCTAGGTCAAGTTGGCTATTGGATATAAAGCCAATATCATGTTTCATCAAATATTAGGATTCAGTGCCAAGGGTTTTCATTATACACAGGGTATGAAGTACTTTATAAATCACCATATCTGCTGACATTCAATTACATTCAGTCTTATTAATATGAACTGTAGAGTGTTTTTAGGTGTCTACTGGCAGTAAAACCAGAGTTTTCATTAAAAAAGCTTGGCATTCACACATAGCCTAAAAGTTCTGATAGCACATCCAAAATATAAATGCTAATTATATTTAAATGTTTCAAACTGTGGACTAGTTATCTAAGGACCTTAAAAAAAAAACACCTGTCATATGCCCAAGGTCAAATTAAAATAGAAAAACAGAGTTTGTGCAAGTCAGGTAGTGATTTTGACAAGAAAATGTAGTCCATCTACATATCTTTCTCTGTTGATTTCCACTGATTTTGTGTAATATATTTTTATGCATGAATCTGGTGCATTTGTAAAATAATCTCTAATGTCTCCAAGAGTAGAAACTCACCTCATTCTTGCAATTCTGTAATACTAGTCCCTGTGCTGAACAGATAGTGTTGAATGTTTCAACACATAATGTGTTTTCATTTTTTTCTTTACAATTTATTCTTTTCTGGTTAAAGAATCCTTATGTATACCTTTTCATTTAGAAGTTTAAAACATTGATTGTAATTAGTCCCTTATAAATATATATATATATTTCTGGATCTGCACCCAGGTATTCTGAGTTAATGTTCTATGGGATAAATTATATAGCCATAGAGGAGGACATCATCATCATCATCATCATCATCATCTTCATCTTCATCATCATTCCCTGCAATTCTAATATGCAATCAAGTTTGAGAATTCTCTTAGATCATGGCTCTTGAGAGATGAGCCCATGTATAGTTGTAAGACATAGAGGAGAGAGGAGTTATTCTTGAAGATGTTCTTGAAGCTCCCACAAATTTTATGGATCGTTATATAAAGTGCATGATATTTTGAAATTTATTTGCACATGCATATTTTACAATATATATGTATGCTTGTCTGAACATGCACAAATATATCCATATGTAACATCTCATATTTACCTAGAAATAAATATTTCTGAATTTGGTTTAAAATCAAGCTCAAAGCACAGCATTTAAGTAATGAAGCAGCTTGCTGAGAAATAATTATCCATGACCACAAGGGGGTGCTAATGATCTGTGAATGTAAATGATGTACTTGAGAATTAAAGTAAAATCGATAATTTTATATGCAGTTTTAAATCCTTTGCTACCAGCAGTTTTTTCTTGTCCAGTAAATAAGTGTTATGATTTATACTGACTCACATAAACTACTTTATATATATGCACACACATATATACATGTATATATAATTTCTGCTTACCCACATATGGTTAAGTGTTCTGTTTTGGAAAACAATTAGAAATGTTACTTAAGGTTTCCAATTTAAATGCTTGTTTATTGTTATTATACATATGTGTTAAATATTTTTAAAGGATGATGAATTTCTAATTAAAGTGTTCAATTTCTAATTAAAAGAATATTTCTAATGCCTAACTTATTTTTTGTGAAATATTATAGTTTTTTCAGGATAAAAAGCCACATTTGTTATTATTATGAACTACTTTAGGTAGATTTGATTCTTCATTCTTCTCCTAATGTATAAAACTCATAATTGGAGTTATACTCAAAATTGAGTCTTTTTTGGTGGTTTTAAGAATTTGAGATAATTGCCTTCTTGGTTAAAAATCTTAAATAGTTAATGATTTCTAAAACTTAACTTGTAATAAAAAAGCACTCCAAATAATAAACAGAGTTCTCTTGTGGAATTTACCCCAACATACATTATGAGTATTTCCTATTCTCATGAAATGTGAAGTTTAATGAATTTAAATGTTCCTAAAGTGGCGTTTGAAAGCTGTGTCATTCCCTCCATCTTCTCCTCCCCTCCCAGTAACCCTTTGCCTCATGCTCCTGTTGCCTGGGGCACTTTCCCCCAGCTTTCTGGCCAGACACGTTGTCTGCTGTTTCCTCAGCAACCTTTACCCTTCAATGAGTCTGTCTCATTGACCTTACAGATCCTGACACAATTCTTTTGTCTTGACTCACTGACTCAAATGCAGATGCTTCCCAGGTCAGTCCCATACCTGGACTTCACCTGTGTTGCCCCAATCCGCAATTGCTGTGACTTCTACACAACCCTCATACAAACCGACCTCTCCACCGTTCTCCATTACAAGGGAGTCATTCTCTTTTTATGCGGGGAAAAATTTCTCATTTTTAATTTTATCATCCATTGAAAACATAACTCTTACGATACTACTTCCACCTCCAAAACCTTTCATTTCTTTAGGATTTTCTTCTATAAAAGCAGTATTTTCTTCTGTAGCATTATTTGAAAGTTTCCTTGTAAGGTAAATGAAAATGATCAAGTTTTTCTGCCCTCCTGCGTTAGTGCCAATAATACCTGTGGTTCTGCTTGCGTGCTGTTAGGGGGCGTACCTGATGGAGGAGGGTGTGGGCATGTGCACGTGGGTGCACCTGGGCTGAGACACAGGGCATATGAGGGGACACCTGTGGCAGGACCAGAGCATAAGCAGTAGTGGGAGCTCAGCAGAAGCAGTAGTAGTAGAGAGCCCAGAGAGAGTGTGAAGAAGATTTGCTGGGGCCCAGGAGGCCTGCCAAATTCCTGGCCCGCCAGCCTCTCTGACTGGTCATGTAGGATCACTGCTTAACACCTACTACCTGCATTTGGTTTTACTGAAATGAGATTTGTTTCAAACTAGTTGACAGCTATGCAGATATTCACAATCAGAAATGCACTAAGATTAAGTCCCACTAAGACTTTGTTGGATACAGACTGACTGGATAGGGAACAATAACAGGAGAACATTCTAGCAACTTTTGAAAAAGGTATGTGTAGCAGCAGGAAAGGGGCACAGGGCAGGTTCTTGATGGTTCTGGACAGATAGATCAAGGAAGGAGTCTTGGAACCCTTAGTGGCTTTTATATATTTTTATTGTCAGAGGTGGCATCAGGTACATGGCAGACATGGGGGCTGGGGGACCCGGAGGCTGGCAGGCCTCCCAGACCCGGGCGCATCTCATCCTCTCGGCTGTTTTGCTTCTGCTGCTGCTACTGGTTGGTACTGGCATCCTCATGACGCCACTCCTATAAGCGGGTGTCCAAACTCAGGTGCGCCCACTTGCGCATACCCACCTAAGCATGCGCGCAGCACTGGGGGTGTCCATCATTATATTAATGGTGGCAGGGTGGAAATACCTGATATTTCTCTGACCCTACAGTATGTGTAGTCACAGGAGATAATGTGAAGGAGCAAGAATGTGAATTTAAAAAGAACCGAAGTCATTAATTTAGCACACTAACTCAAATTACTTCTGTGGTAGGTCAAGAGGGCGTCTTAAGAGAACCCATAGAAAGTGGACTTCAATTTTTAAGACTCCAGCATTCCTGAGAAATGCTTTGACATGGGTTTAAAAAAAAATCAGTGAAATTAGGGGCTAACTAGATGTAGGGTAAGTGGAAGTCATCAGATTTTTTTCTGCTCACCCGCCATTAGCATCTCTGATGGACACCTGTGGTTTTGCACATATGCCTGATTGTGGACACCTGGAGCATGGGTGTGGGCCGGCGTAAGTGTGCACACCTGAGCCTAGAGGCTGGCGGTACAAGCACGGCTGCAGCAGAACAGCTACAAGAAAACGAGGGGTAGCTACGACCATGGGAGAACGCCAAAGAGAGTCCTAAGAGAAAGAGTAAAGATTTGCTGCCAGCCTCTCGCCCCCCCGCACCTCCACCCTGCCAGCCTGTGGGCTTGCTCTTTTGAAGGCACAGAAAGAGACTTAAAGCCTCAAAAAGCCACTGAAGACTCCAGACTCTCCTTCATCCATCTGCCAGAATTGATAGAGAACCTGCCCCCCGTTTGCCTCTATAACACCGGACTCGCAGGGTCTCTGAGCAGGTGAAAACTTGTCTGAAGGAGGATATGGGTGCAGATGTGTTACAACTCCCATACTATTCAAGAAAAGAATCTCTTCAGGTAGTGAAAGCAGGTCTTTCTCCTGTGTGCCAGCACTGTCTACCCTTCCCATTCACATCTAGATTTTCTATATGGTAAGAAAGCTTCCGATTTTTCATAATGAATCCTTTGGTGTTTATCTTGGCTCATTACTGACAAAGAACACTGGTATGTCAGGAGCACAGTTGTGTTCTTTTCTCCCCCTATAATTTATTTTTTAATTGAAATTACTGCATTATTCGGGGCCTTCCTGGTGGTGTAAGGGGTTAAGCACTGCACTATGACGCTATCTGCAGCCACTGCAGCATGAGTTTGATCCCCAGCCAGGGAGGGGACCCATGTGGCCCAGCAGACCTCTCCTGCCTCGCCCGCTGCTCCTCTCAGCAGTGTACGTCAGTCAATCTGCCTGTTGTTCTCCTGACTCTGGTAAATCCTCTCACCCTCCCACACCTCCTATACCCCAGTTCTTATATGCATAAATAAATAAATCTTTTAAAAAACTGCATTATTATATGTTTTAGGTGTGTGTCACTGAGAATGGACATGTGTACTTACTATGTTAACTTCACTAAATGTCCAATTCTGCTTTTACTATGCAACTGACCCCCTTGTCCCAATTTACCTACCTCTTCCCACTTGTTTTCTAGTTAACCAATAATTGGTCTTACAGT
This sequence comes from Galemys pyrenaicus, assembly GCA_019455555.1. Classification (NCBI taxonomy): domain Eukaryota; kingdom Metazoa; phylum Chordata; class Mammalia; order Eulipotyphla; family Talpidae; genus Galemys; species Galemys pyrenaicus. The sequence continues at coordinate 11,128,137 of JAGFMF010011501.1, forward strand.
ACAAAAGTTATTCATTTAATTCACTTCATCTGTTTTTACTTACATATGACTAAAATCATATGGTGTTTACTGAGCTATTTCGCTAAGCATAATTCCCACTAAGTTCTTCCATATTGCAGATGACAGGATTCCATCTATTTAATTATTATTTTGTTGTTGTTGTTGTTAAATAATATTCCCTTGTGTATATACACCACCTCTTTATCTTTCAGTTGAAGGGCATATTAAATTGTTTTCAGTTCTTGGTTATTATTAAAAATTCTGCAGTAAAAACAAGGAAGCAAATAGGTCTTCAAATTTGTGTTTTTATGTTTTTCAGATTACATACCCAGCATGGGCATAAAGGCAGCATATGGAATTTCTATTTTTAATTTTTAAAGAAATCTCTATATTGCTTTCCATAATCACTGTACAAACTTACATTCCACCAGTAGTGGATAAGGCTCCCTTCTTGCCACATCCTCTTCAGCACGTGTTTCTTGTCCTGAGTAATAGTCATCCTCACAAGTGTGAGTTGATATCTCATTATTGTGATTTGCATTTGCTCCAAAATGAGATGATGAACATCTTTTTACAAGCCTATTGGCCCTATTACACTGTTCTTTAATTTGAAGATAAGATAGTGGATCAAATTAACAATGAGAAGGTAGATGTGATGTGAGGATGTCCCCATCCTAGTATAACCATGAAAATACCCAGCATTTAAAAAATCATGACAGAGTATTCTTGACTCCAACTTTTAAAATTAAACTTACAGACAACCAGAGAATTTTCTTACTAATTGCCCAATTGTAACACTTATGGTATCAATAGTTTCAACAGTATACAACTTCAGGTAATATCTTATATAAATAATAAGTGTTGACTAAAGCCTACTTTCTTCTGTCTATGAATCCTTCTTGACTTATGTAACAGACACAATTAATCTGCATACACTTTAATTAGATTTTATGTATGTATATGGTCTATTTATTCTGGAACTTCAAACTTTATCTCTTCTATAGGATAATTAATGTACAAAATACATTAACAGATTCATAATTACCATTTAGGACTCATTATTGATAATGTGTAGAGCAATACAGTAAAATTAGAAGCACATTTATATGCTTCTTTTACTGTCTTGTATTGTGCACTTGTCTCCAAAAACAAATTTTCCAGATTTAACAGGGAAAATTTCATTGAAAATTAAATTTAGAAAGTCTGGAAATTAATGGGCTAATTATCCCTTCTTTAATTTATTTTTCCAAAATTATCCGTGAAATTTTTACTATGACCATATAAGTATATTTTGTTTATTTTCTATAATATTTCTAAGACAAAATAACTGGTGGAAAAAGCATAGAATGGACTTATTATTCATGTTGAAAAAGTGTCCTCATATTCTTTAATTTTACAGAATTTTCAGGAAGCATACAATTTAAAAAATTTTTATCTTTGTAGTTGGTGGGAAAATCTACTTGTCACTTTGAAATGTGTGATACCACACTTTGACAGCAGATGGCAATATTGTCATTTTCTAATGATGTCTGCATCAGAGGGAAGAGGCTCCCGTTCTTTCATTTCAGTGGTGATCCAGATGATCATTCAAGAATCAGTCTTGAAAATCATCAACTTGAAATGACATAGTTTCATTCTTTTGCCACTCTCTATTTTAAAAGAACAAAAGTTGCCTCACACCTTTGCTATTAACTGCTCCAGTGGGGTCTCCTAAAATTTGTCTATGTGTAATGATTTTCTTTTAAATGATGTTAGAGCTTTGCTGGCACAATACAACAGTATTAAAGAAATTACACTAAGAAAAAACTTAGGATAAAGATAATAATACTCTATTCATATTTACTATGTATTACCCATCTTCAATAACATTACATGTTTAACATGGCAGTGATAGAAAAGTTAGTCAACCCAGTTTTCTTTGGGAAGATTATCTCTACTTCCATTATCTTACAAATTGCTTGAAATTGCCTCAGAGCATTTCTTTTGTAGATCCTATATCCATTCTCTGCTACTTTTTGTCCGAAAACAAATAAGACAATAATAGGAAAACAACACAAAAACAGTACAACAAAAAACTTAGTTCTCTACTTTTCCCTGCAATGGTTGTGCTGCTTCTGTTGTTCAATTTAATACCAAATCTGCCATTAGTCACAAGTGGATCACTAGCTTGACAAGGTAGATGCTATTGACAGGCACAAATGGATTTCTAAGCATCTCGCTAAAACTCCTCGCTAATGTTTCGATCACGGGAGCAGTTAAGCATGTCCATTCCTTCTTGCAATTTTTTGGTTTTGGTCCAATCAAAAAGAAAGGATTTACCATCCTAGGAATTTCAATTTACTTTAATCATGGCGATCTAGTTTTGCCTTCCTAGGATTTTCATGGTTGACTGCTGATGTGAAATAATGCATCAATGAAAGAATACTTTTGAGACAACTCTAGAGAGATGATCTGTTTCTATTTGTCATATGCTTCCTTCAAACTCAGAAGATTGGTGGCTAGCTCTTACATTTGGACCTGTGTATATGAATGTAAATTTTTCTACATACTTGGGGTATCTTTCATCTGCTACGAATGTATATCTTATTCTCAGTAATTTGGTTATGTGGATAGCCTAAATTGTGATTCATTCACCTATTCATTTAATCTCAACTACTACTAGAGTCCAGGATAAAAGCTAAAATTTGGATATCTGTCTTGACAACCTGTATTGAAAGAGAAATGATATAAACAAAGATGAAAACCTGCTTTCTAGGAATATTCAAAAAGAAGCAACATTACATTTTGCTTAGATACCTAGCATTTTTCAGGTCTGCAATGCTCCAGATTTGCCTGTATCAGAACCAAATTACTGGTATACTTTGTATTTAGGGTTCACAGCTTATTAATAACTTAGCTACTTAAGACAGAACTAGCTTTACTTTTGTTTAAATTTAGTCCAAGTCAATCAAGTTCAGGCTTTGACCTCTTTGTTTACATCAGAATTCATGTCAGTTTTAATCTCTGCAATATACTAGATGCTGGGCTACAAGTCAAATAGCAAAAGTCCATATTTGCTCCTTGCAGTTAAGGAATGGTCTTATTTCTGTTTCTGCCTTGTGGTTAGCATGATACTTTACACAGGCTAATGTGTTGCTCAGCAACTATTTAGTCTTTCCTGTTGTTTTTAACCACCACCATTCCTTACACTCCTTCCTCACTACTTCCCTTCCCCTCTAGCCTCACTTTGTTTATTAGGGTCCACTAGTTTTTAATAAGTATTTTGCTATGTTGAATTTTCCAGTATGTAAACATTCAATATTTATTGTTGCCATTTTGACTTGCTATAGGACACATAATTCTCTCAAACTCTGCCCATTTTGATGTGATATTTTAAAAGTATTAGATGTTTGTCACATTCCTTTGGTCTACACTTTGACTATGCATTGATAAATTTTATATATGGTGAATTTTTAACACTTTTTAATAGAGGGATTAGATAATGTAATCTGTGATTACCATGGTGAAATTGACACTTTTTTGTTAGTATTGAAATTGCAAAAAATGAGTTCATCTGTCTAACTTGTTATGCTTATCACTGAATTTTTCAGACTATGTAAAACACGATTTTATAAACTGATAGAGAAAAGTTGATAAAAACTTACTAGGAATTGATATGAAATATAAGTCAAGAGTTTTGAAAATGTATATGCCTTCTAACTCAGTAATACAGTTTGTAGAAGGATATTTTAAGAAAACAATTAGTGTCATAATAAAAGATGTATAGAAAATCACTTTTACACACAGATACTTCATTGCTTTCAGTATTGCTATGGACTAGTCTTCTCTATGAGAATCTTCAATTGTAATTCACATGCCATCAGAAAAAAAGAAATGCAGCATTACGAGTTATTGAGGACATTTCTGTTTTGACTCATGAATCATGAGAAATGAATCCTTTACCTGTAATTTTACATGTTTAATCTTCAGAGAAGCTTCTAGATCTGCTTATTTCAAATTGTTTTCTTCCATGCCACCATTTTTCCCCAGTTCTTGGTGCCATAATACACATCACATAGAAATAAGATTTCTCTCTGTTCACATTACCTTTGTGATACTGGATAAGTCAATGAGGGGATATAGGTTACCCTAGGAGGTAATTTCATCTACACAGTAATGAATGTGAACTACATAAATAAAGCCCATTTTCCCCAACTAAATATATCCTCAACTTGCTTTCATTAACCCACCAAAATACTGGTGGTCACTGCAATGAATCCTTAAACAAAAAGGAAATACTATGAGGAGGACACTGTAGAGGAAAATAAGGAATATCTTCACTGATGGGTAGGTAAGACAACATTTTTGCAAAATTAACAAAAATTTACTGCAGTGAAAATACTTTCCTTTGGTATCTTCTAGGACCTTGGAGTAACATCCAAATGAGAGGTAAGTTTTAAGCAAGTACATTTTTACTATAGTTGCTGTTGTTTCTGCAGGGGAGATAGAAGAGAAGAGGGAGGTAGGGTATTTTTATTGTGTCACATATAAGCCAAAATAGAGGTCATTCACATTTACTAAAAAATAGAAGAAAAATTTCCTACCATTAATCAATGTAGAAGTTTCACTTTCCTCCTTTAAGCTAATAACGTTCCTCCAACCAAAATAGTATTTTATAGCATTTGTAATACAAGGTAAATTACCACTGGATTGCAGGCACTCTTGATTAGTCTTACCTGTTTTAGAAATTCATATAAATGGAATCATACAGTGTATGCTTTTGTATCTGATGTTTTTGGCTCTGCAAAAAGTGTTTGAAATCTTCCATATTGTTACATGTCTATCAGTCATACATTTCTTTCATAGCTGAGTAGTATTTTACTAAAAGTTGTACAATGATTTATTAATCCATTTAGTAGTGATTGACATTTGAATGATTCTCACATCTTAGGTATTGTACATAAAACTTCTGTGAATGTTTACATAGAAGTTTTTATATGGCTCTATGTTCTCATTTTACTGGGTTAGGTATCTAAATTGGATCAACTGGCAAGCAGATATTTAAAGTAGATGTATGGTCAAGTTAATTTCTCTACACCTCATTTTCTGTAAACTGGAGGCTTTTGTGTCTAGTTTATAAGGTATGGTGAGCGTAATCCACAGAGAATGTTTAGCACTGAGTTTGGTACACAGTAAAAATTGATGCACAGATGAGAGTTATTTGATAAGGATGTTTTCTAGGACAAATAGAAACTGAGGATTCAATCCCAGATTTGTAGGTTGCTTTCTAGATGCACAAGGAAAGGAAAGTTGTTTGGAGTCCACTCTCAGGGTTCTGATGCTAGCACTATCATTTGATTTCTTGGTTCTTAAACTTTCTGTAGAGTTTCTTTATCTTCATAAACTTGAGAAAACCCTGTAATATTAAAGTGTAATTATAATCATTTTTCCATGTCATATCCATATTTTAAAGGAAATTCCTTCTGTTGGAAAGATCTGTAACAGGGTGGTCCCTAGGAGAGGGGGAAGTTCCAGAATCCTGGTTCTGCCCTAAGTGGGTGGAGCTGAGCAGGGATAAGAAAATGTTGGAGAGAAGAGATAGGAGGACAGAAGGAAGGGAGGAAGAAGGAAGCAGGATGGAGAGCAGCTAGGAGGCGTGGAGGAGGCACGTGGAACAGAGGGACATGTGAAGAAACTGCGCTTGCTTCTTGGTCTTGGACTGGTTGAAACAGATGTGGGTGAGAGACCCGTGGGGAGGTTATCAATGGCAGCTTTCATCTTGATTTTTATTTTGCTCTTTTCCTCCCAGATTTGTCTAACTCTTTCGGACCCTTTTTTATGGGTCTCTACTAAAAAGTCTCTTAGACTTGTGGTAGGCTTTTGAGCCTTGCTTTAGGTTAATCCTATTTACCTAAATTTTTACCCTCAAAAAAAATAACTTTAAATTCTTAATAACTATATTCTTTGTCCTTCCTATATTATACCCTAATTATATTACAGTTCCTTTCCATTTAAAGTCTTATATGTTTGTCTTAATGCAGCAAATAGCAGAACCCATTCAGAGAGGGCAGGTTTGGAGGTTCTAGGGTGCCCCTCTCCCTGCCCTATAACAGGTCTACTCAAATAGAGCTTGTATAGCTTGATCTTCAAAGATTAAACTTCATTTGGTAATTAGCTGGCATAATAAAGTTTCTTATAATGTAATAGACTGTCCCTTTTGGTTTCTCTTTGTAAAATTCCCTATTGCAAGAGTACCTTTCCTTATAGCCTACAGTTGTCATGGTATCACTCAATCAAAAATTCCCTGAAGGAGAGTTTTCTCTTTTTAACAACATAGTTGGTGTTTATGGGAATACATTGAAGGAGATCATTTTATGTTTTCTATTGTGTGAAATTTATGTGATTTAGGATTTTGCTGTGAAATTCCTGAGAACTGGAGAGGATATGGAATCCTAATGATATTCTAAAATAGTTAGGAATGGTGATGCAACTAGAGTTTTTAATAGCCTAATTTCTGTACTATGAAAAATACCAAATCTCAAATTTTGCCTCACTATGTAATGGCACACTCAAATATAGGTTGCTAAAGCATTAGAAAGAGTTGTATTAACAGAGAACTCAAGGAAACACTATGATATACAGCAAAAATAAGTCCTACTTTTAAACGCTTTCATGGGAAATTATTTCTTTTGGCAAGAATAAAACATTGAATAAACTGGACCCAGGAGGATACTGGAGATCATAGGGTCAGTAAAATATTCTTCACTTTTGCAAGTCCTAGTGTTCTATCTCTATTTTGTATCTTGCTGTCATGCTATTTCAGTTTTCTATTCTGTAAAAAAGATAAATACTTTCAATTATATTTAATGAAAAATAATGATTAGCAATAATCATTTGAATTATTTAAAATTAATTATTTCGAACTTGGTGTCTTCATTTTGCTTAACAAAAAGTCTTCTTTTTTTTCCAAATAAATTCATTTATTTAATTATATTTGACATAATTTGAGGTCCCCAGGGAGTTCCCACCACCATTCCACCTGTGCACCATCACCTCAGTCCCTTGTGCTCTTTCTGTCCTCATCCCCATCTTTGCCCTCCCTTCTTCGCTCCCTCTACCCACATGGTCCCTTTGGTTTATCTTTGACCTTTTGGTCTTGTTGAGTTTTTTGTTTGCTTTTGGTTGTAATTGCCCATTTCCTTGAGCTGCTGCTGCTGCTTCTTCTTCTTCTTCTTTTTTTTTGTTGCTGTAGTTGTTGCTCTTTCATATTCCTCCTAGTAGTAAGCCATCTGATACTTTTCTCTTGTCTTCTGACTTGTTTCACTGAGTATAATTACTTCCAGTTCCATCCATGTTTCTATAAATGGCCCTAGTTTCCCATTTTTGATTGCTGAATAATATTCCATTGTATATATGTACCACATCTTGATCCAGTCATCTACTTTTGGGCATTTGGGTTGTTTCTAGGTCTTACCAATTACAAATAGTGCTTCAATAAACATAGGAGTACAGGTGCTCTTTTGGATCGGTGTTTTTGTGGCCTTTGGGTAGATTCCTAGGAGCAGGATTGATGGATCATATGGTAGTGCCATTTCTAGTAGACTGAGGAACCTCCATATGGCCTTCCATAGTGGTTGGATTAACTTGCATTTCCACCAGCAGTGTACTAGGGTTCCTTTTTCTCCACATCCTCTCCAGCATTTGTTGTTGTTGGTTTTTTTGATGTGTGCCATTCTTACTGGTGATACCTCATTGTGGTCTTAATTTGCATTTCCCTGATTATGAGAGATGCTGAGCATTTTCTCATGTGTCTGTTGGCCATGTGTATGTCCTCTTTGGGGAAGTGTCTTTTAAGTTCTTCTACCCATTTTTTGATTGGGTTTTTTACTTTACTTTTCTTGAGTCTTATGAGTTCTTTGTATATCTTTGTGATCAGACCCTTGTCCATTGTGTGGAACGCAAAGATTTTTTCCCATTTGGTGGGGTTTCTTTTAGTTTTATTTAATGTTTCCTTTGTTGTACAGAAGATTTTTATCTTGATGTAGTCCCATCTGTTTATCTTTTCTTTCATTTTTATTGCTTTGGGGAATGCCACCTCAAAAGCGCTATTGCGATGTATATCTTGCAGCGTTTTGCCTATGTCTTCCTCTATATATTTTATAGTTTCGGGTCTTACGTTTAGGTCTTTTATCCATTTTGAGTTGATTTTTGTACATGGTGTGAGATGGTGGTCCAGTTTAATTTTTTTACATATGGTGGACCAGTTTTGCCAGCACCATTTATTGAATAAGCTGTCCTTGTTCCATTGCATATTCTTTCCTCCTTTGTCAAAGGTCAGTTGACCATAGTTGTGTGGTTTTACTTCTGTGCTTCCTATATGGTTCCATTGGTCTGTGTGTCTGTCTTTGTTCCAGTACCATGCTTTTTTAATTACTATTGCTTTGTAGTAGAGTTTGAAGTCTGGGAGTGTGATACCTCCATTCTCCTTTAACAAAAAGTCTTCTAATTTTGATTGTAGACTAAATTTCAATTGCAGATTGAAGACTATGCAAAAGAATACTGTCTCAGGACTGTTACTGAAAAGTTCATACTCTTTTTAGGGATCATAGCAACTGAAGAACAAAGGTAGCCAACTGATTTACTCACAGACTGACCTACTACTAAGATGTAACAAATTTGGGTACTATTTTATGCTCTGAAAAAAACAGAATTGGATGAGATAAAATCCTTCCTTGTGGTGAAAATGGGTGCTAAATTATCAAACAAACAAATGTATACAAATTCAAGGTAAAAAGAAAAAGAAATAGAAGGCACCAAGAAAAATAACACCACTGAGACATTTGTGTGAGAGTAATAGTTTCAGGAGAAGAGCATAGCAGCTGAAAGACCTTAAAGAAAGATGATATGGTTTTGTTCAAGAAACAAGGAAATTGGTTTTGTGACTGGTTAAAGAATGAATAACTTTCACCAAACCACCAAAAACACAACTCTCTAATTTGGAGTTCAAGGTGAGAGAAGTGGAGTGAAGTAGGAAGGGGTTAGAACCTGGGTGTGGCAGATACATAACAAGAGTAAGCTTTTGTAATTAGCACAACTACCTTTGAATTCTTGCTCTTTGCTATGGTCTGTATGTTTTGTTCTCTCCCAACCAGATCACTGTTAAAATCCTAATCACCAAGGTAACAGTATTAGTAGGAGACACTTTTGAGAGGTACTTGTTATGAGAATAAACCCTCATGAATGAGATTAGTTCCTATAAGAGGCTCAAAAGATTATCTTTTGCTTCTTCGACCTGCTGAGGACAGTGAGGCACTAACCATATGAATCAGGAAGAATGTCCTCATCAGAATATCACTAAGATGGAACCTGAATATTGAACTTTGCAGTTTCCAGAACTGTAATAAATAAATTTCCGAAATTTTAAGTCACCCAGTTTGTGATTTTTTATTATGGTATCCTGAATAGAGTAAGGCACTTTGTATTAATTAAGTTCTTCAAACAACTGACTTTCTGTTCTTTGGCAATATTCTTTTCTTCTTGATTTTGTACTTTTATCTATACGCCCGCCTTCTGATAACTCATGCTCTGAATTCCCCATAATATTTTATCTGTATCTTTCTGTATTTATTTGCTACTGTCCATTTAATTGCTTTCCTCCTAACTGATTGCTAGAGGGCAGTAGTCATGTTTTACTCATCACGATTTGAAGTGTCTAGCAGAGTCTTGCTTTTATGGGTTGTGCTAGTAATCGTTGAATAAAAGGGACATACCTGTTTTCTTTTCTAGTAAAACTATTATTACTCCAAAATTGAGTTTTCTTTAATACCACCAGGCATACTGGAGTCACTCAATATAATTTAAAATGAGCCAGTTATTAGCATTTCAAGAATTTCATAGACATACCATGTGAGGCTGTTAAAATAATATTTAAAGGGTGAAAGGTAGTAATGATACACCATACTTCTATGTTTTCTTATTTAATTAGTAATTTTGAAAAGTATTTCAGAAGGTTCTTCTAAAAAAGTGAGATAATTTTGTCATTTTGCAGACCTAATGACTACTGAACTTGTTAGAATTAAAACTAAGCTTTAGAATAGTTGCTTTTTAATATGAGATTACATCTCAGCAATATCATTTGTTTTCTGTCTAGTTTATTTATTCATTTAAAAAGGTCAATAAATTACTAATGTCACGGATGTAAGAAAAAATGCTCTATCACCACCTGATGAGTTATAGGAGTGCTGCCTTGGCTACAGGTAGATTGTAGGTACATTATTTGACAACACTATTATCCTTTGGAGGGTGATACTTGGAGTATGACTATAACTAATTCAGAACAGTCGTCTTTAGAAATAAACTAATCACTGATAATTTTGAGTGGAATTATTAATTAGATTAGTGTGATTTTTAAGTAATTATTTTGTAGTTTAAAACTCACATCCATTGGGTTTGTAAGGGTTACACCAAAAATATAACATCTGATAACAAAATGACAGTGTAGTTTCAGAAATAGCTATTGTTACAGGGCAGGGAGAGGAGCAAAATCTTCTTTCCCTACTCAGCTCCACCCACTTAGGGCAAAACTGGGATTCTGGAACTTCCCCCTTTCCTAGGGACCACCCTGTTACACTATGAAGAGAGTTCAGGGAGAAAAAAGAAGGCTATAACTTGAACGGTGATCATTCTTTTGGGGCTACTTTAATAACCAAGGGATACTGAACCTATTTTATCTTGTAGGTAGAGTTATATAAACTCTGTAAAATTCTTGAATACTCATTGAAAGCTGATCGATTTATTGGGTATATTTAAGTGATTAAACATAGAAATGATTTCATGTGAAATCTTTATCTCAGTATTTTCTACTTTCTTTGATTGGTCCAGTGACAAAAATTTCATTAGATTCCAATACTAAGAGGTTAGAAACTGATCTGTGGAAATGATATAATGAATAACTGAGGGGAGAAACTACCCATGTTAATCATATTTGAATACTTCTCTATGCCTACACGAGATTTCCTAATTTATCAAACCATCTCTGTCTAGGAGCACATTGAAAGCTAAATTTATGAGTTTTTCTTTCATAAGATTTGATAGGTTGAATTTTTGGGTCTCAGTACTTCAGTCCCTGGTATGGCCTCATGATAACATACTCTGTGGTTTGATTACTGGGCTTTCTTTTGGTATTTGGGTTTGATTTGAGTTTCACCTTGGTCAGTGGGGATTTTGTAGATGTTTATGTGCAAAGACCTGAAATGTGCTTGGGTAGGTGCATGTTTCCTCTGGCAATTTTTCGTTTTACCAAGAGAAGAATACCTGTATCCTCTTGTCAAGGAGGATGAAAGATACCTGGAAATTGCTTGAAATCAATCCATACTTTGAAGTTAAGCCTGCATCTTCACTGAGATTAGCTGAACCCGAGAACTCACAAAGCCATGTTGTCAGCTCCTAATATTTGGAGTGGTTTGTGAGGCAAGTTTTGTGATAATAGTTGACTCATAAAGAGGTCAAGATTTTGATGGCCTGTTGAAAACCTGAGCTTCATTTTGCTAATGAGAAAAATGAGACACAAACTAAGTGATTTTCCTGAGATCAGACCAAATCCCAGAAAACAATCAGAGACTGCTTTTGTCAACATTGCTTTATATTGAGCCAGGAAATTTTAATCTGGTCTCCAAACCAGTAAATATCTTCACTATTTGCTTCAAATGATTCTTGCTTTTTTTTTTTTTTTTTTTTGGAAAACAGTTCATTCAACTGCATAAGTAACTATATTGTCAAAATAACTAGTTTGCTTACCTGAATCAACATCTTCTTAGGATATCAATTAGTTTATCAAGAATTACTCTTAAGATTTTTCACCTATGATCCTAAATGTTAGAGCATTAACTGTCTAATTACAATTAGATCCCTCCCTAAAAGACCTGCTTTAAAACAAAACTCACTAAATATTGCTCCTTAGCCTTTACCTTTGAGTATAGTAGCTTCCATTAAGGCTGTGAAGATGATCATTCTGATGCTAAATTAGATTTAATGAACTTAATTTTGCTTGATCAACAGTTTTTTGGTGGTTGTGTATATGATAGTTGGTAACTGATAGTTGCCATCTATGAAACTTGTTTTATTATTATTAATAGTAATTGATAATCAATATTATTTTATTTATACAATAGTAATACTAGCAAAAACCTAGATATGCGTTCACTGATGTTCAGTTCTCATTGACTAACATTTATAAAGGAAGACCATCATCTTAAATGCTTCCATATCAAAAACTATATTTCTAAGATTTTGAGCTCAAACACATATTTAAAAAATTATTGATTTTTATCTCTTAAAAAGAAGTATACAAATTGTGACATACTCTAAATATATCATTTATTTATTTTTTTTTGTCTGGAAGTGTTTTTTAAAACATTGATTTGATTTATTCATTAAAGTGTTCATAGGTAAAAATATTGGTTTACATTTATCTAAACATTTTTTCTGAAATTTTAGCCTTTTAAAAATTATTTGTGCATAGAAGAATTGGAGTGTAGGCCAGAGGTACAAAGAGTAAGAGGATTCACCAGACACAGAGTAGGAAAGAGAAGAGGCAGATCCACTCAAACACACTGCTAAGGTGAGCAGGTGGGGAGACAGGAGAGGTCTGCTGTGCTATAGGTGGTTTAGCTCCCTGGTCATGGATTGAACTCTGGCCATAATCTTAATAGTGCTGAGATTTAAGCCCTAGGCCATCAGGGAGGTCCTGAACTTTGTCTTTTCACATATAAACATTTTACCTATTTAGAATTCATTGGCATGCAATGTTACCTACCCCAAACAGAAGGTGCCAAAAACAAAAAAAACAACAACCCCAAAAAAGCTCTGACTAAAGAAAGAATCACTTAGCTTAGCAGCAACTTTTTATTTGTTGTTTTTTTCAGGAGATGTTTATTATTTTGTGTATAATTGTACCTGTCTTTTACAGATTCCATATGCAAGCATACTGACAAGAAGTAAGAGAGTACAGTTTATCTACAACTAAGGAAACCACATAATGATTAAGAACAGCTATATGGGGCCTCCCCGGTGGTGCAATGGGTTAAGCAACACAATATGAGGCAAACTGCAGCCACTGCATCATGAGATTGGTCCCAGGCCAGGGAGGTGACCCACATGGCACAGCAGACCTCTCCTGTCTCATCTACTGCTCCCCTCAGCAGTGTATTTCATTCAGTCTGCCTGTTCTGTACCCCACTCTGTCTTCGGTGGGTCCTCTGACCCCCCACACCTTTAGCCTGTTCTTGTATGCATAAATAAATAAATCTTAAAAAGAGCAGCTATATGAAAGTACAAAGTCTAGAGATTTAAAAATGGTTAGTTTTACATACTATTGATTAATGGATGGTGAAATAGCAGATGCTCATAAAAATGATGCCCCATTATCTGGAATTGACTAGAGTTTCAGCAAAAATCTTTATGGATTCATTGACATGTGTAATGCCTTTTAGAAGTATTCCTGTCCCAAAATTTGCCTTTTAACTTTAGAGATAAAGCATCATATACCTACAAAACCTGACCATTTAAACTCAGAAATATCCAACGTGTTCTAGATAGTAAGAGGGGTTTGAAATATTCTGTAATGTTTTCTGGCTTGCTTACTTTTAGTTTTATGCCAAATTCCATTGAATTAAGCTTTTATTACTTATATATCCTTTTAATATTTTATAAAAAAATGTTCATATTGTCAAGAATTAAACTATTTTACTTTCAGTTCCATCACTAGTTTTATTTCAACTTTCCTTTTTCCTCTCAAAACTCATTATTTCAAATATATCAGGATGATCTTACATGTGATTCAGTGTGCAAAGGTCAACTCTAAATAGGAAAATGTTACACTTGTGATTTAATCTGCTTTTGGTGTGGAAGTAAATTCAATTGCAAGAGATTTTTTTTTCCTTCTAAGTCAAAAGCTTTCATTTCTTATAAATAAGATATAGATTGATTACACTTTGTGCTTCAGTTGTAATGATTCCATAACCTTAGCAGAAAATAGTCTAGTGTCTTTGGAAGGAAGTTACATTACTGCCAGACTTTGAAGTCAGGTGTTGCCCTTCTCCATAGTTTTACCATCTTAACAGCAATATCTTTCATGTGTGAAATAATTAGCATGTTTATACAACTTATCAGAAGTTTTGAAATAGTGAGCACTCCAACTTTGTACTGAGCCCCATGAAAATGAATACAGAAATGGACAAAAGAATAAGAACAATATTAATACTCTTAAACAGATAAGATGAAATGATGAGGAATGACATTTTACCTTTGAAACTACAAATGGAAGGTTCTCAGCACAATAATGATTATGTCAAAAAGAAAAAATTACCAACCCCTAAAAGTGTTGAAATATTACTGACATAATCTGATTTATTTCTTGACTTGTTTATTTCAATTAACAGTGGTTTGTAGAATTGACTTATTTTTTGAATTTTCTACAATAACTAAATATTTTCTGACAGGTTGAGTAATAACCTTGTAAGTCCCAGTTCGGTAGCTCTATGAGTGTATTAGTTTGAAAGAAAACATATTTTAAAATAAATGAAATAATATACTAACATCTATAAAATCGATAAATGATGACCAATTTCATTTTGGATGGTGTCATATATTTCCCTTATATAATTATATTTTGTTCCTGTTATATCAAATATTTGTGCTCACACATTTAAATATCAAAACTGACTTTTAGTGGTAAACCTAGTATGTACATTATGATTTTTAATAATATACATCTCAAATTTATATAGTATTATGCAAATGTTAGTTCAATTAAAACTATCACACTGAATTGAAGAAGTAATTCTGTTTCTACAATTTAATTCTCTAAGATACTTTCTGTGGGTCTCCTACTCAAGACTGTGCATTGATTAACTACAATATTATAATTCATATTTCTAATTTAACTATTAGACATTTAAGTTTTGTTAAACATTTTGAATCTGTTGAAATCCAGGTAAACTTGGAGTAATCACTGTTCACTGAAGATGTTTGAGAAGTTGTGAGGTTATCATCTGTTTCAATGATCTATTAGAATATTTCTCACTAGGATTTTAGCTCTATTGGAAAGAATTATCATCTATTTTTAAAATAGATATAAATAGGAATAGAGGAATCATTTAAGTGAAATTTTCTCCATTGATGACTGTTTCTGCTTGCTTGAATCCTTAAAAATTTAAAACTCTAGAGCAATAGAGGAAGATTTTTAGGTGTGCTTTAGAGGAAAAGTTTCTCAGTTTCAGCATATGTCAGTGGTTGAAAGTTCACAGCTCTGCTAAGCACCAGGAAGCATAGTCTAAAAGATAATACTCTAGGATTTATTGATCTTGTATATTATTCCAGAAACTGCTACAATTCCATGTAAGTAATTTTATAATCCCATTTCTTGGATGAGCAGTTGAAGATCACAAGGGTTATGAAAATTTTTCAATGTCTCCTTGCTGTTGAACAGTTGCTCCAGAACTTGCATGACTATATTAATTATGAAAGTGAGCCCCTCACTTAAAAGAAGAGAAAAATGAGTCTCCTACACACTAGTGATTCAGGTGCACATTGGTTTTCAGGGCAGAACAGGCTGACATTTTCACTTTGTTGCAAGTACCTACTCATTTTATTTGCTATTAGCTTACCAGTTGGGAAACATCTTTGACTTTCTTTGTAGAAAGATGAACTAACCTTCATGTGATGATTTATGAATCCATTTCCAGCAATTAGCATCAGGAAAGCCATGTGGTAACTCAGAAGACACGTGCTGGTGCCCCTAAGTGTACTTGCTGTGATTCTATTGAAATTTGTGAAAATACAAGTTTCCTCTTAACCCCCAACCCCTTTCTGCACATCCCATACTCCCTGTTCTCCTATATAATGTATGTCTGCTGACTGCCGGAAAACAAATTTGAGAATTTTTTTCTCCCATCCTCTTGGTAGGCACCTTTTTATATAAACCTTCTCTACTCCAAGTGCAGATTCCTCAGTAATTGGTTTTAGCTATGCCTCAGGCACAGGAACCTATTTTGGGGAATTCAGTAACAAATTTAGTCACTAATACTCTCTTTTGCCCTTGGGTTTTCCCTAAATTTCTTGTGCATTATGAATCCAACAGGCATCAAATGCTAGTTCAAAAAGTTGTTTCTAGATCTTCACTTGTTTTTGTCTCACTGTATCTTCCAAGTGATGATGAAGTTGTAGCACTGATGTTAAAGCTTATGGTTTGGTTAAGAGGCTTATTATGCATATGATACTTTTACTTAAAAATCAGTAAGAGTAACAGAGAAAGACCTATATATTTATATGTGAGTTTTTTTTTTAAACTCAAGGGTTATATTATTTTAGTTTTTCATGTTTTATTATTTTATTTAGCATACCTGCAAATTTCTCTTGTGTGAAATCCATTCAAATACTCTTGCATTCATGTAGCAAAAGCAGGGTTTGGGTTTCATTAGTTCTCTTATTTGTCTTGTTCAGGTTCCCAGATACTTAGGAAGTATGATGCATAGCTGTTGAATTGCTTGTGTGCATGTGTGCATGTGTTGGACATTGCTAATTGTCTCTTTTACAGGTACATGATAACCAATTTGAAGATGGAATTAATGTCATTGTCTTATTTTGTAGGCAATGCCAACTTACTATCCATTCTGAGAAGTACTTAAAGTAACAGTAGACAATTTTAGCAACTATCAAAGCTTTTGTGATTAGGAAAGGAGTAAAAAGATGGAGTGGATTATCTAAAGAACAAAACTGGTTAAGAAGAGAGTCGATTTATTCTGGTAAAGCTACCAACTACTTAGTGAGTTACCTGAGATAATTCCAGTATCTGTTAATCATTCCAAAGCATTGTTCCAAGCATCTTGTCCAAGCGTTGTTCTGTGTTTTTTATATGCAGTATTTTTGAAGACACTTGTAGGAAAACCGAGAAAGAAAAAAATGTGGTAGGGTGATGATTTTTTAACTTATAGTGTCTCCTAGACTCACCTGGGAATCTTGTTTAAAACATGGATTGGGTTATTGGGCCTCAGCTTGGAGATTGTGATTCAGTATGTCTGTGTTGAGCCCTAGAATTTGTATTTCTAGAAGTGGGAGTACTACATTAGAGAACCATTTGTAAGGAGGATAGTTATTTTAAATGGAAACTCAACTATAATGCCATAAAAATTTAACCTGTTTCAAAGGGTAGTCAATATGTTTGTACACTATCATGTATTACAGGGCACTTTTTTCCTCTTAATTTTTAGATATTTTCTTTCTTTGTGTTAATTTTTGTTTATACTTAATGCAAACTTTTTCCACTCCCTCCACTGTTTTGGTAATATTTTCCAATTTTATGTTACTATGTATTGCTGAAACACCCATTCCTTTCCAAGTAGTTTTTCAAATTAGAAATATCTTTAAGACTAGAAGCTTCTTAGAACAAGGAAATAGTGCTATTCATTGTTTCCCCACTTCCCTCCTATGCTTAGTACTCATTATTGTACACAGAAGTCAGTAAATATGTTTTGCATTGATTATGTTTTTGACTACTCTTCCGCTAAAGAGCAAAGATGTTGTGTATAGTTTGAAATAGTTTTAATTTGAATATGAGGAAGGCAACAAAAAAAAAAAAGGAAGAAGGGAAGAAGAGATACACATTTGAGTCTGTAGGAAGAAAAGACAGTATGCAATAATGACACCGAAATCAGGTGGATCTTAATTTAATTCTTTATTTGAATGTTCCATGTTTCTTTATTATTTATTTGGTGTTTTATAGTGCAATATATCAAGAAGAAGCAATCAGTGCAGATATATTGATCAAAATGAGTTAGAACAGGACAAAAAAGGAAATAGAATTTTACCAGAAAATAGTTTTTAGAGACCACTGATTAAATTCCATCACTAGTAAGTAAATCAGATTATATGAATCAGCAACTATCTTTCTTGCCTACCTGTGACTATGTAGATGTTTCCATTTTTTCCTAATAAACCTGTCCTTTGAAATATATAAAAACATTTACATGAATGATAGAGAATACTTCACAGGATAGAATGAAGTGATTGAAGTCCAGGAACTCATAATTGCTGGACTTGTGCATATAAACTATTTTCTCTAGTGAAAGAATCCCTTTTTAATTTCTGTAAGAGTAGATCTTGAAATGATTTGTCATAATTTTATATATGTTTGAAATATTTTGTGACATAAAATGTAAAATCTTACTGAAATACATCGGTTTGAACAAATGGAAAGGTCTACTGTGTTCTTGGATAAAACATGAACAGAAGTCACTTCTAAAATTAATATATAAATTCAATGCACTTCTAGTTAGAATAAAAGTTTTTTTGAGGGGGGAGCATATATAAAATAGTAAAGTATAATACCAAAAATAATAAAATAAGTGGAATAGGAAAGGTGACCTGATGTCTCCAATATCAGAACATCAAAATTGGAAAACCATTAGTGCAAATCAATATGGCATGGATATAGAAACTGACAAAGTAATTATAGGAATAGAATAAATATTTCACAAGTAAAACTCAGTAAGATGAGAATTTAATCTGTAAAATGTTAATATTTTCAATAGGAAAGGGAAAATTATGTTTTGAATGTTCTGATATTATTGGTTACCCACCTGGAAAAATAAAATTGGAATCATTTGATTTCCTACACAAAAATAAACTCCAGATAAATTAAAGAGCCACATGTGAAAAAAAATTAAAAAAAAAAAGAATTTTTAAAATATCAGAGAGGGCTTATAATATCTAAGATTTGGCAAAATATTCTTAAGACTATAAACCTAGAGGCATAAAAGAAAATATAGCCAAAATGACTACAGAGATAATGAAAATTTTTTATCCCAAAATATAAAAAAATTCAGGAAGATGATAAATATGGATAAATATTTGTAAAAGAATTGATAGGCTAAGTTCTCATTAATTAATTATAAACAACTCGTAATTTTACAAAAGTATAGAAAATAGGAAAAAGATAAACACAATTGAAGATTGAAATGGCAATAAATATAAAAATATTGTTCACTAATTTCCAGGGAATTAAAAGTAATGTAATATTGATACATCATGTTACCCCCAATAAAGAATCAAAAATTAAAGAGAATGCTACATATATATATATATATATATATATATTACAGTTATAAGTGTGAGGCTTTATACTTTTGGGGGGAAGTAATCTGGCAACAATTATTGAAATTAAAAATAAATGTGTCTTTTCACACAACTCTCCCACCATCTTATAAAATATACACCGTACAAATAAATATTATAAATGCATAGTGCTGTATATATAAATAAATGAAAATACACTCTCTTTCTCTCCCCCCTTCCCTCATTCTCCTCCTTTACCTCTCCCTCCTTATATTTCTAGTGTTCATATATCGTCAATTAGAGGTTATGAAAATCTTCAGATAAATCTGTTCTGTTGCTTTCAGTCATGGAAATGGGGCAGATTAACCATCAATGCCTGAAAGAGGCCCCATTTCACAAGCGCCATCTTGAAAACTGCTGTACATCCCACTGGCTATTGAACTGTGGAATCTCATTGTAAGCTTCACCTACATGAAAAGGTCTTTGTTCTATGTTAGTTGTTCGCTGCCGGAGTTGTCATGATGCACTCCCAGATCAAACTTTCTTTTTGACCTATTCCTTTTCTAACTCCTACCTCGAATGTGGCCTTACTCTGCAACATTCCATCCTCCCAATCATTTCAGTTATTGTCTCCCTTAACTTTACCACTTCCTTTTATCTTTCTATTCTCAGTCTACAGGTGAGGAAGTACCTAGCCCTTGAACGAGATAAGGAAGAGTTCTCTGGACTTCTATAATTGCCCATTCTATAATCTATGTTTGAAAATATTCTGTATTTCCCCTATATTTGTGGGGAGAAAAAATTTTTCAAGTCTAAATGCACACAGATATGTTTTATCAGACATTTTAGAATTCTCACTCAAGCAACAAACTATATCTTCAAATAGTATAAAAATAATATTCTTTATAGAGTCAATACATCAACAAGTTCTTGTTGAACTGCAGACAAAAAGTCCAATTGAAACTGGCAAAAGCAAAGGGAATTTATTGTTTCAAATAACAGAAAGGTCTGGATGAGTTTAAAATAGTGGCACAATGAAAATTTGAGTAATTTTTGGAAAAATAGCCTTTTTTATTTTAGATTAGATTAAGAAATTTTAAAGATATAAAAATTTTCCATATACCCATTCTGGTTTCCCCCATTTTTAATAGTTCACATTAATATTACACATTCATTATGTCAAACAAACTATTGATACATCATTACTAACTAAACTCCATAGTTTATTAAAATGTCCCAGGTTTATGCCTAGTATTCTTTTTTGGGGGGCAGGATCCCACATTATATTTAGTTATGGGGCATCTTTGTGAATTTCTTATGTTTTGTTTTGTATGATGTTCACTCAAAGTATCTTGTAGAATATCTCTCCATTGAAGTTTGTGTCATGATTAGCCTGGAGCTATGGGTTAATCCTATTTCTCCACTATAAAGTTACTCTTTTACCTTCTTTCCATAGTATACTTTTTGGATGGAAGTCACCATGCCCAGTGCACACTTAATAAATGGACAGTTATGTTCCATGCCTGTAATGTGGAATATCTTCAGTGTTTGAAATTCTCCATAAGCGATGTGTCAATTCACAGTAAGTTATATGTTGATTCTCAGACATACACTCAGATATTTGCTTTATGCTTTGACTTTTATCTCAGTGCTACTTTATTTTGTTGTTCAAATTATTGTAAGCGTATACATTTTTGGAAGCTCCTTGAGTTAGCTCCTGCGAGGAAGGATACTTTAAAAAAAATCTGAATAAGAGTCTTTCAGATTGCTTAAAAATTTCCACAAAGTCTCATTGATCCCTGTAGTGAATGTTAATGAACTGTTCTTACTAGATCAAGTTTGGGTCACATGATTCTCACTGGAAGTGGAGGACTGCCCTTTTTGGATCACATGGGCTAAGAACATAGAAGTCAGTAGGTTCTGATTGGTTGATAGGGAAAAAAGGGAAAATATAGCTGTATGGTTGAAAGTGATAATTTCCACCAGTCAATTACCACTACTTTTATGAATTCTGAAATTCTAACACTGGCTACCACTTACTGTGAAGCTTTAAAAGAATGTGATAGTTACTTTTCTAAAAAGATGTATAGTAAATGACTTGGGCATTTATGAGTAGCAAATGAATGTTCATAACTTCTGAAAATTGTATACTACTTTACTATACTTTGCATGTTGAATATTCTGCTTTGAAGCTTGAAATGCAGAAAGTAAACCCATTGTCAAAATCCTTTCTGGTTTTGCTTTTAAAAATAATTTTGCTTTTACAAAATGAAGCATATACGCCTGGAAAGAAAGAAAATCTGCTTTTCTTTATGGCTGTTGCTTCATCTTTACTGTCTCCATTGGTTTTCTTTATTTACCTCTTTCAGGAAGATGTTCAAGGGGAAAACTAGACAGTTACTGTCCATTCATTAAAATGTTAATGGCACTTTCTTTTTTCCACTTCAAGAAAGTTTGTAAAATACTTTAAAATGGAAGGGCTACAGGATGGAAGACCTATGGGAGGGACCATGTTGTAACTGAAATAATTCCTATTATCTGAAGGTTTTGATTTTTCTTAGCATTGTTTCTTATACAAGAAATTTTTCACTAAACCAGCAATTAACAGAACTAGAATTTCAAACAATGTAGAAGGATAATTTTAAAATTGTATACTACTCCCAGTAAAAGCATACTAGTATTGATATATTATCAGTTTCTGCAAAATATTTTATCCCATTTTTCATTTGAAGGCAACAATTGGTTATATTTGTTAGGATTATGCTTCTTTTTCATTGATTTAAAATATTACTCATATATTATAGAGATCTAAAAGTTTACAAAAGAAAATATTAAAGTTGCTTTCTAATTTTTGAAGGCACTGTATTTAGGTACTTGTGAAGTGTTCAAACTGTAGTTGAGTCAAAAAAATATTGAGTGACTTTCAAATTTAGAATCTATGAACTAGACATAAGCAAGTAGGTAACTGAATTACAAGGTTATTTGCAAGATTTAGAAAATCAGACTTATAGCATTTTTTTTGACTATAGTAATGATTTCTTTGAGTTCCCAGAGTTTTTTTTTTTTTGATGAGAATCTTTCCCATTTCTCCTCTATTTAAACAGGATATTGGTTATAAGTTATTTATTTTCTTACAAATTTATTAACACTTCCCCCCTCCTTAAGTTCTATATATTTTTAAAAAATTCAAGTTTTTAAAACAATGCTCATATATATTTCTTGCAAATATAATAACCAATTGGGGATTGGTATGTACACTCATTATTTAAAAAAATTATGGTGATATTAAGTACTTTAAAAATATTTCATGACATTTACTCTATGTTTTAGTAGAGGTGAGGAAACTAAAGCTTAAATGGTTTAAGTTTATTAAGTTCAGACAGAAGGGCCAGAATTAAACCTACCTGGAAGAAAGTGACATAATAAGTACAAAAGCTAGGAAAGAGTTTGGTCTGTTGTGAGAGATCAATAAAAAAAAGTAAACACTAATTGTTTAGCAAGAAACTTCACTATTGTTCTTTCATGCTTAACTGCTGATGAGGTAAGGCCTTGACTAGTCCTATCCACGCTGTTTCTCAGACTTGTGGTTGTAACAAGCAACCGTGAAAGATTAGGTAATACCTACCACTGGAACAAAAAACAGGCTTTCTGTTAAAGCACTATTTTAGTCTGTATTTAGTTTGTATTTTCAGTCTCTTATAATTGTTCCTTGCATTTAATGAGGGCTCAGGTTCTGTCTGATGCAAGACGTCAAGGATAAAGATTGGGTTATTAAAATAATAAATAACAGGAATAAATTCTCCAACTATGTCATTTAAATGTGACCCTTCATTATCTCAAAAACAAATTCTAGTCAAACCATTAGATCTGATACATAAGTTGTTTCTTAAATAGGCTGTGAGTTCTTAAAGCCGTACATTGTTCCCCACCCCTGCAACAACACCTTTGGGTAGAAAATATTACTGTCTTCATTTTACAAATGAGGAAGCTGAGGCCTCCCAGCATCAAATAATGTGCCCAAGGTTTCCTAGTCAGTAAGCAGTGGTGCCAGGCTCTGAATATAGCCTCTGGTTCAACACCCAGGTTTTCAATCACTTCATTAGCAAGTTACTGCAATTTTCGGATAATAAATGGGAGCCTTTATAACGAGTTGCTGTTGGCATCCAGTTTTCGCCAGAAATTTACAATGAAAAAGAATTTGTAAAGAAAAGGGTTCTGTGGGCGCTTCTGTTACACCCATAATATAAAAGTGTGGAAGATCCTGTCAAGGAAGTGATTTATTATACATTAACTTAGCTCCCTTTGTATCTCATAGTTCTTATGAAACTTGCTTTACCTTGGCAAGAATAAGCGCTACAAATACTAATCCAAGTCCCAGTGCATTAAACCAAAGTCAAAACAGATGTCCAGATACTTTAATGGGTGACAAGAACGAATTGACTAAGGTGACCACTCTTGCTTTTTATGGTGACGCATCTGAGGATAGTAGTTCCCTGGGGTCAGTTTCTCAATTATTCTAGTACGTTTTCTCTCTCTTTAAGCACTGAGGGGTTCCTCTTTTTCAGTTTTCCCTGGGGAAAGAGCTACACATCTCAAATCTGGGGCGCTGATGATGGGTATGTAAGAACCAAGAGAAAGGCAATTTAGTGAAGAAAATGAAGTGAGAAAGAAATGATAGGGTCGAAATGATAGGGTCAAAACAAAAGAAAAACCAAGCTGTCTCGGTAAGAAAATGTAAGTAATCCAAGCCAGCTGTTTCTTGCACCTCGTCCACTTCAGGAGCCTCGTGCTGGCTCCCAGGGTAACTAGGCAACCACGTTGCCTTGGTAACCTGCGAAGCAAGGCTAGGGCTACCACTGGGGGCAACCCTGGGGGCTCGGAACTGGTCTGCTGAGAGCTGGTGGGGTGCGAGGCTCTCGCGAGAGCTAGGTCGCTCGCCCGCTAGCGTCTTCGCGGTTGCCCTTAGGGACCGTGGGCCCGCGCTGGGACTGGGACAGGGCGGGGAGCGTCGTCATGGCTGCCCAGCGAGCAATGCCCACCTCTCCCCTGCGGGTCCTGGAGGAGGCGTTGGGCATGGGCTTGACCGCTGCCGGGGACACCGAGGAAGCGATGACCGCCGAGGGTCCCTACTACCTGGAGCGTATCCTTCCGGCGTTGGGGTGGCCCGCAGCGGCTGGCCGCGCACCTGGGTGTTGGCGTGAGCGCGCGGGCTTCCGGCTGAGGGCGTCCGTAGAGGCGTGCGGCCACCTTTGGGCCAAGACGCCTGGCGCCCCTGGAGGTGGTGTCTGTACCACCACCAGCTCCTCTTGATCGCTGCTCACTGAAATTTCCCCTTTTTAATGGTGTTGGGCTGCTCTTTTCCTGTTGGAAGAGTTGGAAAACCTTGAGGAGTCTTGTACTTTTCACAACTCACACTTTGGGTGGATGTTTTATGTTAAGGCGGCGCAACAGATTGACTCAAACCTTCTTTCATTTAGTGTTTTTTTTCCCCCCTAAATAACCGCAAAACCTTCAGAACAAATTAAATGGGGAGATTAGGGAAAGACTTCTGCCCTCATGGAGTCTAAGTTTAGGAACTTTGCGAACCATGATCCTGTAGATGACCCAATTGTCCAACGCTTAAATTGGTAGCATCAATTTATTGGGTAGTTATAATATTGGCTATTTAATAATTTCCTTCCTTCCCCACCTATTTTTCCTTTTTTTTTTTTTTTGCGCGAGGAATGGTGAACTCGTGAACTGACAAGACTCCGACCTGTTACATAGAAACCAAGTTAGTGATGCGTGATTACCAGAGAAATTGAATAACCACATACAGATTATTCCGTTCATTGTCTCTTGTATAAGCTTTGGAGCTTCTCTCCTCTGACCATTTAGAGTAATTGTACTGGTGAGATGGGGAGGGAGGCCCTGAGAAAAGATCTGACAACTTCTTTTTTTCAAGCACTTGGGGGAGAGATCTTTTTGTTCTTAAAGATATCAAAGAAACTCCAAAATCAGTCTCTCTCTCTCTCTCTCTCCTCTCTCTCTCTCTCTGTCTCCAATTGCAATCCCCCTATAGCTTTAATTAATTCAATCAAGACTTCAGCAATCCAGCAATTATTTCATTTTGTCGATTTTGGCAAACTGATTAACCTGCCCTATGTCAAGCCCAGGACTTGACATGGACCTACTACATGGACCTTTGAAGAACTTATACCTACTACATGAACCTTTGAAGAACTTACTTGGAAGGATCAAATAAAATATATTTTATTTGATACAAACATGGCTTTTATAGGAATAAAAGTTTGAATAGTTTGAAATCAATTTGAATGAAACATGTTGGTGTTTTAGTGCTTTAAATGAGGTTTTATAGTGTTTTCATAGCACAACTTCCGTAGTAATTCCTTTTCTAAATTTAAAAACAAGTCAAACTAATCTTTCGGAGCTTATCTACATCAAATATAAAATTATCCATTGTCTTTGCTAGGGAATGTAATCAAGCATTATATTTTTTATCTGCAAGAAAAATGATTTCTATAACAGTTTAACTGTTAACATGAGACAATCATAAGGTCACTTTTTGTAGACAGCTTTGTGAAATAAATGGTAAACTCCAATATAGCATAACTTCGGCATTGAAAATCAGGTTTAATTAATTTCCAGGGAAATCACTGGCACTGCCACAACTGCCAATGTATCAGTTTGCAAAAAGCCTGTTTTGTGTAAACTTTTCCAAATCTCCATTTATAAATAAAGCAATGCTAACTTTTCATGATTTTATTATCCACTTTGTAAATAGTGTAACCTTTGCTTTTCTTCCATCTCTCTTTGGTTGCTTGAGTACTATTTTGGGCTTGAACCAAAGAGTGTCATGGGTAACAAACATTTAACCATTCCATTTTCCTACACTTAATGTTCAAGTAAGAGGTTTAGTCATGGGAGACGCTTTAACTCTTAGTTAAAATGAAGTTTGAGGATTACTTTTGGATGCCAATTATCCCATATCCCTGGGCACTCTTAACATGCATAATTAAGAGTTGGCTGTATAATGTTATTTGACATTGTTTCTTGAAGCAATTATGATAGTTGCTGAAGTGAGACTTTCTTGGGTCTTAAGTCATTAGCTCTCAGGTAATTTAATTGAACGATTGCAGTGGATAAATAAAAGTTATAATATGCACAAATGAATCAGAAATTTGTTCTCTACTTTGCACATATACTTAATCACTGCTAATCTACTGCATTTGGTTCTGGACATCCCTTATTTATGTCTGAACATATGCTGATAAAACGCTAAACACCAAGCTATCAATATACAACAAGACTTTGAAAGAGGTTGCCTGGAATCATCCAGGAAATCACCCCTTTGTTTGCACTTAAACATGCAAATATAAAGGACATCAATAGACAAATGTGACTCAAACTAGAAACAACCAAAGTCCACCACAAGGAATGACTTCATCAGTAAATGTACAGTATTTATTTTGACAGTTCAGAGTATGTGTTCAGGAAAAACAGTTCTTACCTTGCCATACCTCTCCCCACTGTAACCTCCTAGCTGTAATAATGTTGCCTATTTCTGTTCTAATGAACTGCACAGTGTCCTTGCTTTTATGTTTGAAACTTCTGAGAGGTGAAATGCAAATATATATGACATAGCTCTTAACTTACTAAAGTTGTCTCCAGAGCTGTAAGAAATCTAGTCAGAAAGTACATAAATCCTCCAGAGCACTCATCTTTTGAAAGATATTTGCAGCATAGTGAATTGTAAGGGTAGTTTTTAAATATGTGATCTGTAAAGGGCCAAGTAGATGTCCCGAGAATTTATAAAGAAGGCTGGTTGTGTTTTGTGAATGATGCTTCTATTAAAAATCAACACTACTTGGCTGAGGTTTTCGTTTCTGGTAGTGATCAGGGGCTGCCTATTTATGCGTGGCTGTGGACATCTAGGAGTGCTGAATCCATTTGGGAGATGCAGGCTGGAATCAGTTGTAGTAAGAGAGCTAATGCTTTATTAAGATTTTGTTTAAGAGTAATGGAAATCATGGGCAGTGGGAAAGTGGAGCCCCCAAAGAATTGGTTGTTGTCGTTGTCTACCTCCCTTTGTCTTGGTTCTGTGATCCTCTATCTTTCAGTTATTATTTAATCCTTGTGAACTTCTTAGAAGTAAGTTTCCTGACCACCTATGGATCAGGTGTAATTGTGAGGGTTGAATTGGTTTAAGTTATTCCTTTGAGGCAAGGCAGCTCAGCATGTAGTTCCAAAATCTTTTTTTGAAAATACACATTCCCGTCTCTGAAATATGGTGGTCACACTAAATTGATACCCTATCTAAGAGCCATGCTTGTCTTAAGTATCATCTATAACTGGTCTTTCAGTACAGTAGCCACGTTCACTGATTTTTAACTTTAATTAGAATTGAACTTCTGTCATTTTTGCTTTTTATAATTTTTATTATGCTAAACAATTTTTATCATGAAATGTTGTTTTCTGAAGTGTGTATAGTATTGAATGAGAAGGTATTTGTAAAGTCTCTAATAATCATTATGCATTCAAGTAATATATTTCTTATAATCATTGGAAAACTGAAATTTTCAATGACTGCTTTATTGCACCCTACAAATGGTATGTAGAATCTGTAAACAGAGGCAAGTGACTAAACCCTAAGTGATGAATTTTACATGCAAGAAAGTCATAGACCATTTGGAGAGAAAAAGAAAATATATTTTGTTCTGTGTCCTCTAGTCTAGGGCATAGATTTAATGCACATATGAATCACCCAGGAATCTTTAAATGAAGATTCTAATTTATTAAGTCCAGGCCACTGCTGAGATTGTGCATTGCCTCCATGCCCTCTGTGTTGCTGATGCTGTTGGTCTAAAGACGTATTAGAGTCGCAAGGTTCTAGACAAATATCTTAACCTCTAGCCCATTTTATTCTCAGAAAAAGGTATAATGTGTAGAGCCCATATATTTGGATTTCCTTCCTGAGTAAGAAGTTGGAAAAATTTCAATCACTTGCCACTATAAGGACTGTATGTCTTTTATGTTGAAATCAAGTTATTTTCCAGCTTCTGAGGTGCCATAGTTGTCTAAGGCAAGGGTGGCCAATACATTTCCAATCTTGGCAATTTTCTTGAATTCTTAGTCGCTCCTTGTCATGTGGTGTTAATAAGAATTGTGAGACCTCATGAAGACACAGTGGGAAAGACTGCAGGAAGCAATCAAAAGTGAAGAAAGTGGCAGCCAGCTTGCCAGTTACTTGGCATCTTTGGTTTATATTATTCGGGTAGTGTACTTTATATAAACTGGCATTCTTAAGAAAGTGAACACGAGTGTGTTGTTTGCTGGTTACAGTATTTTTATTTCAATTTGATAAGTAAAACATTCGTCGTGGAGGATACAGGCTGCATTTTAGATTGCCGCTGTGAACATCGACTGCAGTGATGGCAAAGATTACAAAGCAGTTTCTGTCTATAGTAGCTTTGGGAAATCATGTGGAATACAATTAGCTATACGTTCACTCCCATTCTTTATAAAACTGCTGCTGCAGTGATCGTGACTTCCACAGCAGTGGAAGAGATTGCTGTGTGAGGAGCTCTGTATGCAGCTCACCCACGCATAGTGTTTTTTGCTTTCTGTCTGTTGTTCAGTGTAGAGCCTTGTTTGTGATGTCATCACACTAACCATCACCTTGAATTCTGCTCCATCAGGTCGGTTGAAATCCTCTGAGACTTCTTGAAGTTGTGTCTTTTATAGTACTGTGATGGATTTAGGTTCCCTGCAGTTAGTGCAGGTGTAAACTGGACTGCACCCAATACTGGATCTATGGGGTCAATTCTGTTGCTTCAGAAACTGTCAATCCCCCAGTGACAAGTATAGGGAACTGATTCCTACTATGTAAATTCGCTACTCCTGTTAATTTCCTTGCACAACAAGTGGAGGTGTGGAGGGATTGGGCCCTTGGTCTGTGTTGAGACTATGACTTAAAGATACAGAATCTGGCATGGATGTGGGTGATGTTGTGGACTGTGTGGTGGCAGACCAGGGAGAAGAGAGGAGTTGCAGACAGTACCGTGGTTAAAAGCCAACTGAGCAGGCGGGCAGAAAGGGAAGCACTGATCTGAAGGGAATAGACAAGAGTTTAAAAAAAAAAAAGAAGTTCAGCAATGCTCTTTGAAGGAAATGCTAGACAGATAATGGAAAGAGAGTTTTGTAAGGGTTCAGAAACAGCTTGGAATTAAGAAAGCATAAGCCATAATGTGGTTTATTCTAGTAGAAAAAAGAGCTTTGCATGAGAACTGTGACTGTCTTAATTCTCTTGACATTTCCTTGAAAATAGGATCGCCTAGGAAATTAGATTACAGATGATGAAGTTGCCTAGTAAAAGAAGAACCAAAGTGTTTTATCTTTCGGGCAATTCTTGATGAATTGTCTAGTTGTATTCTGGCAATATTGCTTCAAAACACTGCTTCCAACCTTTTCCACACATGGTATTCCATCAGAGCCTCATCACTCTGTCTTTCTTACTGTCCCAAATTCAAGGGGATCAATATCTGTACAATCTACAGCATTCTTTTATGAGAACCTGAGTGTAATTTCTCTCAGGCTTTGGAACCAAAAATTGCTGTACATTTGCTGAGAAACTCATCTATTTTCATTGGATGGACATTGAGTTTGTATGTGATTACATTTCCCTTGAAATCTCTGACTCATCTTAAAGTTCTCGATACCTTGTGCATGAGCTGCATCTTTACCTTGATCTTCTGTCTGGTATTTCCTTTCTTCTAATTTCCACATTCATTCATTTTAATATTTTGCACAGTATGCATATTTATAAATGATCACATAATCATTTTGGTATTCATTTGTGCTTTTGTCCATGTGTTGCAGGCTAAATGGTCAGATAGATGCTTTCAAACATACATGTCAAAGTACATTTATTTCTTCAGTAATATTACAACATCACATTTGAACTGGCTTGCTCCTGGGAAGATTTTCTGAACAAATCACATTGTGGAAACTAAAAATATCAGTCAAGGAGCATGTCAGTTCCTATTTTTTATATCTTCTTCCTCACCTTTTCTCTCTCTAAACTCTTGCCCACCATTAATTTAACTTTTGCATCTCTGGTTCTGTGTTCCTTTTTTATTTCTACCTTCTCAGTTCTCAGATTGAGATACTGAGGTGATTTGATTGAGCTGTTGGTAGTACAACACTTGCAACTTTGGAAAATAAATATGTGAGAGTTCATTACCTAGAATATTGGTAAAAATTGCATGTTCTTATTATGTAACTTAACAAGTTTGGTGTTAGAAAAATCTGTGTCCTTTGTATTAAAGAAATTTGTCTTTGCCACTCAATAGCAATGTGATGTGGGGCAATTTTTTTTAACCCCTCTGAATTTTTTTAAAATTTAGAAAGGGCTGTATCTCCATCACTCAATGTCATAGTGCTGTGAGAATAAATATTATTATGCTCCATGTGACAGTATTTTTGAAGCTTTTTAAAGTCATTTTTCACTCAATGTTTTTGACTGTGAAGAAACAATGAATTAAATAGTTATTAAAAGCTGTTGCCTACATTATTTTCTAACCAGAAGTATGCAGTGGTGTTTAATGTTTCCAGAACTTTAAGGACTAATCACTCTTTTCCTCTACATATTGCCATATTTACCAACCTAGCTTTGATACTTCATCTTCACAGTAATCTTCTCAGTTGACTTACTTACAATTTTGAATGATATCCAGAATTCAAAATATTTTCTTTTTTGTTAAATTTACTGTATGTGTAACGATGAAGGAAGGTGTTGTTTCACCAGAGACTTCAAGACCAGTAACTTCTTGCAAAATCAACTTCTACTAGCTGTCTTCTAGAAGGGGGCATCCTTTTCCATAAAAAAGAGAACCTGAACACTTTCTGTAGCTGAGCTTCAGGAAATTTTATTTCATTAAGTGAAAATATATAAATCTAGAAAAGGAGCAAAATTTAGAATGCTGTTATTTAACTGTTCACCTGTAGCATGTTGGTGAACTGGGCCACAAGAGACTTATGAGACTTCTCCCTCCAAAGGAACTCATCTCTTTTCAGGATAGGAAATAATAGCAAGTACTTGGATAAGCATTTATCCTAAGACAAACATCATTTGAAATGATTCACATGTGTTAATTTTCTAATAATCTTGAAATGCTATAAGGTATTATAGTAACCACCCTCCAGTGTTATGCCCACTAAAATGATCCCTACCTCCTGATATTCATGTTCTTAGGCGAACCCTTTCCATACTCTGTAGGGTGATCTATGTAACCAATAGAATATTGAATAAATGAGTATATGTAACTTTTGAGACTTAACTTTGATTGCTTCTTGGCCTTTTGGCTAAGATCAAGTGAGACTTAACTTTGACACATATTGTGACTTCCACTTTTTTTTTTTGGTTTGCTTATTTTGGGGGTAGTTAGCCACTATATGCAGATGCTTAAGAAACCTGTGTTAAGGTCTACGCAGGAATGAATTGAGACCTCTAGTGAGCATCTTAGGAAGTGAACCTATTTGCTTAGCTGAGTCTAGAGATGACAGCCACCCTGGCTGCTGTCTTGACTGAGACATCATGAGAGATCCCAAAACATGGTCTTCCAAATAAGCCTATCTTAACCACAGAAACTATGCTTTTTGTTATTTTAAGCCCAAAGTTTTAGGAAGTTTGTTATGTAGTAATTAAAATACAGATTTTGGTTCCTGGAAGTGGTATTTTATTTTAAAAAAAGATTTATTTATGCATACAAGAATGGGGGTGTAGTCCAGAGGTTTGGGGTTGGGGTTGAGAGTATTCACCAGAGACAGAGTGGGGAACAGGACAGGCAGACCTACTGAGATACACTGCTGAGGGGAGCAGTGGGCGAGACAGGAGAGGTCTGCTGCACCATGGGGTCAGCTCCCTGGCCGGGGATGGAACTTGTGCTGCAAACAGTAAAGTGTTACTGATTATCATGGGGGTGAGTAACAATAATTTTTTACCTATATTTTAGAGGTTTGGAAGATGATTGGAAAACATTTACATAGTTCTAAAAACCCATATGGAATAACAATAAGTAGTAGTAGAGCAGAGAGAAACTTAAAATTCTGGGTCTCTTCCTATTGTGTAGGTCCTAACTGTGTAGTCTTGTACCTTTGAGTCCTGACTGTGAAATGGTGATAATAGATCCAGCCTTGTAGGTAGGATGAGTATGAAATGAATTAATACATGTGAAACCCTTAGGACAGTGCCTATCTCCTATTAAATGCTATGTAAGCGTTACCTGTTCTTACAATAAACAGAAATTATATTCTCAGAAGACAGAATAACAGATAATTTCTTATAACTAGCAGCAAAAGGAAAGCTAAGCTAATCTCACCTTTGATTTTTGTAAGCTTTATGATGCTGTAAAGTATTTCATTTCATAGCTTTTAAACTTGGTATAACCAAATCTCTGCACTTGAAAGACCAACCAACTAGCAAAAGAAAATAGCATTACCTGTTTGTGTTGATTTCTCCTACCGTGAAATGCTATATTTAAGTTTTCATCTGTATTAGAATAGCTTGTAATTTTTGAAAGGCATAGCAGTGCTTTTAGAATTTTTTATTTTTTCTTTTTAAAAAGATTTATTTTATTTATTTATGCATATAAGAGCTGGAGTTTAGGCCAGAGGTGCAGGTGGAGGAGAGGTTGGGTGGGAGGTAGTAATGATTAGGATTCACTAGGGACAAAGTGTGGAGCAAAACAGGCAGATCTACTGAGATGCTCTGCTGAGGGACAGGAAAGGCCTGCTGTGCCCTGTGGGTCATCTCCCTGTCTGGGGATCGAACTCGTGCTACAGTGGCTGTGGATAGCCTCATAGTGCTGAGACTTAACCACTTGCGCCACCAGGGAGGCCCCTTCCATTGGTATTTTGATGCTTATATTTTGGTAGTTTATGAATCACTGAATTGTTATTTTTATGTAGTTTATGTATGCTTAAAATTCAGCTGTCTTTCCTGAGAAGATAATTTTAAAATTGAGGTATCTATGAAAAAAGTGGAGATTTTAGTAACATTTATTGAACATATTAAAATGTATTTTTCACTTACATTTAAATATTGCTGTGCTTAATATTAATAGTACCTTAAATATAGAAGTCATACTACATTGTAGCTTATTGACTCAGGAGCTCTGGAAAACTTGGTGCTGTTTACATAAAATTTACTGTCAGATTTTTTTTAAAATTTTTTTTCTCGAACTACTGTTATTGGATATTCTTGTTCTATTTTTTTCCCCCACATAAAGGGTTTCTCCCCTTGAGTGTAGTCACCATAGTTTTCTCATGGCTAGATCACCTCTACCTAGTCCACTGAGTTCATCCCTTCCATTTCTCCCCTCTACCTCTTCCCTTCCTATAGTCTCCCTCTTCCCCTTCTGATGCTTCAGATATGTCATAGCTTTCTTATTTATATTTTTCTCTTTCTTATTTGTATTATATTATGCATGTTTTTATCTTTTTAGAATCAGTTGGAAAACATTAGATAGTAAGCAGGCAGAGAGAGAGAGAGAGGTGTTTTTTTCATGAATTTGGGCTGCATAGAAAATAATTTAAAATAAGAATTAAAATATTTGGTTTTAAA
The DNA here is from genome assembly GCA_019455555.1 of Galemys pyrenaicus. Classification (NCBI taxonomy): domain Eukaryota; kingdom Metazoa; phylum Chordata; class Mammalia; order Eulipotyphla; family Talpidae; genus Galemys; species Galemys pyrenaicus. Next base: position 11,161,849 of record JAGFMF010011501.1, read on the forward strand.
TACTGTATTTGTAAACTGTATGAGGAAGATAATTTTTTTGGAGAAGATTTATTTATGCAGACCAGAGGTGTGGGTGGTGTGTGAAAGGATTCACCAGAGATAGGGTGGGGAGCAAAACAGGCACATCTACTGAAATACACTGCTGAGGGAAGCAGTGGGCGAGACAGGAGAGGTCTGCTGTGCCATGTGTGTGAGCTCCCTGGTGAGGGATTGAACTTGTATTGCAGATTCTTCACAGTGCTGCGACTTAATCACTTGCACCACTAGGGAGACTCAGGAAAAGAAAATTTTGAAAAAGAGATTACATTGTATAATTTTTACCAACTTGGTGAGATAATTGATTCTAATACTTTTTTTTTTCAGATCAAATCAGTTTTTAAAATAATTATTTTATTCTGTATAGTTTGAAATTAAACTTAACAAGATATTCAGAGGTCACAATAACTGAAGCATCTGAAGATGATTATGAATATGAAGAGGTAATGTGTTTATTTTAGGCATTTTATAAATTCATTACAATTGTACCTGTGAAATATTACTTTTGTTTTTGTCATTGTTTTACAACTTGAGAGATGGCTGATTTTTTAACTGAATTTAGGTAATATCTATTGGTTAGGAGGGAGGTATAAAAGGGGATAAAAGTTCTTTTTAAAGTTTGTTTGTTAATCATCTGGCTCTTTTTATTTATTTATTTATTTATTTATTTATTTATTTATTAAAGATTTATTTTTATTTATGCATACAAGCACTGGGGTACAGGCCAGAGGTGTGGGGAGTGAGAGGATTCACCAGAGAGATGGGAGCAGAACAGGCAGATCAACAGAAGTACACTGCTGAGGGGAGCAGCGGGCACAACAGGAGAGGTCTGCCGCACCATGTGGGTGTCTCCCACTGGCTGGCAGCAGGGATCGTACTCGTGCTGCAGTGGCTGCAATTTGCTTCATAGTGTGTTGCTTAACCCACTGCGCCACCAGGGGAGGCCCTCTTTTTTTTTAAAAAAAATGATTTTATTTATGTGTACAAGAGCTGGGGTGAAGGGCAGAGATGTGGTGGGTGAGAGGATTCACTAGAGACAGAGTGGGGAACAAAACAGGCAAATCTACTGAAATACATTGCTGAGGGGAGCAAGCAGTGTGTGAGACAGGAGAGGTGTGCTGTGCCAGGTGGGTCCCCTCCCTGGCTGGGTTTGAACTCGCACTGTAGTGGCTGCAGAAGCCCCACAGTGGGATGCTCAACCCCTGTGCCACCAGAGAGGCCCCACCTGGCTCTTTGGATTTTCCTGTTAATTGCCCTTCATGATCTGCTCCTTATCACCTACGTTATCACCAAATTGCAGACTGACATCTCTTTCTAGCAGGCATTCCCTGTCATCCAACTGGCTTTCAGCAGGGTTTCCCAGATTGCAACTACGGAACTGGAGCCCAGACCTTCTGCTTCCTTCTGCTTAACTGTACTAATGTCTTACAGGGATCCTGTCTCCAACCTTTCCTTTAATTCATTGTTCTGATGGGACCTGTCATTATTCTTGAGACTTGGAGGAGCATAGTGTCATTTTTTAGATAAAAGAAGCTGCAGAGGAAACTATAGAATGAGGACTGGCAATTTGTGCCCTGGAAAAATAAGAGATAGGACTAAGAAAATAGACTTTTTATTATCACTGAGGGTAAAATGGAGGTTATATGTACCACCTGAAACTACTGAATAAGTTTGTAATGCAGAGGTTTAAAACTGCATGCCCATAAGAAGCATGCAGTAAGTGTTAACTATACTAATGTTATGGTTAGGTGTGACTGCATTTTACCAAGGATTTAACATTCAGGAAGGGAGGTTTTATTTTCTTTAGTTTTTGAATAAACTAGAGATTTGTATTTGTTGGTAGTTAAAAAAAATGGTGGAGGAAATCTGGGATGAGGAGAGAATGGTGGCATTTTGATGACCTAATTTTATTTTTTTCAGCGAAGTTATTAGACATTTGTCATTTTAGATGAAAGCAGTTGCTCATAAGCTAATCTTTGGTTTATTAGAAGTGACATTGAATGATGTTTACAAGGAAGTCAGGAAGCTACTTGCTTTTTGGTTTTCCATTTTTCATAGAGCCTCAACATGACATTGTGTCTTACACAAAGTTAATTTCTTTGCTGCTTTGTTTTGTGAAGAAAAATTATTTCTGAAATGACTAAGGAATCTTTCTATTCTTGCTTATTCTTTCCATACTTCTTTTTCCCCCTGTGATTTAGATACCAGATGACAATTTTAGCATTCCAGAAGGTGAAGAAGACTTGGTAAAAGCATTTCAGATGGTCCAAGAGCAGGCTGCAGATACTCAAATTTTGGTGAGAATTTTGAACACAGCTGTTTAGCAATGATGCCTTGTATTTGAAAATAGGACTCATTTAAATTTAAGTACTTCACCTTACTAAGTGCTGTCTTATCACCTGCTGTCTTTTCACTCCTATTTATTTATCATCAAATCTTCCTTTTAAGTAGTTGTAGTTATTCTTCTTTCCATTGTCATTTTAACATCATGGTTATCCTGGCATTACTTTGCAATAAATGACACCTTTTCTCAGAACTCTGCCTGAGCGATTCACCGAAGTATTTGCAATGCTAATATATGCAGTATAATATACAAATTCTGTAATTTGTTTTGTAAGTATTTTGTGTTTTTGTTTTTGTTTTTTTTCTCCTGGGAGTTTTTAACCCACAGGGAATGGTTAACATCTTATGAGATTTTTCTTGTGAGGCATATGAAGTAATTTCATTAAAGAATATGGTAGGGAATACTTGTTGATTATAATATCATCCAATAAAATTATATAAACTGATGATATTCCTTTAAAATTGAAAACTCTCAAAAATTGATAATGATAACATAGAAGATAACATTTCCAATATTGTTTAATTGAGGCAGTAGTGATTTACACACCATATATTATTCAGAAGTATAGTTTCACACCTCTTCAGGTGACAGATGCATGCTGCGGTACTACCACCACCACCAAAGCGTCCATAATTATCCATCATAGTCTGTTGTGCCTTCTCCCACTTTGCTGTCCATCTTCCACCCTCTGGTAGGTTCAGTTTCACAAAATACAGCATTTTAAATGAGGTGCAACTGATATGTATTCACTGCTTATCATCTTCCTCTTGCTCTACATCATTAAGTAAAGAAGGATTTTAAAAATACCGTATTTACCACTCACTCATATTGATTTTTGGTAAAATAGTTAATGCCTAACACAGAACTTGGCACACAGCAAGCACTAAATGAATAACAGTTGAGTAAGTGAATGCATAAATGAATCACTGAATGAAAAAATTGTGGTCCAAACTTATTTGTGTGTGGTGTCATCTTAGAAGGTAAATCAAAAGGTGAATTCAAGGACAGTTAGGGGAGAAATGCAGTGTAGTAGCTATCATGTCTATGAATCAAATATTAGCAAGTTTTCTCATTAACTTCTTAGAAGCTGTCTTTTATCTTAATCTTCCAAGAGTTAACTTTTATGTTTGTTATATTGACTGTCATTTAAGGTTTTTGTCTCTGTGTTTTGAGTTCTTTAGAGAAACAGTGCTATGCAGAAAATTCAAAAGCTGCCCTTAAGCTTTTAAAATTAAATATGAATTCATTTTATGATAAGAATATCAACTACCTATTCCTAATTTTTTAAAATTTCTAATGTATCTTATCTTCAAATACTAGCTTTGTTTTTTTGCCCTGGGCTTTCTGTTTTAAAACATTTAATATTGCTTATGAAAACAATTTCCGCTTGTTATGATCTTATTACATCTGTTTATAAACAAGATATATTTTCTTCTATGTTAGAGGATCCAGTAATCCCTACCTAATGAGGACTTTCAACATTTTCATTAAAGTTTGCAAGTATGAGGCCATCATACTATTAGGAAAATTGGATATAGTTAAAGTAGTTGACAAATAATTAAAATTAGTTCATGTAGCTGAAATAATTGAAAAGTTGAAAATTGGAAATAATGTAAATACTTTTAAAGAAATTAGCAAAGACTATTGTAAAGTTGACATTTAAATAAATTCTCATCATTTTCTTTAAAAGTTAGTGATATAGCTGAAAAAATCAAGAACACTTTAAATTGTGTATTTGATACAATAATTTTCCCAACAGGTGCGGTGTTCTTTTACTCTGAAATAAAATATAGTTTCATTATATTGAAAATTATTATTGAAAAACAATTAAGAGCAGAAAAGTTATTAATCTGCAACAAAGGTCTAGTTTGGTTATACTATCAAGTTTCTTAAATTTGAAGTCCTTTTTTCTAAGGATGGTTATAAGTGGCGATAAGAATACGTCCACACATACACAGATATATTCCTAGGAATTTTTTGTATATAATTTCATTGAAAAACTCTATTGCATTTATGCTGGATTTTTCCCTCTAAGCTTTCTAATTGGTATTAGTATATACTAATATATACATATATATTATTTTTAATGTCTTATAGCTACTAATAATTTCACATCAGTGTTAAATTATGTATAGCGCTTTTGAAAAGAAATTTTGAGGCAACAAGGACTTTCTTCCTCAGCCATTTCTTGGTGACCATTCTGTGTATGATATGTAACCTGTTGTGCTGCATAGAAAATACCAGATGAAGAAAGAGATGTAGGAGGAAAAAACTCTACTCCTGAGTTTCTGTAGATAAAAATAGATTGCCCATTCAAAGGTCAGTAGGTTTACTGAGTTCTTGCCAATGAGAAGGAAATGAATGCATTCTGGAGACAATGCTGCTGTGGATATTTTAAAGAATCTGCCCATTATCTGATTTACTTTATATGCTGATTTATGTGATATGGTAGTTTTTTATAGGGGTCCTAGTTTTATAAATCCTTGGTGAAATACCTACATTTTTCTAGTTTTGAGTTTATAAACTTATTTCTTCAAGGATCATATAGTAAATATTTGAGGCTTTGAGAGCCATATGGTCCCTGTTGCAACTACTCAACTCTTGTAGTGCAAAAGCAGCGATAGACAGATGTTAACAATGGACAAGACTGTGTTCCAATAACCTTTATTAATCACTGATTTATTTGATAGACTTTACTTCTATATAAAATAGTGCAAAGCCCCTCCATCACAGGTTTTCTCCATAGTATTTATCAAAATCAGCCACTAAACTCATTATATTTCTCTTAACAATGATGTTTATTAAAATGTTTAAGTGTTCTTGCATTTTAAACTTTTTAAAATGTGTTATATTCTCTAAGGGCATGCTAACCACCTCATTACTCAGCCTAACCACACTTTTGCCTTGGGGGGTTTTGTACTTACTTGCTTATGCTACATCTAAAAAATTTTTTGTATGAAAAGATTGGCAAACAAATGGAAATAAATGGAAAAAAAAATCGGTATTGTGGGAAGGACATTTTTTTTTTTTAATATACACACTTTTTTCTAAGCACTATTCCTTGTATGCCTTTCCCCTTTTCTCTCCCCCTCCCTCTTAACCTCAGATCTCTCAGGTGTTTATTGATGTCCAGTAGTTTTTTATTTTTATTTATTTATTTATTTTTGTCCAGTAGTTTTTTAAAAGTATTCTACATTACTGCTCTGTATGTCTGTATGTCTGCTATGTGTGTGTTCAGGATTTTTTTTTCTATCATTCTGATTTATAGTACCACACATAATTCTCAAAATCCCTCAATTTTGTTGAAAATGACTGCATTTCACCCTTCCTCATGGCTGCATAACTTTCCATAGTGTGATTATACGTCTTCCTTATCCAGTTGTTCAGAAGCAGACATTTTGCTTCCATGTCCAAGCTGTTGTAAATAATCTATGAGCATTATAGAACCTGTGGATTTTGTGTCAGTTCTTTCATATTCTTTGTATTTTTATATTATTTGTTTGCCAAGAGTAGAATTTGTGGTCATATGGTATTTCCAATTTTAATGTTTTAAGCTAAACTCAGATTGCTTCCTTATTGGTTTCACTAGTTTACGACCTGCCAAGAGTATAATAGGATTCCTTTTTCTCTGCATCCTCTCCAACACTTGTTGTGAGAAGTCTTACTAATATGTGCAATTGTCACGCTCATGAGGCCTACTCAGCTTTAGATTTATAATAGATGCCACTTTATCAGTGAAACCCTCCTCCATCATCCTATTATCATAGCAGTTCAATTCCGTACACATACTTTATATCTGACTTCTTACATAACTATTAGATATTAACTATTAGATAAAAGGACCAAGTCTTGTCTTTTTTCATTAGTATTTTATTAATACATGTCTCTTTGATGAACTCCTGAAATATATAATGTTATAATTCAATGTGTCCATCACTATTTGTTGTCTTCAAATAAATATGTAATTATACATTTAAATTTCAGGAGCAGAAAACAGTTCTACCTTCAAAGCCTGCAGTACCCGAAGTAATAGAAGACTTTCTCTGCAATTTCCTGATCAAAATGGGAATGACCAGAACTCTTGATTGCTTTCAGTCTGAATGGTAAACAATTTCGCCTATAAGTAGTTATCTAGAAATGTTAGCACTTAAAATGTACACTTTAAACCATCTTAAAAGTTCTAAAGTGACTCAGCTTATGCAAAATGGGTGAAATAGATGACATCTTTTCTTTTCCTACTACTGAAACATAAATTTTTATTAAACACCTTTTAAGAATATTCAAAGTAGATGATTTTTCAAAAATAAAGAAAATAGAAAATTTCCTAGAGTTTTATAATACTAAACTATTTTGTGAAATAGTTTCCTTATATATTTTGTCTAATTATTAAGAGTGTTATTTTCTGCCTTAGGCATCCTACTAAAAGTAGTTCTTTGCTTGTTTTGCTATAACAGAATGACTTGCTTTTCTCCACTCACCTGGTTAGTTGATTCTTTTTCAATAAGTATTCTTTTATTTAATAGTAAGTGGGATTATATTTTCAGATGATGCCTAAGTACAAGTTTACCTTGTTATGATTGAAATTTTATTAACTTATTGGCTATGAAAATTTGCAAGCATACGTAGTTCTTTGTATACTACTTAGTAATAGCATTAGACACATTTCCAAAGTCTTAACATTCCTTAAAGAAGTGTTACAAGTAACTGGATGTGTAAATATGTTTGATCTTTAAAATCCACTTCATATTATGTAGATAATTATTTGTATGATATGGGAGATGCTTAGTTTTTATGGACTACATTCTAATTTTAAGTATGGGGCAGTTTGTTTTTTCTACTACTTCAATAATGATGTAATTTTTACTTTTTGCTTTTTTAAAAAATTCTCATCTATTGAGATCATGCATATATGAGAAATCAGTTTCATAATATTAAATGATATGCCTAAATTAATAAATTTAATAGGGAGAGCCATGTTTTCATTAATGTAGTTTAGGAAAAAGAACAAGTTTGAAAGTAGAAAAATATTAGTTTCTATTAAGTCTGGAAATTGTGTTAATGGTTTTTATGAAAATATCTTTGAGAAATAATTATGAATGCATTATAAAGTATGCTTTCATAAACATGAATAGATGATTAATTTACAGTTTCAATGAAATGGAAGATTAATGTGCTTTAAGTGCTTTTTTCTATTGAAGAATGTATATTAGTCCTTGTAGTGATTATGTGTTTGACCTGTCTAAACTGTGAAATGATCCCCTTAGAGAAATCTAGAACTTCATAAAATCTTAAAAATTACTTGTTTTTTTGTTATATCTTTTTAGATTTAACATTTTTAAAAAATAATTTAATTCGAATATTGTAACCAAATTTTTGTTCTTCTATAGAGAAACTGTTTTACTCACCCTCCACTGTTAATGCCCTTTTGTTCCCTTCCTTTACCACCTTCTCCCTCAGCCTTGTTACTTTAGGTAACCATTATGTTCTTTTACCAAGTCCAAGATTTAGCAATTTGAATTGAGAAAAAATTTCAGGAAATTACAATAGTATTAGGATTAGTAGAAGAAACACAACAAAATTTACCATTTAGCATAGCATGACAACTGTGAAATAAAATTTGTATGATTCAAATAATTTTATCCTTATTCTAGCCCAGTTGAAGTTTAAACTGTACTGGATAGTTTTATTTCAAAAGAAGCACTTTGACTTTAATCAGAAACCTTTGCCCTTTATATATAGTAAGATGAGAGAAATATTAAATATATAATTTATATAAATTTTATTGTGGAAAAAAGCACATAAATAATTTCTGCGAAATCATTTATTCTTAGAAAAGGTGACAAAGCAGCTTTCTTCATTCTTAGCTTTTAAACAAACAAAACAGCAAAACAACCCCCTCCCACCCTCAGCAAGAAAACTTGCAACAAGATTCAACTGGTGTTTTTTTAATCTTCAAACAGGAATAGCAATAAATCCTTTAAATTCTGGGCCAGCAAACAGGCCTTAGGCCAAAACCTGTCCTGTCTCCTGTTTTTTGTAAATAAAATTATTTTGGAACTTAGCCATGACCTTTCTCTTAGCTATTGTTGAAGATTGCTTTCATGCTGTAACAGCAAAGCTAGTCACAATGCAGACCACATGACCTGCAAAGCTTTTTTGGACAAATTCTAATTATTTATTTTTGGCTATTTACAAATAAAGATCTTATGAATGTATTATATATATATTATATGTATATTTCTATATATACATATATAGGCAAATATAGTTGGATTTTTTTCTGTGAACTCAAGAAGTGTCCATTGTAGGTTTAGTCAATACTATTTTTAGCTTCATTTTGAAAGTGTCCTGAAGACAATGATAGTTTTCATGAGGGCAAAAATAAGGAAGGGTTTAAAATGAAGAAAATAAACACCTGTATTAGTGCCTGTGCCATTTATCTCCTTTCTTCCACTGCACCATTTTGCACACTAACACTTCAATCTTTAATCACTTTATTTGTGTGTTCTCTTCTGAGATAAATATGAACCATTTTCTAAATATGGATAAAATAGTGAATTATGACTAAGTGGTTATCTATTGATGTTTTATAAACTGTGCTAAATATTACTTAATTTGATTTCATTATCTTAACCTTCTGCATATGCTGCAGAGATTCTCTTTTTTATATCAGATAAATCACATAGAACATGGCTATTAAAGTATATTAGTAAATTTGGACTTGTAATATAAAATAAAAATTTGAACTTGTAATATAATTAAAGCTTAGCTTATCTATAGCTTGCATCTAAATGCAGGCTTTGTAGGGAGCTCTTTTTATAACTGTTATTTATTTTATATATATTACATTATTTTTCACTTTTGTACAGTGTATATTCTCATCCCGGTAAAATTCCCATCACCAATTCACCTGTGCACCATCACCATAGTCCCTTGTGCTCTTCCCACCCATTTTGTTCTGTCTCCCTCCTCCTCTCAGGAATGTCTCTGATTTATAGCTGTCTGTTGATTTTGATTTTTAATTTATTATAATTAATTTTTCCTTAATCCCTTATTTCTTTCCTCTATATTCCTCCTCTAATTGAAACTCTCTGATATTTTTACTTTTCTTTCTGACATTTCACTGAGCATAAACCCTTCTAGCTCCATCCATGTTGCTGCAAGTTGCATGAGTTTATCTTTTTTGACTGCTGTGTAATATTCCATTATGTATGAGTACTGCATCTTCTTGATCCAGTCATTTATTTTTGGGCATTTGGGTTGTTTCCATAGCTTGCCTATTGTGAAAAGTGCTGCGATAAACATAGGTGTTCAGGTAATAACTTATAACTTGATGTTTTTCTATGCTCCGATTCTTTATTTAGTTTTATGAATTGCTATGTATGATTAAAATTATTGAAGTCTCTAAATGATTCTCTGATGTTTCTTCTTATTTCACTGAGAATATAAAAGAGTAGTTGCATGATTTCTGCTTCTTTCTTTACTGGCCTGTTGCTTCTCTTTTCAGACATTTTCTTTCCCTCTCATACAGAGATGGAGCTATAGTCTTTTAATGCCAAACTGTCAAACTCCCAGTTCTTCTCACCTGCTCAAGGACATTGCTTCTGTAATTCTTCTTTATCTGTGCTACACTGCATTTTACCTACTCTTTGCTAAATTATTCCTGTGAGCATATAGACATAAAATAGTATATAAGATATCTTGTACAAATAAAAATAAAACAAAAAAGTCACTCTGAACTCCTTCTCCTCTTCTAGATTCATCTTGATTTCCCTGTCTCTCAGCATAGCTTTTCTGATGTGCTTCTTTTTAATGCATGTTCTTCAAAGAGTTATTTTGCTACCTCCTCATTTCCTACTCTCTCATACCTGCTCTAATCTCCAGGATCCTACTGAAGCATTTTTCAGTGACTTCACAGTGCCAAGGTCACTGATTGATCTTCAGTAATATTCTTATTCATTCTCCTTTCTGCATCTGTCACTATTGTTTTTCTCTTCCTTTTTGAATCATCACTTAGTTTCCTTGGTCCTAAGCCTCAACCCTTTCACATTCTTTCACTACTTACGTGGTCTCCTTTGTTTAATCTTTATTTGTAGTATTTTCTTCTTTTTCCAGTCTTGAAACAATCTGGACTTATTTATTTCTCTCTTTACAAATACTCCCCAATGAGGCTCATTCATTCTGTGACTTGAATAGTGTATGCTTACTCCCAAATTCAAATCCTCCCTTTTTCCTTGAATTCTGTACATATGTGCCAATATTCATCTATGCTTGAACGTCCACTAGGCATATTGCATGTAAAATGAATAGAAACAATTCCTTGGTTTTTCCGACCACCCAGCTCTTTCTTCATTTTTCACCATCTCAGTAAATGACTATTACTCAGCTGAAAACCCAGGAGTCATTTTTGGCTTTTTCAGTAACACCTGATAGCTGATCTCTTGAGAGCCTTGTTTGTGCTACTGTTACTGCATATCCAGAAGGACCCCATTTCTCATAATCTCCACCATTACCAGTTTTATTCAAGCTACCATTCTCTTTATTGGACTACTGATTGTAGCAACCTCCTAACTAGTTTCTCTGATTCCATTACTCCTCTTGAATTTCTTCAAACAGAACCAGACTAATTCAAAACATAAATAAAAAAATACATAAGTCCGGTCATGTCACTTCTCAAAACCGTCCCATTGTAATCTGATTGTGAGTAAAATAGCACTCGTGTCTCTGGCTCCTTGCTGTCTTCCTGAGCCATGTCTCAATCCTATCTCCCTTGCTCAAGTAATTGATTTAAGCTCCAACTATTCCAGGTATACTTGCTTTTTGCTCTTTCTTGTTCATGCTAGATACCTTTTTGTCTCAGGCCTTTCCATTCACTTTTTTATCAACTACAATGCTCCACTTTCATGTCCACGTGCCTTAGTCCATCATTTCCTTCAGGGGTCTGCTTAAATATCACTTTGTGAGCCAGATATTCTTTGACCACCCATGTATGGCATCACGTGTGTGGCACTCACTCTCCATTTCCATCTCTAAAAAAACCATCCATCTAGCCTGCTTTATTTTACTTCAGAGAACGTGTCTCCATCCATTCTAAAATGGAAATATCATTGGATAGAGACTTGGATCAACATTTTGTTAATTTCAGCAGTGTCTAGATTAGTGTCTGGAACATAGGAGATATTTGGTTATATTTTATAGACCATGATATTAGAACCTAGCAATTCATTAGTATTTATTATAACTATATTATGAATGTTAACATTTTAATTTATAAAAGTAATATTGGGACTAGTTAGTATAAACATTCCTTAAGACTTATTGCTATATAAATTAGGTCATTTTAGTAGAAATAAACAACATAAAGCTTTTTGTTTGATTTTATCCTAGGTATGAGTTAGTACAGAAAGGAGTAACTGAAGTTAGAGATGCTGTTCCAGATGTCTACACCCAGAATATGCTTTTAGAAAATGAGAACAAAAATTTGAAGAAAGACTTGAAGCACTACAAACAGGCAGCTGAGTATGTTATTTTTTTTTAAATGACTTATCTTTCTATTTATTATGGACTAAGTTTTGAATGACGCTAACCTGGATGGATGGTGGCTAATGAAAGAACCAAAACTTTACTTTTAGAGAACTGAAATATTTAAATATTTCAATTATAAAAGACTTCATTGGCAAAATAATTGAACAAATGACCAGAACTCACACTCTTATAATTCACCAAGTGTGGTTTCAGGGTTTGTGTAGTAGATGGTTAATTTCTTACATAATATTCACTTCCTTATGCATTTTTATAACTTTTCATTTTTTGTGAAATCTCCTGTGAGGATAAGTTAATTCCTGAAATAATAAAATTATAGAAAGCAGAGAGGAAGCAAGGAGTTAGTATGTTCCTCATAGCGGAATTTCAATACTTGAAAATTCCCCAAAGGAAACTCTTATTTTGTAATTTCCGAGCATGAATTTATGCACAGAGGGGAAACAACAATAACAAGCCAAATCTCTGTGAATCTTTCTTTCTTTCTAGAATTAATGGAAGACTTGCAATTTTCAGTGAACTAATTTGGATAAACAGTGTTATTCTGGCAAAGACAACTATGTGAATGTGTTGACTTGATTTGAGTCTATTCATCTAAGACTAGGTTAGATGAAAAATCAGTGCTAAGATGGAGAAGAGACAGTGCATGCTTAGTTCATTCATATTTATTAAACACATATAAAGGGAAGCTTTCTCCATTTAAAAATCGTATTAAAGTAAAAATTGAATTAGCAGAACCACCATATGAAAAAAATATTTTTAGGATCTCTTAAGAAAATTTAATTCAAAGACAAGTCTTTTAATTGCAGAAGTGAAGACGACATTTAAAATAAACTCCTACTTGTAAAAGATGGTAATGTATAAGAGATAATTTGTATGGTCATTTATTCAGTTCTTACATGCTTATAGAAATATTTTTGTAACTATGTATTGCACTTGTAAGTTTTATATGACCTATGTGTGTAGTATTTGGCATTTTAAATTCTAGATAGAACTGTATGGTGAGCCACAAAATAATATTACTAGAACCTGCGTTCTCTCGGTACTGAGTTAATTTCTCAGAGTGGTTCGCACTGTGGTGCGTGATTCTCACTGTGATTTTGCATAGACAACTAATGGCTGCTCTGGGAACTGGGCACAGCAAATCTTTTGGAGTGTGTCTGGCATACTTTTGATCTCCTTTGAATGTTTTGAATTTGCTAATTTTCTTTTGAATAGATATAGCCTCTTTGTACAATGAGTTTTGTTCTAGTGACATTAAATAATCATTGTTGATTCATGGTTACTTATTGAATGCTAAATTTAAAAACTATCATTAAAAACATATAAACTACTACCCATGCAGATTATTAACTTAATGTAACAGTAAACCATAATTAAAACAGGTATCACTCAAATGAAATCTGTTTCTTTTTTTTGTGTTTCCTAAAATAACATTACTAAATGTTTATGAAAATTATTACAGTTAATGAAATATAGTTTTAGTCTTTTTTTACCTAATTAAAAAAATTATTGAGGTAATATTGTTTTACAGCACTATATGTGATTCAGAGATAGAGTTTACATACCTCTTCCGATGTATGTATAATTTAGTTTCACTGACTTATGGTTATTCTCAATTCTATCTCACTTGATATAATTAAATTTTAACAAAAAATAGAAAAGGAAAATTATTTATTTGCTGTGATCTACTTACATGGAAAATTTGCAGGAAAGGAGTTTGACCAACAGTCAATGCCTAGTATATATTTTGTTGAATAACTATGTAGCATATTGTGCTTTAACAGCACGTTTTGGCAGGGCATGTCCCTGCCACCTAATTCTGTTGGCTGCATTCACAACAAATGGAAAGTGAAGTTTTGTTAAAACTTCCCCAAACTGCGTGCATCTTATTACAGACTCTAATCAGGTTCTTCAGTTTGACGTGTATGGATATTTTCCCACTAGAATTTAGGATGAACATGGGATTCCTTTTACTGAATTTAACTTATGATTTTCCTTTTCAGAATTAAAGCTATTTCTTGAAACAATAGATGTGTTGATATTAAATACCATTCTAATAGTTAATGTTTAAATGAAAGAGTCAAGCTATAGATATGTTATATATTGTTTTGTATCATATTAGTAGCATTTAATGATGTGTCAGTAAGAACCAGGGAATTCATATAGGTATAAGCTAAATAATTATCTTTTTTTAAAACTAGATTTATTTAACTGTATTCAACATCATCTGTAGTCCCCAGGGAGTTCCCACCACCATTTCACCCGTGCACCATCACCTCACTCCTTTGTGCTCTTTATAATTATCTAGGAGAAAGCTGCCCTAGACATAATACTGAACTTAAGTTCAACTACCTTGCTTCCATTATTCTACTACTTATTAACTCAGTTTTCTTATTGTTAAACTGAGAGTAATTATAATTAATATTATATATCCTAGGGAGTGATATGATAATTAAATGAGACAATCTGGATTAAAGAGCTGTGTAAATCACAAAGTACTTTGAAAATGTCAGCTATTATTATCAATGGCTCTAAAGGCTGTCTTCCCTTGATTTTTAAAAATTATCACATCATTAAGATTTTTGAAATTCAACAATGATGAAGCATGAAGAAATGAAAGAGGAAAATCTTTTACTCTAAAATATCATTTGAACTGTTATAATTAAAGCAAGAGTTATCTGTTGTGTGCATTTCAAATTAAAGAATTTTCTCTAAAAATTCTGGCTGCAAATTTAGATTATCTTCTAAAATATAAAGTTTGGGAAATAACTGGAAAATTTTCTGTAGATATTTTTAAGGTGAAATATGATTATTATTTAAGGTGAAATATGATGATGTCGAATATAGTTAAATAAATCTAATTTTAAATTATTAAAATATTTATAGTTATATTAAAAGTTAAAGTTTATTATATACTAGATAGTGGAGAAGAATGACATTGTTTGATATTCTTTCTTAGAAAATGAAACTATAACTGTGTTTTCTATTCAAATATAGACCAATTGTTTTTTTAAATGCAGAAAATTTAGGATTTAAGTGGCCTACCACACACTTGCTGTTGGTTAAATTAAGACTAGAAAGCATATCTTAGAGTTATAGCATCTTTTGAGATTAAGATACTATTCAGGAACCCTGTATTATTTGTCAGTTGACATGCCATACTGTTCACCTTGTCTTAGGTGAAGAAGAAAATATTGTTTTATTATCAGGAAGCTGTTTGATATTGGTTTCTCTTGATTGCATTTTACCTCTTATCACATAAGCATTGCAGCTATTCTCATTGGTTGGTTTACTCCTAAAAGAACTTATACTTTAATATTTTGTAATATGGTTTTCACCCCCCCCCCCCCCTTACTCTGCTCATTGTGCATGCTGTTTTCCATTCCTCTCCTCCCTCAGCTGCTGTGACGGCATGCTGCTTTGCTTTTCCTTCTGTGGGTCTTCAGAAAAATCCTGAAAAATGCAACCTGTCATTTTCCTTCATTATTTTTAAAATAGTACTTTTAATCTTCTAATTATTAATACCAGGGTGCCTTTCCTTTTTTTTTTTACCTCCACACTATTCATGATTTTAAGATTGTTGTCCAGTAAGATAGCTACCTATTTTTATGTGCACTATTAGATCATTCCTTTTTCCTTTTCAAGATCATTTGACTAGTCTAGGTCTTTTGTATTGCCATAGAAATTGATAGTCAGTTTATCAATTTCTGTAAAAAATATATGAATGGGATTTGGCTTGAGATTGAGTTTGTGAATACTTGATGCCCTCATAAGTTTTAGTCTTCTATTTATGTGGCATCTCTCTCCATTTATTTATGTTATCTTTAATTTCATTCTATATATTTATGAAGGAGCTAGAAATTTATACTTTTTCTATCCAATTATTTAATGTATATAATATTTGTTACTTTGTGAGCTGTGTAGAATAAGAACTGGGTCTTGTGTCAATGTACCCTGAGTCTGTTGTTATGCCTGGCAAATAGGAGCGTAAGTGAAAGTGTGCTATTAACATTTTTGGTCTTTAGTTAAGCTTTTAATAATTTTTAACATAGTTAATTGATGATTTTTACCCCTTTCATAACATTCCTTTTGAGTAGACATTATTTTCCTTTCATGATGGGAATTTAAACAACTTTCTGTTAAGGTAAGTCTTATCCCATTTAGAGTGCTATCTTCTTTTGCCAGGCTTTTTATGTTCATGAACCATAATGCAGACCAGAAGAGGTTTGTTGAGACTCTTAAAGATTTGATAGAAAATAATACTAGCTGGTATTAATAATTAGAAGATTAAAAGTACTATTTTAAAATAATGAAATAGTTTAACCCTATGCAGGAAAAAATGGACATAATGAAAACTAAAATGAAATGGCAGTTCATATGAGGAAAACTTAGGTGTTTTATGCAGGGACCCTTACTTTGACATACAAAATTCTTATCTAAATAAAAGTATAACCCAGGAAAACAAAACCAAAATTTACTTCTGCAAAAGGTAAAAGAGTGCCTAGTTTTTCTGAAGATCCATTTAATTTAATGACTTCAGAAACAAACACTGTGGAAATAAAGATAATAATGGGGCCCATAAAATTTCATGCTTTGGTGTTTAGGTAATTGCTTGTTAAATTAAGAAGGTATTTTCTCTGGACATGTATGTACCCCCTCTTTTTTTAGCTAAGAATTTAGTGAAAGTTTTCTTCTACTGACTGAATTCCATTTTGACAATCTCACAATTACTTCAATATTAATTTTAGTTGATTACATTTGTTAACTTATAATCAATTGAGGCTAATAAAGTATTGCTAACTACATTGTACTGTTATAAGAAATTACTTTATTTAGAAATATACACATTAGAATGGTCCTTGACAATGATATACTATCTTGACAAGTATAGCTAAACAAGGAAATGTTTATATGTTTCCTTTTGTCAAATTATGCTAACAAAATGACCCAGTAAGTTCATCATTAAGCCATTACTCCAAGCTATTTTATTTAATGAAGTGTTTTTCAACTAGGGATATTCAACTAAAATATTTTTAGAGCATACTGTTAAATCACATATGTTAAAACATGAAATTTTTAATAGTGCTTTTATAGTAGGTATACATAAAAATCATATACCTTAATATTTTATGCTTTAGCTGTAGATTTTAATATTCTGGTTGCTGAAATGAATGTCAGATAGCATTCTATAATCTTATTAAGAAGCATGTATGAAAAATGTCCTTTGTGATATACAATTTTAAGTAGAATGTTTCACTGAACAACTCTTAACTTCACTGTATGTGAAATAGAATTTCTATGTTTGGTGTCTTATAATAAACGGTTTTTAAAATGCAAAATAGTCCACAAATGTAATGAGAAGATACCGTGTAGTTAAAAATATTAATTGCTTATATGAATATTTTAGACTCTAGTTTTAGAACAGCTTTTATTTTCATTTTATTTAGCAGATGGGCAGTAGGAAGGTCATAATAGAAGAAGCATCACCATGAAATGAATTTAAATTGTTTCACCGAGTAGACTTCATTTGTGCAAACAGAAGCAAGCCCCTGAAAACCAATTTAATGGTCAGAAAACTTTAAGGTCTAATACTTCAATCAATTCCTATGCTTTCTTTTCTGGGATGAGTACAAATAGGCTTTTAAATGTATATTAGAAAAGTGAGTGAATGCAATACTGCACATTTGTGGTTCTGCTTAAGAAACTTTGCAGCATTATTTTCCTAAGTATTTTAAACATCTTAAAGGTTTACATTTCAGATAAGATATAACATAAGTTTATATATATATATAATTCATCAAGTTATTGAAGACAGGATAGTTTATAGACTCAAAATAGATGTTCATAAGTTTAAATTATTTTATAAGAATGCACAGCATTATTAATAATCATAAATCCTGATATTTTTGTTCCATTTAAAATGTTTACCTAGTACTGGTATGCCTCCTTTTTAAGGAAGGCATATCTAGCTATTAGAGGAATTAAGTATATCTGGTCTACTATACTAAACAGAAATAATAGTATGATGTTGAGAAGATCAAGATTACAGTAACGTTCATTGAGAATATTTTTTAATTTATGCATACAAGAACTGGGGTATAGGCCAAAGGTGTGGAGGTTTGGGGGAGGTGAAAGGATTCACCAGAGACAGAATGGGGAGCAGAACAGGCAGACCCACTGGAGCACACTGCTGAGGGGAGCAGTGGGCAAGACAGGTGAGGTCTGCTGTGCCATGTGGGTTAGCTTCCTGACTGGGGATCAAACTCCTGTTGTAGTGGCAGTGATAGCTTGATAAATGCTGAAGTTTAACCTTTTGTGCTACCAGGGAGGCCCTCATTGAGAATTCTGTGTATAAGGCAATAGTGTGTGTTTTTTTCTTCTGTTTTAATTACAAAATATTCCACTTAACCATTTGTTTTTTTCCAACCATTGTTCTTAAACTCTCTCTTCATTTACTACTTTTTAGATTCATTGTGATGGCAGAGAGGAGCCCTCTTCTTTTGATTCACTTTTATTGACACGGAAGGCTAAACCTGGAAAAACAGATTTTTCATTTAGTATTTGCCATATTCCTAGGATGATTTTTCAAGATTACACACAGGCCAGAGGTGTGGGGAGGGTGGGTGAGAACAGTACTACGCTCAACCCCTTGAAACACCAGGGAGGCCCAAGAGTACATATTTTTGTTGACAAATTATATCTTCAAATTTGTTGGCTTGGTGAAGTTGAGGGTGACACGGGATGGAATATGAATATTATGACGCATCCTTTACATGTGATGAAGACTATGACGTTGCCAGTAACATAATGAAAATACAGGTCATCCAGTTAAAAGTGGAGGAAGTAGAGGAGAAAGAGAGACAAAGAGAGAAAGAGAGGGGGTTGGGGGAGGGGAAGAGGTGGGATAAGACACTTTTACTATGTGCCACATGTAACTTGGTCATGCAGTAAGAAGTCTGACTGATCATAAAATGCTCTGTCAAGAACCTGAAGAGCTCAGCTCATCCCATGTCTTTGGCATATCCCAGTCACTGCTATTCAGTGATTGCACTGATAAAGCTCCTAACGCATAATCTGTCTGTGTGCATTTATTTTATAAGTATTTGAATTTGAAATGCTGTGATATGGAGGAGTATATTTATTCCATGTGATCCTCTCGTGAGATGCCAGCACTATTAACTCAGTTGATCTATTTTCCAGAATGTGAGTCTCAATGCTGTAACATTTTGTCAGCTAAACCAAGACTGTTAGATAGCTACTTTTTCATTATAACTTATATTTTACATTATTATAGTGAAATGGACTTTTGCTGTAAAGTAGGTGAAACATACCCATTAATTTTTCACATACAGTTTGGGCTTAGAATACTCTAATTTTATGCCATATAGTCAATTGAAGAATGAGTTTGTAATATAATTCTGGATTGAGGAACTTTTTCATCAAGTTGCCATTTATTCTAGTACTATGATGTATAGGTGGTGTATTTCTCTCATATGCATTACCAAAATAAAGTCCTGGTTTTCCAGAAATTATATTTTTCTAAATTTTTAGAAGTAAATAGCCCAACATATTAAATACATTTAACCCTATGTTAAAACAAGTTCAAATTACAGTTTGTAATTATTTTCTATATCTGTAATTAACTTTATTCTGTTTATGTGTGTTTGTATTTCAATTTTGTAAACATTGTCTTTGGAAGTAGATGGAGTATAAGTTATTTTGACAACTGACCTTTAATTTCCCTTTACTTAATGAAATGTGGATAAATACTGTTTTTGGAACTATTGATTTGCCCCATTTATCCCCTTTCCTAAATATATTATGTTGCTTGGTTCTTCAGTGAGAATTATAACAGTTTATTTGTTTTTCAATTAACTTTTGAATTATTCAAAAACTATATTTGAACTGATGACTAAATTGCTCATTTCTTAAAGAAATGAGCAGTGATTTTTAAAGTTGTTAACTGTTGTTACCATTTTATTATAGCAAGGCTAGAGAAGATTTGCTGAAGTCTCAGAAAGAGCGTGATTTTCATCGAATGCACCATAAGCGAATAGTCCAGGAAAAAAACAAATTAATTAATGACCTCAAAGGGTAAGCTGCTAATATTCATTGGCATATAAAATATTTTTTAAATTGGTGTTAAGCAACTTGGCCATGACAGAAGGTTTTGGGTAAAGCTATTCAATTAATATTTACTGAGCATCTGGTGTGTATCAGGCACTGTATTGTGATTGAAATACAAAGGTAAGTTCAGGGCCTTAGTGTTAAGGCCCCCAGGGGCTGTTGGGATGTATGATGGGAGAGAAGTGAAACAGAAGTAGAATACTGTAGCATACTGCTTTGTCGCTAGCCAAGAAGCTGTTCAAACAGATTCGAGTGTGACAGTTTTCTGAAACCTGTTTCCAGAGGAATTTGACTCTAAAATATGTATGAACTAACAGTGAGGGGAGTGAGCTCTGCCAAGTGCTCTGGGAAGATGGTGCATCCTGTGCAAGTCCTGAATGAATCTGACATGTTCATAAGTTGTGTAAAGTCCAGAGGAAGAGAGAGCAAAGTGACAATGGAGTTGGACAAGGGTGAGGCATATATGCCGAGTGCTTTTGATTCTACTTTCCCTTTCCTCTCCCAACAAAATCAAACACATTAACTAAAAACAAGAAAATAATTTATAATTTTAAACTATAATTCTCCTTTATTGGTTCTAAGACTGTGCTGGCCAGTAAACTTTCTGTGATATTATAAATCTTCTATATTTGCCCTATCCAATACAAGTAGCCACTAGTCACATGTGCTGTTAGGAATTTATACAGCTAGTACAACTGAGGAATTAGATTTATAATTCAATTAATTTAAGCTTAAGTTTACATTTAGGTCATGGCCTGGCAGAGCATGGTAGGGACCATAATGATCATTGTCTTAATAGGTGATTGCATTTATTATGGGTATTATTTTTTAGTTATTGGCTGTTCCATGGAGCTGCAGTATCGGTGTAGTATCAAACTTAGTAATTCATTAAAAGCTAGAAGATATTTTTAATGTTTTTTCTTAAACTGAACCTTTGGAAAAATAAAGCTTTAAAAGAGCGGTTACATTAGCTAAAAAAGGAGACCTTGAGAATGTTTATTCTTTGACTTTAATAATTTTATTAAGCTTCATATTTTGTTCCATTTTTTAACTTTGTGAGACTGTTGTGTATCTGAAAAATTCAGACAAGAATTTTCAAAATGAATTGTTTTCCTTTTAATGTAAACATTAACTGCACAGTACAGTATGGTGATAAGAGCTGGAATTCTGGAGTTCACAGGCAATGGTAGTCTAGCTCCACCATTTACACCTTTCATGACTATAAAAATTTTGTTTCTAACCTTGTTAAAATGGCGATAATGTATCTTGGAGTGATAGATATCAAATAACAGTGTTTGGAGCATAATAGGTAGTAAATATTTTGTATATATCCTAACACTGAAAATGTGGATTGAATATATCCTGCTTTCTCTAGATTCCACCCCCCCACACACTTTTTTTTTTAAATAAAGCTTTTTATTTAGAACTGGATTTATATTGTTTTTTTGTTTTAAAAAGCCGTTCTTAAATTTGGGAATTATTGTAACTTGAGACAATAAGAAGGCCTGTGTCTTTGTAAGAGTCTTTAGAGGTAACTAAGCTTTTACTTGTCCAAAGATAAATAATTGCTGTGCTTAAAGCGAGGTACCTGATACTTGCCCAGAGGAAAAGCCTGATAGTTCTTAGTACTTTCTGTGTGTGTCAGATATGCCCTACACACACACACACACGTACACACACACAGAGTGAATTTGAATCATAACACAGGTTTTACTTGATTCTCATCCTATGAGAATACAAGCCAGCTTCTGTACTTAAGTATAGGTTGCTGACAGTCTGAGTTTTTTGTATTCAGTTGTGGCAGTTGAAAAATGGTTGTACACTCTTGTTCTTTGATGTTCTGCACTTTGGTAAATTGTGGGGTTTTTTTGGTGTGTTTTGAATTTTTTTTTTCTTTTGAGACTGTGGCCTGTGTTTAAAAATATACCACTATATGAAAAATACTATTACAGTTCATATCATGAAAAAATTAAGTATTTTCAGATTATAATCTTTTTGTAATTCTAAAGGGGTCCTCAAAAATAAACTCATGTTGTAATATGACTACACTTGGATTATATCCAGATAGCCTTTATTTTAGTATTTAATCATTAAGAATAATATCTCCACTTAGCTATCTGAATGAATCCCTAATGAGTTCTTTCCAACCTTCTGATATAAAATCTCAGTGATATCAGAGTGACAGAAACACTAGTCATGAAGTTAGTCACCAATGAATAACTTGTTTAGGTAACATTACATTGCATATTGAATCAACTGTAGGAAGAATTTCTTTTAATTGAAGAAACATTGTATTGTAATATTATATTAGCTTCAAGTGTGCATTGTGGAACTTCAGCACTGCTAAATGCGCATTCTGATTCCTACACCATTGTTCTGCTTGTTCCAATTTTATCCACCTTTCCTACACTCTTCCCTTGTGGTGACCAACAGTGGTCTTAGAGTCTAAAAATTTATATTTGGTTTTTCAGTTCATCTGTTTTCACTATCAACCACATGTGAAACAACCTTATGGTTCTTTTCTGTCTTTGTATGGCCTATTTCACTAAGCTGAATAGCCTTTGCTCCACCAGAGTATTGCAAATGGTGGGATATCATCTGTTTTATAGCTAAATACTATTCCATTCTTCAGTCATTGGTCACATGTTTCCAGTTCTTGGCTATTGTTAATGCGGCAATAAATATGGAGTGTATACATCTCTTAGAATTTCTGTTTTTTAATTTTTCAGGTAAATACCAAGAAGTAGAATAACTAGATCATTTCTGTTTTTCATTGTCTGAGATAGTTCCATACTTCTTTACATAGATTTACAATTCTACCAACACTGAATAAAGTTTCCCTTCTCTCCACATTCTCCATGCTTATTTTGCCTTGTCTTGAGATGGTGTCTCATTATTTCTTTGATTTGCATTTTTCTAATGATAAGAGATGATGAGACTCTTTAGATATACTCATTGACTGTTTGTATGGGGAAAAGTATTTTTGTAGTCATACTGTAGACTCTGAATTCTCTGTCATATTTTACCCAAATATTTCAATTATGTGTCCTTATTTTCTTACTAGGAGTCAACCTTTGTCTTTCTGTAAATTGTTCAACTAAGTTTTAACTAGTTGATTTTTACCTAGAAATTTACAGTATGTCCCATTTAACATCGAATGTCTTATAAATTTGCTTATTTTCAGAATTATCACTACCCCAAACTAGACTTATAGGTAACTGAATGGTAAAATGCTTATGGAACTTACAAAAATATAATCTTTCAAACTGACTATGTAGAGGGTTTCTCTAAATGTTTCCTTGTTATATTTAGTCAGTCCTGTGTGTTCTATGTGTAACTTTTTGGACAGAGTATAATCATGTCATATCTCTTGAATGAGTAGGTGTTAACATCATTAGATAAAGGAAATGTTGTGCCATCAAGAATAATAATCCTTCATTTGTCCACATATTATAGTACACATTGTTTTGGATATATAATTATTTACCTGAATATGGATTTATAAATGTATATGGAAATGTATAATATGTAGCAAATAGTACTTATATACTAAGGACATTAAGAGGAATGGTGAATAGAATTATACATGCTACTTACATTTTATTTTGTTGGTCTTGTTTGCATTATGTTCATATATATAAATATATAAATATATAAATCTTATAAACATATATATATGTATTTGATAGCAAACCAAAACATTAAAGTTCATATGTAAATTCTTATGCTATAGTTTTATTGCTATCATCAATGAAGTATAATTATAAATAATGTCAAGGGAAGTATGACTTATAAATCAAACATTTTCATAAATAGTACTTAGTTTAAAAATGAAGACTGTTTTAATTTTAAATAGAAACAAAATTTACATTACTTGAAGAAACTTTTGCTTTGGGTAGTGTCAGAGTAACTGGTATAAACTAACTTTCTAATTCATGTTAGACTAGCTGTCTAACTGTAATGAACTAAAAAAAAGGGACAACATTTTTAACATTTTTCTTTTTGATGCTGGGAAATGGGAAGAGCAAAGCTGTGATGTCTAAGAGGAGGAGAACACAAAGTGAGCAGCATGATCATCCCCAGTCTTTGCCTGGAAGTACTTTCTAGGCAATAGTAAGATCGGGTAGAACCCAAGGAGAACACAGTATTCTTGATAAACTGAGGAGACAGAGGCAGATCATAGCTCCCCAAGAAGCTGGAATTTGCAGAACAGAGTACATAAAAAAGGGAGTACATGAAAAGGGAATACATGGAAATATCTGCATTTTTTTCCCTCTAGTTTTGACCAAATACTAAGTTGTAGAAATTAATAGTGAGAGAACATGAGACCTGTAAAGAACATCTCCTTGTGAAAATGTGAACTTATTACCAGTCAAACATGGTGATTTTGGAGGTTACAGATTTAGGAGTTCTGACCATTTACAAAGGAGGAACCTTACTGAATGAATACTCTGAACACTCAGTTGAGATCTTCAATAAACAAGGAGCTGCTTTGGTTATGCCTTAAAAATTCTGAAATGTCAGCTTTAAAAGGCTGAAGCTAATCTACCATTAATTGTCTGCCAGAACAATGTTTTTTAAAGGAAGATAACAAAATTTAATTTTAATATCTGTGTTCAACATGCAATAATAGATGTAATATGTAAATATATTTATAAATATGTAAGTAAACTATATGTGTAAAGAACCAGGAAGATGTCTTGTAACTAGGAAAAAATAGAACCAGAACTACTGATGACAGAGATAATAGTATAAGTAGATGAGGACTTTCAAACAGCTTTTAAGAAATGGTGTTAAAGAAAATGAATATAATGAGTGAACAGTTAGAAAACTTAAATGGAAACTATAAACACATATCCAAATGGAAATTCTTGGACTGAAAGACATATGTTTGCAATGAAAAACTCTCCAACAGAAAAGATGAAAAAAAAGAACAGAATATCAGAAGAAAAAAATGACTAAAAATAAATAAATAGACGCTGTAGTACAATTTCAAGTATCTTATAATGTTAAGGGAGAGACTGGGGTGGCCTCCCCATTTTGATAGCTTACTCCAGCATCCAGTTACAATTCATATCATTCACCCAAGGAATCGAATTGATCACTGGGTAGATACAAGAACCATATAAACTCACTTTAAGCCAGACTTTATCTATAACCCTGTAAAGCCTCCTTTAACAGGGAGTAATGGTGTTTCCTCATTTTCTGAATATGAATAACTACCTAAAATATCTTTATCCAGTGTACAGTCTCAAAAGTAATTCTGTGGATGAACAGATTATCCTCATAGTATATAATTGCTACTGTGTTTTGGAGTCCTACTGCTCGCCAGATGCTCTGGTGTTTCCTGTGCTGAGAGCTGGCCATCCCTTTTACCAAGTATCAACCCTAGCAGTGAGTTTATCTCATCCACTCACGTGCTTGCTGGTGTGTAAAATCCCATGTTTCAAAAAAATGCTTCAAAGTCAATGAACTATTGTTTATCTCATTTTACAGACTTTTAAATCTGTTACTTCAAAACCTAGTCTCTGGGGTACTCTTCTGGTTCTTGTTAGTACAGGCTGATTTATTCTTGCAGCGGTTTGGTTGTATTGTCCCTTCTTCCTTATCAGATTAGTTGTCAGTCAGGGGATGAAGAAGAAGAGGCAACTGCAGCAGCTGGGTGAAGGGGAAAAAAATCTGTTACTTTGTGGGGAAGAGACCTCTGCAGCAACTTGTAACACAACTGATATGTTCTCTCTGGAGCAACAGAGCCACTTTTCAAGCCCATAGGGTCTGGTCTGGAGGAGGACTATAAAACCTACATTCTCAAGGGCATCCCGATATCCAGATAAAAGAGCCTATTTTACATTGAGAAAGGGTCAGTGCATCAGGAAGACATCAGATTAAATATGCATGACTCTAGTGTAAGAGTTTCAAAGAAGCCTGATAAGATGGAAGGGAAAAATAGATATTTTCATAGTTACAATTGGAGATGTTAATTCTTTTAGCCATATTAGAAAACTAGGCAAAAATTCACAATCTATAGATAAAGGCATAAATTGATTAAGAATAATTAGAACTTGTTGAAATCTGCTTTAGAATTTTCAAGTGCACATGAATATTTAATAAAATAGGTTATATACTGAACCATAAAATAAGTCTCAATCAATTGTAAAGAATTGATGTTTGCAAAATATGTTCTCTGACCACAATGAAATTAAATTAAAGATCAATGACAAAAAGCTGCCTGGAAAATCTCCAAATATCTGTAATTAAGTAACATACTTCTTTCTATATAACCCATGAATCAAAGAACAAAATAGAAAAAAAATTCAACTGAATGGTTGAAGAGAGCACATTGAAATTTGAGGGATCCATTCAAAGCAGTTCTTAAGGTGAAAAAGGTAGTGTTAGGTGTTTGTATTAGAAAATAAGAGAGTTGGGGCTTCCCTGGTGGTATAGCGGGTTACGTCTCAGCACTATGAAGTTATCACCAGCCACTGCAGCGCCAATTTGATCCTTGGCTAGGGAGCCATAGGGTGCAGCAGACTCTGTCTTATCCGCTGCTCCACTCAGCAGTGTGTTTCAGTAGATCAGCCTGTTCTGCTTCCTATTTGTCTCTGGTGAGTCCTCTCAGCACTCCTCCCCAGTGCCTCTGGCCTACACCCACGCTCTGTGTACA
Organism: Galemys pyrenaicus; assembly: GCA_019455555.1. Classification (NCBI taxonomy): domain Eukaryota; kingdom Metazoa; phylum Chordata; class Mammalia; order Eulipotyphla; family Talpidae; genus Galemys; species Galemys pyrenaicus. The sequence continues at coordinate 11,188,563 of JAGFMF010011501.1, forward strand.
TATATAAATAAAATAAATCTTTAAAAAAAATCCCAAAACTTTCAAATCAGTGATCTAATCCTCTGCCTTAGTAGTTTAAAGAGAGCAAATTATATACAAAGAAAAAAACATATAAATTCAGAAGCTAATTAAGTTATTAAAGGAACAAAAAATCATCAAGAATATATGTTGATATATTGGTTATTTGGCAATACAATAAAATTGAGGAAATTGATATTAACAAACCTTAGATAGACTAATCATCACCAAGTTTTGGCAAAGAGATAAAGTAACCAGGACTGTCATTTATTGCAGTTGGAAATGTAAATTACAACTCTGCAGTTCAACTCCCAGTAATTTTGTTAAAGAAAACTGAAAATAATGCAGCAACCAAAAATATTTTAAATGACTTGTATAAGGGAATGTTTATAGTGACTTTATTCTTAATTTCTCCACATTGACAGTCACTCCGTTCTTCATCAACAGAATAGTGGATACATTCTAGAACATACATAAAAGTGAATACTACTCATAGTAAAAATGAATGAATTACTGATATCCACATCCATATTGAAGAATCTAAAACACATTATGCTGAGTGAAAGAAGCCAGTTTCAAAATGAATGCATTAATTCCAGATATTTGAGGTCCTAGTCAATACACTGTATTTTGATAACAGTGTAGCTGCTTGGGAATGCTTACTTCTGAAAACTGAGTGTACCCTTGATAAATTTTACTCCAATTAAATTGCATTCAATAAAAATATTATAGATTTTTCATATAATTCAGATTCTTGTGCTACTATCATGTTCTGAATTGAATTTTCTCCTGGGATATAAAAATATTTTTATACTTAATTTTCTTAATGAACTTAATCAAAGTTGTATTGAAGACCATCCTTTATTTATTTATTTTTTTTTATTTTGATGTGAATAACACTTTTTCTGCTTAACTTTTTGTTGGGTTGTATTGTTTGTAGCCTTTGTCTTTTAAAAAATTGTTTCCGAATTGGTTTAAAATAACACAATTTCTTGTCTCAGTGAATCACAATCTGAGTACATACTTGAATACAGCAAAAGATGCAGGTAGGAAATAGAGAACTAGTTAACACAAGAGAACTGTGATTTTTCCACTCCCACCCCCTGTACAGGAATGTTGCACACATCACACTTTCCAGCTTCTGGCCTCCGCAATTATGACCTTTATAGCGTTATTCAGTTTTTATAGAAGGGGAACTGGGCTGGGGGATATGGTTTAGTTGGTAGGTGGAAATCACTGATCTAACTCAATTCCTTTTTAAGGTGTGATTGGCCTTTTATGTCTTATAGGTTGAAGTTACATTATGCCTCCTATGAACCAACAATAAGGGTGTTGCATGAGAAGCACCACACTTTACTGAAGCAGAAAATGCTGACCTCCTTGGAAAGAGACAGAGCAGTCGGGCAGGTAAAGAGATTGTCAAAGCTACCTCAAAATGATCTTTACCCTTTTTTTGTTTTGAAAGCATAAGTAGAGATACTGGTTTTCTTTGAGATGAATTTAAATAGGTTTCACCAATTTTCATGTTGTAAAAAAAGATCCATTTTGAAACATTCAGGAAATGTATTTTATCTATTTTAAACCTTCAGAGATCATGATTAAAATTTTAACTAAGATGTAAATTTAAAGATTATTATATCATTGAAAAATTATATCATTGAGAATAAAAACTCCCTATGATTTATCCCCAATACATATTTGATCCAGCTGGTTACGGATTCAATTTCTAGTTATTTCTAGAGTTGAGACCCCTTTCCATTCTTTCAGCAGTTTTTACATACACCTAGGGCAATGATAAAGAATTTGTGGCATAGAATTTAAGAAAAATGAAGTGTTTATGGGCTTTGTTAAAAGTATGTATTAATAACAATTTATTAGCAATATAAAACTGCAACTATACTTAACATTCTTTTATTATTTTCTGAAGTTCATTTTTGACCAATTTTTCCAAGGCTGAAAAATCTTGCATGTTGGTTGTGTTCTACTTTGAATAATTTTATTATGAAGACATGCTTTAACCCAAATGTATTTTGTCTTTTCTTGAGCATAACTCTTAGCTACTAAAATGCACAACATCACTTGTCTGCTTGTCTCTTTGTGCTTGAATCTTAATTTTGTATTTTAAGTTCTGGATTCTATTACTAGTAGCAGGACATAAAATAAGTTTAATAATAATTTGCATTTTTGTGACATTTATGTCAAACCTTCAACATTTCATCTGCATGATCTTTTTCATTTAACTTCCAACAAGGGGAAAGACATCTTAGAGTACTAGAAACTAGATTCCGTTTGCCTCTACTTCTTATCCTGCCACAAACTCAGCTTAGACTTTTACTACCTGTCTTGCTTAAATGCCCAATTCTTATTTATCTCCCTGTTACCCTTCTTGATTGTAGAATCCATTAGTGATCTGCCCACACATTCCCAAGGGACCAAGTAGATTTGTCCTCTCTGACCAATCACTCAGACTGCATTTCACTAGTCAGGATTACCAGGACTTCCCATGTGTCCATGCTGGCCTTCACGCCCCTCCAGGTTTTTGATTTCTACACCTACAATCTGTCCACCACTAGAGTTGTCACTTATCTGCTATGCTCCTAGGCCTCAGTTATCTTTCTGGAAGCCCCATAAATTTCCTTATCCCTAGAATGAGGGAATTTCTGAGGTTATATATAAGGCCCATATTGAGAACATATTTAGACTATATAAATTTTGTTTTCAAATTACTCTTCACTGGTTTAGTTGTAAGAGCTAGGGATTGGAGTGCTATGTATGAGTCCCAGCTGTGCTGCATGGTAGCTGTGTGAAAATTCAGGTCTTTATACATATCTGTTTTCTCATCCATTTAACAGGAATAAAATTAGTTTATGATTGATATGTATCTAAAATGAAAACATGGTTTTAAAGGTAAAATCTCTCTCTAGGAGGCAGGGTTGAATTGTACACATTGTCATTCAGATCTGCAAAAATATGTATCCTCATTGTCTGCAAATTATTTTGTCCTTGAAACCCTATTCCTTTTGAAAGCAAAAGAAAAAATAATCTGTTACTAAACTATAAGTCTGGGTTTAATCCAGGATGTTTGTTATATTCACTGACATTTTAGCTAAAACAAAACAATCATTGTTGGTTGTTTTATTCAGATGGCATTCTCTTTTCATTCTTCCCCAGATGCTCCATAATAGATGGGGCATTTGTATCCATATGGCCTGATGTCTGTATGTTATCCTCGGGGCCATCACTCATGGTGTAGTGTAAGTGGAGTTGTCATATTCATAGTATTGAGGGTCATGGGCTCTGGGTAATTCTTTTATGTGTATGAACCTAATGTACTTTGCTAAATCCATGATCTCTGGCACAGTTCTGTGAAATTATTAACAATGTGACCTCACTGTCCTGATTCTCATTTTTCTTGTTCAGTGCTTCAAATGTTAACTTTTTCATGTGCCCCACTATTGAGATTTCTATACTACAAAGACAAGCCATGTGCAGTTTGGAAACCACTTTAAGTTATATCTGTGTATGTAGACAGAAAACTATTCAGTTTTCAAATACCACCTGTAAAATATTACATTTTTCTATCAAAATGGTAACATACAAAGGATTCTTTAAGGGGTTGTCATTTTCCTAGACTACTCCTTGAGAAGTCAAGAGCAAGGGTAGTCTATACTTTAGGTGTCCCTGAACTATCTAACTTCATGTTTCCTTTGCTTCTAACTAGCCCTCCATGGAACTTCAGCTTCAGAAGGGATGTAGGTCATTCATATCTCACTTTTTGCTGTTTCTCCCATTCAGTTGCATAAACTTTGTATTTATTTCTTCTATTGGCTGGGATATCCTCCTATCTTTTTCTACATTATAGGTCACTCTGCATTCCCATTTGACCCAGATAGTTCTATTTGTTCTTTTTTAAATTTTGTTTTATAAACAAACTTTAATTTTGTCTTGTATTGACACAACTTTGGCCTTGATTTTCCATTCAGATTTCTAGGGTTTATTTTGGGTTTGAATTTGACCCCATGTTTTCCTTCATGATATTCTGATGTGAATGAAACCATATGGGATTATTTTTCTTCTTTGGATTTGTTTAATTCAGCATAGTCCCCTCCAGTTCCATCCATGTTGTCTCAAATGGTAAGAGTTTTACTTTTCTTTAAAAGCTGAGTAGTATTCCATTGTATGTATATGCATTTATTTGTACAGTGTATGTATTCATACAATGAAGTACTACTTATAAAACCTTCCTAATCCGCTCATCTGTTTTGGCTACATAGGTTGTTTCCATAACTTGGCTATTGTAAATGGTGCTGCAGTGAACATAGAAGTACATATATCCCTCCAAATAGTGATTTTGCATTCTTTGAGTAGATGCCTACGAGTGGAATTGCTGAATCATATGGTAGATCTTGTTTTAATGTTTTGAGAATACTCCATACCATTTTCCACAGTGACTGACCCATCTACATTGCCATCAACACAGTATGAGGGTTCCTTTTTTCTCCACACTTTCAAAACACTTGTTTCTGGTTTTTTGAAATGGGCCATTCTCACAGGTAGGGTTAGAATTTGAGAGTTTTTAATGTGTGAGGAAGGACTCACATGACTTAACTCTCCCACCAGCATTGTTGCAAGAAACACTCAGTCTTCCTTTCCACTTACCTAATTTTGGGATACAAAGGCAAGTGTGAGGGCTAAGGCTTAAAAGCTGTTACAGTCAAATATCAAAACGTGAAGTCAGACTCGTTACAGGAATAAGTCTAAGAGAGCTTTCAATGGTCAAATTAGGAACAAGTTGAGCAAAAAAAAAGAGCGAGAAGCTAGTGTTGAATTATAATCCAAGGTATGAAATAATTATCCACAAGTTTGTAATAATATAAATAATTGAATGAGTATGTAAACATGGGAGAAGAGAAAACTCAAATATAAAAGAATCCTAAATCACATATGTAGATCTCCTTCAAGGAAGTGTAGAGTTTAGCAGCTTAGCTGTTAAATATTGGCTGCACCTAATGGCTTGCTTCCAGAAGTACAGTTAGAAAACTGGACAATGTAGCTTCATGAGTGGCAAAAACTGACAAATAGTACTTACAGGAATGTGATCAAAGTTAATGTCAGAGTTAATCATGTTGATAGCATGTACCCTTGATGTGATGTATGTATAATGGCACTTTTCTTAGTGGTCTCCGTCTTCAAAACCCACAACTCTAGCCCAACCATGAGAAAACATCAAATAAACCTAGACTTATTGACATTCTGCAAAGTATTACTTGACCATACTCCTGATTATTGTGAAGATTAGTAAAATCAGGGAAAGACTGAGGAAATGTCTTAGTCCAGAAGAGGCTAAGAAGACATGGTGACTACATGGAAGAGGGTTTTCTAGATGGGATTTGGGGATGGAAAAAGGATATAAGGAAAAGAGTAATAAAGTTAGAACAGACTTCTGTTATTGATGTATCAAGACTGGTTGATTACTTGTGACAGATGTACCATAGTAATGCATAATTCCCCCTGTTAACAGGGAGAATAGGATGCAGGGTGTACAGAAATTAGCTGTACTGTATTTACAATTTTTATGTAAATCCTACATTGCTCTAAGTAAGATCTATATTTCCTTTTTTAATGTTTTATTTGATATACAAGAATAGATAAAAGTTTTTCAATTTTCTTTTTTACCCAGGGAGTTCATAAGCACTAATCTATAGGTTATAATTTATTGTCTGCTATTTTCTTTAAATGAAGAAATGTTGTTATCCAGCAATAGTAGAAAAACAGTGTATAATTAAACAGATGGTGTTCTCTGTGTATAATCATGTACAATAAGGGATGAGATAGTTTTTTAATGTTGAATATTTAAATTTGTTGTTAGGAAATAAAGGTAAGTGGTAATGTTTGTATGCCAACAAACTAACAAATGTTCTTAATTATAAAACATGCTTAATAAAACAAGTTTTTTATTTGTTAATAAAACAAAGAAGTAGAAAATTAGCTAAAAGTTTAAGGAATAAAAGCAGTCTCTACATATTTTATTTCACACCTAATACTTATCTCATCTTTTATGGACATAAAGATGAATTAAGTTGTTGTGAAGCAATTTCAGAGTAAACCTCTCTCAAAGTAGAGAACTGAATGATGATCATTCAGAGTGTGCAGTGAGAATTCCTGATTCAGGAAACCACTATAAAATAAAGTGTTTCAGATTCTTACTCATAATAGATACTTAACAGTTTTCTTTTGTTATAGCTCATGCTTAGTTTTTTTTTAAATACGTAAGAACTAACTGAAGAGAGATTAATACTTTTTATACTTTGCCATCAGTCTCTAAACATAACATTTTACTTAACATTTTTTAACCTACTAAGTATAACCCTGGGTTATTTTAATTTTTTAGATTTCTGGACTTCAAGCAACATTGAGGCATTTGGAAATAGGGCAGAGTTGCCATGTTCCAAATATCAAAGGTAAAACTAAAATGTGAACAAATCTCTAATTTTGGCTGGGGTGGTGATATCTCAACCTTATCTGATCTCAAAATCCTAAAGGTATTTAAAAGTGAATATATGAGGTAATAACTATATCACAAATTAAAAGGTTAATGAAAAGATCCAGAGCTAATGTAGATATGGTGTGCTATATTGATTAATTTTAGAGGACAATATGAGTAAACCACAATAGGAAGACTACTGCTTCTGGCCATGATGGACATCTACCCTGGTACCCTCTAGCCTTATCTATAAAAAATTCTAAAACTAGAGTGGTAATATAGATGAGACAACTCCTTTTAGGCACTAGAAAACAGCACAAATCACAAAGTTGGGTAGAAGGAACATTTTTAAGTTGAGCTTCACCATCTCCATGGCTTTGTGTCTGGGGAAATTTTCAAACCAAGCTCACTGAAGCTAGAGTTTAAGAAGAGCATGACAGTCTTGATGTACTGAAAGATAATGAACATTATCCATAGCTGTCAGGGTGACAAGGATCTGTAGGAATGTGAACCAGAGCAGAGGGTGCTGTAGTGAGCAATGACCCAGTCTGTGAGTGAGTTTACTCTTAGTCCTTAGCTAATGTTGGGTTATATAGGTAAGACAACCAGAAACTTACCTGAAAAAGATTCTAGAGGAGTAAGAGGGGACCATATATTCTAGAGGTCAAACAGTGATGGGAGACAATAGTGGTTTATTACTTGCTTATTTTTTATGTCTGCTTTATTTCTTGAAAGTAATTGTAATTCTTATGTTGAATGTACCCAAGGAAAGTTGGGAAATTACATAGTACAAGTCAGTACTAAAGGCTTTGTAAAGGCATCTAATAAGCAGTAGATGACAGGCACGAGGATGCTAAGGTAGAAACATGGATTTTGCTAGTATATTATCAAGCAATAAGAAGCACAACATGGAACAATTATATGCACTTAACCATCAATGTGACAGACTTTAATGTCTGAGCCTCTCAATTATTAATATTTTATAAGTAAAAGTGATGTTTATCTGATAGTAGAAATCATGTTTTTCTCATTACATTAAGAAAACAACTGAAAGATATATATCTCTGAATTCTACACACATGCAACATTTATTCTCATCTTTTGGTTTCAAATGTTAACCACTTCCCTAAAATATTATTAAAGTAAATTTTGATAATTTCACTTTGCTTGTGATAACTACAGTACTCATAAACCAAACCTTGTTTGAGTTCTGCCTTTATTTGTTATCCTTACTATTTTTATTTCTTTTATGAAATAATATTTAGTAATATCATTGAGCTTCCAGAAATGATCCACTAGAATCCTGCTTTCTCTCCTTATTCTCTTTTTCACCATGCAGATATTATTTTATAAATCCTTTTCATATATAAAAGGGAGTGACCTTCACAGACTTAATGACAAGATTTCATGAAATAAATATATAAATTGTTTGGTCCAGTGGCTGTTAGATAGTAAAAGATCAATGATGCATAGATGCTAATTATTATTTTAAATTATTATAATTAATTGGGTTGATACCCTTGGTTGTTGAAGAGGGGAAAAAAAGAGAATTAAAGAGGGAATTTTTCCTTAATTTCAGTGAACTCTTATCACTGCCTTTCCCCCATACTTTGACTTCTCAGCTTTTGTGAGGCTCTAACTTGTGGCATCATTGAGCCAGTCTGGGTAGCAGGATTTGAATTGTTTCAAGTACTTTCATGTAGAGCTGGGCCATGCAGCATTCTGTCTTTATGTTTTCAAACTGACTTATTTTGAGGATTTTTTTCCTTTGTCTGGAGCTGCATGAGGAAAAAAAAAACAACAGATCATGAAAAATGCTGACTGCCAGCAATGTGATTCTTTGCCTTTGTAACTTCAGAATTCTTTGAGAGCCTTAACCTGGAAACCATTCAGATTAGCTTGTGTTTATCTCCTTTTAGCTATCATAAATATAGTGTTATAATTTAGAACAGTGGATCATTTCTCTTATTTGTGAGTTAATGAGTATGACTTTCTTTGAAATCAGCTTGCTATTTAGAAGTACTGGGGAAACTCGTATACCTAAAAGTATGTAAGTAGACCTATGTGTATGGAAAAATGTGAAAGAGATTTTTCCTATCACCTTTATTTTTCCCTCAGGATTTCATTAGGATAAGTCTTTATGTTCAGGAAAGTTAAGAGAGCAACCATATTGTTAGATCTTTACTGGAGTATTAGATTGTGTTTTCATCAACATCAAGAAGCATAGAGAATAATATTTTATTAATTCAGTGTTTTTTAAAAAAAATCTTATTAATGATTTTCATTTGAGAAATTTGTTATTACTTAACATACTCTCCTTTGACTATTCATTTTTCTTTATAAGTACTTAAAATCTCTTGGTAATAGAAATTTGTATATAATATAATTGGAGATTGGCTCCTGTACTCTATGGTTTCAGTTCTATTTCATTAACCTTGAAGTAATGCCATGCTTCTGAATATTTTTGGACACGAATATGAGCCTCACTTAAAAAATCTTTTATGGTTTTAATAACATTAGTTTAATACTTCAAACATTACATGTAATTATTACTTTGGCTTTCATTTTTTGTTTATAATCATATTCCTTAACAATGTATAAACATTAAGAATAAATTGTATTATCTTATAGTTGCTCCAAATTTTGAAAAAGAAAATGCACCAGAAGGTCCTACCCAAAAAAGTCTCCGTGAAGCGAGGGAACAAACCAAAAGTAAAACAAAGATGAAGGATAATTTAAAGGTATGATATCTATATATATCCTCCCCCAATAGTTAATAAATAATACCAGATTTTCAGATGAGATATTATATTTTGAGATTGGTGTGATACATAGATTCAGATTTTAAGATTCAGGGACTCGTGGTATTATTTAAGAAGAAATTTAGAGGTCCTATAAATTAAGCCCTTTGGTCTATGAATGGAAACTGGAGGTTCTCAAATGTTACATACATACAACTGGTTAGTTGACAGATAGGAGTTTATTAAGTATCACAGACAAGTTAGTGAATCATTCTGCTACCTATAGGGACTTAATCATGGTCATGTTTTCTTGCCAGCCTACTTTTCTGCTTAAAATTACCACTGTCCAAAAGAATAACTGCAAGAGCATCCTGTGTATTTTTCCCTCACAGTAAAATTCCAGATCTTTCTCAGTCTTTAAAAGTTGATGAAAAGAATTATGTCTCACTTAATGTCCTCATATTTGAGTCCCTTTGCTTTGCAATCAGGCTGATTGTTAAAATCTTCTGGAATAACTAAAGAATGTTGGCATTAAAATTATCTGGTCAAAGATTAAATAAAATCAGGAAGAAAATTACATTAGACCTTGGATTGAGTTCCTTTGTTATGAAAATTACATAAAAATATAAGTAGTTGTTACCTTTGAGTTCTAAAATATCTGGCATTTGCGTAAAAACTGAAAATATCTATAGTAGCTTTTTAGTAGTAATTCTATAAGGAAAATATTTTTTATCAATTCAAATAATATATCACTTAGCTATTAGCAATAATATTATTTCCTCAAAGGTAAGCATTCGTCTGGTATTGTATATAATATTTAAATAAAATGCTAAAGTTTGATAATCACTTTTTTTTAGCATAGAGGTACTTTTACTACTAGTTTATGGACTTATGGTACATGATGTAGATCCGCTTTTCTAGTCAGTTCATCTTTGCATCACCATGCTATAACCAACCTCTCATCCAGAGGGACCTGATCCTTTTTGCCACTGTAAGTACTTTTCTACTTCTCTGCCTGCCTGTAGTTTTAGTATGTAAATTCAAATCCTAATGGCGAAGGACTCTTTCTGTCAGTAAACAGTGCTTGTTTTCATCTTGGTAGTATTTGTTTATCTCCATAGAGGTTATTAGTTCCGAGAACAAGTAAAGCTCTCAAAACACTTAAAAAAATAAAATAGTTAAGCATTTTTTGGGGGTGTTGGTGGTAATTGTCATTAGGATCTTCTCATTTTCTAATGGCATGGGCTTTCTCTTTCATGCAGTAGACACTCTTAGAAATGATTCATTGATTCATTCACTAAGTGCTTATGGCTTGTAAGACTTCATATTAATAGTGCAGTGTTGGCTTTTTATGTGACAAAAAGCAACTAAAATAAAGCATAAGTGCATTACATATATATGTGTAGCATGTATTTTCCATGATGTGTTAAAATATTTAACATAATATCCATAACATGATATAAAATATTACCCAGACCTTATAAAAGTGCTAAAGTATAAAATAAAGTGAATTCATTTTCCATTTACTAAGTAATCATTTTTACTAATATTTCTTTTTTATTTTCTGAAAGTCTGTAGCATTGACCATTAACCATCATTCCACTGTTTCTGTATTTGACTTTTTTAGGCTCCATATTAAATGATGTCATACAGTATCTGTTTTATTTGTTTTTTTTCTGTCTGACTTACCTAGCATCTTGCTCTCAATGTCTTATAGTTTTCATTGAACAGATCTTTCATTCTCACCAAGTTTATTTGTAAATATTTTGCTTTTGACACTTATAAATAAGATTTTATTTTTCACATATATCATTGTTAGGGCATAGAAATGCAACTGATTTTTTATGTTTATTCTATATCCTGTAAGTTTACTGAATTTGTTGATTAGTTTCAACAACTTTTTGGTTGTTTTTAGAATTTTCAGTATATAAGATCTTATTATCTGAAAATGAAAGTAATTTTTCTTCTTTCCAATTTGGATCCCTTTATTTATCTTTCATAGTTCATGCTGATAGGACTTTCAGGAAATGTTGACTGTGAATGAAGAGTGGGCACCCTTTTAGTATTATTAATTTTAGAGCAAAAACTTCTTTCCTTCTAGAGTTTGAGTTTGTTGTGGGTTTCTCAAACATGGTCTTTATTATGTTGAATATGTTCTTTCTGTACCCAATTTTGTGAAGGCTTTATTGTGAAAAGATGTTGAGCTTTATTAAATGTTTTTCTTGCATTTGTTAGGATAATAATATGATTTTAATCTATCATTCTATTAATTTCATTCTAATAATACATCACATGTATTTGCTAATTTTAACATCCCAGGGGTAAAATTCCACTTGATCACTGTGTATAATGTTTTAAAAGTATCACTGAATTAAGTTTGCTAATACTTTATTGAGAATTTTTACATATGTATTTATCAAGGGCATTGGTGTATATATATATATTTTTTTTGGTGGAGTCTTTCTTTGGTTTTGATATCAGAGTGTTGCTTACCTTTTAAATGAGCTTAGTAGTGTTCCACCATTTTATCCATGTTTTGGAAGAGTTTGAAAATGTTCTGTGTCACTTTTTAAAAATATTCGGTGGAATTCACCATTGAAAGCATGATCTTGTTCTTTGCTGTATTGACAGGTTTTTAATAAGTAATTCAATTTCATTTGTTATTAGTTTGTTCAGATTTTCTTTCTTCGTGATTCAAATTTGATAGCTTGTATGTTTCTTGGATTTATGCATTTCTTCTATATAGGTATGAGATTTTATAAATGATCATTTATGCTCCTGTCTCTTTTTGATCCTTTGTAAGAGCGCTTCTTTTGCTTCTACTTTTTAGTCTTCTCTCTTTTTCTTAGTCTAGCTAATACTTTGTCAATTTTATTTATCTTTTCAAAGAAACTGATCTTAATTTTATTAATATTTGACCTTTTTTTCCAGTCTTTGTTTCCTTTATTTTCTTTCTTATCCTGTTATTTCTTCCTTTTGCTGTTTGTACTTAATTTTCTAGCTCCTTAAGTCATAAAGTGGCTAGCTCATTTATTTAAGATCTCTTTTATTAACATGTACATTTACTGCTATGAACTTCCTCATAAGAACTGCTTTGATAGAAGCCCATAGATTTGTCTGTGTTGTTTTTTCATTTTCATTTGTTTTAAAATTTTTTAAATTCATTTTCAATTTCTTTTTTAATCCATATTATGTTCATGAGAGTTTTTTTTTAGTTTTCCCATGTTTATGCATTTTACAGCTTTCTCTTGTTGATTTAGACTTTCTTATTCTGGTGTGAAAGATAGTTGTTAAGATTTTAATCTCCTTAAATTTACTTACTTTTTTTGTGTACTGCCTTATGATCTATGTTGTGTATGTGATATAGAAGAATGTGTATTGCACGGCTGTTTGTTTTACATTTGTGTATGAGGCTTAGAGGTATAGAGTATTCTTGGCTGGCAGTTTTTGTATTTTTGGACTATAAATGCTTCATTCACTCTGTTCTAGTTTGGAGAGTAACTGCTGTGAAATCTGTTGAAGTCATTTGTATGTTATTGATGCTTTTTTTCCTCTAGTGACTTTTAATACTGTTTATTTTTTCTTTTGACAATTTAACAATAATGTGTCCTGATGAAAGTTGTTTTGCATTTAGACATTTGGGTGTTTTTCTGTGCTAACTAGATACCTATGTTTCCCTAGCTCCTTAGGTTTGAGAAGTTTTTTTTTTTTTTTTTTTTTCCTTTCTTTGAAGAGGGTCTCTGTGCCCTTTTTCCCTCTTCACCTTCTGGAATACTCATCCATTATTCTTATCACTCCTCTCCTGATTGAGTCTGATAATACTCATAGAATTTCTTCATCATTCCTAAATTGCTTTTTCTCTCTTTTCTTTCATATGGGTAATTTGTACACTTGTACCTTCTGTTTCTGAAATTCTCTAACCTACCAGCTTAATTGTATTTAAAATTCTTTCCATATTCATGCTTATTTCATTCAGTCTTTTTGTTTGTTTTCTTTTAATATCTTCAGTCTCCTTAGTGAAACACGAAATCCTTTGTTACTGGATCTTCTTTTGAATACTCTGCACCTGCCTTTCTGTAAAATTTGTCCTTCCAGTACTTTTTTAACATTTTAAAAATTGTTATCTAAAATCTTGGTCCTTAGGTCTCTATTTTTGTATTTTATAGCTATGTCTCTAGATTTCTATTTTTCTCTTTCTGCTTTTCCATCTGTGTTCAGATATCCCTTTCTTTCTAGGCATGTATTTGTTTATTTCCTTTTTTGCAATTGTGATACCGTAGAGTTACTTTTGTTTGTGTATCTTTGTTTGCCTCTCCTCCTTTGGGGGATGAAGGGATAATTGGGCCTTATATACTGGGTTTCTGTGATGGTGAGGAGTGAGGGGTGTTTCAGGCAGACAGAGCAAGTTTTGCTCCTCTCCTCTCTCTCCAAAACAAGAGTGGTTCAGTGCTTCGGAGATCCTCAATTCCTGTTCTCTCCTCCCTCTCCCCTCTGTGGTATGGGGCATATTCCACCAAGCTTGGCTCACCTGAAAGGGGTACTAGGCATGATCTACAGAACATGCCTTTTACTGCAGGTAGGAGATGCCAGAAATTGACTTTGGGCCCCAGTCACGAAACAATGGCCACTGTCTAGCAGCATGCTCACACTGCAAGGCTGAGGCTCCCTCTGTTGGAATAAAGAGGAACCTCTCCCACCTGTTCTGCCCTCTTCCTAAACTCTTCTGTAATCATGACTGCCTGAGCCCAGAGAAGCTGCATTAGGCCCTCCAAAAAACTTGCTTTAAGCAAATTTTACTTTTCTTTTAGTTGTGCTTAGGGAGGAAGATGACCCAGACATCTCTGTTCGGCCATGTTGTTGCTGAAATCTACAATAAAATTTTTAACTCTTATTTTCAAATGTAACTTCTTTGCTGCTGACTTCTCAAACTTTGTATTATGATACTGTATCTTTACATCGATAATTTAACCATTTACAGGAATTTCTATTTTTGCAGGCTACCATCACTCTAAAATTAATGACTTAATTAAAAAAATCATCATGTTATTTCACAAATAGATTAATTTCTTCATTTTTCAAATGTCTTTTAGTAGTGTCTGAATTCTCCCAATTCATTCTGTCAAAAATTATGGCAGGTGCACGCGTGTGTGTGCATGGTCTCTCTCTCAAATATATATAAAAATATAAAAAATATATAAAAATATTTATATATTTTATATATGTTTTATATATACACATACACATATATATCTTAGGAAGCAAAAGGATATTAGTTTTAGCCTTAATTTAGTGCTTTTGTAACTCATCTTTGCATAAGTTAACTCTCATAAATCATTTTTCCTTCAGCATAGCATATGTTAGCATGTACTTTCACAGAAACTGTTTTAGAGTATAAATTATTTTGAAGTCTAATCTGTATTTGAAACCTAGGTCTATCACTTATTACTTGTACAAATCTAGACAAATTACTTGATTCCTATGTTTCCATCCCTATAAACTGGTAAGAATAATATTTATAGTAGAGGTCTTTTGTCACTGTCAATGAAATAATATATGTAATATATGTAGCACAGTGCCTATTATAGGATTAATACTCCTGAAATAATAGTGTTTCTTTACAAAGGGTATTTGCCACAAGATAAATAACATTCAATTATTTATATTATTTTTTTTTGTTTGTTAAATGGCATCACAGGTAACACTGAAGAGAAGTTATAAAATAATTTTATTTTTTAAATATAACTTATTTATATATATTTTACATCATTTTTGTACAGTATTTGCTTTCTCCTATCAGGTGTAGTTCCATAGAATTCCCACCACCAGTTCACTTGTGCACCATCGTCATAGTCCCCTGTGCTTTTCCCTCCCCTATTCTGATCCCTCCCTGCCCTCTCTCTCCCCCTGCAGAATGTCTTGATTTATAGTTGCCTGCCAATTTTTTTTATGATGTTTATGATCCTATTTTGTGTTTTCTCCTGTTTTTATTTCATGAGCCTGGCTATAGGTTTGTCTTTTTTTTGAAGAACCAACTTTTGGTTTCATTGATCTTTTGGACTTTTTTTTATTTCTATTTCATTTGTTTCTGCCTTGATTTTTATTTTTTCCTTTATTCTCCTTTTTTTTTCTTGTTCTTTGAGATGAGAGATTAGGTAGTTCCTTGAGTTCTTTCTTGTTTCTTGTTGTCAGCCTGTATTACTATATACTTTCTTATTAATCCTGCTTTTGCTGTGTCCTATTTCCCATTCTGGAAAACTGTTTCCTCATTGTCATTTGTCTCAAAGTAATTTTTAATTTCTTCTTTGATCTCCACTTTAATCCAGTGGTCTTCCAGTAGTGTGGGTTTCAATCTGAAAGGTCACTTGCTTTCTTTTCATGGTTTATTTTTAGGTTGTTGCCTTTATGATCAGAGAATATAATTGGTATGATTTTGATCTTAATGTATTTGCTGATGTTTGTCTTCTGACCCAGTATGTGATCAATCGTAGAGAATGAACTTTGCACCTTGAGGAAAATAGGTACTGAGATTTTGGGGGGTGTAGTCTCCTTTAGATGTCTGTTAAGTCCATGAGGCTAGGTCTTTATTTAGGGCTCAGTGTCCTTGTTTATTTATTTTTGTCTCATCGATGTGTCCATTGATGAGAGTGGGGTGTTGAAGACTCCTGCTATATGGGTATTTTGTCTAATGTCTGTTTTCAGAGCTGATAATCATTGCCTGATATATCTTGGTGCTACTTTATTTGGTGAGTATATGTTGATGAGTATTATATATTCCTGATATATTGTTCCCTTAATCATAATGTAGTTTCCATCTATGTCTCCTTTTATCTTTTTTGTTTTAAGTCAGTTTCATCTGATAAAAGTATAGCTTTTCCTGCCTTCTTTTTTTGGTCCATTTGCTTGTAGGATTGTTTTCCAACCTTTTACTTTCAGTCTGTGTTTTTCTTTTGTAGTTTAATGTGTTTCCTGGATACAGTAGAAGGTTGGATTTTGTCTTTTGATCCAGCCTGCTATTCTGCATCTTTTTATTGATGCATTTAGTTCATTTACATTTAGGGTTAATACTGATGTTTTGGTGTCTGTATTTCCCATTTTGTCTGTCTTTTTGTGATTTGATTCCTTATCTTATTTTGTTCATATTCTTCCTCTGTTGGTTTTAGCTTTAGGACTTCCTGTAGGCTTTTTTTTTTTTTTTTTGGAATGGGGTTTTGGTAGTAATATATTTCTGGAGATTCTGTTTGTTTGAGAAAGTCCTTATTTTTCCTTCATAGTGGAAGGAGAGTTTTTCAGGGTAAAGTATTCTTGGTTGGCATTTGTTGACTTGGAGTTTGCTGAATATGTCACTCTATTCTCTTCTTGCCTATAGTGTTTCTAGGTCTTATTGGTTTTCCTTTTATAGGTTACCTGTTTCTTCTCCCTCATCAGCTTCATTATTTACTCCTTATCTTGGACTCTGGGAAGCTCTACTATTAGTGTCTTGGTGTAGTTTTCCTTTCTTGTGGTAATTTGGTGTTCTTCTAGCTTCCTGTGTGTTTATTTTAATGTCTTTCTTCATGCTTGGGAAGTTCTCTTCAGTTATTTCCTTGAATGGTTTCTTAGTTCCTTTGTCTCTCTCCTCAACTTCTGGGATTCCTATATTTCTTTTCCTCATGGTATCAGATAGTTCTTAAAGTGTTTCCTTTATTCTTTTTCCTTTGTTCTCTCTTTTTCACTTTTGGCTCTTTTTGTATCTGTATCTTCAAGAATATTTGTTTGTTTTTCATTTTATTCATTCTGTTTTCATTGCTTTCCCTAGAGTTCTTTAGCTACTAAGTTAGTCTTTTAATATCTTGCATTTCTTTCATTTCCTTCTAGACTCAATTTCATTCTTCAGGTGATTAATTATATTTCTCATATGATTCTTTTATGTTTTGTCTTGTTTATGTTTTTTAATCATAGTGATTCTAAATTCTCTATCTGGCAGGCAGAGAAGTTCTTCCATGTCATTGTTGTTGAGTTCTGTAGGCTGATTTTCTTCTTGTGGTGTGTCCTTTCCTGGAGGGCTTCCTTTTCCCTGGTGTTTGTTTTCTAATTTGTTCTATGTGTTGGACCACTGTGCCACTGATACTAGTTGGCATTTCTTGGGGTGCTCCTTTGGGAAGTTGGAAACTGGTGGTCAGGCTGAATCTGGCCATTATTATGACAGACTCAGAAGTATAGTGTTGCTGTGGATGGATTGATGGGCTCTGTACCTGGAAATCACTGTATCTTTGTATGCTGCTGGTCTCTTTCCATACATGACCATCTTAACCTTTGTTTGCTGAGCTCTCCCTCTGTCTTAACTCAGTTGCAGAAGGGGATGTCAGGATTACTGGTTTCCAGCAGCCCAGCTGGCAGGCCCTCACATTCTTGGGATTCACAGTTCACCTTTATGGCGGAGCCTTTCCTCTCTTCTACTCCTCAAAGAATTTTAGATTAATAACTTATCTGTTTTATCATTTCATTATGTAATGTCATAATTAATTTAGCAAAAACCTTCCCTGATTTAGTTATGGTTTCCAATTTTAGTTTGTGTACATATAGCAACATGGAAATTAGAACTAGATGGCGTCTAATTCTGATGTTCCATTATTTATTTGTCCTAGTATAGTTTGAAAGTTCCGTTGTGCTCTGGAAAATTGCAGCTCTCAAACTTCTTTAAGATTTATTGTACATTTTTATTTACTTTATGAAAAAATAGATTTTTTTATTGAGGTAACTGGTTTACAGTGTTGTTTGTGTTTTAGAGGTTTAGATTTCCCACTTCAGGTGTTGTTACTACACGATACCCACTACCAAAGCACCCAGGCTTTTCTACCATAGTTCATTGTGCTCCCTCCCCACTTTGTTTTTACCCCTTGCCTTCTCCCTCTTACTCTGGTAACCTCCATTCTGTTGTCAGATTTCTGAGTTTTGTTATTACTTTGGCTTTATCTGAGCCTTTGTTTTGTTTCTTTTTATTTCACATGCAAGTGACACCATCTAGTATTTGTCTTTCTCCTTCTGACTTACCTTGCTTAACATAATCATCCCTTCTGGTCCCACCCATGTGGTGCCAATGGTCAAGAGTTTATTTACTTATTTATTTTTTATCTGACTGGTAGTCCCCTGTGCATATGTATACCACCCATCCCTAACCCACTTATCTTTCTGTGGGCAGGTAGGTTGTTTCTTGCTTTGCTATTGTAAATGGTGCTATAGTGAACATAGGAGTGCATATGTCCCTTCAAAGTAGTGATTTTGCATTCTTTAGGTAGATACTTAGAAGTAAATTACTGGTCTTATGGTGGATGCATTTTAAATCTTTTGATAAACCTCCATAAGGACTGGACAGTGTAAGAGGGTTCTTTTTTATCTTACATCCTAGCCAAAACTTGCTGGTTTTGTTCTTTTTAAACCTCGTGGTTGAGAGGTGATATCAAGGTGTGGTTTTGATTTGCATTTCCCTGTCAATAAGTGATAAGCATTTTTGTTGTGCCTGTTGATCCTTTGTATGTCTTTTTTGGAGAAGTTATTTAATATTTTCATCATGAAATTTGCCAGTGATTTTATAAAATAGATTATAGTTTAAATATAATGATACAAAAATGTGGAGAAAAAGATTCCTTCAACACTATGTTACATTTTGTCACCAGGCTATGTTATATCACCCTGACCATGACAATGGTGCAGTTCATATACAGTTCAACATATTTACACCCTGATACGTTGCACTGATTAGAAGAGTTTAATTGCATTTTATACAGTATTCTTAAGTATTGCTGTACAGTTTTTATTATTTTTACCTTATGCTTCATTTTCACTCTTATATCAACAAAAAATCTTGTTGACATTTTGCCAGTAATTGTGAATTTTACATTAGATTGTTAAAACATTCTGTTTAGCATAAATAGACATAAAGTTGTTTAAATGGAAATTACCTTTGCACATTTTTGGAGTTTGGAAATATGGAAGAAATTAAAAAGTATAACCCTGTGAAAATGGAAATTTTAATGCTAATAATTTGATAATACTGAATGCCTTCAACAGTTGAAACAATTCATTAAAAATCTCCAAGGAAATAAACTAATGAAAATATTTATTCATAATGTAGTGCCATCTTAAATACATAAGGATTGAGTTAACTTATTTATAATTCTGTTCAGAGTAGGAAGTCAAATTGGTAGGAATACTTATATTATTACACTAAATGTGTTCTGTTAACATAAGAAGTAAATGTGAATCCGAATAAGAGCCACCGTAAACTATTTGTCAAGATCTTAACTCTACTGCTATTTTTTATTATGTATAAGCATGGCTTATTTAGACAATGCAAAAGTGAGATTGAAATGAAAAATAGTTCAGAATTTTACAGCATTTTGAAAGTTTTCAAGTATTTGTATCTGAATTGCAAAACAATGATTCATGAGAAAATATGGTTTGCAAATTAAACATACTACTACTTAAAAGAAATAACTTTTAAGCAAATTTATTTAATATAATGTATATTCTTGAATGTAATATACAAATTAACTATATATAATATAAAATGCAAGTTACACATGATGTATGTAGTCTCCTGCAATTTGAGGTTTCATTTGTTGTTTGGTTTCATAGATTCTTCCATATAGGTCACAATATTTCACAATATTTATTCTTCCATTTTATTGTTAATGGGTCTTCACGTTGTCTCTAAAGGTTTGATCTAGTATGTAGTGCTGTCATGAGTATTATATGACATCTCCAGGTACACATATGCAAAATTTTCAATAGGATACTAATCTTAGGAGTATATAGCTGGGTCACTGAGATGAGAATTATTTTCCAGATTAGTTAAACAGATTTACAAATCCACACACAGATTCCCTATTATTTTATTTACTTTCAGCACTTTGTATTACTAGGGTTCTTAATTCTTGTCACTCTCATGAGTAATATTTGTTATTTTAGGGGGTCTTGTTTTTATGATTAATATTTTATTTAATGTGTAATTTTGTTTAAAGGTCATTCATACATTAGCTTCTATGAAATATATCTTCACTCTTTTCTCTCCCTACTATATTTTCAATGAACACTTGATCTATAGAGAAACTTCTTGTTCTATTTTTTATATTTGTGATATGATTTGTACCTTTTTTGTTTCTTGCTAGATCGAAACTTACCAGTTTGTTTTTTTTTTAAGTTTTATTTATTCTTGCATACAAGAGCTGGGGTACATTCTAGAGGCATGGGTGGTGAGAAGATCCACCAGAGACAGAGTGGGGAGCAGAACAGGCAGACTGACTGAAACACACTGTTGAGAGAAGTAGTGGGTGAGGCAGGAAATGTCTGCCTCACCATGTGGGTCCCCTCCCTGGTCAGAGGCAGGGATCGAACTCTTGCTGTAGTGCTGCAGTCTGCTTCATAGTACTTTGCTCAACCCACTGCACCACCAGGGAGGCCTGAGACTTACCAGTTTTATTGATGCTTTTTTAAAAAAAGAACTTAGTTTTTGTTTAATTATTTTCTGTATAGTCTTCTAGCTTTGGTTTTATTGTCTCTTTACTTTTTAAAAAATTTTATTTATTCATACAAGATGGGGCATAGGCCAGAGGTTTGAGGGGTGATAGAACCCACCAAAGACAGAGTGGGGAACCGAACAGACGGATCAACTGAGATGCACAGCTGAAGGGAGCAGCAAGTGAGGCAGAAAAGGTCTGCTATGCCACATGGGCCCCCTCCTTTCTTTTGGGGATCTAACTCTGGCAGCAGTGGCTGCAGATGCTCCACTGTGCGGCGCCCTAACCCTTGCACCACCAGGGATGTCCCTGAATGTTCTTTGTCTAATCTCTTAAAGAACTTAGATTATTCATAAAAAAAATTCTTCTTTTGTAATATCATGCTATAAATTTCCTTCACAGCACCTTTTTAGCTGTTTAGTATTTTGTTAGGTTGCACTTTTATTTTCATTCAATTATAAATAGTTTTCTTTTTCTTTTATTTTAGACATCCTTTTTGATCCATGGGATATTTAGAAGTGCATTTAATTTTAATGCAATTAAGAAATTTCTTGTTGTCTTTATGTTTTTGATTTCTAGTTTGATATGATCAGACATTCATCAACTTTTGTTACCATGCCTGGGTCTTCTTCCTCTGTTATAGAGAAGGTAAAAAAAGTTTGATTCCTCCAATTCTGACATCTCTATTGTCACCTTTCAGAGTTCTACTTTACTTGTGTCTGACATTATTTCTAGAGAGTATGAAATGGTATAGGGAGTGTGGGTTCACACCGTTTTGTCTGGAAGATGTCTCTCATAAAATACTGCTTTCTAATTTTAAATATTTAATTATCCTGAAATCAGTTTTTAAAATATGAAATGCAGGGAGAATCACATTTTACTTGAATTCATTTGTGTAACTGATTATTCAGCACAGTTTGTCATATGGTTCCTTTTCCCATTGTCTGTAGTATCAACTCTGTCATTTAAACAGACTCTGTTTATATTCACGGACTTGCTTTTAGACTTTTTCTGTTACATTGTTTGATTTGTTTATTCCTATGGCAGTGACATACTTTAAATTCTTATGGTTTTTAATAAGTTTATATATATGCTAGGACAGTTCCCTCAAGCTTATTCTTGTTCTTCAAAGTATTTTAGCATTACTGTAATTCTCTATAAATTTTTAAATAGGCTTGGTAAATTCCTAAAATATTTTTCCCTGTGATTTTTATTGGCATAGTCTTGATTTTTATAGATTGTGGAAATACCTGACATCTTTAGAATAGCTAATCTTTCAATGCATGAATGAACATGATTTAGCGCCTCATATATTTAGCTTTTCTTTTGTGTTTTTCAATAACATTTTTATACATTCTTCATATTGCTCTTGTGTATGATTTTGTTGTATGTATCTAAGTACTTTATAAATTTTGCCATTGTGAATGATTTTTCAAGTCATTAAAATAACTTAAACTTTGTCGACTTTGAGGCCTCCTTCAACAGAAATCAAGAGGGAGCATTTAAGTTCACTACACGATCAGCGCTCTGTCCCGATCCTCACCTCCATCAGCGGGAGTGGACCTCTCAAACATGGAATAA
This sequence comes from Galemys pyrenaicus, assembly GCA_019455555.1. Taxonomy (NCBI): domain Eukaryota; kingdom Metazoa; phylum Chordata; class Mammalia; order Eulipotyphla; family Talpidae; genus Galemys; species Galemys pyrenaicus. The sequence continues at coordinate 11,210,882 of JAGFMF010011501.1, forward strand.
GACAACATCTTTCCAGGACACCTTTGACAGGAGACAACAGAGTGTTCAAACTCTCAGAATAAGACCATCTCTCTACAGGACTTCATGCCTCTGTCAGCAGGAGTCAAATGGAAGATGCTAAACAACACTTGTTCCTGCTCTGTCCTGCTCCTTCTCTCTTCTGCCCCATCTTTTCTTTCTCCAATAGCAATACCCTGCACTTTTGTTGTTTCTTTTTAATATTTGGAAAGTGGGTCCTGGGCCCACTTCTAGTTTATCCTTTAATTCAGAATTCTAAGTTTTCTTTTATCACCTTTTCCGAATCTTTCCTTTCTTGCTCCTGACTTTCAAAACATTTTCTCTGTACTCTCCAGATCATTGATTAGCAGAACCCTCCATATTTTCAGCTTCAACTATGAATGTTCTGTTCACTTTCTGTGATAATGGAAAGCTAACTCTTGCCTGGTTATATTTTGTTGAAGTCGGTGTTCTGGGGAATGTGTAACAATTGGTGTTTGGGGGTAAAAACTGTGATTTGTAGCATTGTTCATTTCTGTGCTAGAAATGCATCATAATTGTTCAAGCAACCATCTTATTTCATTAGGTGTGAAATTATTTAGGAATAGAAACCCATAGTTAGCTTTCTTGAGTCACTAGGAAGCCAGCTCATACTGCTTGGTCTGTAATGACCACTATATTGTCTACTTATTTGTGCCTGGTGGCGAGATAAATGTTTCTTTTATTTCTCATTGCTGCCCTCAGTTCCTTCTGTCTGGCACCTTCAAGAACACGCCCACCTGAATGTCATCAGTTTATCTCACATACTGTAGCTTTACATTATAGGCACTTTTCAGTTCATTTTTTGGTAAAGTTGAAAAATTTATTGTTGTGACTTTTGGTAAAGTTAAAAAATTTATTGTTTTGACTTTTTGACTTTCTTAAAAATGATTCATGCCATAAACTCTGATTTATATATTTACATGGGTGTATCATCTAACGTTAATGACTTTCAGTTCCTTAACAGTCTCTCCTTCAGTGATCCTTTTCTCTGTCCATTCTCATCTTCCCACTTTCTGATAATTTCCTATCATTTATTGTTGACAATAATTGCTGATTTTTCTGTATTATTGTTGTTTGCTCCTCATTTCCATCTCCCCTATCTCTGCATATTGAGATGTTTCAGAACTCAGTTCTAGGTTCTCTTTACTCTTTTTATTTATTGTTTTATTTTAGGTAATACTGGTTTATAATCAGTTATATGATTCATAAGTGTAAATCATACCTCTACCAATGTAGGTTCTTACCCATATCCACCTATAATCCTCTTTGCTCACCATTTCCCACCCATCCCTCCAGTAGCCTCAATTTTACAATACTCTTTCTTTTGGGGGGCGGGGAGGAGGGTTTAGTTTTGTTCACTCCTTTGTTTAGTTTCTCTATATTCCATGTCTGAGGGAAATCATGATATTTGTCTTTCTCCATATGTCTTATTTACCTTACATAATCCCTTTCAGTTCTGTTCATGTTGGCAAATGGAAAGATTTCACCTTTTTAAAATTTCTTTTAAAAGTTGACTGATATCCCACTCTGTGTGTGTGTGTGTGTATGTATATGTGTACATCTTAATTTACTCATCTTTCTTTGTCTTGTAAGTTGTTTTCATAATTCGGTTATTATAAATAGTGCTATATTGAACAAAGGAGTACATATACTCCTTCAAATTGTATTCCTCAAATTTTGTAATCTTCAGGTACAGGCCTAGGAGTAAAAATGCTGGATTATATGGTAGAGCTGTTTTCAGTATTTTAAGAAAACATATTTTTCCATAGGCTCTGGATCAGTCTACATAACCTCGAAAAGTGTATGAGGATTCCTTTTTCTCTACATCCTTTCAGTATTTGTTGTTTCTGATTTTTTTAATATGGGCCAATCTCATAGATGTGAGTGACATCTCATTGTGGTTTTGGTTTGTATTTCCCTTATGATCAGCACGATGAACATTTTTTCGTGTGCACATTGACCATTTATATCTCTTCTTTGGAGAAGTGTCTATTTAGCTTTCTACCCATTTTGTGATTGGGTTGTTTGTTTTGCTCTTGTTGACCTATATGTATTCTTAGTAGATCATGGGTATTAGATGTGTCCTCTCTTGCTCTCTCTCTCTCTCTCTTTCTTTTTTTCTGATGTAACATTGGTTTATAACAGTGTGCATGATTTATAGGAATAGAATGACATCCTTCATGTGTATGTTACCACACCACACCCACCAACGAGGTACCCATAGTCCTCCAGGATAGTCGATTATGCTCCCTCCCCAATTAGTTCTCACCCCCCCCACTCCAATAGCTTTAATTCTGCAATCAAATTTCTGTGGTGTGTTGAGCCTGGTTTTATTTGACCCTTTGTTTTATCTATATTACACATGTAATTGACATTATCTAGTATTTGTCTTTCTCCTTCTCACTTAGCTTGTTTAAGATAGTTCCCTCTAGTTATATTCATCTATTCATGTTGTCAGAAAGGTCAAGTTTATCTTTATATATATATGAGTGGTATTCCATGTGTATAGTATATATACACACCACACCTTCTTTCTAATCCACTCATCTGCATCTGGACAATTAGGTTGTTTCCATAGGTTGGCTATTGTAAATAGTGTTGTAATAAAACATAGGAATGCATATATTCTCTTCATATCAATGTTTTTACCTTCTTTGGGTAGATAACTGGGGGTAGGATTGCTCGATCACATGGTAGATCTATCTTTTTGCTGTCTTTAGTCCCTAGGTGATCTCATTCATTCTCATGACCTTAAATTACATATATATTGATCCTTAATTTAAATAGTCAACTGAAATTTATTTCCTGCACTTTAATTTTATATATCCAGTTGCATGTACATACATGATATCTGCACCTAGATATTAGTTCTCCATGAAAGCTTTATTTTCTGTAATTTTCCCTATGTATTTGAATGAAAACTATCTTTCCAGTTAGTTAAAAAATTCTTGAGTTATCCTTGAATACTGTATTTCTTACACATTTTTGATAAGATATGAAAATAAATCATCTATTTGGTTCTTTAAAAAAATATGCACTTCCAACTTTTCTTGCCACAGCACTGCTTCTCCCAGTTGTCTTCCTTTCTTTTTATTTTCTCTGCAGTTTCTTAGATTATTACAGTTGTCTTCTAGTCCTTCTCTCTACTTTATTTTTCATTTTCCTTCAATGTCTTTCAAACATGGCAGCCAGAAACATGCCTTAAAATATAAATCTCTCCATAATATTTCACTGCTTAAAATATTCTGATAGATTTTTATGCTCAAGTATAGGAGTGAAGACTTTATAACCTCTGAGTCTCATATGCTTTAGTCTTTTTTACTTAATTACTTTACTTTGACTTAATTTCTTGCTATTCACTTTCTTGCACTCAGTGGTAACCACAGTAACCTCCTGCTTATTTGTAGAGTATCTTGACTTGCTTCATAAGCTTTGGCACTGGAATTTTCCTGTTTGCATTATCTTATGTCTGAATAGCTCATCCCCTCAATTTCTTTAAAGCTTGAATGTCTACTTTTAGAGTCCTTTCATAGTCTCAAACTAAATTTTCATGCTGCCACTTATTCTTTGTTCATTCCTGGGTCTATCATTTTTTTCTCCTTATTTGTCTTACATATCTTTCTCTTACATGCATGTGTTGCACTTATTAACTTGTTGATAGTATCTTTTCCTCTCTATAATGTAAGCTCAGTGGGAGCAGAAATATTTACCTGCTATATAATCAGTTCCAAAAAAGAAGACTGGCAACTGATACATATTGAGAAAATAAGTATATTTCAATGAATGCATAAGTGAAAAAAAACAAAAACAGGGGTCACCAAAAACACGGGCCTCCCTGGTGGTGCAAGGGGTTAAGCACTGCACTATGAAGCATCTGCAGCCACAGCAGTGCCAGTTCCATCCCCGGCCAGGGAGGGGACCCAGATGACACAGCAGCCCTCTCCTGTCTCACCCGCTGCTGCCCCTCAGCAGTGTATTTCAGTCGACCTGCCTGTTCTATTCTCCACTCTGTCTCAGGTGAATCATCTCACCCCCCATACCTCTGGCCTGTATCCCAGTTCTTGTATGCATAAATAAATAAATCTTTTTAAAAAAATGAAAAAAAAAACATGGGTTTTGCTGGCTACTGTAAATAGTGATAAATTTGATTACTATATCTTTTTTTTTAATTTTTAAAAAAATATATTTATTTATTTATTTATTTATGCATACAAGAGCTGGGGTATAGGCCAGAGGTGTGGGAGGTGAGAGGATCCACCAGAGACAGAGCAGGGAGCAGAACAGGCAGATCGACAGGAATAAACTGCTGAGGGGAGCAGCGGGCGAGGCAGGAGAGGTCTGCTGTGCCATGTGGGTCCCCTCCCTGGCCGGGGATTGAACTCGTGCTGCTGTGCTGTGGATGCTTCACAGTGTGGCGCTCAACCCGCTGTGCCACCAGGGAGGCCCCTGATTACTGTATCTTGATGTTAAATATAGTGACCCTTGCTAAAATGCCCACTTAGTGGATTTGTCAGTGCATCCTTGTAGATAGTGACATCATTTACAAGCAGTGAGAGCTGTGATTTTTCTTTTTCTAATCCTGAAAAATATATCTCTATATCTGTCCATCTATCCATCTATCTATCCATCCATCCATCCATCCATCCATCCATCCATCCATCCATCCATCCATCCATCCATCCATCTATCTATCTATCTATCTATCTATCTATCTATCTATCTATCTATCTATCTATCTATCTATCTATCTATCTGTTGAGATTTCTTTGTGCATTGTTTAGGACCTTTAAAAAGTAAATAAATGAAAGTGATTGTATTAGTGCGAGCAATATTTCTTGTAACTCTTTTTTAGATATTCTTCATTGGGTTAAAAATGTTCTCATTACTTCCACATTTGCTATGTTTGTGTTTTATCACGAGTAAATTTTAACTTTTTTAAATCATAAATGAATGCTAATATTATCATGTTTTAAATGTTAAGATTTTATTTTAATTGTGAATGAATATTGACTTCTGCTTTTGAAATGATTTTTTTTCTGTTACTATTTTAATATGGGAAATGACATTCTGTAAACATTTGCTTCCATTCTTGGGGTAAATACAATGTATTATGTGCTATGTGATTTATATTTCATTGACTCTAGTTCATTAATTTTAAAGATATTTACTGCAAATTTACTAATAAATTTACCATTAATTTCTCTTTATTGTCAGTGTCTTTATAATTTTGGTATTATTTAATGAGCTGGAAAATAGTCTTTTTCTATTCTTTGGAAGGATTTTTGTGTGTTGAAAGACTTTTAGGCTTTTATTTATCTACTCTTAATTTTAAATATGTTGACTTTATATTTTTTTCTTTTAGTATTTATTAAATAAAAACTTAGCATGCACTTATAATGCAATGTCAAATGAATTACTTGAATAGTATATAGATCTTCAAATACTTTAGTTGAACAAAATACATCTAATTTACACATTTTTATCTTTAACAACAAAATATACATTGTTATATTTATTTTATAAAGTCGGTATACTTTAAAAAGGCAGTATTCATTTATCTAAAATGAAATCCATTAATTTTATTTTTCTGACTGCTTTTGAGATTTCAATATTTTCACTTTGTCCTTCAGATTCACCAAGTATGATATTTTTTTAACCTATTCCATGGTATATATGTTTTGTATTTGGGTATCTTTTCATTTCTTAAGATTTTCACTCTTTTAATATTGCAGTCAATATTATCTTTCTTTCATTAAGAAGACAAACAGATAATCATTCCACCAGGGAGACAGTTAGATATAGGTAGGTTATGCCTCATTCTATCTTCCATATTCTTAACCCCTTTCAGCTTTTTTACATTTGTCTTGTGGTGCTGTGTTCTCAAAAATTTCTTCCTTTTTCTGATTTTCTCTTTAATACAGTTTTTATTTTACTTTTTAATGCATCTTTTATGCATTTATATGTAAACCATTTGTCTTTCCAATAGCTACATTTGTTTATTTCAAGACTATTTTTGATAATTATTGATAGTTCATTGTTGCTTGCACTTGTTTGTATGCATGCTTTTATTTCTTTAAATTTTTCTAACATAATGCTTTCCTGTTGTATGTTCAACCTAAAGCTTTGTCTCCAGATTGTAGTCCTAGTTTTGGCTGTTGCCAACGTGGCAACCTTTTGCATGTACTTATTGCTTGTAGCTCATAAAGTAGTCCAGCCACGTTTTCCTTACTTTTGCTTTTGCTTCCTTTCATTTCTCCTCTGTGCACAATACAGTAAAATTGTTTTACTTAGGTTTTATTTTTTTAGTGGGAGAATCCTTCAGTGTATATGGTCACATATTGCTGCAACAGAAAGTGCAATATTTAATTTTAGCAATTAAGATTTCCATTGTTATTACTTTTGGGAGAATATAACTAAATGATAATCCACTTTTAATCTATGAAGGGAAATTATAAGAAATTTAAATGGCTTATCTGAAGTTAAAGAATTTTTGGTGAATAAGTCCAAATCTAGATTAATTTTGTTTGTCCTAGAAAGGTAAAGATAAATTTGGGAAGTATGTTTACTTGGCTAGTATAGGAGTCTTGGGAGTTAAAATAGTATCCAAAAAGAGCTTTCGAATAGCAAGAAGAGGCATAAATTGGAATAAAATTATAGGCAGTCAAAAGGTAACTAGCTAGCCTTAAGTTCATATTCTTTTATTTATTGATTTTTAATTGTATTTATTTGTTGAGATAATTTGGTTTGCGTGATTGTATTTTGAGGAGTGTAAGATATATTTTAATTGATAATGATAAAGAATAGTGTTTAATATAGGTGTCATTTTCTCACCTATTTCAGTACTCTGTTTTCCCAACATTTTCCTACTTATTATGAATCAGATAGTACAATGTTAGTAGTAGAAGAAAAAATATAAACTAGACACAGTGTCCCTATTTCATCTTTTCTCATTAGAAATTTATTCAGTACACCAGGCAGATAGAGGGTACCAAAGAAGATGAAAGGATCCTGGTTCTGAGGATTTTACATATTAGATCAACTGGCTTTAAACCTGGGAAGAAAAATCATCTTATTCTAAGTTGCTAACTTTGAAATATTAGTGTATATATTACTAGTGTATATATTATAGTTAAATGTATATGTCATTTAACTATATTATATTGAAAGTTAATGTCACAATATCTCATTTAACTATATGATGCTGTTTATAATTGGTACTTCGGTAATTTTATGTACCAAAAGTATTCAAAACCCTGGATTTCAATTACTAAAATAAATTTATAACTTCCTTTACTAAAGTGATGAGTCTCATCATGTTGTAGAGAAAAGACTTGAGTTAACAAGTAGATGTATCCAGGCATTGTTATTCTAAGCACTTCACTTTGGTACTATGAATCAGTTTTATCACTTTTAGGTCATCAATAAAAGCTAGTATATGTCCCATAATGAATTTTTTAAGTTAACTTAAGTTTGAGGTCCAGAGAAATTCAAGTAACTGGTCTCTTTTTATCAGCGTATCATTATTTGCTGAATATTTACAATCTTGATGTTTAACTCTGTGCCTGAAGTAAAGACATAGCTGACCGTACTTTCCTATTTCATTCATATGTGTTCACAAAAGCAGAGGAATGTCATGTTTCATAATTTAGTTTAGCCACTTTTTTCCCACTGTAGAAATTAGGAAACGTTAAATGCAAAGTGTATGTAGTACACTGTTGTCAAAGACAAACCCTTCATTAGTCTTAGTATTCATACCCTAGGGTAGAACCTGCTACAGTAGATCTGGGTTAACTCTATGTGATCAAAGGAATGTAGCTGATGATGTGTAACTTCTGAGATGATGTCATAGAATGGATGCAGCTTTTCCAGTTGTTTCTTGAATACTCTCTTCTGGGAAAATAGCTACTATGTACTATGTTTGAGAACCCTGAGACCGCCATATTCTGAGGAGCTCTCTGTATGGATTGGCCACATAATATAAAAGAGAGGAAAATGTTAGTCATTCCACCTAGTCCCTCTGAGGCACTTGGATTTTGATAATGAGCCCCAGGGTATAAGCCATAGGGTAAGACTGGTTCTTTCTGCCACCTTAGCAGTAGGAGCCAATGCTGACAGCATCAGTGGCAGTTTCTTGCCCTGCTGTCCCCAAGGCCAGTTTGTGGTGGTGGCTGCCTATGGACTGCGCCTGCTCCAGCTCAAGCCGAGCTTGAGTGCTAGTCTTTGAGCAGGAGTTACCCGCAGGCTACCTCAGAGTGATATCTGCTCAACACACAGGCCACCTGTAGTGGAGGGCGGTTGGAAGGCTGAAGGGAGGCCAACCTAAATGGGTCGTGCTTGATGGCTAACTTTAACTCTGGGGGATTTGAGCGCCAGAGACCCTGAGTGGTCTACTCTGCCATATGGTGGGTCACCCCTCTAGCTGGGTATCGAACTTGTGCTTCTGTGGCTTCAGATGCTTCATAGTGCTGAGACTTAACCAGGGAGGCCCCTGTTTAGTCTTTCAATGTAAATAAAACAAAATGCTTAGTAGTTTAACTAATGTGCTTGAATCCCTTGTCTAGATTCATGAATTCTATCCTCTCCTATATCATTCCTTTGTAAGATCACACTATTCAAGTTCTTCTCCATTCCTTTACTTCTCCATTTTTCCTTGAATTTCCATATTAGTAACATTTATATAACAATCTGCAACTGATATTTAAATTTCATGTTCTATAGTTTATATAAAGAAAGCTCTAGCAAACTCCTTTTTCATTACAATGATGGCATAAATATTTCTTCCTTTATAGGCAAGTAGTGTTCTGTGAATACCTTTTTTTTTTCTTTATATCACAGCTTTGGGGTTACACAAACCACATGTGGTGTCCTATTTACCCATCTAACTGAATACTCAAAATCAAGCCAGATAATAGTTTTCTTTGTATTTGTAACTTTTTTTTGTTCACATTTTCCATTGAAACCTGTAATTTTTTTCTAGTTACCTGTCGGAAGAAGAGATATTTCCTTATTATCTGTAGTTTTAATACTTACTATGTCATTGGAGTCTATTACATTCACTTGAAGTTCTCTGATGTCCTGTTCTAATGAGAGTTGGTTGCTATACTTGGAAGCAGACTTTCCTTTACTGGTTTTTTTTTTTTTTTAATTTCTCTTTGCTTTTTATTCCCTGATGTTCTATTCTCAGGTACTAAAATTTTCCCCAAATATCTATCATATTATCTATTTAATGAAACCGACCTCTAGCTTTAGCATGCTCTCTTCCAGCTGTGTCAGTAGTGGTTATTTTGTAGGTGTACAGTTCAAAAGTGAGCCTGACACTGCTGTTCACTGCTTTCTTGGGAAAATATTTTGTTTCCTTTCTACTAAGATTATATTTCATTTTAGTACTTTCTTATGTAACTCCCTGAAAAAAATGTGCAATTCATAATTATCTAAGTTTCCACCAAGAATATTTCATATTGAATAAATTTTGGCTCAGAAGTTTGAATGAATTGATCTGTTGTGCCTTATGCTAATGGCAAGTCTGAAACCAATCTAATTCTCTTTCCTTTCATGATTCTTGACTTTTCTTTTTTAACTATGAAAGTCTACAGACACTTCTCAGTAGGCGATTTAGCTTTGTAGAATCTTGTATCTGAAATATATGTTGTATATTTTTTAGTTGTTCTGTTTTCCTGGAAGTCTTACTTGTTGGTTTTCCTGTATTAATCTTCTGTTTCACTCACACTTTCATATTTCACATCTTTAGAAAAAAATTTTTTTCTATGGAAAAAAATTGAGATCTGTGCATTTTATTTTAGAGTTGTTATTGTCTGATTTTTAGAACCTCTTATTCTTGCTTAATTAATCCTAATAAATAATAAAATATTCAAAAGTAGTAATTATATTTTTGGGGTTTTTTTTTTTTTGGTATTAAAATTGGTGCATAAATCCTGGCACTACTTGTTTATCTGGAATCTTACTTTGAATTTTTTTTTTAAAAAAAACAATTCTTGTCTTCTGTAATGGTATAAAATTCTCTTAGATGGCTTCTGTTATTATATGTTTACATTAAGTATTATTCGATAGAAAATCTGAGTGGGATCACTGTGTGGATTTTTTTACCCCATCAGGTTTGGTATGAATGGCGACTGATCATGACATGGTGCTTTAAGTATCAGAATTGAGGGGCTTTGCTCTGGGGCACCAATACCTATATTAATTACTAATTGATTTTGATCTTATTTTACCTGGCATTTTGATTATTTCCAAGATCTAAATGCATAACTCTTTATCACATTATGCTGTGAGAGTAGTATGGTAGGGAGGGATAATGATGAGAAATAGCAAAGTAAGTCAATACATAGGTAGACCAGGTGTACATAGGTAGACCAGTCAACTTTCTATTTTTAGCTTCCCTTGTCTTTGGTGTTCTAAAGGTCACCTGCTTTTTCTTGGTTCAAGTGGTTGTGAATCAAATGGTTCAAGTGGTTGTAGATCAAATTACTTGTCTCAGCACTGTATCTCCTCCATGAAAGTGTAAGCTGTTTCCTCTCTCCTTGCTTTCCTAGTTAATATTTTCAGTCACTCTTCTTCCTTCTTCAGGACCCATTTTATTTTCTTTATCTTTGTGGGATTGTATACAGACATGTGCATGCATGCACACACACACAGACATACACATTTATTTTTCTGTATATTCGCTGTTTTAGCCACACCTGTTCTACTTGCTTTCTCATTCTACCACAAAATTTTTCTTTAATACACTCGTGAGAAGATTACTTTGATAACACCAATTGAGGTCAAATAAAAATAAGGACTGAAAAGGAAGGTATTTATAAGAAAGGCTCATATTCTGAACTTTTAAATATTTATGTGGGACTTATGACCTGGCAGGTTGTCAAGAAATAATGAGATCCAATAATATTTAAAGGTTCGCATTTTTGGAGATGGTAATTATTTTTCCTGTTAAAATCATTGTGCATTAAAAGTGTGCACTACTCTTTCCTTTTTTTTGAAAGCACTGTTTGTATTACATATCTGCTACTTACTGTTATAAGGACAACATTGTGGTTTGGCATATCAGATTGGTGGTTTTGAATTACAAGTGTGATTTAAAGATTATGTCAAACATCAAAATGGAAGGCTCTCTGAGCAACTCATGTTAAGTACATATCCCATTTCAATTACTGCAGTAGCTTGGAATGTTTCTGGGATTTTACTATGTGAAAAGTTGAATTAAGAAAACTAGTTTTGTGGAGATTTCTTCCTGCTCCTACAACAGATGAACAAATGACAGCCTGCATTTGTAGAAGTACTTTGGGCAACATGGCGTTCTGGCTAATAAAAGATAAAATTAAATTACACATTTGCTTATCAAACATTAAATAATAGTGAGAGTAATATTCATTGATTTACACTTTTCATTTGTTCTGTATCTCAGTTGCACTGTTGGATAGATTGTGACATATCTCCCACTGACATTTGTAATGCATGTCAAAATGGCAGTGATGTTTATTGCTTTCTTTTGGGACTTACTTTTCATGAAGAATAAACCCTGGATGAACAATGCGTTTGATCTGATGATAAAGGATAAGAGCAGTGCTGTGTATTGTTTGGAATAATCTATCATAAAACACTTTCAGATATTCCCTAGAGAGTGAGCTCACACTTTATATGCTATATTTTTCTTCAGAGACTGATATTACCCATTTTTGAGATGATAAAAAGAGACCAGAAGAAATGGGTTGTTATATGAAGCAAAAATGAGTGCATTATCACTCACAAAGAGTGTTATTGTAAACTGGAAGACACATGTAAACGTTTTCATTTTAAAAGACAAAGACCAAGAAGGGATTTTAGAATTTACACAGCAATGAAGGATGTGAATAGAGGAATCATGTGAGTTTCCTTAATACGCATGAAGGATTTAAATAAGTCAGATTTATTCTGTACAAATATATATTGGTTTATTCTGTGTTACATAAGGTTCTTATTGTTCTTTTAATAACCTAGATTTTTATAAGCATTGCCTTTTACTGCCCTTATAGAGTTTCTCAAGTATTAAATATTTTCTATAAAATGCCTTCTGGATTAATTTTAGTAACATTTTGTTAGATATTTTTCCTTTTAAAATATTAATCATGCCTTTCCACCTCACTGAAAAAAGGGAACAATATCTTAAGCACACATATTCACAAACACAGGCATGCGCACACACACATACACACACATACACTCCCATGTTGTTTATTTGCTACATGGATAGGAAAGTCATGAATGGTGACAGAGCCACTTCTTCCTATAACTGCCCCTGTGTACCCAACAATGTGTCATTCTGTAGTTTCTGACCTCAATACAGAAGAAGCTTCCTGAAGGCTTGCATTTTACCTGTTGACGGACTTGGCATTAAAGATTCCGCTACATCAGAGCTTCACACCTGGGTACGATCTTTCCCATCTTGGTGAAGTCTGAGGGTTAACATTTGATCTAAAGCCTTAGCCACCACAGGTGGATATAGCTTCATCAATAGGGCCTCTACTTATGATGACGGCTCAAACTTCCTAGTAGGTCCCCACACTGCCCCCGAGCTTATATATTAGCATAGGGCTACTTCTCTCAGTACTTCTCTTCTTATGTTATTGCCTTAAAAACTGGAGGTTTATATTTTATTGATTTATTTATTTAAGAGATTCAGGCAGAGGAGCAGTGGTTTGTCTATTAGTGGTTTAATTTCCTTATCTCCTTTGTAGTTATAGGTCTTTCTTCATTCTAGTTTGTGTTGACCAGGACAAAATTATTTCCAATTTTATATTTTGAACTAAAACATTTTTGTTACCTAAAACCTGAAGGCTTACCTTGTCTTCTTTTTTTTTTTCTCTGAAAGTAGAATTGAGAATGGAGAAGAAAATTCCCATTCACAAACCAAAAAATTGTTTCACTTCTTTTATAGTCAACTCACATTGCATATAAACTAATAAATACTTAATAAATATTTCAATAGTAGGTTAGATTGCTTTAAAATTAATGATATAGTACAGCAGTCAAAGACTGGAGAAAGGGATAATACATGTATTCAGATACTAGTTTGGTCGCATACCAACTGTTTGACTTTGGTTCATTTAAGAAGACTCTCTGTGCCTTAGTCATCATCTGTAAAAGGGGCTAATTATTTCTGTCACATATGGTATTTGTGAAGTTTAAAGTATTTAAAATAGTTTCTGCCTCAACTGTTAGCTTATCAATAAGACACTATGACACTATTAAATACAGACTCTAAATATTATTTCTTCTTTTATTCAATTATTCTCATTTTGTAGGTAAGCATACTAAAGTTTAGAAAGGTTTATTAATTTGTCCAAATCATGACATCAGAATTGGGCAACACTAACCCAAATACAAGACTGTTTATAAAGCCTTTGCTTCCTCCCTCGTTAACGGTTTTCTTTCATTTGCTGACTTTGCTCTGAGAGTCTTTAGCTAGTCTTGTCAAATATGACTCTTTTTACAGAGCATTACACTGGTGTACAAATCCTCTATTTACAGTTGGTCTTATAGGTTGTTGAACTTTAAGATTACATTGCAGCAACTTGAAGAGCAGTTTCCTTGGAAAACTAATTTCCCCATATACCTACGTTAGAGAGAGAGAAAGGAGAGTGGAGTAAGGGATTATCTAGTACAAATCCACTTGGGATTCTACAGTAGATGCTCTGAGACTTGATAGGTAACATTATGGAGAGGGAAACCAAAAGTGAACAAAAATGAGAAAGGAAGTTCTCGAATGTACTTCAGCTACTTTATAATATGGCTTAGACAAAATTAGTATTATCAGCAAGAATAGGAGTATATGAAATGAGTTTTAAAAATTAAATATTTTTTATGCAAGAATATGTCATTTTACCCATTTTAGACCCAACAATTTCAATCTACATTTAATCATGTTCATCTTAAAAACATGAATTTATGACCTAATATGACAAGATAGATACAATTGTTCTTTGCATTAACAGTCATTAAAATACAGTATTAAAACATTCTCAATTAACAAAATGAGAAGTCTTCATGGTTAATTTACTTAAGTGATCTTTTTATATTTAAGAACTTATTTTAAGTAACCCTTTTTTTTTTTATGGTGAGTGTGAGTGAGAGAGTATATTTGTGTGTGTATTCCCACATCTAATGTGCATTGTCATCTTTAAATCTTAGACTACAGTTATTGGTAGGAGCATCTGTCAAATTACATTACAAGCTTTATAGGAAAAACAGACCATATCTTTGTAATCCATAGTACCTAACATATGCCTAAAGGTACTGATAAATGCTTACTGATTATCTTGTTAATTGATAAAATATAAATGAATAAGTTTTGGTGAAGTCACTTTATATCTCTCTATATAAACCTCATAAATTCCATTTAAATATGATTCTTAAAATGCTTTCTTTTGAAAGAGATGGTAGCTCATTTAGAAAGCCATTTTGCTAATAAGAGAAGATTAGGTAACTACAAGGTTTTTCGAAAGATGAAATGATTCTGAAAGCAGATGTATTTGATTTTGTGTAATGGTTGCTAAGGGAACACCTGGATGTAAATTTTACAGACGCAGTTTAAAATATTGATCAGAAGAAAGGGGAAAAGTGTCAAACCAAGTAATAAAGTGACTAAAAAACTGCTTTCTGATTGGAAGGGAAAGAGATATTATGTTTTATGAAATCAATCTCTCAATTTCAGCCCCTGAGCATAGATTAGGGAGAACTAGAATTGTGTAAGCAGAGAAGATAGCTGTCTCTAATTCTATGACAGTAATGGGCTCACACTATCATTCAGGAAAGCAGAATAAGGAAAATAGTTAAATGTTATAAATTTCACTCATTCAGCATGTAGTGATATACATTTCAACTTTAACTTCACTTCTTTATGGGAAACCTCCATTGCCCTGAGGAGGGTATTGTGCCTTTTTTTAAAAAAAGTTTTTCCTTTATTTATATATATTTGACATCAGTTGTAATCCCCATGTATTCCCCATCACCATATCACCAGTGCACCATCACCTCAGTCACCCGTGCTCCTGTCTGCCCTCAACTCTCCCTCACCCCATCCTTACCAAGTGTCCCCAATTTGTCCTTGTCTTTTCATTTTTGGTTTTTGTTGTGTCTTTACTGTTATTATTATTACTGTTCTTATTCCTTTCCTTGATCCTTATTTGGTTCTCTTATATTCCTCCTAGGGGAGGAACCATCTGGTATTTTTCTTTTGCTTTCTGACTTATTTCGCTGAGCATCATCCCTTCCAGCTCCATCCATGTTCCTATGAATGAGTCTAGTTTTTCATTTCTGATTGCTGAATAGTATTCCATTGTATATATGTACCACAGCTTCCCGATCCACTCATCTGGTTTTGGGCATTTAGGTTGTTTCCAGGTCTTCCCTATTGTAAAGAGTGCTGCTATAAACATAGGGGTTCAGGTATTCTTTTGAATCAGTGTATTTGTGTCTTTTGGATATATTCTTAGGAGTGAGATTGCTGGATCATATGGAAGTTCCATTCTTAGTAGTTTGAGGAACCGCCATATTGCTTTCCATAATGGTTGGACCAGCTTGCATTCCCACCAGCATTCTCCACATCTTCGCCAACATTTGTTGTTGCTAATTTTTTTGATATGTGCCATTCTTACTGGTATAAGGTGGTATCTCATAGTAGTTTTGATTTGCATTTCTCTGGTTACAAGAGAAGTTGAGCATTTTTTCATGTGCCTATTGGCCATTTGCATTTCGTCTTTGGAGAATTGCCTTTTTAGCTCTTTTGCCCATTTTTTTGACTGGGTTGTTCACTTTGTTTTTGTTTAGTCTGGTTAGTTCTTTGTGGATCTGTGT
>JAGFMF010011501.1:11228068-11647795 GCA_019455555.1 Galemys pyrenaicus
GTTTGGTAGAACTCCTTCTTTTTCAATTTTTTTGAAATAGTCTATGTAGGATAGGTATTAATTCAGTTCTGAATGTTTTGTAGAATTCATTTGTAAAGCTGTCTGGACCTGGACTTTTATTTTGGGGAAGGGCTTTGATTACTGTTTCAGTTCACTACTTGTAACTGGACTGTTTAGATATTCTATATCTTATTTATCTAACTTTGGGTGATTATAAAGTTGTACAAACTTTTCCATCTCTTCTAGGTTGTTGAACTTGTTTGTATATAGCTTTTCATAATATTCTCTAATTATTCTTTTGATTTCTGCTGCATCTGTTGTGGTTTGTCCTCTTTCTTTTGTTATCCTGATTATTTGTGTATTTTCCCATTTTTTTCTTGGTTAGCCTAGCTAGGGGTTTGTCTATTTTGTTTATTTTTTCAAAGAACCAGCTTTTGGTTTCATTGATCTTTTGGATTGTTTTCTTAACTTCTAGTTCATTTATTTCTGCTTTGATTTTTATTATTTCCTCTCTTCTACTGGATTTCGGGTTTTCCTGTTGTTCTTTTTCCAGTTCTTTCAGGTGTGAGATTAGGTTGTTTCTTTGTGTTCTTTCTTGTTTCTTAATGTGTGCCTGTATTGCTATATATTTTCCTCTTATAACTGCTTTTGCTGTGTCCCAGATATTCTGTAGAGTTGTATCCTCATTATTGTTCATCTCAAGGTATTTTTAATTTCTTCTTTGATCTCCTCCTTGGTCCAGTAGTCTTCCAATAGTGCAGGTTTCAATTTCCATGTGTTGGGGGCGGGGGTTCCTTGTTTTCTTTTCATGGTGAATTTCTAGCTTGATGGCTTTGTGTTCAGAGAAGATAGTTGGTATGATTTCAATCTTAGAGTATCTGCTAATGTTTGTCTTGTGTCCTAGTATGTGATCAGTCCTGGAGAGTGATCCATGTGCATTGAGAAGAATGTGTACTCAGTTTTTTTGGGGTGTAATATTCTATATATGTCTGTTAAGCTCATGCGGTCTAGATCTTTGTTTAGTGCCCTGGTGTCTTTGCTTATTTTTTGTCTCATTTATCTGTCCCTTGGTGAGAGTGGTGTGTTGAAGTCTCCTACTACATATGTATTTTCTTTTATGCCAGTTTTCAAAGATGTTATTAGTTGTCTAATATATTTTGGTGCTCCTTCACTGGGTGAGTAATGTTGATGAGTGTTATCTCTTCTTGATTTAATGTTCCCTTAATCATAATGTAATGCCTGTCTGTATCTCTTTTAACCTTTTTTACTTTGAAATCTATTTTATCTAAGTATAGCTGTTCCTGCCTTCTTTTTTAGTCCATTTGATTGTAGGGTGTTGTCCAACCTTTTATTTTTAGTCTGTGTTTATCTTTTGTAGTTAAATGTGCTTCCTGTAGACAGCAAAAGGTTAGGTTTTGTTTTTCAATCCAACCTGCTATTCTGTGTCTTTTTATTGGGGAGTTTAGTCCATTCACATTTACAGTTAAAATTGATACCTTGGCATTCGTCTTTGTCATTTTGTTTGCCTGTTTGTGGTTCTATTGTTTACCTTATTTATGTATGTATGTATGTATTTATTTATTTATTTTTCATTCTTCTGTTAGTTTTAGTTCTGAGGTTTCTTGTAGGATTTTTTGGAGTGGAGGTTTTGTAGAAGTGAATTTTGTTTGTTTGAGAAGGTTCTTATTTTCCCCTCATAGAGGAAGGAGAAGGTTTTTTTGTACATTTTGTTTGTCTGAGAAGGTTCTTATTTTCCCCTTATAGAGGAAGGGGAGCTTTGCCCGGTAGAGTATTCTAGGATGGATTTTGTTGGTTTGGAGTTTGTTAAATATGTCCCTCCATTCCCTTCTTGCCTTCAATGTTTCCTCAGAGAAATCTGATGTCAGCCTGATTGGTTTTCCTTTATATGTTATCTGTTTCTTTGCTCTTGTCAGTTTCATTATTTTTTCTTTGTCCTGGACCTTTGCAAGGGTTACTATTATGTGTCTTGCTTTAGGTTTCTTTTTATTGTCATAATTTGGTGTTTTTCTAGCTTCTTGTATAACTATTTTCATGTTTGGGAAGTTCTGATCAAGTATCTTTTTGAACAGGTTCTCGGAGCCTGCTACTCTCTCTACGTTTTCTGGTATGCCTATGACTCTTATATTATCCCTCTTCATAGTATCAGATGGCGCTCGAAGTGTTTCTTCATTCTTTTTTATTGTCACTTCTACTTCCTTATCTTTCTTGACCTTATCCTTTATTTGATAATCCATCTTTAACTTTGATAATGTTAATTCCCTGATGCCAAAATTATTTTAATGACATGAAAAATATATAATGCATTTAGATATAGATAAGATGACTTTTTCTGCTGATGGCTGTATACTCAGGGGATATCATGCTTCTTACACTTTTTCAAATATATCCTTATAGAATAATGATTTTTGGGAATCTGTGATATTAGAAGTTTGGTTCAGGGATTTATCGTCCTTGTAGACTGAGTTGAGAGTGGAAATTTCTGGTAAGCTGACACTATGGCTTCCAAGTTTCATTAATTTATTTGCCACATGCTTGGGGGAGAATTTATAGTCTGGAGATTCTTTGAAAATAAATAAGATTTATGGGCTTTGGTGTAAGGAATATGTTTTTAATTTTGTCAGTAATAGGGTTCACTCAAGGCAAGAAGTGAGTATTTGGTTAAGGTGTAATCTTGAAACAAAAGCTCTGTATCTCTACCTTTGTACTATCATCATACTATCCACTACTCTATTTACATTCTACACAGCGTTCTATTAGCAGTCTATCCACTATCCTGGTAAAATTCTATACAATTTCTCAATACATAAAGGAGTGAGTTCTAGTAATTTAAGCCTTGTTTCCTATATGTCTATGGTAATTTACTGTGTTAGAATTGGTGGTATTTATTCTCCAATGAAAGGGAATGGGGGTCCCTGAACAAATTGCTGATGCTAGGACTAGAATAGGGAAGCATGTATAAATAACTTGGGATATGTTGTAATGTCAGAACACAAAGGTCAAAAGTATGTGGACATACTAAAGGTATATATGACATAGAAGTTCAAATTGCTGTAGCAATTTGAACAGTACATCATCATCTTGTATTATAACTCAAAGCAATGAAAGTCAGAACAGTGTTGCGACTTTCCAGAAGTAATTGCTATTTTAAATTACAGAACTATATCCCATGGAATCTCAATTCTAGTTGTCAAAGCTGAATATCTTGTCTGCTTTATAATGATTGTTTAGGCAAGACTGTTCTGGCAAATGGCTATTATTAAAATATCTACTGCAAATTTAATTTTCTTTGCTGGATATAAAATTTATCCAAGAAATAGTGCATCCTTTTTTTCTAGATAGTGTTTTTGAGGGAAATGTTATTGACTGGAACATAAAAGCCCCTGTCTCTTATTATGTAGCTAAATCAAACAAATAACTGAAAACTGATACAGAAAAGTAATGGGATAAAATGTATTTAATGATAGTGATAATTTCATTTTTTATTTGGGCACTTTTTATCCAATTGGAACTCAATATAATTAAGCTTAATATTTATTACATCTAAAAACATTGATAGAATTGTTTCACACTCCATCAATTTAAGACAGAAAGCAAACCTGAACTCACTTAACTATGTTAAATTATCTATTCTAATGTACCACATCAAAAATCAAGAGCATGCAGTATGTATTTCATTAAATATTTATTTATTCATGTAAGAACTGGGGTACAGAACAGAGGTATGGGGGTGAGAGGATGAGACACAGTGAGGAACATGTTAGATCAACTGAAATACACTGCTGAGGGGAGTAGTGGGCAAGGCAGGAGAGGTCTGCTGCGCCGTGTGGTTCACCTCCCTGACTAGGGATCTAACTCGTGTTGCAGTGGCTGTAGATGCTTCATAGTGTGGTGCTTAACCCCTTGTGCCACCAGGGAGGATCTGCAGTATATATTTAAATCTGACTTAGCAGTCATTAATAGGTGTTTCTAGCCTCAATTTCCAATCCTAGGACTAGTTGCTAGCTATGTCATCTTGGACAAGCAACTTTGGAAGCATCTCACCTTTTACTTAGTTTTAGAGCAGGCACTCATGATCTTTATTCTTGTTATTCTTCATGTCTTTTAATACCTACCTATATGGTGATAAATGTAGATGGCTAAAAACTGTCTTTTTGAAATTTCTGCTTAGAAGTAGCTGAAAGTGCATTGGACTTGGAATAATAAGCCCTGAGTTAAAGTCCAAACTTTTATTTTTTAAAAATGTTCAGTGAATGAATTCTTAATGATAAATCACTTAATCACATTTTTTGACTCCACATTTACTAGTGATTTAATAGAATGTAAGTAGGATTAAATTAGATGATTGAAAATAATTTTAGCAGCTTTCAAATGAGAGGTAAAGAGGAATGTAATGTTACTTGGGCTTTAGAGGCATTGGTTAGTGAGGGAGATACATAAAAGATCAACACTGCTTTGCCCTGAAATCAATCAAATTTATTTGAACCATATATGTCAAGTGATAAAGATATTGAATGCTTAGAGAAACAAGTAGTACTGTTGACTTATGATACTGGATCATTAAATCTGTATATCACAAAATTGCTTTTAAAATAATTGCATTATTTGATTATTTTACTCTTGTCATCCCATTAAACTTGTATTAATGTCATATCTTGTCAACCTATGAGTTATTTGAGGTCAGAAGTCTTGATTACATTGTATTATGAATTGTATTTCTTCAGATTACTCACAACTAGTAAATTTTTATCTGAAATGATAGTCTTTTCCTTTTCAAATACCATTAAACTCATTTTCTTTTATGCATTAGTCACAACTAGGGGTATCCCTTGACTAAATATTTTATATTTCTTGATTATCAGTATAGCATACAATACTATGCCAAAATAAAACCCACTTAGTCCTTAAGCCTTGTGATGACAAATATGAGGTTTAGAATCACACTGTCTAGACCTTGTTCCTTATTAACTTTGGAACCTTGAGCAAATTAATTTCTTTGATCTTCAATTTTATCATCTATAAGGTCTGTATTATAATAGCCCCCCATTTTATAACTTGTTTGAGATAAAAACTAAAATGTCTGCATAACCTATAATAATACTCTCTGTCTATGGCAAACCTTCATATTGATACTATTAGTAAAAAATTTTTATATTTTAAAACTTTTTTTAAAATGCTTTTTTTGTCTCTTCGTTTTATAAGTCTTTGTTCTTGAGCTTTACGTACAGTTAACTCAGATTGTTTTGGTTGCTGGTTACAGAAATCCATCACAAATTAGCTTAAGTTATAACTCATCTCAAAGTTGTTTAGTTTTACCTAAAAGATGGGAAACCACTGACTAATATGATTGAGAATCCCACATGTCAATTTTGGATTTAGAAATGGTTGAATCTTAGAAATGGTTGAATCTTAGAAATGGTTCAAGCAATGTAGTGATGCTTTGTCTCTTTTCAATTCTTGTGTTTCTCTCTCTTAGTGTTTCCCTATATTTTCTTGGTTTACCATTCTTGCTTTTTAAACACATAATTTATAAAAACTAATCAAGAAGAGTGGTAATAAAAAAGATGGCTCAAGATTGCTACTAAAGCAGTTGTACTAGTATGCAGAAGTTAAAGTATGAAAGAATTTGAACATTTGTAAATGATGTTACTTATTTGGCAGACAGGTCAAAGATACTTTCCTTTAAAAAACTGAATTTTATTTTTTAGTTGAAGTATCATTCATTACAGTATAACATTACGTAAGTTTCAGGTATTCATTATTGAGGTGCACAATATCGACTCTTGATAAGATTATAAATCAATGCAGTCATTATGGAAAGCAGTATAGAGTTTCCCCAAAAATTAAAAATAGAAATTCCATTCAATCTAGTTTCCCAATTTTAGGTATTTATCCAAAAAATACAAAACCACTAGTTTTCACTTAATTGCATGCACACTCATAGCTATTACTGTACTATTTACAATAGGCAAGAACTAGAAATAACTTTAGGGCATAGTAAATGAAGACTGGATGAATAAATTGTGGTATTTATACCCAATGGAATACTATTCAGCTTTTTAAAATAGATGAAATCTTGCTATTTGCAACACCATGAATGACCCTAAAGGAAATCATGCTTAGTAAAATAATCCAGATAGACTAGGACAACCATCTTATTATTTAATTCATATGTGGTATATAGAGAAACAGATGATGTAAATAAAACAAAAATAAACTTTTAGACTATCAGGCCAATTAGTGGCTTCCAGAAGGAATGCAGATGGGGGTGGGTAAATCAGGAAAAGGGAGACAAAAGTGAAGAATATTTTGGACCTTCAGTGTACTTACTACTTAATGTAGTATATACACAGAGGTGGGTATTTGTATTGTTTAGGAGTTACTATCTGAGCAGCCTGAGGCTGCTTATTAATCAGAGTTTCTGATGGTGCTACAAGATCTATTGCTGCCATCATGTAGAACAAGTTTTCTCATAAGTGAGACTACTGGACTGAGATCTTTTATAGTCATTTTATAATAAGCATTCAAACCTAAAAATGGAATGGTGAGGTACATTTCAATGAGTTTGAATCATATTTATTACCTTGTGTCTTTAATGCCTGATTAGAATGGATGAAATTGTGTAACCAAAGCACAAGTTGCTTCAGGAGATTAGACTCATCTAGTTATAGTTTCATTCTATTCAGAATACATATTCTCACTACATATTCTTCCCATATGTTACACACATACCTCTGTAAGAGGTTTAGAATATATTGTCTCTGATAGTTTTTGTATTGTAAAGGTTCAGTCATTTAAAAGACCTTGAACATTGAGAATTAATTCTCATTTATTGGAAAGAAATAATTTCAATGTCTTTTTTTTTTTAAAATCTGGTTTTCAAAACTATCTATTTAGCACATGCCAGTTAATAAAATCTGTTCAAAATTTGACCTTTTACTCATTTCATTTCTTTTATCCCAGTGACTAGAAAGAACCTTGAAATTTACTCTTCATTAAATACATTTCTTAGAGAATGTGATAAAATTTATTATTGTAGACTAAAGTTTAACTTGAGGAAAATGAAAACTTCTTATGTGCTTTTTTTGGTATAAGACACTTTAGAAATGTTTATGTTGTAATCCTTTATAATAATGCTATAAAGATAAGATCTTTTAAAATTATACTTTTGTCGATGTTAGTTTACAACAGTTTAGATTTAGGGGTTTAAGGGTATGTATAATATTGCCATACCGTTCCTACCAGCAAAGCTCCAGTAATCATTCACCATAGTTCACTGGGCTTCTTCTAACCCCCCACACTACTCCACCCTCCCCTTCCAGTACTGTTAATTCTGCAATCAGATCTCTAGGATTTGTTTTGGTTTAGTTTTGTCTACTCCTTTATGTTCCACAATGAGTAAAAAAGCGTATTTTTTTTTCTCTTCCTTACTCAGCATAACCCCCTCTAGTTCCATCCATGTTGTAAACAGCAAGATTTCATCTTTTTTCATAGCTGAGTAGTAAGCCATTGTATATGTGTGTGTGTGTGTGTGTGCGTATAAAAAACACAGCTTCTTGATCTGTTCATCTGTCCCTGGGCATTCCATAATTTGGTATTGTAAATAGTGCTTCAGCAAACATAGGAGTGCATAAATCCCTTTGAATTAGTGTTTTCATTCTTTAGAATGTTCCTGAGAAGTGAAAATTACTGGATTACATGGTAGGTCTATTTGTTATATTTTAAGGAACTTCCATATTTTTCCATAATAATTGAACCAGGGGCCTCCCTGGTGGCGCAGTGGGTTAAGCAATGCACTATGAAGCAAACTGCAGCCACTGCAGTACGAGTTTGATCCCTGCCACCGGCCAGGGAGGGGACCCACATGGCATAGCAGACCTCTCCTGCTTCACCTGCTGCTTCCCTCAGCAGTGTGTTTCAGTCAGTCTGCCTGTTCTGTTCTCCGCTCTGTCTCTGGTGAATCCTCTCACCACCCTGGACTCTGGCCTGTACCCCAGCTCTTGTATGTATAAATAAATAAATCTTAAAAAAAAATTGAACCAGTGTACATTTTTACCAACAGTTTTACCAACCAAAGAGGATTCTTTTTTTTTTCCACATCCAACAGTTGATGTTTCTGGTGTTTTTGATATAGACCATTCTGACAGGTTGTGAGATGGTATCTCATTGTGGTTTTGATTTGCATTTCCCTGATAAGTGATGATAAGCATTTTTTTTTTCTGGTGCTTGTTGGTCATCTGTATTTCATCTTTGCAGAAGTACCTGTTTTTATCTGCCCAGTTTTGAGTGTAGTATTTGTTGGGTTGTTGAGTTGTATGAATTATTTGCAGATCTTTTATATTAGCCTCTTGTTGGATGTGTGATGTGCAATTATTTTTACTATTCAGTAGGGTATCTTTTTGCTTTAGCGATCGTTTCCCCATACTACTAGCTTGAGGTAGTGATTCCTTTGAATGTGGTATGATAGCTTCATTGAGTCATATCTTTGTGAATTTGGACTTTGTGATAAAAACTTAAATTCTGCATGGAAATCAGTGTGAAATGTAATGGGGGTAGTAGCATTCAATCTGATTCAAGGTTTGAGGAGGGGTGTTCTTGTCAAAAGGCCTACAGTGCAAATAATAAGCAATAGATGCCATTTAAGAATGAAACAATCTTTTCTTTTAGTGTATTTTTTTTAGCTGTTCTATTACTTTGTTGAGTGTTAAGTACTTATTAGGGTGTTAGACATGTTTGCTCAACTTTAAGGAATTTATTTTTGGCCCAGGATCTCTGAAAAAGTTGTTGAGGAATGAAAGGAGGAATTTGGGATATCTGACTCTTTAAATGACCAATGTACCTCATTTTTCCAATTTTTGGTTGATTCATTTCTATTTTGCCATTACATATTCCATTTTTATATTAACCATCTAATCATGTCCCAGTTTGATTTTAGCTTTAGATGTATAATTTTGTATATTAAAATGGTCATTCCAGTCCTTAGCTGAAACATTTCCAGTAATCTGTTGGTTGATTGAAGCTCTAATATATCTCTTGAAGGACATATTGTCCTTTCTTAAATGTGCCTTAATGAATTTCACTTAAATGTGCCTCAATGAATTTCCTCTTAGATATCTAATAATATACTTGTAATTTCTCAAATAATCTTGTCATTTTTGTTCGTCTCTTTCTTGAATTTAGTCAATTTTATTTCTTCTCTTTGTATGTACATTTCTGTTTGTATGAGTTTCCAATTCAAGATGATTTTCTCCTAAGCACTGCTTTGAGTATATTTAGTTTAGTTTTGATTTGTCTTATAGCTTCTTCTACTTCATGGTTGTTTTTGTGGGGAAATTTTTCATGGGTTCAGATGTGAGCAATCTTTTTTTTCTTTCACTTATATTTTGTTAATTTGGGGTTTTCTCAATATTTCTAATTCACCAATACCCCTTTCTCTCCTTATAGTGAGTTTCTTTGGAGGGTTATTTTTTCTGATTGTGGGTGGTATTATGTCTGTTGCAATATTTTGATTCTTTTTTTGTATTGTAGGAGCCTACATTTTCTGCCTGAGTTTTTTTTTCTCTTTCAGCATTCAGTTTCCACAGGTCACTTCTGCCTCTCTTTTAGTTGTTTTTTTTCCAGAAACTATACTTTTTGAAGACTGCCACTTAATGTTGTCTGCTTTTCTAATTTTCTCCCTGTTTAGTTTGATTTGTAAAAAGAGTATGCAAGTATTTCCTTTTCTCTTTTGTAAGTTATTTAATATTTTTTTGGCCTGGGGTCTTGAAGATTCATTTTTTAAAAAAAAATCTGTTTTACTAGATTATATCTCAGAGTAGCTCTGAGGACCCCCTAACACTTTACTAGGTATAATTTCTACTGTTTTATCATATAAGATGGATATTCTCTGCCAATGGTATGCTTTATTCTTTTTAATTTAAGTTATTTAAAAATATATTTTATTAAGCAATTTATTTTTAATAGCGGTTAGATGGTATGCTTTATTGGTAGTCCTCATTCCTTCCACATTTTCCCAGCTTGCTCTATCAAGCCTTGAGGTGTGGTAGAATTATAAGAAATTACATGCTAGAATTCAATACTTTTTTTCTATTTACTTACAATTGTTTTTAAGTTTGGGCTGATTATGCTGAATTTCTGATTTTTGTGGTTTCGTATTCTTTGTATTATTTTGGGGGAAATATTTTGATATGCAGTCCTGTCATCATTGTTCTTTAAACATTTGCAGTTTATATTTTGAAATAATGTATCTACCCAATGAATTGAATTTATCAATAATGTGGATGTTCCTTTTCATTTAAAAATTTGTATTAAAGCCTGTTTATATTATGCTATCCCGCAAGATTTATTTAATTTGTTTTTATTTGTTTATGCATACAAGAGCTGGGGTATAGGCCAGAGGTGCGGGGAGGGGGCAGGTGTGAGAGGGGACAGGGGCAGGGGGAATGAGAGGATTCACCAGAGGCAGAGGAGTGGGGAGTAGATCAGGCAGATTGAAATACACTGATGAGGGGAGCAGTGGGCAATTCAGGAGAGGTCTGCTGCACCCTGCCCCGTGTGGATTAGATCTCTGGCCAGGGATCAAATTAGTGCTGTAGGTAGTGGCTTCAGAGTGCTTCATAGTGCTGAGACTTAACCTTTTGTGGCACCAGGGAGGCCTGCCACAAGATTTATTTTTGACCATGCTTTCTTAACTTAGTATGTTTAACTGCAACGTTGTTCTAGGTAACCTACTAGTTCTTCATTAATGAAACTTTTCTGCATTGAGGAAAATATTCATAAGCTTAAAATGCTAAAATTATATATAGGATTAATTTAAAATATTGTAATTTTTGTTGAAAATGAAATATGTTTTCTTAAATCACATTCTTGCTTAGTTATTTCCTGCTTCTAGTGTCTATAGACTTCCACTGTCTATAGAACTCCAATTGTTTTACCTGATCTCACTGTGCTTTCATGATCTTCTGTTACATAACTTTCCTGTGTTTCATCCTCACCTACATATTCCCTATTTACTTATTTATTTAAAAGATTTATTTATTTATGCATACAAGAGCTGGGACACAGGCCAGAGTCGCAGGAGGTGAAAGGATTCACCAGACACAGAGCGGGGAGCAGAACAGGCAGATCAACTGAAATACACTGTTGAGGGGAGCAGCAGGCGAGGCAGGAGAGGTCTGCCAAGCCATGTAGGTCCCCTCCCTGGCCAGGGATAGAACTTGCACTGCTCTGCAGCAGATGCTTCACAGTGCGGTGCTCAACCTGCTGCACCACCAGAGAGGCCCATTGTTTATTTATTTTGAATTGCATTTTGTTTTCTTATCCCCATACTCTACAGTAGCACTATAATTTGATTTTCCGAGACTATGTGTACTTTTTCAAATTAATGCATGTTGTTTGCTAACCATCTTACTCAAATTTTATTTTATGCCTGCAAGACTATGATTTCCTTGAGCTTAAAATTAATTGGTATGAAAAAACTTAAAATTAAGTGATCTATATACCTAGATCAAGTCTAATTATTGCATCATGATCAATCCATGTCAGGAAACCTGCTTTCTTCTAGTTGCATAACTGCTGAAAATTATTTTAGTTGTAGATAAATGTGCTTCACTGCCTTGTAGATGCTTGCAAATTTTTCAAACACTCAATCAGGAATGAACATTCCTTTCAGCAAAGTGATTAAAGTTAATTTTGACCACAAGACAAATACTTGAAATCTTTGAAACACAAGTTATCTTGACGTATTGCTGCCTAGACTTTGATTTTGTTATGTATATACAGTAAATTTGGCATATGTATGCATGGCTAGAAGTCAAAAGATAGAAATTGAGTACAAATTCCTGAAAAGTATTATTAAAATATAAATGTATCAAAAATCACATTTATAAAGCACTATTGTTGGCCATTATCAATCAGTAGATGCATTTTTCAGAGTCACTAAATCATTAACGCTCATTATCATTCCATCATGCAAAAATGAATAATGTCTCTAGCCAGTCTTATATAGGATTTACCACTTAGTGATTGAATTAGGGAAATAAAAGTTCTAACTAAGTCTATAAACACCAATATAAATTATAAGGTTATTTTTATAGCATTTCTGCCTCAGAGATATATATTTGTTCTGTTCTATGAGTGAAATATGAACAACACTTTGATTTTAGGGAGGACCATTTGTTCACTAAATGGGCATTTTCAGAGTGTCTTTTCTGTATAATATACTCTATTAGAGAAACAAGTGAGTAATATGCCATATTTGTCTTCTAATAGCTCATAGTTGAATGGCAGGTCATACAATGACACCGTTGCAATAATCTGTAGTACGTAAATTTCCCTATTAATAACAGGTGTGGCCCAAATAGAGTGGTGCTGTGACATGGACGTTTATTTACTGGAGCAATGGAAATATGAAGTTAGAGAGAAAAACTGAGGTTATTCGCCTAGTTGGCCTTGTAGATCAGTCATAGGATTTTAACCTTTGTCCTGTGAATGCTAAGGAGTATTAGAAGAATGATATGTGATTATAAATGCCTTCTAATAATGGCATTTTGTTTGTGAGATTCTTTAAGCAGGGAGACGTGGGATATTGCTGTAACCTCTTGTGGAAAATGATGGATCACTATACTAAGACAGGAGCATATAAATGCAGAAAAAGAGATGACTTTTAAAAACATGATTCAAGAAATATTAGAATGATACAAATTTCAGGCTTGCAAATGAACAATAATGCCATTAATTATAATCAGGGATTCAAACAATGAAACTGATTTGGGTGAGCAATAAGAAAAAAAAATTAGTGTTAAAACAGTGAGATGGCTATAGAACACCCAGGTAGAATTAGATTAAACAAGAAATATATATTAGAACAAGTCATGTATAGAGAAAATTGTTACAGGATTAAATATGAAATGAGAAAAGAAAAGTACATTTGTGAACTCTGAGAGGTAATGCCTAAAAAGGAAAGAAATAAATGTTACCTAAAATCTGTCACAAATGAAACTTATATAAATGATTAAACATATTAAAATTTTAGATTCTAATTAATACTTTATATGTTGATAGTTCCACAGCAAATAGGCAGAATCTTTTTGCTGCACAAACTTTAAGATTTACCTGTTATTTTAGATATCTTATGGTATCCAAGATCAGTTTTAAGAACTGATAGACTTTTGGGATGGTATAGAATTCTTACAGCCAAAGATAATATTTTACCTCTAGCAGAAGTCATATAACCTCATATTATCTCTTATTTAAGGAACTATAAAAAGATGAACAAATGATACTAAAGTACTATATTTTAACATTGGACTTACATTCATATTGTAGGGTCAGTGAAAAATGATCAGGCTTTTCCATCCTCCCACCATTGGTGACTATGATGGACACCTGTGGTCCTGCACACATACCTAATGGCGTGCCCTTCAAGTAGAGTGTGGGCATGCGCAAGTGGGCGCACCTGGACTGAGACACGGGTTATAATGAGCGGTGTCACTTGGACGCCAGCAAGGGGTGGGGGAAGAAAGAGAGAGAGCTGAGCAGAGAGAGAGAGAGAGAGAGAGAGAGAGGGAGAGAGAGAGAGAGAGAGAGCGCCCAGGTGGGGGAAGAAAGANAGAGCTGAGCTGAGCAAGAGAGGAGAGAGAGAGAGAGAGAGAGAGAGAGAGAGAGAGCGCCCAGGTGGGGGAAGAAAGAGAGAGAGCTGAGCTGAGCAAGAGAGGAGAGAGAGAGAGAGAGAGCCCAGAGAGAGAGAGAGAGCCCAGAGAGAGAGCCCAGAGAGAGAGCCCAGAGAGAGAGAGAGAGCCCAGAGAGAGAGAGAGAGAGAGAGCCCAGAGAGAGAGAGATTCCCTGACGGCTAGGAGGCCTGCCAGTCTCCTGGATGCCCAGCCTCCCGCCTGCAGTGTACCTGGTTGCCTCTGGTCTGTAAAGAGTATTAAAAGCCTGAAAAAGCCACGAGGCTCCAGGACTCGTCTTTGACTAGTCTCCTGGAATTACTGAGAACCTCCTGACAACTCTCTCTCTCATTACATTTTCATTACTGGTTGGAACTTACTGGCAACTGTAGCTTCAAGCAAGACATGGTGAGCATTCCCCAGTGTTCTGTAATCATTACTTTTCCAATCTTATATTTATTGAAATTAATTTTCATGTTTCAGTTTTTTTCTTACCATAGCATTTAAAGTTAATTTTGTCTTGTATTCATGTCTTTACCAAAAAGGGGAAATGTGGGATGAAGAATGATATGATACTTAGAAATGGAGAATCTTTTTCTGTGTTGTAGAGAAGAACTTATGTATTAAATATATAAAAAGCGTATTTTCTGATACCTACCTAATTTATGTTAATTATCTTCCTGAGGCTTGTCTTTTGAATATCTGACCCTGCTCCACACATCACACTCAAAGATTGTGACAATCTTATTCAAGGATAAGAGGGATCATTGAAACATGTGTTAATGAAAAAATAAATATTACAAAAGATAATATTAATGGATAGTATTTTAATTCAGAGTGGATTTTCCTAATTTTCTAAGGTGTCTCAGAAAGTTATGTCAAAAAGCTGTGACTATTCTTTGGGAATATCCATAGATAGTAGAAAGCTCAGCTCAGCTATTCAAGAGGATATCACTTTAGGTTTAGACTTTCATTTATCTTTGACGATGTAAAGCAAACAGATGCCAATAAATTGGAGAAAATATTAGTCATGTCCCCTTGGACACTAATGCAAATAACTTTACCTTGTTAAAACAATTTTTGTATTACCTTTGAGGAATAGAAACATATTAAACTAGTAAGGAGAGACGCCAATATTTATCCATACTATCTATAACAAACCTAATCAGAGTAATGCAATAACTCAAATAGGTGAAAATATGAATTGTTGGTTTAGTAAATCTGTTGAAAACAGGGCTACCATTTTCAAAACTGCTTTTTTTTTTTTCTAACTGACTTTTTTTTCTAACTGTATAAAGCAATGTTTACTGTTGCCTCACTCCCTGACACTGACAGAAATGGCCACCTGTGTTATTGTTATGGTGTACTTTCTGGACCTTCATGTGCTTTCTTTTATCTATTTCTCCATTCCATTTATCCGTAGTTTGATTATTTTTTGAGTTTGCAGTACTTTAGTGTACTTATAATAGTGTTAAAGAAAAG
Organism: Galemys pyrenaicus; assembly: GCA_019455555.1. Taxonomy (NCBI): domain Eukaryota; kingdom Metazoa; phylum Chordata; class Mammalia; order Eulipotyphla; family Talpidae; genus Galemys; species Galemys pyrenaicus. The sequence continues at coordinate 11,243,236 of JAGFMF010011501.1, forward strand.
TTCTGATTTACTGTTCAGGATTATTTTACATGTAATATATAATAGATATTTTTAACTATTTGCATTATTGTATAACAATGTTAATCAAGTTGGAAAATTGGACAATTTAATATTTTATTAAATTACAATTATCAATTTAATGGCATAAAGTCAGGATAAAATAACTGAGCTAAGTATCGCAATTTCAATTACAAAAATGCATGCTTTTTCTTCATTTTGGAAATTTTCCAATTAGAAAATATATTAGGTAGTGAATGCAACTAGACAAGTTATCCAATTCAGCAATTTCTAGCTGGATAGATATATCTTCAGGCAAATTTAACCTTTTTATGATTTGTTCTCTGCTTCATAGAGATTACACAGTTGTTTATTTTAAATGAAAATTATAGTAAGATGGATATAATCTAAAAGTCATTGAAATTTCCACTTCTATTAATTTCAGCTTACATGCTGCTAAGTGGGGGAATTAATAAGGGCATAGGAACTCTTCATTCATTTTCAAGTAAAACTGATAATAAAGATTGCCTTACTTTACAAACTGAAATAGATTATGGCCTTTATTGATAAATGTCCAATTCATTGATTTTTGTCATCTTTCAACTAATCACTTACATTTTTGTTTCAAAATCTTAAAAAGGTTTTGTAACCACTGCCTTTCAATAATCTTTCAGTAATGTATTGACTGTTTTTAATATTGTTGTAAAATTAAACAACTATATTTTAATAGCTATGCATAAAACAGCTGTATGAGGGACCTTATAAACTCCTTGACTCCTTCTGGGAATTTGATTAGCATCTACTTTAGACGCATAGAGCCTATGGAGCCACTTTGTTGGCTTGAGAATCAGAAGGATAAGCAATACAGCTTGTGCTCTTTGTGTCAGTAAGAAGAGCAGTGCCAGCTGGCTGCCTTCCAGAAATGTGTTTCTTGATCATAAGTGACTGGATATTCCTCGTCTTCCCATAAAGGAAATTTTAGCCAAGGAAATGCAAATAAATTGGATCATTATTCCCATTTCTCAGAAAAGTTATAGGCAAGAGAAGGACATATTTTTCATTCATTACTTTCAGATGTAATTAATTTTGTTAAGACTGCCATTATTGTGATATTTGTAAATGAAGAAAGAATCATCGTATTATTGAAATAATTTACTTGGATAAATATCCAAGTAAATATCTTGATTGGTTAATGAGAACAGGAAATGATACCTCCCAAACTTTCAATATGTATGTCCTATCTATACCAATTTGAAATTTGGGTATCTGTGAAGAAAAACTTACAGTTCCTATATTTTATGTAGACATTTATCTATGTTCATAAGTATTCTTTGTGAATATAATTATTAAAGCTTAATAGTATCCTATCACCAAGATGCATGGTATTCTATAATTCAATAAGCTAATCCATTTTCTTTGGAATTTAGGTGTTCTAGTACTTAATTATATAAAAAAAAATGGTCCATACTTATCACTCTATTACATCCTAGCACATTGGTCTGAATATTTTCTTTCTATATAATTTTAGAAATTGATTTACTGATAGAAGGTATTGGATCATTTTAAAAGCATTTTGATATATATTGCCAATTTTAATTCTATAATGTTTGTATCACTTTTTATTACTCGCAGTATGAGTTCCTTTTCAATGCATCACACCAATATTCTTATTGAAATATGTACTTAACTAATTTGCAAATGAATAGCATTTCTTATTTTAAATTGTATTAATTTCATTATTAGTGAGGTTGAACATTTTTACATGTTTACCGACAACTTAATGGATGACTGTTTCATAGACTTGGTACATTATTCTTCTAAAGAGTTTTAGGTTTTGATGATTAATTTTAAAATCTCATATGCGATTATATGATTACTTTTATGTGCCAGCATTTTCTTGAATTTTTTGCTTTTTTAAGTTGGAGAGTTTGCATAATTATATAAATAAAATATACATAATTATATAATATTCATGATTTCTTCCTTAATGCTATGCTTAAAAAAGGCTTCCATATTCCCAGATTACATATATACTTATTTACATTGTGTTGCTGAGTGGAAGGCTATGTTGAACCTTATTAGCATAGTTAAGATAATGTTCTTAATAGACTTGGTTGTGACATTTGGTCTATAGCAGATTAGAAACAGCAGGAAAGAGGGATCAAGGAAAGGGCAGAAATAGTTGTAATTATTATAATTAGGAGACAAACTAAAAAGTATCAAAGTTGTATTACTTTGTGGTACTGTTCATAATGACTTTTTTGTTTGTTTGTTTAGAAAAAGAAAAAAGTTTACTGAGAAGGAAAGGAACAGAAATAAAGTGGCACTCCCAGGCCAGTGGAACCACACCAGGGAAGGCCAAGGGAGCCGCATCATGACTTTTGGGCCATTGAGAAAAAAAATTTTTTACTTTTTTTAAGAAACCCATTTAAAAAAAGAAAGAAAAAGTTCAATATAGTAGGCTTTGATGAAAGAACTTTGTAAAGCTGTATTTTGGAGCTGAGTTTGGAATTAAACAAACTTGGCTTTTAATTTGAGGTTCTCAACCTAACAAATCCATGACATTGGGGAAAGGATTAAATTACTTTAGCTTAAACTGGTTCTTAAATTTTTATTAATTCCATTCGTGTAAAATCTGTACATGCTTAGAGAAAGTATAAACCTTATCATCCCTTATGTTTTAAACTAAAGCAAATCTTTGATCTCTCTTCTGTTGCTTTATGCCACAAATAAGGGCTTGAGCCCAGGAATATACTGCAACAATGTAATGAAGTAGAGGAGCTTCCAAGTGATAGTGTATTGATTGTAATGGTTTGTTTTGTTTGTCTTTTTGCTTTAGTGTAAACAATATAGGTCAAAATAAAGAATGACTCAAAGACAGCTTTAAAATACCTTAAAGATACTTTGCTTAATATAATCACATATCGTAGACATTTGAAAGCATAATTACTTTAGCAGTATTCGATCAAAAATGCTTAAATACATGTGAAAACCTCATTTTGCAAGTATAATTCTTTTTCCTACAGTGCAAACAAACAGAAAGGTCAAGAAACTGAACAAATATATAAATAAGTAAGGAAGACTTCCCTGACTCCTTATCATTGTCATATTTACACTATTAATGTCAATTAGTTCAATCAAGTCTTGCTGATAATGTCAGCTGTCAGTTACTCTTAGGTGCTGTTATGCGAAGCTTGTCAGCAAGCAGTGAACAACTTGAGTGATGTAGGAAATAATGAGTGAACAGAATTCTGAAGAAAACTTCTCAATTTCTTGTAAATTCTCCCCACGTGGGTATTTAAGACAAGGAGAGAAAAAGTCCTTAAACTCTATTCTAATGTGGTGTTTATTAAAATCTATCTTAAGAGATGTGAGTTTTAACTTTGTGTTAAAAAAAAAAAACCTAATGAAAATGGTACGTGATTACTCATCAGTCATTATAAACAACATTAGCTGCTGTCAGAGATAATCCCCCAAGTCCCAGGTGTTTTCACAGCACAGGTTGATTTTTAACTTGTGGGTAGTGTGACTTTTCTGTGTGTCTTTTCTCTAGTCTATGACAGAGGAATATGGGTACCCATCTGATAGTTACACTGTATAGGACATAGTACAAAGTTACTGTGTCCTGCAAAGGTAAATGGTGAACCATGTTGGGATGTTAAAGGTCAGGGCTGCAAGTATCTTAAAATATCATTTATATTCACATCCTGTTCTCCAGAAATCCAGTCACTTTAACTCAATTTAACTGCAAGGAAGACTGGAAATGTAAAAGAGTTCTAGAAAGTTTCTGCTGCACTTATTAAACTCGTTTATTTCAAAATCATTTAAAGCTAGGTTTTTAATGGTGGCATATCTAGTTAAGATGTGGTATATATACACAGCAGAAACTATTCAGAAAAGATAAACTCATGCCATTTTCAGCAACATGGATGGAACTGGAATTGATTATGTTAATAAGCAAAGAGAGTCAAGAAAGAGAAAGACAAATACCAGATGATATCACTTATATATGAAATACAGAGAAACCAAACAAAGGGTCAGATAAAGCCAACCTCAAAAACTAGCCCTTGAAAGCAGACTATAGAACTGAGACATTTAGAGTGAGAAGGGAAAGGGAAGGGGTGAACTCAAAATGGGGGGGTGGGAACATTATGGCCTATGGTGATGGAATATGTGTGCTTTGTTGGTGGGAGTGCTATGGAAGGGGTGGTGGTGGTGGTGGGGGGAATCCTGTATTTCCAAAATACACAACAATGTGAATCAACATTATCTGAAAAAAATATATATATATGACTTGAAAATACTAGCTACAAATGAACAGCACTTAATATGCATTGCACTAGTTACTGCACTAGTTTCCTTACATAGATTATTTGAAAAACTTAAAGGAAAAGAAATACATACACATGGTAAAATATTCAAATAGTAAAGAAAGATACAATACCAAAAGTAATTATTTCTGTTCTTTATAAGCTTACCTCCATTTACTGTGCCCATTGATAAGCATTATTTGTATTCTTTCTAAAAATATGTTTTATGCATATATTAGCACTTTAAGTAGATCCTCTTTAAAGGGCAAATTGAAAATATCTATCAAAATAAAAATTGTCCTGGCCATTTCACATTGAGGCATTTGCCTTATAGTCAAAATTTCACCCTATTATATCCACAGGTTTTGTTATTTTCTTCACATTAATATATTCTGTTTATTTTTACTCTAGCTTTTCTTAGTGATGTGCTTTTTCACTGTTTACTATTATTTTATGAAACTGAGAGTCCTTGGAATGGAAGGAAAGTATATTCTACTTAAATTTGTGGTCTTGGCAATTAACATTATAGCTGGCATAGAATGGTTGCTCAAATGTTGAGTGAATGCCTTAGTGAAAAATTTTGAATGTCAGACTTAAAGTTGGCCTGGGTAATTCCATGAATATTAGTCAATGGAAAGCAAAAAAAGAGAGAAGCAGACAGGAGTTCAGTGGCACGGGTCTGTAATCCAGGCAAAATCTCAGTATCCAAAAAGACTCAAGTCAAAGGCAGCCAAATAGATATTATATCAATATTTGGTTTTCCCACAGGGCTAGATACAGGGGATGTCTATCTGATTTCTCACTGAAATGGGAAGAGATGTACCTGTGAGATCTTTTATCCTTTGGATATAAACAGAAAGACTACATTTAGGGGCCTCCCTGGTGGCACAGTGTGTTGAGTGTTGAGTGCCGCAGTCTGAAGCATCTGCATCACAGCAGCGCTAGTTCGATCCCTGGCCAGGGAGGGGACCCACATGACTCAGCAGACCTCGGACTCCTGCCTCACCTGTTGCTCCCTTCAGCATTGTATTTTGGGTGATCTGTCTGTTCTGCTCCCCTCTCTGTCTCTGGTAAATCCTTTAATTTCCTGTGACTCTGGCCTATATCCCAGCTCTTGTGTGCATAAATAAATAAATCTTTTTTTTAAAAAAAGACTATATTTAATACTGGCTAATGAAACAGAAATTCCTTATATCATTATTATTGGGGCAGATTTATATCACCAGTGGTTAACTGGATATGGAACTGCAATTCTGATAGGTAGGATTATAGTAAACTCAAGTTTTTCTTAATCATCCAGAAGAATATTAAATCTGGAATTTTATTGACATAATATTTTATAAAACAGTATGAAATAATATAGTGAATTTACTAACTGGTTGAAATTAACATATGCCACTAATTCCTGAAACAAAAATAGTATTCACAGAAATAGCTAATATTTATTGAGACTGTGTTAAGTTTCCAAGCGTGTGATGAAAGATTATTGCACTTAACTCTCATGGCAGCCTGTGAATCAAGTGTGATTTGATTGTGTCTTCTAGATGGGAAAATATGGCTTAGAAAGTTTATGAACTAGGGTCATCCATCTAGGTTCATGTGCTAGAATGCAGTGAAGCTGACTTTGGAGAAAGTCAGTATTTTCAATCTTATTTCACATGGAGAATTTTAATGTAAATACCAGTGCCAGGTTAAATACTCAAATATTATTACTACTTGATCTGGGAGTGTGGTCCTGTCAGATGGGTATATTTAAGAAGCTATCTGTGATCTTAATATATTGTCTTAATATATAGTCAGGGTTGAAAACCACTGGCAGTAAAGGTGCTTTGTTCTCCAGTTAGACCTTGGCAATACAAAGAAATGGTAATCATTAGGTAGTTTGAAAAAATAGTTTTAAGATATGTTTTATTTCCTCTATTCTTTATGCCATGTCCGTGTCTGTAGATCCCACATTTACCTGAGCCTGCCTGGCCCATTTACTGGCCATTCTTGCCTGGAAAGCTTCTGTATACAGAGTGGGTGATATACAGGGTCTTAAGCTTTGCTTCTGCAAGTTCATCTAGGTTTAGATAGGATTGCTGTGAATAGGCCTTTGCTGTTCCTGTGATAAATCTTTAGGTGTTCAGGTAGTTTTATATTTCCAATTTTCTGTTTAGCTACACCAAATATACTCTAGTTGATTAGGTTTTTTATTAAACCTAGTTGATTAGATTTTATGAAATGTCTCATTGTATTAGTTTTAACTAATGATTGCTTTGTAAAAATTGCCGTACGTAATAAGGTAATGGTTCAAGTTATTTCCATAATATAATATCTATGTTATTAGATAGTTGTATACAAAATAGGCATATATAATATCAGTTGTATAATATCTATGATATTAGATTCTGATCCACTTTGCTGTATTTTCCAACATAATAATTTACCATTCCTCAATTTCCAGCCATACAACATTATTAAAATGAAATAGTATCGCAGCAATGGAAAAATGGGCAAAATGCAAAAACATACAGTTCAGTAAAAACAGAAGTACAAAAACCTAGTCATTTAATTTAAGAACTGTCAACGAGACAGGTTATATACATTAGCAACATTTTTCTTTCCTTAGATGTTTAACCTTATGGATACAATATGATGTTTATTGTTCATGGTGTCCTCAGGCTTAAAGGAAGGCTCCACAAGGGAAGGAAGTTTTTCTATTATTGTTAAGTGATGAAAGAGCTAAAATCTGTGCCCGTCATAAAAAAGACACTCAACTCTTTCAAAAGAAACAGATGCTGGGTGCATTATTTTAAGTATATGTGTATGTGTGCACTAGCAAAGATCTTGCACACAAGTACCATAGGACTGGCAGGTATATAAATTCACATAACATTTTTGAAGAGGTGCCTGTGCAGAGGCATTACATTTATTGTTAAATATTTATTTTATTTGAAACATCTATTTATATCCCAAAACTGAGCTTTAAAGATATAATCAGTAAAAGACAGATTTATAGGTAGAAAATGATATCCATAGCACTGATAATATAGAGGAAACAAAAGTAGCTGAATGTGGGTTGGCTAGACTTAAACTGCCAACATTTTGGTTAAGTGCAGTCGGCCCTCCAACAAAAAGTCACATCAACCCAGCTGTTATATGACCTAAAAGAATGTAGGATACCAGACCTTAACAAGGCTTCTTTCAGATTAAGCAAGAGCAAGATGTTTGATTCCCTGGGATAATGGACGTACGTCTCAGGTGTAACTGGGAATACCCAGGGGGCTGTTAACTAAGGTATAATCATGCACCCCAGAGACTGATCAGTTCCTTTTTCATAAAATTGGAAACTTGGCTTTAACATTTAATATTTTGCCTTTTTGGCATATTTTCACAAATCTGAAAGAGGAAGTGATGGTCTTAATGTAAGTCTTGGGGGAGCATAATAACATTTATGCTGTAATTAATACATTATATACAGTGATTTAACTCTCAGCTCATGCTTTGTCTTTTCTCTAGGATTCAGAATTTCCCACTGATATACAACCAAATCCAAACTTGTACTTATGTAAAGAAGACATTTGCCCAGCAAAATTTGACTACAAGCTGAACAACATATTTAGGCTTCATGAACTTCCAGTGAGCTGGTAGGATTCTTGATATTTTACTAACGGCTTTGAGCGTTTATTTTCGTTCTAAATTGTGATGGTCTTATAGTCATTCTTGGTCAAAATGGTTTGTCCTTTGCCTGTTTCCAAGTTGCTACTCATAGCAGTGAAACAATCTACTGATAGCTGCTGCAGGAATCTAAAACTAATTGGTGTAGGCACTTGGTGGCAGTACAGACTAAGTGCACTATTGTTGTATTTATAGTAGAGGTCACCCTTTTAACTTAAAATGTATAAATCAGTTTTAGAAAGGTTTATAGTAAATGTAGGATCACAGCAGACATGCATTTGATTGGTTTATTTCACTTACAACTTTACCAATGTGTGCTTTCATCTGTTTAATTTGGTTTGACAACATCGTTCCGTGACCCTTAATTATATAAGTTTAAAGATAAAATGTGATGACTTAATATTTATTAAAATGCATCACTTTATGAATCTACATATTTAAATTCTTAAGGAAACATTTCTAATTCTGTAAAATTTGCACTACTACTCAGTTTTTGAGAAGAAAATTTCTGTAGAGAGTCTGTGAATGCACATTCTATAATAAAGTTCTGCGGTACATTAGAATTTTTGTAAGTGGTCAGCTTTTGTAAACTATCATGGATATATCATTTTGAGTATAGCTTAAGTAATTAATATTATTTCTTAGTATTCATCTAATCCCAAGTTTATGTCATTGATCTTCAAAAATTCTAAGATTTGTATAAAAGTAAAGGGCAAACATATATGCTCTTCTTATACTTAATGAGGACAAATGTCTCACAATAGGATGCTAGCCAACTCTAACAACTTAGATTTTAACTGTGTTATTTTTTTTAATCTTGCAAAGAACCCTCTGATATTGATGACTATATTTGTAATCTACTTTTTAAATCCTATTTAACTATTTTCATGTATTAAGGAAATATCATGATATATTACTTAGGAGCACTGCAGATATGATTTTATCTGCCATGACCAAACCAGTAAGTTAATGAATTGAAAAGGTCTATAAATGAAGGGGAACATAAAAATGATATATTCTTAAGTATTCTATTTCAACCTAAAGCAGAGCATCTGTATTCACATGTCAGACTTTTGATGTAAGATCACTTTGATTACATGACTGTTGATTGGAATTATACACCATCTTGCTTACACAAGTGATACCAGTAAAGCATCATCTCAGATTTCAGTTTTGTAATTTCCTTTAACTGACACAAGAACCCCAGACACTCAGGAGATGATCTTCCCACCTTTCCGTGCCATTAATTTAATTTTCATTGACAGCAATTCTCCTTACCACACATATTTTATCAACTTCATTAATCTTTTAATTACTTTATAATAGCGACTTATGGGGAGGTTGAGGACCAGATTCCCTTGTGTGTGATGGTGGACCTTGACTGAGAGGAGTAGCCTGTGCTGTTTGACTTGTTCCCATGAGAGCTTCGGGCAGTCAGGGTGCAGTGAGCACAACTATCATGTTTTGTAGGAGAGACTGGAAACTTTGGTCAACTCAAAGATAAAGTGGAGGCTAAGAAATGATTCTTTAAATGATAATGTGGAGAAGAAAAAGAGGGAAATATTTAACTCTGTCAAGAAGAAAATCTGGATTTTTAAAGCTTAATTTATTTGCGGCATTTGGAATGAAAGTTCTCTGATAACTGCTACTACAACCCAAGGAATACTTTATCTGGGTAGTCCATTAGAAGACAAGGCTTGAGTGCTTTAAGTTAGGCATTAAGTAGTGAATCACTAGTAGGCAGGATAATCACTAATCTTCTAGAGTTACATACCTCAAAGGAAAATTAAGATGTGGTTTGAACATTCCACTTGCCTGGCCCTTTTGTTGCCTGTCTTCTTTATTTCTAATTTTTCTGTTTTTGTTTCTCTAGCCTACCATATTTCTTCTTTTCCAATAGTTTGTTTCTTGCCCACTTATTCTATTGTGCTTATTTTCTCTTTACTCTCATTGCACAATGCCAACCCTTAAGTAAATGTGATGTAAAATTTAACTGTAAACTTTTAACATTTCTCACATAGTTTCATATTCTCCCTTCTTAATAATAAAGTCAAATTGCATGTTCCCCTTACCTCACATATACTCACAGAGACTTGGTACTTAATAGATATTTTACTAATGTTTACTCATTCAGTCTTTTTAAGGGACTTAAATGAGTTTTTATTTAATGTGACCGCAAATTTATTTACCTTTGTTTGTCAACTACCATCGGTGGAAATGAAGCTCATCTGCTATGGTGTGTTGTCCCTAGACTTCATCAGTATAACAGTAGTAATATAATGCTAATGAAAGAACATCAGTAATAACAATAAACTATGCTTTACCAAGCATAGATGAATGACAGGATTCTTATGGTTTATACACTGGTTTAACTTTTATATTTCTGTAGGCAGTTACAATTGTCCTCATCTCTCTCCTCTTACTCCCTTCACTGCATACCTATGCTCTTGTACAAGTAACACACATACATTCAAAGGAAGAATTTATGTTAGGTGTGGTTAACTCAAAAGCAAGATACAAAACAGTGAGTAAGTCACATTATTTTAAAGAAAATACTGAGGAAATAGTCTCTATTTTACAATTGGGCATGCAGGTTTGCCAATAAAATACAGTTACATGACCTAGGAATTTGGCCAAATTCTTTTCTTCCCCCCTGAAAAGCATGACGCATGATAATGTGAAAATAATTAATTAGATTTATGTAAGTACAGAATTTGTTAGTTATATGTTCTCTCCTTAGGAAAAAAGACACATTTATTTAAATGTATTTTACTAGGTTTTTCTAACAAGGTCATAATAAAATAAAGGCATAGTAAATTCCAGATAATTTAATAATTCTTAATGTCTTACTAATTTGCATTTTTATGGAGTGCAATTTCATAGGTCGAAGAACCAGAAGGGTTTTAAATCAGATTAGTTAGAGTTTTTACGTTCTGATTTAGCTTCATGTCTTCAGTTTTTACAGGATCATTCCCAGCAGGCCAGAAAAACCCCGAGTCAGTCCTGTTAGTTAATTTTTTTTTCTTTTCCACACAGCTCGCCACCACACCTTTTCTGTTTCCTTGTGTGCTGCTCATTTTCACTAGAAAGATTGACAGAAGTGTTGACAGAACTAATAGCCTCCTTTGCTCTTTCCATTGTCCCTCCATGGAGTTCTCTTCCTTTCCTCTGTTCTGAAACTGTACTTGTCAGCCATTTGCTATTTCTGTGTCTTCCTCTCCTGTCTCCCATGGTCTTGGTTTTCTGCTGTGTTTTGAGGCCGGCAATCAGGCTACTGACTTGAGTCTTGTGGTTGTGTGAAACTCTCGTCTCCCAGCACTCAGGTAGCCTCTTTCATTCTGATAATTGATCATTTCCATGGCGACATCGCTATCATTGACAGCTCCCTGCAGTTTAAATAGCTAATAGACTTCTCCAAATTAACATGTTCTGAAAGAACTCTTGTTTTCCTCCAGAAAACCTGGTCTTTTAACCTTTTAAATAAATACAAAGTAAGAACTTAATGTGAATTTACTCAAGCTAAAAGCCTAGGACTCATTTGGATTCCTTACTCTCTTTTACCCCAATTCCTACCATTCCATCTACCAGTAAGTCTGATTCCTGCAGAATATATTTACATTTTCTCCTGTATCTCTTTATCAGTTTTACTATGGCTATTTCTCACACTATTACAGAAGTCTAATGCACCCCACTTACCCTACTCTAATTCACAGTAGTCAAACATACCTTTAAAATCTGGAAATCAAGTCATAAGATCCCCTGCTTTAAATATACTCTTGTCTTCTTGTTTTAAAATAAAGCCCAAGCTTCTTACTGTGGCTCACTGGGCTCTGCAAGTTGAGTCTCTTGCCTCCTTCCTGTCCACATGCTGTTACATGTTCCTGGCACAGCTGCCTCAGTGTTTACACTATCCTGAAATTATGCCACATGCCCAGGTATTTACACTAGCTCCTCCTCCTTGTTGTTTCTCCAATTTTTGCATGGTTTGGCTAATTCTTAAGTCTCAGTTCAAATACTACCTCCTGTACGAGATATTGCTTATTACTGGTCTCCTCGCTCCTCCAGATGCTTTCACTACATCACTCTGCTTTATTTCCCGCATGGTTCTTAGTAGATATGTCAAACAAAATTTAATTGTTTTTATAAAAATGGAAAATCAACATAAAATATTAGTGTTTTCTTAGTTTATGTGTGACTGGGTCTGACTTGATTCTCATCAATACAATTTTGTCTTCACTGTACCTATTAGAAGTTTCTATCGCTCAGTTTTCTGAAGTGAGGTGAGCAAGTGACTAATTCTGATGAGAACCAATGTGCACCACTTCCAGACCTAACCTCCAATGCTTACACTGGATTACTGCTCTCTCTGTGCTCATTCTCCTAGTTGGAATCAAACTAGAAGGAGCATGGCACCTGAGACATGAGCTGTATGCAGGGTTTTCTGGCCTTAATTGAGCTTTGCCTGAGGTATTGCTTTCACTGCCCCAACTAATCCACTGTATTTTTGTGACTAGAGATAAGTTAGGCTATATGAGATATGTGAAATTTCTTAAAAAAAAAAAAAAAACAGATTATGCATACAGGAACTGAGGTAGAGGCCAGAGGTGCGGGGATGTAAGGACTCACCAGAGACAAAGTGGGAAACAAAACAGGCAGATTGACTGAAATACACTGCTGAGGGGAGCAGTGGATAAGAGAGGAGAGGTCTACTGTGCCATATGGGTCACCTCCCTGCCTGGGGATCTGCTGCAGTGGCTGCAGATGCTTCGTAGTGCCGAGACTTAATCTCTTGCACCAGCAGTGAAGCCCCAGATGTGTAAAACTTCTTTAAAAATCTGAAGGTACTTGCAAACTCATTCGTTCAACAATTTTTGTAGAGCATTTGTCAAGCAGTATTCTGGGCAATCAGCTAAATACACAGGAATTTGTTCCCAGGGAGTTTGTGATTGTTGCAGGGAACAGTTAATAAACCCATAATGAACACATATATACAATAATGTTTGATGGCCATAGTGTCGTGGAGAATCATAAAACAGGACAGGTTGGTTTCAGGTTTAAAGAGAATAGCCAGTGGTATACTAAGAAAATAGCATTTCATGAAAACCTGAAGTAGATGAGGAAGCAAGACGCAGAAAAGTAAGGAAGAAAGTCATAAAGAACAGAAAATGCAAAGCCCTTCAGGCAGAAACATGTCTAAATTGTTCTGACAAGTTCAGTATAAACAGAGTAAAAGTTTGGAGAAGATGGGGAGAAAATGAAGTTAGATACTTAGTGATCAAAGAGGGTTATTATAGATTATAGTAGAGGACTTTGAATTTTATTCTGAGGATGTGGGGAAGCTATTAGAGGATTTTGAGAGGAATTTGTCCAAACAACAAGATCACTCTGACTATAGGGTGAAAATTAGACTGTCAGGAGTTAAAGGTAGAAGCTGGGCAGCCTAATCGAGAACCATTTCAGTAACCCCAGAGGGTTATAAAGATTTTCTGTGTTAGGATGAAAGTGATATAGCAGTGAAATAGAGACTAAGTGGTAAGATCTCTTTCTCTCTCTCTCTTAAATTTTGGTGAGTTAATAGGATTTTCTGATAGACTGGGTATGGGGCGAGAGAGGAGTTAAGCATGATTCCAAGGTTCTGGGTCAGAGCATGTGATGATAGAGTAGCTGTTCTTCCATTAGGAAAGAGGAAGATAAGGATGATTTAGTTTGAGATGCTTATTAACTTCCAAGTGGACAGAGATGTGCATGGGACCCTTTAGACTATGAACACTGTTCACAGCTGTATGTGCTGCCAGGCAGGTGGGCAGATTTATGTCAGTACTATTCTGTGCACCTCCATGGAAGGGACTGCAAAAGAAAGGACTAAGTCACTTTTAATGCAAAAAAAAAAGGCATTATGTGAATGTAAATTTCAGTATGGATCAGTGTAAAGCTTAATTTGCATTTCTTTAGCTATAAATTATGTTTTCAGAAAACCTCTAGTTGTGTTTTAAAATGTGAATTTTCAGATTAAATGTTAAATCCTTTTCATAAGTATGTATTTTACAGGTGTTTTACAATAAGTTTAAATTATGTTATAATTATAGTATTTATGCTGTTTATAGTCACCAAACAAGCAAGATAGTAGCGCAAAGGGCATATTTAAATTTTGAATTATCAGAGGGAAAGAATTTATAGTTGCTTGGAGCTTCAAGAAAATTCTTCTTAAGAGGATAATTATATACATATAAAATTTCTAATCATTACTTGTAAGTAGTGTACGTAGTGATTTAAAATACATTATATTATAAAGCTATTTTCTGTTGGTCTTGCTATTTACTATCAAAGTACTAAGGTATTAAGTAAGCTTTCTTTAATAATTTTATGCAATTGAGTTTTAAGATATAGCAGGTACATGAACTTACATTAAATGTAAAAATATATTTTAATGACCTATTTATCTTTCTGGGTGTGTTCCATGCATAAATACATCATCTAATGAGGAGATTAAATTTTCAGTTTATTTCAGATTGTCTTTAGTGCCCTTGCATGTATCTGTCCTCAGCTTTAAATTAACTTTGTTTGGACACTTTGGATATGTTGAGCAGCTGTCTTCTTCCAGAAGGTGTTCTGATTTGTTTTTTGGGTCTACTTTAATAGCTAAAATTACGAAAAGGCCTTTTCATTGGTCACAGATGATGCACAAAGCATTTTAAATTCCCGTGTTTCCATAGGCTCAGCGAGAGAACGACAGTTGCCCTTCTGGGGCTATAACAGTTTTTCATTCTATTTTAATTATCTAGATCCATAGCAATAACCACAGTGACCTACAAGAAGGCATTGTTGGACATATTATAATTATATATAGCAATTATGCATAGTGCCAACAATGCATAAAAAGCTCACCTATTAACAAAGGTTGGTAAGAATAAAGCTGTACTTGTCTCCCTTAGGACATAGTTTCAGTTTTTGGGGAAAAAAAAAAAAAAACAAGACAAAATAGTTTTTTCATGAAATTTTTTTATGGCTATATTAAGACTGGTCTATTTCCATCAAATGACAATCAGTTAATATTCCAGTAAATATGGAAACAAACTCTCTACCTTCTTGCTTAGTTATATGCTGGCATTTCCTTTTCTTATTACCTACTGTACAATAGAAAGGGACATGGAAGTTAAAATCAAAGGTTAATGTTTGTAATGTAGACTGTCAGAAGAGGATTTACGATCATTTTCAGTGTTACCTCTTTTTCTTTTTTAACTCTTTATTATCTCAAACTGTTTTCTGTACACATGTACAGTCATAACTAGTTTAAATCATAGGCAGCATCATGATTTGATTATGTACAAGCAGTCAGTGCTTCTAGCATTTTCGGCTGTTACTTGGTGCGGTGACTGCTTTTCTTAAATTTGCCAGAATCTTGTGTGAATTCATTGCATTTGGGATGGTAGCCCATAATTCTTTTTTTCTTGCTGCTCACCCATGGTGAATAGATTGTAAGTTTCAGTGCTTGTGCTGATAGGTCTAAATCTTAAATCAATTTTGACAGTTTTTTATATGACCATGAGTAGGGTAATGTTAACATTTTGGTTCATACTATTTTTTCCATACTTTTGAAATTGTTGAGATATTTCTATAATAGATTTTCAGTGTAAGTTGCGTTGTTGCTGACAGCAAAATTATCATTTCAATGATCTACCTTGACATGTGAAGTTGCAATGATAATATTGATTAAAGTTTTTCATTTAAGCAATTAGACATTTTCCATATGTACTCAGATTAGAGTCAAATTTTTGGTTTTATTTATTTTTGTTGCCACCTTTCCTTATACCCCTTTGACCTTTACTTTCTCTTCCCTTCTGCTTAACCTTAGAAACCAAAATTTGTTTATTAATGTCTGCTAATTTTGCTTTGTGGAATTGTCTACTACGTAAATATACAATATTTGTTTTTGTCATTTTTACTTGCTTTACCACTCACAATTCCTTTAAATTCCTTCCATTTTGCTGTAAATGTCAGCAGTTCATCTTTCTTTATTGTGGGATAGTATTCATTATATGGATATACTACATCTTTTTAATCTCATCCTTGATCATTGGGCACTTAAACTGTTTACATGCCCTAGTTATTGTAAATGATGCTGCAATAAACACCTTGGAGGATATAATTTTTGTAGAAGTCTTCATGGTGATATTGAGGACCCACTTATGGAAGCCGTTGGAATGTTGCAGACAAAGCTGGGAGGCAGAGGCTATAAACTTAACCTTACTTGGAAATACTACCCCCAACCCAACCCCGCATTTAATGCTGTGCTTAAAATTAAAAAAAAAAATTGTAATAGGAGAATGAAGGAAAATTTTTAAATGAAAGTGAAAATTGCAATTTTAAGAGTTTAAAAATTAAAACATGGCCCTAGAAATAGGAAACATCTTTAAATTTCAATAAATCAGAGTACTTTTAATAAAAATTAGAATTATTAAAATAAATCAATACATTAAAATTTTAACAGTGTCTAGAAAAATGTTAAACTAGAAGGTTAAAAATAATTATGAAAATTGAAGAGAATGAGAAGCTTTTAATGCCATATCAATAAAAGTCTACGATAGGAGAAGATAAAGAAGGTCAAGTATAAACAGGGAGACCAAAGATAAAAAATATAGTGAATTGAAGTTGAAAAGGGAGCAAATTAAAATACTCAATATAAAAAACAAAACAAAAAACCCAGAAACACTAAAAAATGGAAAGCTGCAACTGGGTGTTAAAATGATAGATCTGTAAAGATGTATGAAAAGATTTAATATGGAAAAAATGGAAGGGGTATATAAAATTTGCTTGATATAGGCCAGTGAAGTTAAATCCTGCCTAAATATCCCTTTGGATGTGTGTTCAAGATGTGCATCTCAATTAGGCCTCTGAGCAAATTGTCCTTGTCCTTTCAAATGACATTGTGCCGTTCTATCCGTAAGACACAGACTTGTCCAGTTTGGCCCTTCAAATATGTCCACAGAAATGTGCTCAAAGAACATGTTGTTGTTTCTGACCACCCCACCCCACCATTACCTTAGACTTGCTCTCCAGCCTAAGTAACCACTACTTTCATCCAAGGAGGAGCATTTAACTGCTGATGTGCATCCAGAATAGCATTTCTTGTCATTGATGTTCAGAATTCATTACTATTTCTAGCAGCAAATGTTTTGTATAAACATAAATAGATCTTTCTTCTTTATAGATAGAACCTTTAATTTCAACTGAGCTGTATAGATTATGTATAATGGAAATTTAGGTCGAAGAGTATGGTTATAGAACTAAGAATGTTATCAATTTCAATGTATAATGTGAAACCTACTAGCTGCAGTTGAAATGAGATTTATATGTGAAAGGCATATTTTCTTTATATGTGTATATATATTTGCATGTACACATACCTGTATGTATTTATATTTTCCTTTTGTAATTATTTGGAGATAGTGAGAAAAAGTAATTCCCACTGTATCCTAATACTATCACTTGGCAAGTTTTACTCTACCATACTAATGTATTTCATTGGCCCCTGTTATATTTTGAAAGGTTGTATAGTTACAATAATGGCTTTGCCAGTATAGATTAATCAACAATATTATGTTTTATATAAATCATAACAAATTAGTATTTGTTTGATTAGAGTATAAAGAAAATTATAAAAATACTAGTTTTGATTAGTATATTTTTATTTTTTTACTAATAGTTTTTAATTGCAAGAGAAATTACTAAGTATTGCATAATTGCATATAACTTTTGGCAATTTGTTAGATAAGAGATGATGTTTAATTAGGGTATTTTGTTATTTAAAATGTAAAAATGCCTTTATATTCTTACATTCCTATTATAAAAATATATAATATTAAAGTGCCAAAACAGGTAAACATTATTAATACTTTTGGTAACTATTATCCTGTCAGAAATTCTTTGTAAATTTTCCTGTGTACTCCAATCCCCAGTTAGAATCATTTATATAGCATGTTTTGAAGCCTGCTTTTCATAGTTAAGATAATGTAGATAACCTTGTAAACTAATCCAAATTATTGTTTACTTATCTTGTTAGTAGTTTACTTCAGGAATTCATACTTCATTTTGTCATTTTATAAATAGCATGGTGGTGATTATATTTAATGTAGATCTTTGTGTAGCTTACCTATTTAGCTGTAGCTTATTTCTATGGAATTTTATTTACTATGCATTCTTAATTTAAAGAAATGATGCTAGACAAGATAGTAATTATTGATGCAGTAATAAATATTATCCCAAATACATGAAAATTGCCCTTTATGATCTTAAAATAAAAGAACATTCATTACTCTACCTAATTTCCTTCTATGCCTTTTCCACATATAGACCTCTTGATCTCCATACATGGCCATTCAAACTCATAGTGATTAAGAAACTCCCCACACCTATCCTCATCTCATTTTTTTTCTGCAGTGGGCTATTAAGAACTGATAGTCCTTTTAGAGACTATAAACTTAGCCATGCTAAGATTCCATCTGCTACTAGTATGTTGGATGGATTTGTTGAAAATGACCAAAAATATAAGTTGCTTTTAAGATGAAAGTGAATTATTAGCTCTATTAACTAAAAAGATCATAAGTAGAAGTAGCTGCAGGTCAAGCATGACTCATTATTTTTAAAATATCTTTAAGTACCTGATTTTCTATTCTGCCTTTTATTGTATCAGCTTTGTCCTTGGGCTCTAGCCTCTCCTTTCATGGTAGTAAAATAGCTGAAACAGCGTTAAGCCCTAGATTTTATATTCATCATCATCTAGGGATATAAAGAGGGTCTCTTTCCATAGGTCACAAAGAAAGAGAATAGAAGGTCTGTTTCCTGCAGTTTAGGAAAATGTCTTCTATGTTTCATTTACTGATCTAAGTGTCATCCCAGATTTGAAAACAGTGACCAGGAAGTGTTGACATAAAGCAATCACGACTTATTCTAGAGGTAGGGATGATATCAGTTTATATGACTGATAATAGACAAGGATCAGCATTTAGAAATAAAAAGAAAGTCTGGGTGTTGTTACCAAAGGACAAAAAAGAATGCATATTAAACAAGTCTCAACTGCACTATGCAAATTCCCATAATCAGTGTTAGCTACTCCCAGTTCCCCAAGTTGTAGTATATTCCCAGATGTCCCGACTGCTGTCTGGGTGTTTGCTCTATTACTTGTTTTCAGACTTCTAGTCCTGTAATATTTATCATTGTGTAGTAAAAAGAAAATTACCAAAGGTATTAAGCACTCAGCCATTTGGCATAGTTATCAAATGTACTCAGTACATTGTACTGATTACCAAAGAAAACACTTCTAAGGTTGGTTGTGAGGATTACATGAAATGATCTACATAATGGTACAAAGCATGTCTCCTGGAGCCTGGTATGAGGCAGATGTTAGTCTTTCATTTCTACCTATTTGTAATATCCTCTTTGTCTACAGGGATCTTCTATTTTTCTTGCCAGTTTTCCTTTTACCAAGCTGCAGTCATGCATAGCTTAATGACAGTTTGGTAACTAATGGACCACATATACAATGTGGTTCCAATAGGCTACAATAACGTAGCCCCAGTGTGTAGTGAACTACACCATTGAGGTTTGTGTAATTACAGTCTTTAATATCCACTCAACAACAAAATCGCTTAATGACACGTTTCTCAGAATGCATCCACTGTAGTGATAGGAGACAGGACTTCTATTACCTTATATAAGTGTGGGTTCACCAACCACAAATCCAACTATGAAGGTCAACAAATTCAAAGTATATTAAATATGTGGGGTGTAGTTAGTACTATGATGATTGCATCTCTACTAAATATGTACAGGTTTTTTTTCTCTTAATTCTCTAAAGAATATGTATAACAAAAGTTTATGTAGTATTTACACTTTATTATCATAAGTAATCAAGAGATGATAAAAAGTATATGGGATAATGTGTAGGTTGTATACAGACACTACATCATTATCTATAAGAGACTTAAATATCCTTAGATTTTGGTATCCATGAGTGTTCCTGGAACCAATCTTCTGCAGTTACCTGAAATTACTGTATTTTAAGACATTCTTTACCTTCTGTTCTGGACTTGTAAGTATTACTACACTTGTAAAGACTGACTTTTGCTTTCTGGTGCTATTTGACCAGAGATTAGATTAATTTATGAATGGTATGACTTGCTCTACCAACTGAATCTCTATTACATTCTGTATAAGCTCTAACCTGTTTGATTCTATAAAGCATGTTTATATTTCAGTTCTGACCTTTCTCTATTTCTGCCATTTTTCTCTAAGGAAACAGCTATGAATCAGTAGTGCATTGTAAAATGTGACAGTTTTAGGTAAAGAAGTAGATTATTCATTTGGCTGGAGAAAGATTTTCAAGTAAATAAATTATTGATCTACACTTTAAGCTTACTAAATGGAATTAGTATCCGATTACAATGTGTGCTTTTCTCTGGGTAGTTTAAGTGATAAGTAAAAGTAATAATTGGATGTCACATAGTCTTTGATTGGAGTTGATATTTTCTATAAATATTTTTGCATAGAGTGGACTTAAATAATTTATCACTTTATAAACATGTTTCATAAATATATCTGAGAAATTCACTGTGACTTATTAAACTACTGCCTGAAATCTTTAGTACGCTTAAAAAAAAATTAAGGCCAAAAACAGAAGAAAAAGAAATGAGAAGTTTCATCAAAGTTATAGATGATAGATATTCGCACTTTAATGGAGTTTATAGAATTTTTAAATTGAGTTATAACTTAAAAGGTGTTCAACAGATTTTGAATGTGTATGATTGGTAGATTGGAATAAAAAGCATATTTCAGCTACTGGTGATATAACTGTTTACTTATTCTTAGAAAGAGTACATGGTTTTTGTTACATTATTCTTTATAAAATCTCAAAATGGTTTGGTGTTCATGAATTTCACAGAAGACCAAGTTTGATATGGATATGGTTAATGTGTTGCATGTTAGAATGTGGATAAGTGTAAGACTGATATAAAAATGTCAACTAATTTGTTATCAATCCCTACCCATTACTTAAAGTTCCTCTTAAGTGTCACTGCTTCAGAGAGAGCTTCACCAGTATGCAAGGGAATAGTCCACAGTATTTCCTTTATTTATCTGTATTTTCTTCATAGCTTAAACACAAAAGTTCAACTATTTTAATAATTTACCTCTTTCACTCAAAGCTGTCTTATTTGGTATTTAGATGTTTATACACTGACTTACATTCAGAATGACTGCAGAGAACATTTTCTTATAATGCTATTAACTTTTTATGTCAACTAAATAAGGGTAGACAGCTCAGGTAGGGGTCTGGATTTTTTGAGCAGGAATGAATTTCATATGCCACCATTTTTAATATATCAATGAAGAGACTAACATGATTTGAAAAGGTAGTTTGAGAGAAAATATCCCTGTTTCCAAATTTAAAAAACATATAGTTAAATAAATAACCTAATGTCTTCTTGAATAATAATACTGTATTTTTGTTAGTAGTGTTTTTAAGAATTTGATTTCAAAAGTAAATTTTGATTTAAAAAAATAGATGTTAGATTATGCTATTGAATAATTATTATTTTATTTTTCTTTAATCCCAAAGCACATTGGGATGAATTGTGGCTGATTAGAGAGGGCCTTTGTATTATAAGTTTTTCTCTGGATTTCTTACCCTTGGTATAACAGTAGCTTTCTTGCTTTATATTTGAAACTTAATTTCACTATCAAGTCTAAATATTACAGTTATTTAAGTTATGTACCTTTCCAAAGTACAATTTTTCTTTATGGTCTGTCTCATATTCATTCTAGTCTTATTTCTGATAACTATAGAATAATAAGTTTGAGCTACATAAAATAGAGAAATTAATATATAAATAATAAAATGTATAAGGTAAACGTCACTTGTCATTATTGTCCTATTATATAGCAAGAATGCTATATAATGTTACTCTCTTTGTACAAGTTGCAGAGTCCTCAAACTATCAGATTAATCGAGAGAAAGCTTTATATATTATTACTGAAAAAGGATTTAGAAGATTGAGGATTGTTGATTAACATCAACATAATGTTTGCACAGATTGGCATTTTAATCTGTGGATCTAGCAATTCTGGTGATAGGAGGAATTGCCCTTCCCCATGAGTATAGGTAGGATGGAACTTAGCTGCGTAAGCCAAGGCAGAACAAGCCAGTGTTGTGCAGTGATTTCTCTGCAACACTACTAGGCTTTTCTGAAGTGTTGTATGTTCTATCATCTCTCATTCTCTCCTGCTGAATAAAATGAGGGGCACCTGCTCTAGGTATATCCTGTTTGATGGCCTACCAGTACTTACCCATTGTTTATACCTATCTCTTTATTGTCTGCCAAGACTTGAAAAAGTCCCATCTTGCTACTGGTAATTCCTAATATTCTCAGCCTTTTTCTCTGAAGCGGTATGAATTCTATTAGTAGGGGCAACTCTCTGGGGTCCAGAGAGTGTTCATAGAAACCTGCTGAGGCTGGATAATGCAGTCTGGTAGTAATGTCTTCAGGTGACTATTATTTTTAAATTATGCCAGTTTTCTTGGCATAATTTAACTGATTATTTTGTCCACTATCATCAACATATGTTTTTTTTTCTTGTAAGTCTTATTACCTAACCTCTTGTACTTTTTGACTTTTACTTGCTTTTTTGTAAAAACCTTAGCAGATACATTCTCTGTGTCCCTCTATGCACTATACTCTTAAATATCCAAAGCTGATGAGGCCATTCAATATAGCTGACTCGGTCTCTCTTCCAGTGGATGTACCACTTTGACCATGGGGACTTACAAGTTCTCAAAAACTGTTTTACATCTCTGCCTCTGATAACCCACTCCTACATATGTCCTCAGACAATTTGAGGTTTAGGAAGTTTTATAATAATTGCTTATTTCTCGCTCAAACCTGGTCAGTGGAGGTTTTCATACTTGAACAACTTTCTTGAGCAATATGAAAATGGCATCTCTTCCCAAGTGGCAACTCCATTGACCTCAGAGATTAAGGCTCTTTCTACTTTTGTAACAGTAGCATCTTCAACACATTACCACCAAGATTTTAAGAAGAGTGGAATGAGGGTCAGATATCCCTCTGAGGGTTTTGTGACCAGCCCTAGGGGTGTTACACACAACTGACTTTACATGATACTGAACCATAAGAGAAACTGAGCAATGTGCTGAAGTTAGTAAGCACATGGCAGAAAATCTGTCAAATCATCTTTCTGTTTTATACTTTGTCTGGTCCCCCTTATTTTCATGAAGTGACAGCAGCAGCAAATGTCCTTCTAGTAGGAGAGAGAAGGAACCACCTACTATAAGTCTTTGCTTCCAGTTTTGCTCGTAAAGCAACACGCTATGTGAATGATAGTTGAATACCTGGATAAAATAAGGGTTCTGTAAAGGAAAGAAGAAATAG
This sequence comes from Galemys pyrenaicus, assembly GCA_019455555.1. Taxonomy (NCBI): domain Eukaryota; kingdom Metazoa; phylum Chordata; class Mammalia; order Eulipotyphla; family Talpidae; genus Galemys; species Galemys pyrenaicus. The sequence continues at coordinate 11,266,643 of JAGFMF010011501.1, forward strand.
TGACTAGATAGTAAGTAGTTTAACTATAATTATGATAGAGAGTCAGGACAAAATGGTACCATAACATCCAACAAAGGGTTTTGTTAGGATGGATTAGATGATGGTTTGCAAAAAATTCAAGTAAGATTTTTAAAGAGAACACTTTTAGAAATTAGATGATACTTATTAGCAAATTCAGTATAAGTAGTCCAAAAAGAAATCATGTCATTCTTTCTTGTGGCTTATTGAAAGAATCGTTGCAAAGGAAATGGGACTATGGTATTCATTCATAATGCTAACCTCTGTGCAAGTGAGTATTTTATTCTCACTGAAAGTTTAGGGGAAATACACTGAACTGTGAAGATAAGATAAAAATATTATGATAACTGTAGTTTACTCCAATAAAAAGTCATTTCAGTTGAAATTTAGCATACTGTCAACATGTTACTTATAATTTTTAACATTTTCAAAATTCTCATAGAGTTATAGTGAAATATAATTTATAAAATTGAAATTATTTATGACAGTACAGATACAAGTCTATGCTAATTGCTCTAATAACCCAGATAATTAATTATTATGCATTCCTAAAATGGAATGTTATTAAGTTATTTTACTATGATAGGTGTAATCATTTTGATAATATAAGTAATGTGCACATTTTTCTAGATTAATCAGATGCTGTTTTAAAGCTCTTTTAATGTGATGAATTATAATAGTTCACTTATCAGCATCAAGGGTCTTTAACACTCTTAATAATCATATTCAAATTTTATCACTTAGAAATAAATTGTTAAAATGACATATTATAAGATGATTTATTTTCTACAAAACAGGCAACTAGTATATATTTGTGAACTGTGCTAAATATCCAAACTATTGAATGCATGGTTTATATTTGAACTCTTATAAAACTTATTTAAATTAGGTCTTTCTGATTTCTTACTTGGACTAATAACTAATCACTTCCTATTGACCTCTAGCTCTAGTTCAACCTCCAAAATCATTTGATTCTTCTTTCAAAAAGGAAAACCCACTATAAAACATCCTTATTTTAATATCATAACCATGACATCCTGTTACCTAAGGATGACAATTAATTCCCCCTGTACTTTAACCCTTATTCCTTTTTCTGGCTTCATGTCCTATTGCTCTTAAACAGAATGATTTAAAGCCATGCTGAGCACCTGCTGTGTTCCTGAAATGAGCATGAGTTTGTGAGTCAAAATTTTCTTGAAATATTAAATGACTTTTTTTACCCTAACAATTCCTTTTTCTGTTTCCTTTATCCTATTTGAAGCTGTATGGTTCTGCACTTCTGCCTAGGGAAAAAAATTATAGAAAAAGTAGTGCAAGGGAAAGAGAAAGAATTATTCTGAAGAGAGTCTGACCTTTAAGAGTGTAGAAAAGGCTCACGGCATAGTTAAAACACATTAGAAAAAACTTTCTGAGTTAAGCACGGGCCCCATCCCCTTTCCTTTTTTTTTTTTTTTTAATCTTCAGATGATTTTTGTGAGACCCAAGAATATGATCTTCACACTGTCTCCTCAATATAGCCCTAGAGATATGACAAGACCCCAGAAAAAAATCAGTGCCTGGCATGCCCAGTAGACAACATCTCATCATTTCAGCTCCCTAGCATGAATTTGGAGTTACCAGATGATCTCTGTGTTTCCTAGAATGTAACAGAAGTAGCAGGAGTAGCAGAAGGAGAACCAATGAAACAAATCACCACAGGACAGGAACCAAAAGTTTTCACTGAGACTTTCGTAAACTCTTAATGAATTGTTTTAGTGATGTGCCCCAGCTCCAGTGTAGATGTAAATTTGGAATCGCTAAAAATCATGCTTAAAGGAGAAAATTTAGCTAAGAGAGAGAAAGGTAAAGAAGTTGCATTTCTATTACACATAAAATTATGCTCTGAAGTTCTCATCATTTATGGGAATTTATACCTAATTCTTTGTGTGCATTTAAGTAACGGTATAATAAAAATAACAATTCATGACTGAGGACCAGGATTTTCCCTTTAGTAGGTATCCATACATTTTGTTTGATAACAAAATGAAGATTAAGATTTTTTGTAAAAGACCTAAAAATAAACTGATCTTAATGATTTTCTAGCTTTTCTTACTTTCATTGTAAGAAATGATGTTCTCTTAAAAGTTGATCTGTAATTATAGGTCTTTTAATTCTGGATTTATACTCTTTTTTTTTTTTTTTTTACTGCTTCTCAAATATGTTTTAATTCTGAATATATTTCAGGGATGATTATAGATGGTGGAAATACAAAAATAAAGTCCCCAGTCCTCAAAGAACTCAAATTTAGTGGGGGTAATATGAAAGCAATATAGTAATCATATAGAACACCACCTAAGAAAACTATAAGGAATTATGTATTGTCAGAAAAGCTCCTTTTGATCTGACCTTTGATTATAAGTATTGAGAAATGTATGCACTAGGTGAGGAGGGTATATTTTCAAGAAAATAATTTGGTAGCATTTTCATTAAATGAGAATGGGAAAAGTTTCAGTGTAATTGGTTTTCATATTAATGAGTTTATTTAATGCACCAGGATACACTGTCACATTTTGCAGTAGAAACATTCTTCAAATGTTGAATATAAAGCTTGTAAATTTATGCTACTTCATCCCCTTATATTTTGTTATTGACTTAATATTTTTTCCTAAAGCTATAATTAAAATGATGTCTAAGAATTTTAACATTTACTCATAGGAATCATCTCGCTCACCAATGTAGAACATCTTTATATTTAATTCTGTAGAATCACTGCAGGCAAAGAAAATAAAAGCAAACATTTTTATGGTACAATTCTTGTTTTGAGTTGAACTTCTAAGTTCTGATAACTGTGAATTTGAACCTACTTGGAAATTAATTCATAGCAGATATAATCAAGTTGAAGTCATACTGCATTAGCGTGAACCTAATCCAATATGACTGGTATCCATCTAAGAAGAGAAGTTACATACACACACAAAGCAATCCAAAAGATGTGCTTTTATTACTCATTTAGTAATAGTAATAATAATAATAATAATGTGATTATTCTATGTAACGTGCTAAATAAATTACTGTCACAGCAGGGTTGTGGATGTAATCATATTCAGGTGGCAATTCAGGTGTGTTTATTAAATATCAACAGTCAGCATACCTTCACTTGGGCAGATTGCCCTATGCTCTTGCTCCAAGCCTCAGAATGTCCTGCCACTTAACATGACTTGCTTGAGATTTTTAAGTCTTCATTGCTATATGGGCAGGCTTGGGATCAGCACTGCCATCTGCTGAACAACAGCTTGACAGTGTCCCCGTCCCATTTCTTTTTTATTTTTTTGGCGGGGGAGGGCTATAGCATTGTACTGTTAGCATATCTATCTTTTTCCTGTGACTGAAGAAAAAAAACCAGTTATAAATGGTATATCTGAGAGTAAAGTAGAAATAGAATTTTCTAGAATCTGAACAGAAAGGGGTACAACCTGGAAACTGGAAAAAACTCTGAGTTCAAGAATGAATAATAAACATATAATTATTTTTCTGCTTTCGATTCTAAGTCTGTCATTGTACCTCAGATGAGATAACATATTTTAAATAATTTTTTTCATATAGATAGGAACTTCACAAAAAACAAATAGTGGCCTTGGACAAATACTCTAGGGATACGTTTTGTCAATAGCTACAAAAGGGCAGGTAAAGAGAATGGAATTGGGCTGAGGGAAAGTTGACAAAGCCCAGTCAACCTAGCCAGGATTATGCCCTTATTTAAATGAAATGGTCTCTTCAGTGAGACACTCATCTCTTTCAGTCACTGGCCCCTGGAGGGATAGAATGTGGTCAAAATGGTGCTATATGGCTGAAGCCCACCCTATGAGCCCCTTTTAAAGTTGCTCTTTCTATCTTAAACTTTATTTATTTATTTTTTTACTATAGAAGACCTACTTGCTTAATCACATCCTTATTTTTCCTCCATCCGCTCACATGATTTCCCTCCACCCTCCTAATTTATAGCTTTCATTAATTCATTAATAAGTATACTCATCAGATGACCTTGGAAGGTCTGATTTTAGTTGAATCAAGTTGTGTTCCTTTTTTATACTACTGGCTTTTCCCCTTGGAAACAGATGTCATTCCTACCACCCTCTGTCCTCCTGTTCCAGTATGGACCACTTGCCTTGTGGGTGGCTGCCCAGCTCTCTTCTGAGAATCTCCTTTGCCAGCATCCTGGAAAATTCCTGGATCTTTCTCTGTTGAATTCCATTTGGTGGAGACTATATATTCCTTTTTAATTTATTCCCTGATTTTTGTGCCTTACTTTATAGAAGAGGAAAGACATGCTGGGCTTGACAGATGGTTTAGTGAAATAAACTGAAAATAGGCATATTAAAAGGACAAATGTGTACACATTTATTAATTTTCAGTATTATGTGCCATGACACTATGGCCAGAAATAGTTAATTCCCCCACTCCAAACACTGATAATTGAGAGCTTATATCTTGTCTTAATAGAAGAAAGGGAAGAAGATTTAACCACTTAAGGGAGAGAGTAAAGATTTTTATGGACTCTTAGAAGAACAGAATAAAGATTGTCTTAATAGAAGAAAGGGAGGAAGATGGAGCCACTTAAAGAAGAGAGTAAAGATTGATGAACTCTTAGAAGAATAAATGGGAGCATATGATGATTTGTGACAAAGCTTTTCTGGGGGTAGATGTTGAATTCTAATCTCTTCTGTGATAAAAGTCAACCTTCCCTGGGTGATGAAACCCTTGGGGAGGAGATTTCTGACAGTTGAGTTCTTTTGGGAGAGCTGTCTTTAGGCAGATAAGAAGAATCCAGAGAAAGCTTCTCCCTACAATTGTTTTTCTAGTGCCTTCTGATCAAAATAATCCTTACGCCAAAGTGACATATTGTGGGGTGAAATGTTCTACCTTTCAACATTGATTTTATGAGACAGAAGACAAAAAAGAATAGTTTACAGGACATTAAATTTTGAAAATATCTTTATCCCTCCTATTTGACTTGCACAAATTTCTTGATCATGTAGCTTTACCTCAGAATGTTGAAATATTACAGCAGTGTCTTCTAGCTTGACATTCAGTTAATTCCTGTTTTGTCATTACTTGACTTACTCCCCTTTTCAACCATGTTTGATATCTTTTTGATTTTGTCTATGTCTTTAGACAGTAAATATTTTTCCTCTACCAAGGACGTTGAAAAGGTTATGGGAGGACATCAGGGAGTCTGATTGTTGTTGATGTAAAGTCTCAACAACTCTACTAATGTTCAGCTTAACCAGTGCCTTGTATCCCATGTATTTTTCAGGATCTAGGAGTAAGAACTGACCTCCCTTTTGTATGTGTTACCCCTATGACTTTGTGGGATTTTTGTTTATCAATTTATTCCTTATGGTCACTTTCATTGAGTTTTGAGAAGAGGAATTGAGAAGAGACTGTTAAATCTCAACCTCTAATCAACAACTTCAGTGACATATTGCCTTTTTGTTTCTCTGCTAAAATATTCTCATAAAATTGAAAATATTGCTAATAGTACAAAAATTCTGATAAAATATAGAAAAATGAAGATTGTTTTTTCATTTTATAGTCTCTAAACAGTGCTAAAAACTAAACTCAAAAGACCCATATTTACAGAAAAGAAAATAATCTATTTTAATGAAATTAGAAACCAGTCACTGTTCTAAAATAAATATAGTAGAGAATAGTTTAGGAAATAATACAGGAAAACACTACAAATTATGAAAGTAAGTGTGCTAAGTTTTCTGCAGTATGCAGAATTTAAAAAATGAACTCACAGTATAAGTGAAAAATCAGATTAGAGACATGATCATATATCATGAACGCACTGAAATAAATTCAACAATACTGAGAAGAGATAAATCAATAGCGTTGTAAAAATAAATGAAGATGATTTGGCAAATAAAAAGTAGAGTTCTGATACTTTACAGGACTGAAGCAAAGGATATATTGATAGACAATAGACCTTCAAAGTATAAAAGGAAATATAATTCTGTCTGGTATTCTATTATTAACAAACCCAAATTTGTAATGAACTGACTATCATCTTCACCTGCTCTATGGATAAGGGTTGTTCTGCATAGTGATTTTTAGTTGGACTGAAACTCCAGTATTATTTTGGAAATTTTGAGAAAAAATAAGATGTGTTTCTTAAGATATTAATGCCTGGGAAGACTTATCTTTTGGGGGTAGTGGTAAGAATTGAATCACATTTGATATTTGAAAGAAAACTATGAAATATTTTTGATTATCATTTAATTTTCAAGCTGGGAAACCTGTTTCTTACAAAATAGCCAATAACAACTTTACAATTTTTAGGTAAAGTATGTGTGTATTTATAGAATTATCTATATATTCAGTTAGTCCTGCATGCATACCATACTTTATTGCATGCATTTGCATTTAATTTCTTAATTCAAAAAAATACCCCCCAAAATCACATTTATGTAATCAACTCTTGATTCCCTGATGGAGACTATTTAAGCAAACTTTGGTCCTTCTTTCCTATTATACTTCTTGCATATAAATGAAATAAGCTTTAGAAATGCTATTCTGAAATGCTATGTAAATTCCTTTCTTAGTACACAAGAACTTTTGGTGTTACTTTGTATAATATTCTAATAATGAGGGTAGGTATAGATTTAAGTTGAATTTCAGATGTTCAGACTGGCGCATCTCTGTGTTGTTTGAATGAGAAGATTGTGTATGTGTTTGTGTGTGTGTGTGTGTTTGTGTGTGTGTGAGAGAGAGAGCGAGAGAGCGAGAGAGAGCGAGAGAGAGAGAGAGAGAGAGAGAGAGAGAGAGAGAGAGAGAGAGAGAGAGAGAGAGAGAGAGAGAGAGAGAGAGAGGAAGAGAGGAATATGATTCTTCTTGGCAGTATATGTGCTGGTTTGCTTGCACTCTGCAGTTCAGGAACACACAGAGAAAGATGAATAGATAGGGGAGAGGCATGTGGGAGAACAGAAAGGTACATTTGTTTCCTACAGAAACTGCTACTAGTCCTTTCCTTCTGTTCTAGCTCTTCTGGTACCTGCAGATTCCAAGTTGAGTGCCATTGTAGAATCTGCTAAGGTTAGATGCATCTTTCTTTTGTGAAGACTTTCATATATTCTGAGTTGTAGTTTCATTTTTCTGTTTTATCCAATGAAATCTTCACTTAACTTCAATTTCACCAGGATTTTTGGTATCTCTCATCTACTGAGGGTTATTCTTTCATTTTGTGATTTCATTTATCCCCCTGCAATTAATATGAATATGAATTGGAACATAGAATTAAAACTGCATTATTATCAAAACTATTCCACAGTCAACCATTTGGAATCCTACCATCCATGAGTTACCTCTCTGCCCTCCTCAGGCACAATCCACATTTTATCTGGTATCTGTACATATTTATATTGTTTGGATTGTGATATGAGCATTGGAACTAAGTACTGACCCATAGTATCAGGGATCTTTTCAGTTTTTTTTTGTTGTTAGAAAAATATAAGTACCAGGAAATTATATTTCTTTGAAAGCATACCTATTAGTGAAATATTCTATATTATAGCTTTTAAAAATTACAAAATTTCATCTGAAATTTGGAATATACTAATGAAGATTATACTTCATTTGAAAGAATAAAATGAAATCTTACAAATTATCAGAATATTGTATTGCTGTATCTCTCATTTCTGTTTTTCTGACAGTGAGAATATACATTTGCATTTCTTGATGCCTTCTTTAGCCAAAGAATATTGAAAAACATAGTCATTCATTTACATATGAACTATAAGGTTTATTTCTTTAAATCTTTATTATAGTTTCTTATTTCAAAAAATTATTTGGAAGGGACAAGACAATTAGCATTATAGAGGTGTTTTATTGTCTAGGAGTTTCACTGTATTTTGGCACAATTGAGTATATATTATTTTATAATTAGACACAATTTTATTTTCTAAGTATTTTAAACCAGGAGTTAAATCCTGCTCTTGGCATTCATAGTTATTTAATTGGTAAGTTGTTTAAAGATTAACCTTATATTTTGATAATATTAAATAAAATTTTTAGTCTATTGACATTTTCAGTAAAAATAGAATTAATACAATGGGAAAAGACTTAAAATGACATGCCTCATTCATTTCATATGCACCACTATGAGTACAAATGATTCTTTTTTAAAAAAAGATTTATTTTCATTTATTTTACATACCAGAGCTGGAGTGTAGGACAGAGGTGCAGGGGTTGAGAGGATTCACCAGAGTCAGATTGGGGAGCAGAACGGGTGGATCTACTGAAATACACTGCTGAGGGGAGCAGCAGGCAAGACAGGACAGGTCTGCTGCACCACGTGTGTCAGCTCCAGAGTAGGGCATCAAACCCATGCTGCAGTGGCTGGCTACAGCTTGATAGTGCTAAGACTTTAATCCCTGACCACCAGGGAGGCCCTAGGTACAAATGATTCTTAGAATTTAGTTTCTCTGTCATCGAATAAAAACCATATGTGTGCATAATGCTTTTACTTTTATGTATATATGCATAATAAGAAATGCCAAGATTAATATATTTATATGCATACATATAGTTCAGATGTAGTCACCTTTCTGAGGTATACATAAAACAATTCATAAATAGATGTCAGCAGGGTAGATACTCAGAGCTTGTGTGTTTGTATGTATATATGCGTGGTTTCAAATGCAAATAAACTGACTACTTGAAGTCCTCCCTTCTCCTCTCATGCCTTATTATTCTGCACCACACGTTCACTTTTTATTGAGTGGTTAGGGTTAGGCTGACACTTTTCAGGCTGAAAGGCAGAAACATTTATCTTCACTGACAAACAATTTGTGAGTACTTTCTTTGGGTTACGAGACACTTGCTCTAACACAATTCTCATTCTATTCTATTACGAAGCTCCTGCAACATTTGGCATCTTTTAACTAAATTTGCATGTAATGCACCAAGTGGTACCAGAGGTTGATTGTAACATATATTAAAATGTTAATTTAAAATTTTATAACGCTGAAATTACAAAAGGAATGTGGAGATTATTTTGAATACAATTTTTAAGAAGGAAATTATTAGTTTTTTTCTGAATATAAATACGGTGTTTTCATTAAAATATGAAAAAAAGCCAAAACAAAACTTGGTATATTTATAATCTTACTAATCAAATATAATTGTTTATATCTTACATATGTTCTTTAATCATATTTCTATAAAAATGCATGTTCTATATATTGAATGTTGGAATCATACAGCTTAATTAGCATTTTTGCTTAATTTTGAATGACACTTTTATGTTATTAAAATATACTAAATAACTTGATGTTTGGGTTTTTAATGGATGCATGCTATTTCATTCTGTATCTGTGCTGATATATTATCACTATTTTTGGTTATTTGTTTCATTTTTTGCTACATTTATCATGACATAACCATTCATAAATTTTCATGTAAATCTGTAATATTTTTAGCTATTTTTTAATGTGTAATTGCATCAACCACTTATCATATTTTTAATACCAGAATGTGTGTCTTACTGATTTAGAAGTCTTTTCTTCTATAGTATTATTAATCTTCAAACTTGCATATTTTGCAAATGCTTCCCCTACTTTTTCAGATGCTTTTTAATAGATGTCATCATTTAAAACGTATACTTAAAAAAAATCTACTTGCATAAATCTCTGATTGAGAAAAGGTTGACAGGTCCTCAAAAAATTAATTACATACTTACCTTATTATCCAGCAACTTTTCTCTTAGGGATTTACCCCTAAAATAGAAAGCCTATGCCCACAAAATATTTGCACAAAAATATTCATTATTGTATTTCATGATAGCAAACTATTGAAAACAAGTTAAATTTAATAAAAAAATGGATAAAAAGTGTGATATATTCATGAAATGGATACAGTCAACATTAAAAATAATAAATTGTATAGATTCACATAGACACAAAAGGTGCTCAAAAACATGTTTATTGAAAGAAGACACAAAATAATCCACTGTGATTCTGTCCCCATAAAGTTCAATATCAGGTGTAAATGATCTGTAGCTTTGGAAATCCTGAGAATCATTGCCTATTTGAAAGGGAAAGAATGGAAAGGAACACAGTGGAGCTTAGAGGTTTTTTTGAATGTCAGTTTCTCATTTGGGGCATTGGTTACATGGATTTATACTGGTGAGAATGCAATGATTTGTGTTTGCTCCAAAATCACATGCTGAGATCCTAACCTCTAGGACCTCAGAATGTCTCCATGTTTGGAGATAAGGCCTTTAAAGAGGTAATTAGGGGGGTTAGTGATTCAATATTATTGGTGTTCTTATAAGAAGAGAAAGTGAGAACACAGCCATACAGTGGAAGACCATGTGAAGACATGGAAAAGAGACAGCTAGCTACAAAGCAAGGACAGAGGCCTCAGAAGAAGCCAATTCTGTCCTCCACACCTTGATCTCAGTATTCTAACCTCCAGAATTGTAAGAAAATATTTTTATTGTCCACTTAATCTGTGGAAGTTCTTAGGACAGTTCTGGCAAGCTAATATATCTATCCTATAAATGTATGTAGATTACTGTAGGTTACTGTACTCAACAAACAAAAATTTCAATAACTAGACTTCATTCTTGTGACCATGCCAGAATAACAGGGGAAGAGTTGACTTACTAACTGATATAACCGAGGGAAAAATAAACAAGGCAAAACTGAAATAATGAGGGAATAAACAGACAGATCATATAAATTCATGATTTTCAAGGTATTGGAAAGTAAACAGTGAAGATAATGTTAATAACCATGAAAGTAGCATAATTATAAATTTTAATTGGGATACTGTCTCAGACATGTGAATAAATAACTTACAAATCTTTGCTATCTGGTCATTTAGACTAAGTTAATACATTCTAAATCTTTTTGAAGAGGATGGTAGTGGTAGTTATGATCATTTATCCTCCCCATTATCTTTTGTTACATTACACCAGATTAATATAATTATATTTTAAAGATTTACTTTCTTTTATTTACTATTTTCATTCACTAAGAAGAAAGCATTATCTTCACAAAACTGCATTTTATTTATGGCATAAAATCCTGTGCAGTCCAAGTTGAAACTAGAGGAAAATTGTGAACAAAATATTGAGTTACTGCCACTACTTAGTTTTTGTTTAGTTTTCTTTGCCTCTGAAATCCCACCAATAAAATCTGTATTAGCACAACTTCCTCAGTTACTTTCCCCACTGATGTCACTAATTAATCATGAGAATGCTAATAGAAGGGCCAGAAAAATAAATATAACTGTGTATGAATATTCCTAATTAAAAGATGAGCTGTATTTCCCCTACAGTGGGAGAAAATATTTCCAAATGTAGTGTCTCTGATCACTGACTTACTGTTATTGAACATAGTTCTCAGCTTGTTTTGCTGCCCATTTACTCAAGGCTATGTATTTTCTTGAATTATTGAAATATTTGTGTCAACGATAAAAGAAGCTAAATTCATAGTAAGCAGGAGAAAGGAATAATAAAGCGAATCATTGAAATAGAAAAGAAAGTGAGATATCAGTGAAATGAAAATTGATTCTTTGAGATTAATAAAAGCGACGTGATATGAATAACAGTAAAAAAAAAAGTTTTAAATGATCAATATCAGAAATGACAGTGCCCAACGTTGCAGATTTTACAAACATATGAAGTAAATCCAGGAATACTGAGGACAATTTATTAGCCAATAAAATCCACATGTAAATGAAATGATTCTATTCATTGACAGGCATAAACTACTAAAACTCACAAAGAAATAGATGACCTTTCTATCTACTTGAAAAAATTAAGGAGGTCAAGCATGTCATTTTATGTTTATTTCTTTTATAAAATCCCATTTCATATCGTTTGCTCATTTTTCTGTTGACACTGTATTTCTCTTTTTACTTGTTGACTCTTACATTTTACTATATTGATCCATTGTCAGTTTTAGATAGTGAAAATAACTTTTCTGTTTTGTTGATGGTGGGCTTCATTGAATAAAATATACATAAATTTTATTCATTGAAATCCCTTAACTGTACCCCTTATGAATTTTACTTTGAGTCTTTTTTAATCTTTCCCTAACCTTATGTAGAAAAGATATTAATAGATTTATATCTTTGTCATTTAGATGGGTATCTTTATTCTGTTTCACCAGTTTGAAATTTAATAATTAATATTGTAACTCTTTATCTTGGTAATTTACTGAGCTCTCTGTCCTGTCCATTGGTCAGTTAGTTTATTCTTGATTACTAAACTTTATTATTGTAGTTGTTGAATATATTTTGACAGTGGTTTAATGAGTATCCCTATTTCCTTCATTTTTTGATATTTTTCAAATTTGATTAAGCTCTTTACAAAATTCTACTTTCCCATATGCATTTTTTCTGTAACTCCTTTATTGAGGTAATACTTATTGAGGTTCCATATACATTTTTGATAAGTTTTCTGACTTCCTAAAAAAATGCATGTGGAATTTTATTGGAATTGGTGAATTTATAGATTTGTTTGCAGATAATTGGTAGAATTACAATTCTGAATAGTTTCACCTGTCACATGGCATAATTATTAAACATCTTAGAAATCTTTTAATTCAATGTTTGAATATTTCTTGATGAAGATTTTGTGCATACTTCATTTTCTTTGTTTAATTTCTCACAGTTTTCTTTCAATAATGCATATTAGTCAAATATTGGCCCTTGAATTGAGTCTTTTTTCTCTCCCATTCTATCTTTTATCCTCTGTATTGTTCTCCTTTGAATAATTTGACTTTCTCTTTCAATCAGCATTTTATTTTAACTAAGTTTCATAATTCTTACTTTCTGAGTACTTCATCATAATGTTCCTTTTTATATTGAGCAAATGCAGTAGTTTATTTCCCAGGGAATATTGATTATGGAATTTTAAAGTATTTTCTTTTATCTTCTCTTTTCTGAGTGCTTTTTATTTGCTCATTTGTTTTGGTCCCCATTTTCACATAGGTAGGTGTTTGGCCTTTGTTAGTGATCATTGGCTGGCTGGCCTTTCTGTTAAGAATGAAGTGGGCCATGTATAGGAGGAGTTTTGTTGATGTGGTAGTCAGCCGCGTTTTAATTGTGGATTCACAAATGTTCATATCTCTAGGTTTTTGTCTCTCTACAGAGAATGAACTTCCAAAGATGTAAGTTTGGTTTTTATTTCCCAGAACCTATTAGAAGAAAAGGGCTTTTGGGTGGGGAGGGTAAAGGTTGAACTCAAAGTTCAATTTATAGACATCACTTAATCCCTCTGTAGGTCTGGTATCCAAACTCTGTACTACTCTGTAATGTGGTTCCTGAGTTTTAGAAACTCTTGAATTTCTTTAAATAATAGATCTTGCAGTTTTTCTATTCTTGAGGAGAGAGTGGGACAAGGACTCTCGGACAGACCTCGCTGCTCCTTAAACAGTCTGAACTAGTTCCTCTGTTTATAGATCCCTGCCTTTACTGCCTTTACTTATTCCTCTGTGAGAGCACTTAAGTTTGATCTCTCTCCTCTGCTAAGTCATTACCATATCTCCATCTGTTTCCTGTTTTCATATTGCAGGTTGCAATTACTGATGCCTACTGCTTTCATCAATCATAGCATATTGATGCTATGTTATTGTTATTGTTCTGCTTGCTTTTAGATCTGTCTTTTGCTGTATTTAAATGAAATCAGAAACATTTTTTTCCATTATGCATTTGTTCATAGTTGTCATGAAAGCCTCTGTAGATAGAAAGAATTCTATATATAAATTTCAGATTAAATACATATTTGATAGCCTGTACAAAGATGTAGTAGTAATTTAGTTCAACAATTACTAAGTGACAATAACTCTGCTAGGCAACAAGAAACTGTGTTCTTGGGAGTTAGAAATAATTACCGAATAAGAACTAGATGATAATCGATTTTAATAGCATTTGCTATGAAGAAAAATATCACAGATAATGTAATGGTAACAGATAGGAAGGATATTTTAAACAGGCTGTTCAAGGCTTCTTCCTTTTTTCTTAACCTTTAAAAAATTTTTCTTGATTAACACAGGTATCAAATAGTCGACAAGAAATTCACTGAGAAGTAAGAATGATACTTGTAACAGTTTGTAGAGGTTATAATTGCTTTTCAAGAAGTATATCTCTCCTCATTTTCCCTGTTTTCAGAGAATTGGAAAAATTAAAAAAAAAACTGTTAAGTGAACATGTGGTTTAAATACCCTTTGGAAATCTAAGTTGCTCTTGAAAAAAATGTATAATGCAGTTATATTCCTTTCTTTATGGAGCTGGAGGAATGAAAGGAAGAAAGCTGGGCTAATAGATTATATCTCACTTATGGAACATAGATTAAAGTAATGTATTTTATTGTGGAAATGCCTTCAGAATTCAAACTAAATGTCATTTACTTTTTCTATTTAAGTAATAAGCTCAGGGATTTTTTTTTTAGAAAATCATTATCTGAAGGTAACCTAATCTATCACTGATACAGTTTCTTCCTATTGCAGTATCATTGACAAACTATCATGTTAGCAATATCACCTTTTCTAGTCTTGAAATGAGAAAATAGAAAAGGGCTCCCAAAATGTATTTTTTCCAGTAAAAGTAATTCTGATACATTCTCTTTTGTCTCAGTCTATTTTATTGAAAGAAAAACAATGTCAAATATTTTCCTGTGCATTACTTGGAAAGCAAACATTTATATGGTCTATTTTAATTCTTACTTCCTTTTGAGTATCTTACATATATTATATGGTAGTGGTTTAGTTTAAAATGATTTTCCATGTACTTTTCTACTATAATTGTTACAGGGCAGGGAGAGGAGCACCCAGAACCCCCAAGCCTGCCCTCTCTGAATGGGTTCTGCCATCCGCCGCATTAAGACAAACATATAAAACCTTTAATGGAAAGGAACTTTAATACAATTAGGGTACAAATACAAAGGACAAAGAACATAGTTACTAAGTCAAGCATTCAAAGTTACCCATCTCCTTGAGGGTAAAAGTCCAGCCAAATAGGATTGGCCCAAAGCAAGGCCCAAAAGCCTGCTGCAAGTCTAAAGGACCTTTCAGTAGAGACCTATAGAAAAGGGTCAGAAAGAGTCAGATAAATCTGGAAGGAAAAGCGCAAATTCAAAATCAAGATGAAAGCTGTCATTGTTAACCTCCCCACAGGTCTCTCACCCACATCTGTTCCAACCAGTCCAAGACCAAAAAGCAAGCAGAGTTTCTTCACATGTCCCTCTGCTCCACGTGCCTCCTCAAGATCTCCTTGCTGCTCTCCATCCTGCTTCCTTCTTCTTCCCTTCCTTCTGTCCTCCTCTCTGCAGAATCTTCTTTCCCTGCTCAGCTCCACACACTTAGGGCAGAACTGGGATTCTGGAACTTCCCCCTTTCCTGGGGACCACCTTGTTACAGAATCACTAACCCCTAATGTTGAATCATGTAGGATTTGTCCATTGCTTTGAAATTACTTTCTTATGAGTCTTTGTTTTGCGCCATGTTTATAGTAAAACCTCTGTTCAGTGAAAAGACCATCGTTTTTTATCTGATCTGAATGTTTGTTAATCTGTTCATACCTTAAGTAACAACAAACTTATTTATAACTTAGATCTCTGGTGTACTTGTTTTCTTCCTACTTTCTCAATTCGCTTACCTACTTGAGATAAAGTGACATTACTTGTGAAAGCGTGTTGTCAGAAAGTCAAAAAAAGTATCCCACTAGAATAAAATACCTAAGCATCACCATTGGAACATACTAAAATTGGTAAAGCTTAATCTAGAAAACAAAGCTTTTGTTATTTGTGGGTTTTTCTCACTAAATGAATCCTTTTTGCTCAGGCGATTGAGTAATAAACAGTATCAGAAAGATAACTTTGTGACTCTTGAGACTACCAGCTGGTGGTGGACCCCATAAGAGTGCTCTACCACTCTGTTTGTACTTTCTTAGTTTCTCTTTCTTTTGCCCTGTTTGTTTGTTTTCTTCTAAACCATGCATCCTCTCCCTTCCCTTCAGTTACCTCTGTGTTGAGACAGATTTGAAAAGTAGGAAAATTGTAAACCTTCCAAATATTTTGTCTGTTTCCTACATTTTTATAAAGGACACATCATGATGTGTCCATTGGGTAATCATAATCGTAGAGAATTTGAAAATCATAAAACTGAGTGTCCTTCTCAAGAAATGGTACATTGAAAATCAGAATGAGAAATAAGGACAAGGAAAGTTGTAAATTGTAAAATGAAAATACAAAGCAGGCAGATTATACATATTTAATGTGTCTACATTTCAGAAATTCTTCCTTTCAAATTCTTCCTTCAAAAAATAAAAAAAACTAAGTCTGTGTACTTATTAGTGGAACATCACAGTTAATTTTCTTCCTTGGTTTAAATACATTTGAAATGCATGTTTATAATTATGTACTGACAAATGTGATCTTACTATTTTTTGCAAGGCTTTTTTTTTTAAATTGAGGAATAAGGAGGATAAAGTGGCCTTTATGTATGTGTTTTGTGAGTTTTTATTTCTAAGTTTTTATTTTTATATATTTTTCTACTTGAAATATAAAAAAATTGAAAACAGTGTAAGAATAACATTAATTAGTGATCCAGTAACTTAATGCTTTAACAATTGTGTCTGTGTCAAATTTTCCAGTTCCTTATATAACTATTAACACTTGAATAATTATATTAATGACTAATAGAGTAACTGTGAAAATCAGCAGCCCTGCCAGTTTCCCTATCATCTTCCATAAAGCATTTCCTTAAAAACTCTATAAATTAAAAATATGAAACATAAGAACTCATTTCAATATATTTAAGCATGGAATGTCTTTTTAAAATCACCAAAAATTGGCTTGTGGTTTTTGATGAAAATGACAAGTGAGAAACTTTTTATAACATTATATGATAATATGTTTTAATTCATTGAGTTAGTTTTATTCATTCTATAACTTATTAAACACTTTCTGCATGTTAGGGATCTACTAGGGACATGGACATAAAATATAATGGATAAAATCTTTATCCTTCAGATGTTTATAATCTATTTAGGAATATCAGCAATACCTATTGTCTGTAAAACTAGAAATCATAGACAGGTTTAACACCTTTTTTTTTGAGATATTAGGTTGTGTTTGGAAGTTCTATTTTAATTTTATTTTTTTTCATTATAGAAAATTTCAAACATCCACAAAAGTAGAATGTTGGATGAAAAGTAGAATGAAAATCCAGGTACCATTATTCAGTATTTTCAAAACTCATCAGCTTTAGATCACTTGAACCATGTGTTCCTATTTCCTGCTACCCTTTCTTTGCTGCAATGCTTTAAAACACATCCTTCGTGCATCTTCACACATTCACACTTCAGTATGTACTTCTATTAGAGAAAATTTAAACAATCATAGTTGCATTATTACACGAATGATACTGACAATTCCTTAATGTCATCAAGTTCTAGAACACGTAAAGTTTCCTCTAGTTGTATAGAATTCGTTTTAATTGTACAAACTGTGAATTAATTATTCAATAAATAAGACTATTAATTTTATCCTTTTTTTTTTTAAAGATTTATTTATTTATGCACACAAGCACTGGGGTACAGGCCAGAGGTGTGGGGGGGGGGTGAGAGGATTCACCACAGAGAGCAGGGAGCAGAACAGGCAGATCAACAGAAGTACACTGCTGAGAGGAGCAGCGGGCACGGCAGGAGAGGTCTGCCACGCCATATGGGTCCCCTCCCTGGCCGGCAGCAGGGATCGAACTCGTGCTGCAGCGGCTGTGGTCTGCTTCGTAGTGCGTTGCTTAACCCACTGCGCCACCAGAGAGGCCCTAATTTTATCCTTTTAACGATAATAAGAAAATCATCAATACTAGTTTTTTTATGCCCACATCTGTTAAGGCAGAGTAACAACTGTGGTCCTGCGTAAAACACCTCTGCATTATCTACACATGTTCCAAAAGTAATAGCTGTGTTTGTTCTCATTTCAACTTAGAAGGTCAGGAAGTGCATAAACTTTTTGCTATGTGATGTCATGCAGATTTTCAGAGAAAGAATTAAATTAGTGTCAGGTGCATCAATCACTGCAGGTAATTGCAATCACTTTTAAGGAGAAACAAGAGGAAACAGAAATCTCACAGACTGAAAAAAAAAAGTCCACAGCTATCTGGCAACCTACATGGTGGCCTTTTGTTATTCAACTATATTACAGCAGAAAGAAAGGTGATGACTTATATTTAAATAGAAGAACATCTAAAAATTATATTGTAATTTTAAAAGAAATGGTTGCTTATCTGAGTAGTTAACAGAGTTAGACTAAATCACAAATTATATTTTAGATTTAGAACATCAGTTATATCTACTGACTTGTCCTCATTATATTTGCAAAGTTATAGTACACATAATTCAATTTTTCTCATGAGTTGTGGAATATGCCAAAATATATCCAAAACCTTATAAAATATTTATTGACAACATTTTGTTTGTTTATTTCTTTACCCAAAGGTATAACTGCCTGGAAGTATATTATAAATGTTGAATTGTGTTTACAATATCACTTAGGAAACACAAACATGTATTGTCATGCTTATCTTAATTAACCTCTGCAGGGTAAATGGAAAAGTTATCAGGCTTCTTCTTTGCCTTCCTGCCATTGCTGTGATTATGGACATCTGAGGTCCTGCACATATGCCTAACTGGGCATGCGCAAGTGAGTGCACCTGGGTTGGGACAGGGGCCATATAAGGCAGTGTCAGGAGGACATCAGAAGAAGACAAGCAGAGGAGAGCGAGTGAGCAAGAGACACACACCAGAGAGACCAGAGAGTGAAGATGCGTGGGAGGCTAGGAGGTATGCCAGCCTCCTGGCCCCCTGGCCCCTCTGCCTGCCATGTACCTGGTCGCCTCTGATATAATGAAGCAATCAAAGCCTAAAAAAGCCACTGAGGGTTCCAGGACTCCTTCCTTTACCCACCTGCTAGGAATCATCGAGAACTTGCTCTGTACCCTTGCTGGCACTGCAACCTCTTATCCATAATTCTACCTTTATTAAGAAATCTCTGTAGTAGAAGAGGAATGTTTAATAATTTTGTGGATCCTATAAAGCCTGGCACATATTGAAATATTTAGATGAGGAAATCATGGACAGTGGTGCAGTATTTATCATTTGGAGAAAAATAAAGTTAGAAAACATTAAGAAAATTAGTTTCAGAATACTTGAACAGAACCAATAATGTGTCATTTTTCCTTCACAGAAAAAGATCACATATATTTCAAGCAATTCTAGTATAGTGAACAGAGTCAACTCCAGTATACAAGCAGTTACTGAAATGTTTCATTAAACCTCAAAATTGCAGTTTTATAATTTTAATATATGATATGTGTAGGGTAAATGGAAGTGATTAGGTTTTTTCTGCCCTCCCACCATTGGCATCAGTGACTGACACCTGTGGTCTTACATGTGTGCTCATGGTGGACACCAGGAATGTGGTGTGGGCGTGCATAAGGTGTGGGCACACCTGAACCAGAGACTGAGCCTATATGGTGTGGTAGATGACTGTGTAGCAGAGTGCAGTGGAGACCAGCGACAAGAGACCATGAGAGAACAGCAGAAAGAGTATAGACTCATAGGAACTAGGAGGACTGCCAGGATCCTGGCTCCCAGGCCTCCAACTTGCCATGCACCTGGATGCCTCACTACAAATGGTGATGAAATATCATTAAAAGCCTAAAAAAACCACTGAGAGCTCCAGGACTCCTCCTTTATCCATTTGCCCAGACCTATAGAGAACCTGCACTGTGCCTTGCTGGCACTACAGTATGGGAATAAAAATTCAAATAGCACTGAGGAAGAAAAGGGAGTAGTAGAGGATTCCTTCTTAATCCACATTCTGAGTCCCCGTTCTTAAATGTAGCTACTTTGACCAGCTCTTGTTTTAGTTATTCTGGTGATTTAGGTTATATGCTTTTATATTTCTGTTATAATCCCCTCTGAGCAAAACTAGTGTTTCTCCAAGTAGAAGGTGAGAACTAGATCTTTTATTCCTTCCCTCTAAGAATTTATTTTTTATTAACTATTAGCTACTATTTACTGGATAATATTGTTGGGTTTATGGGCAAAAAAAAAATATATATAATTCTTTACCCCTAGCAAAACTTTTCTGCCTAACGGGATGTATATGCATGTAAAATAATGCAAGTTATTATTATTGTTTCATTTCTCATGAAATATGTATTAAATTATATGAATGTGGACTTTCCAATTTTGGGAGACAACAATGAATAGAGGACAATGTTATTTTCTTTAGGAAATACACATTCTTTTGGAAAAGATCTCTGTGGCTATATACCAGCTCACTGTAGTCTTTTATAAGCAATGAAACTTTTCTGAGGCATCATTCCATTCAGAACTAGAAGCCTGGATAAAATATAAAATATATATTAGAAAGCATAGGTAGCTATAGGAAGATACAGAAGATTTTCAGGAGTGAAATTCTGGAAGAAGGAAAACTTCAGTAAGTGAACTTGACAATTGAAACTGCTTCTCCCCTTCTAATTTCAATTCCAAAGCAGATGCTTTGTTGAGAGGCTGAGAAGTTGAGTAGGATGTGGAAGCTGAGCAACTGATAAATAGACCAGGATTTTCAGCAAGCAAAGAGTGGAAATAATCAGCACCAGCAAACAGGCAAGATCCCATGCAACCCCCCTGGCTTTCTGCTGAAACCCTGAGGGGCTACAGCCTGGGAATAAGAATCAGCTAGTAGTAGCTCATGGTGGACAGGCACTGAAGGCCAGTTTAAATCAACACCGGACCTTGAATGCCAAAGCAGAAGAGAACATATTGATGGGTCTAAGTAATGATGGAGACATTTTGGTAAAATATACGCTAGGGGAGGAAAATGCCAGTCTTGCAGAGGAGGTATTGAATTAAATGATTATGGGCTTGGTAATGAATTGGGAAGGGAATGAAAGCAAGAGATTATTTATAGGCTGAGGAATTAGGAATGGCTTTAAAACTAGAAGTTATTTTAACTGGATGTAGGAAATTCTGGTTAGAAACCTGCTTTTCCCAACTGAACAGTTTAAGAACTGAGACTAGACAAACTTCGCATATGGCCAACTGAAAGAGAAGATAATTCAACAAGAAAACAACAACAACAACAACAACAACAAGGAACTCCAGAGGAATTATCCAAATTGGATGGTATGGTGGCGTTGAATGCTGTTTGGAATTAAGATAGAAGAAAAAGCCTCCTGATCAGAAGTATTTGAAAAGTTGTATCTTTTGTATTTTCCCTAAAGAGATTTCAACCTTAACAGGGGAAGCATTCAGAATGGAAAAAAAAAAAATACAACCCTTTATCTTTTGGCTAAGATCATTTTGCTTTCCCTCTCCCCTTCTTTAATGATTTTATTCTTCAACCCTTAAATTAAGAAAATAATATACTTTGAGAAAAGTAAATTTCATTTACTTTGAATTTCATGCATTAAGAGTAGAACATTTTAAATGCCATAACTATTATTTTATTATAAGTAAATTGCTATTCACCATAATTTTTGACAGTAATGACCTAAACTTAGTTTGTACATCTGGTATACCTTCTGTTGACTAAAAATCAATTAGAACTTTTAATCAGTATCTGCATAACAATCTGATTTAAAGCCAAATTAAATGGTCTTTCTGGTGCTGATGTTGGAAGATATATTCATGACTAAAGAAACTGTCTCTTTCTGGAGTGTACACTTTGAAGATACTTGGTCTTTCCAAATTTGGTTATCAGATTTAATTTATGTGGCTAACAGTATGTATCTTTGTTTCTTCATAGATTTTGAGATCTAATACAAGAATTCTCTGTTTCATTTTTGGATATTTCTTTTAAACTTAGCACTTGCTTTTCTTATGAAACTTTTTCAGAATCTGCAAACAGCAAACAACTCTGAAATTTCAAATAATCCCCATATAATTAATTGCTGATGATATGATTTTCTTCCTTCTGGCTTGAGCCATTGCCAGAGCTGTTTAAATCTTCTGATTAGAAGAGTAAGATGCAAACAGAAATAGAATGGAGTGACCAAAACCTCAGGAAATAAATTGGAATGTTCTGTTCTAATCAACACAGATTCTAATCAACTCAGATGTCAGTTTTCAGTACTTGATTTATTGTAATCATCAATACTGCTCCTTGATAATTTTTGAAATTTCTATTCTTCATTAGAATGCAGTTATTTAAAAAGAATGTAAATGAATTGACATTAATCTGTAGATGCTATTGATCACTCTTATTTACATTCTAAATATAATTGACTTGGTGAATAGTAATTATTCCTCAATATTAAACACTGTAATATTTTTCAGTTGTATAAAATTCTCTTGAATTATTGTGCTGTCTTTTCCTTTTTGCTCCAATTGCTTTTATGATATACTTTTCATGTGCATTTTGTACATTTGTACATTTCATGTACAGTTAACCTAACTGGGATTTTTAATTTCTTTTTTTCAGACTACTCTTAATTTTATCATAAAGTTCTGTACCTATTGTTTTACTGGTATAAAAATGTGGTTTCTTAAACATTTCTAGGGACTTTGTATAAATATTGAATGTTGATACTAACAACAACAAATATGTTTGTGAAATATATGAAAACTTTCAAGTTCCATTCCAGTAGGAATGAAATGATGTGTAAGATTGTGCATTTCTAATAAGCTCTCAGGTGACTGCTAAGCTGCTGAGTCACAGGCCATAATTTGAGAAACAAAGATATAAGTAACTTTATGGTTTGATTTTTCATCAAGTAAAACTTAGAATTTTAGCATGTATATTAATTTTCTCCAGTAGATAATATGCTATTATTCCATTCTTTCACCATAAAAATTCCTTAGAAAACCAGTCTAATAATTTTTACTCAGTTTTTCATCTGTCTGGCTGGCACCACTCACTCTCACATTTATGCCCACAGTACTTTCCAAGAGTGTTTTCTGAATGGTCTTTATCAACCCACTCATTTTTAAACTAAGGTTATATATGCTCATTGCTTGTAGCAAATTTGGTGGTGGAGGGCAAAGCCAAGCTTTCAAGGAAATACGAAACAAGCTACGGCAGAGTCATTGACCAAAAAACTTATGGTGTCAGAGACATTCCTAAGGAGCTAGACAAGCAGTTTGGGAAAAGAGGAAATCCCATGTGTTAAGACAGGTATCAAGGGATAAATACCTTCAGTTACACAGAAATATCCTTGTACTGCTAAATAATATTAAACCATAGTAGTTGGGTTCATCTTAAACCTTTATTTGTGAGGATTGCCATATACATATTTGTATATAATAAAAATATAGTATATACAAATATAAGAATAATCAAATTATTACAAACTGTGAAATGGTATCAATTCAGCTGTTTTTTTCTTCTGGTTATTTGTGGTGCAGAAAACAATGCTCAGGCTAGGTCATCATTTAACCAGTAGCACTGCACGCGCGCACACACACACACACATACTTTCATGTGCTGTATGTATATTTGCATTTCCATAATACCTAAACACACCCATAGAAATGCTCACACCAGTTTCTGCAGTTTGCCTTCTCTCTTGATCAGTGTAGTCAGTGTGAGAGCAGTTTCCATGGCCATCTTCCTTTATCTTCCCTTGGACCTTATTCTTATTAGTCCTGTGGTTCTTTTGCATTGAAAAGGGGCGTAACAAGTGTAGCTTTTCTTGCTTGTCTTTTAAAGCAAAACCCATGAACCATTTTTCACCCACACGATGTTACTGGGAGCTCTAAGGTTCTTGAGCTATAACTGTTTGTCTATGAATTGAGTAAGGAGAAAAGAATGGCTGAATACCTGGTAAGGATATTTACATTTCAGGAAGTGATATATTATCCATATCCAAGATTGGATGCATTAAGTAAGATGTAAAGATATTGTATGTGAATATTTATTCTCTCAAATCACAGTAAAACTTGTGATTTTATAGATTTTTGGAGGGCATAATTATGTTGATACTTTTAAATTAACTTAAAAACATTAAAATGATAGTCTACTATTTTTTATAAACTGACAGGTCTTTATTACTTTTGTAATTTTCTTCACTAGAAATCTTTTATCCTCACTTCAATTGATTAAATTTTCAGAAGTTTTATATCTTTTATATATGCATTTCCCCCCCAGTAATGTGAAGTGTAAGTCTGGCCTGTTTAATAAAACATTGACACATTATTGGACTGTGAATCGCCTTGCCAGTTTCTAATTGCCAGGTTGCAAATGAATCCATATGTTTTTATTCATCTAGTTGTTCCTTGAATGAGTTGTTCAGAAGTTGATATCAACATTATGGTTTATTTCCACTAGTCAATACACTGTGAATGAACATAGTCAATTATCTTGGGTTGCTCCTCTACATTTAAAGTTATTGAGCACTATTTTCATTTTTCACAAATAGTAGTTGCTCATGGTCATTAATCACTTGTCAATCTCTGTTTATTTTCTCTCAAATAGCTCTTGCTTTATAAAATGGAATTTCTGATAATGAGCCTATATCAGAAACTTAAAACTACTCAATTGATTCTCAAATATTTCATACTCCATTTTAATTTCCATTACTTTTAATTTGGAAATCCATTTTAAATTAAAAAAAATACAAGATCCAATTCTTCCTTCTTCCCTTTAGTTAATTATAATCATATATTTAATTAATACAGACTAAAAAGAATACACTTCAGTGGAGAGATTGATATTATGTACTGCTTATAGGAAAAAAGGGAAAATTTTCAATTAAAGGAAATTTCTGCTGGTAGTCTAAGTCCATATGCCTGGAAGTATATCCGTGGTCTAAATGACCTACCTGACTTGAGTCTAATTACCTTAACATTGAGTATTACAACACAAAGTGGACCTTGAGTGTCAGATGGTTTCCTGTCTCATACTAGAACTTATTTCTCCTTTGAGATCTGAGCACTTTGTTCTTCACACTTGATCTTAGCCAAAAGGCCGAGAAGCGATGAGCACTTTGTTCTTGACAGCTGATCCTGTGAAAGCAAGCCTGTCACCATGGTGTTTTCCCAGTAACCATTTCTCAGTTTCCTGTGCCCCATCTCAACTATCTATTTCTACTAAATGCTATCATACTTATTCCTAAGTATGTTCTGATATTTCCAATAGTTATGGACTCATTTATAATATGGTTCAATTCTGACACTTGTGAGAACTGTGATGGTGTATTTGTGTATTTCCTTTGCATTATTCTCATTTACTCTTGAAGTTAGTACCTAAACATATTTTAATGATAGTCATTTTATTCAATGTGTTTAATGATGCACAAATTTTGTGGAAAAGAAGCATATAACTGGGCTTTCTAGTAATGGCACTGGTGTGTTGGAAGCCACTGGAACAGAGATGATGACTCCTGTTCACTCTCTCACCTTTCCTTCTGTGTGTTTTCCCCAGTCTCCTCTCCAAAGGATATGTTCCTCTGCGCAGCAACAACAAAATAATATGTGAGCATGAAAATCATAACATAAATCTGTATGATCAAATATGCACCACTGCTCCAATCAGTGTGATGAAAGAGAGACATAAGATTCAAATGGCATAAAATTCAAATATCTGTTGTTGATATCCTGGAACATGTTTCCCTCTATGTATTTTATTGTTGTAGTTCTTAATAGATCTAAATCTTTAAGCCACCTGGAATTTACTTTTGTGTTTTATGTTAGTAAGAAATCCAACTTCATTTCTTAATGTGTCTCTTTTAATTGTAATATATTTAGTTATGATAAAAATAGTCCCATTTGGTTTTGCTTAAAATTTTTAGTTTACCTTTTTCATATAAATTTATAAGTATTTCATGCCATACACTTTTTTACAAACCAGAGGTTTTGCAAATATATCTCCCAGTTTACCATTTTTCTTTCTTTTTTTTTTTGCCATTTAGCTAAGTCTGTTTCTTCCCTTATGAATATCTTCCTATTTTGTTTAATGAAATTCTAAGTTTTTTTATATTTAAATATCATTCAGTTTTTTTACACGTAAATATAATTTAGCTTTGCTGTGTAATACTATAGTACCTTTCAATTACTAATCACCTTTTCTATTTTCATCATAATTGTTGCAATGATGTTTGGCATTTTCCTGAAAAAATATCCTAGCATACTTATTCCTTCTTACTATTTAAGAGTCTTAAATGTTCTGTAGAAAACCACCCTTTCAGTCATGTACTGTTGAAAGGCAGCCAAGTCCAACTTGGGTGATTCCTGATAATCACTGAAAATTATTGGTGGAAAAGAGAAGCTTAGGTTACTCTCTTTGGTTAAATTGCTTACATTTTGGTAGTCTGGAACATTGTTTAAGTACATTCTTCATGTTTATTTAAAAGTTCTTTGCTTAGGCACCATTGACTAATTACATAAATAACTAGAACCTCAATTTCTGGAAGAAATTCTGTAAATATTATAACACCTCAATCTCAAAAAAGTGCTATAAAACTGAAACACAAACTGAAATATAGAAGAGTCACATTAATATATACAGAATATTTTTTTTATTTAATGCTAAATTAATAGCTGGATCTTTAGTCATTTCTGTATCTTATTTTCACTGGGTTAAATATGACTAATGTATGTTCCAGATAGAATGTGTTTTAAAAGAAAAACCCAATATATACTATATTGACATATAAATGAAGTTGACTGTTCTATTCAGATTTTTTTTTCTGCCAGTAATACATTTTCCCTGAAAATAAAAAGAGACTCCATTCCAGATGGAAAGAAACAGGTAACAACTTGCAAGTGTATGGTCCATATCTAGTTTTGGAAATATATGGTTATACCTACTCCAGAACAGATGTATATGGTACACTGTTTAATATTTTCTCAAATAGCTGGTACTGGTTTTCCATTAAGTGCTTATTGCAACAACTTCTCTTGCAAATATCAGTTGTGGTATGGTATTTTTTTGAGAGCCTATGAATTATCTTGGCTGCTTTTAAGAAATAACAGAAGATAAAAAGCATCTTACAGTTTTGTCCTTAAATGCTTTACACATTGCTAAGTCATTATGGAACTCTGAAAATAAAGGGATTATGTCAGAGACAAGTAACAAAAGAGTAGACACTGGTATTTTTTTAGGTAACTGAGGTATAAATGTTCTTGTTTGAGTTTTCCTTAACTAAATGTTAAAATGTTCTTTCCTCCTGCTTTTAGCACAGGAAAAAACCTGATTTTTCTCTATAAAGTATTTTCCCTAAGTTTGATGCTCACTGTGGTCTCTATTACTTAAAAGACAACAACAACAACAAAAAAACCAAATTCAACTAGACAATTAAGAAGGAAATTTTGTTAGGATAGGCCTGATTATTTTAAACAACTTGAAATGCTTTGTAGGAAGTGTTGGTCAGGATAGTAAAAATAATTTGAAGTTTCAAAGACCAGATGGTAGATGAATTCTACTCCCTGTTTGATTAATGAAAGAAAAAGAACATGATACTTTGATAAAAATCATGAAACATATAATTGTAAAGTGTACATTTTAATAAGAATTGAATATCCTGAAGCTCGGGATTCTGTAACAGCCAAGTAGTGATAATGCCCTAGGTCACCCAACATTCCTCTAACATACAGTATTGGCTAAAATTTACTTGAACTGTTTCATTCTGCTAGCAACATCCTCTTTATTGTAATTTTTATATGATCAGCATTGAAGTCAACTTGTAAGAAATATAGCTGTGTTACTGAACTTTGAACCTTCCAGCTATAATGGGAACTCACTGCCACTTGTTTAGTAAATGGGAAAACAATAGTGAGATTAAGGAGGAAATTGGAATCTGCGTTCAGAATTGCCCAGGAAATTACTATTCATATATGTGAGGAAAAATACGGAGAGGTCAGGGAGTCTTAGAGACAAAAAATTAAAGAATTTTCTGGTTCGTTTTTGGTCAAGACAATTATTTTTTATCCAAGAGAAATTATCAGGAAGTAGAAAGTTACAATGAAAGGGAGAGGAAAAGGGGCAAGAAGCGAAGGGGAGGGAGAGAGATAGGGAGGGAAGGAGGAGAAAAGTGAAAACAAGGGTAAAAGAAAATTAGCCATTGAGTATAGGGAAGACACTTGAAGGGAGGTTTGGCAAAGGATATTATAAATCTCAATGATATATTTTTGGAAGAGGTAATTTAGCCGTTTCAACAACTAAGTCATCAATATTGTTCCTTAGTCTTCATGTTTAAACATTTATTGGCAACCATAGCAATGAGCCTGACTAGCTCTTGGTTTTGGAATATGCATGACTTAAGGGAGCTCTTCCCTTTGTAAAATTTCTTAAGTGATTAAAATAGCCTTTAAAGAACTTTTAAAATAAAGTTTCCTGACTTTTATTTGTGAATGAGGACAGATTGTTCACAAGTATAGAGACTTTGAAGACAATAAAATGTAATTATATATTTTTTTGCTAAACATAGGAATTCAATCCATGTAACTTGTAGCGTGTTTTCTTTCTTTATTTTTCCTTTCATGTCACTCTCTAAAATATAGCAAATGAAGTTTCTGTTCATGAAGAGGTAAAATATAGCCTCTGTCAAGTTAATGAATTAATTTGTAAACATTTTTATTTGCATAAGTTTAACCTGAACCAATAATTTTTTGAAAGTGACAAGTTTTCAGAACTGGTTTGAGTTATGAGTCTTGTCTATGACAAGAAAATCATATTAACATTAAAAGGGACTGGTTTTGAAGCATTCATCACTTGCCCTACCCCCTCCTTTTTCTTTCCAAATGAAAGAATTTAATATAATCATCTCCATAACATGTACACAGTGCTGAATTTCATACATTCAGATTCCTATGTTTAGAGTTTTAGTAAAAAAAGATAGTATAACACTCAGATTCTTCTTAATTACAGCAATCTCTGTTTGAAATCTTACGCCAAGATAGTTTTTCAGTAGATGATAAACAAATATTTGAATGAATATTTACATTTGTAACACCCAAGTAAATGACTTTGATCCCCAGCCAGGGAGCCAGCCCACATGGCGCAGCAGATCTCTCCTGTCTCATCCGCTGCTCCCCTCAGCAGTGTATTTTAGTAGATCTGCCTGTTCTGCTCCCCACTCTGTCTCTGGCTGGTAAATCCTCTCACCCCCCCCACCCCCATGCACACCTCTGTCCTACACCCTAGTTCTATTCAAAAATAAAATAAAAAAAAAAAGCTTCCTGATTTAAGTTTGGGTAATGTAGATTGCCCAAAATCCTTCAAAAATAGCAGTTAGATGACAGTATGCATGAACAAATATATTTATCTGCATTTTGACTTTATATAATCAGAAGTATAAATATACCCTCATATTCAGAATACAACTTACTTTGCTAAATATTTTCAGGTATTTTATTGATAGACAAATGAAAGGTACTAATATTCCAAATTCACTGAAATTTTAATTAACTCTCATGCCTACATCCCCCTAATCTGCTCCAGATCCTGATTATTCAGTCAAATCACTTTAGCAATTTCTTGTGTCAGGGAACTCCTCTGCCCCATGCTTCAGTCTTTCTTTACAGAGAGGACTTCACCACCACAGTCTCATCTCTCTCTGTGAACAGTTTTTTTGAACACTGGTGCTTTTCAGTTTACAAATGTTGTCATCTCTACCACAGCCTAAGTTATATTCCCTCCCATTTACTTTAGATCTGCAGTTATGTATCTTTTAATGTTCCTGTCCAAATCCTCAACCAACATGATCACTTATAAAACTTACTGGAGAATCATGGTGAAAAAAAATAGCATCATATGGTTTGAGCACTGATAATACTGGTTTTTTTTTTTTTTTTTGGTCAAGTTGAATAACAATTGAATTTATCTAGCTGGAAAAACGTTAGACAAAGACAGGTAGGTAACTATTGTCAATTACCTTCAGAAGAAATACAGTTTTTTTGAACTTATATCAAACTTGAGAGACTTTTAACTTTCCAGGAGTACTTACAAGGTTTTAAAGAGAAACTATCACAAGTTCAGAAAAATTACACTTTAGATTGGTATGGAGATAATATTTTAAGATTGTTCTTGTTATAGTACATAGATATTTTTGTGTCACCTACACCTATAACAGAGCAAAGATAAGTCATTCTAGACATTGATTAAATATATATTGTTACTTTAAGTAACATAATGCTCTTTCAGTTCCAAGCATGTCAACAAATACTAATATTTAAACATGATTTTACTGTATTTTCTGGAAATATGGATCAAATAATCCTTATATATAAATGGCATAAATCACTATTCTGTAAATTAGGTGGCATTTTTAATTAAAATTGAATATGTTTATTCTTTAAGTCATCACATACATATGTTCAAATTCCATGCTCACATTTATACTTCATCAATATATTTTTGTGCTTCAGTAATTTATGTTTATCATGTGTCAATTTTCTAGATTTCTAGGATAGGATTATTTTAATGTTCAATGCCAAATCACTAAATATTTTACTATATATTTATTTCTGATGCTAGAAAACTCAAAGTTCAAATTTATAGCTTATCAGAATACAATGATATTTTTTTATTTAATAAGTAGAAGGCCAGCTTCATTTCTCTATGAATCTCTTGACTGAAGTAGTTGGAAGGCTGCAAGCTTTCGGGAAATAGAACAAAACTTTTACATGTTGATTTGAACCTTGAATAATTATGTATTTACCGCTCTCATAAAATATGACTTATTTTTAATTTGTGTCTTTTTTGGCACTTATAAGTTAACTTTTATTAAGATGGCATTTCACATTTCCATTTAACACATGTGTTGATAGTTATCTTTATTTAAGATTACACTGTCATTAGTTCAGAACATAATTATGAGTGTGAAATCTGAAAATAAGAGATTTAAATCCTTTAAATCTGAGGTTTCTCTCTGACCTTAATTTCAGATAATATTTAGGGAATGCATTTAATATATGATTAAACATGTATTAAAATGAAATATCAGAGTGCAACATTTTGGTAGTGTTGTATTCTCATTTACTTATTTTTGACTATTGGAAAATTATGATTAAAGGTTTTAAGAGGTGCCTAGCAATCCTTGTGGATTCTTTGATAGTAGAAGCTACGAAAAGGAGATTTATGTAAGGGAAAAGCAGAAAGTTGAGTACTTAGGTATACATACTTCAATTATGGAGATAATGCAGCCATCTACCTTAACGTTAAAATATAATATAACTCCCTACTCTGATTTGAAGTCACTAAGAACTTATTATTTGACACACCCTCTAAGTTTCTTTATTGCATAAAGAATGTCTGGTCAGCTAAGCAGTGAACAGCTAAATCACCTCTTGTTTATAAAAGGGCTAGTGGTTACGGTAGCATTTTGCTGATACCTGCGATAATAAAATGACCAGAATGCAAATTCAACACTTTACCTTTGAAGACACCACAATCTAACTTTTTAAAACATACAAAAACTAAAATGAAACTTATATGTAAAGCCACCTAAATAGTAAGCAGTATCACACAAGGATTTCCAAACTAAAGATGGCAGTTCAGTTAGAGGCTGATTATAGATTTTGGTACCCAAGCTCTTACTTAGAAATTCATTCATTCACCTTTGTATTTAGTCATTTGTTCAATTGGCACATATTTTCTCCATGTATTTTTGGTCAAGGCATTTTGCTGATCACTGGGGATGCAGCACTAATGATAGATTTTAGATCTCTGCCCTCACATATGTAAAATATCATCAATATAAATTTTTATGACTTTTTCTCCATTCCTAATTTATCATAAATCCTGTTCTTGTATATCACTAATCTAGGGATATCAGAATTTTTTTTTATTTTACTGAAGTGCTGCTATTGGTCTATAATATTAAGTTTCAGAGGTATGGCTTTTTATATCACAGTAAACGATGCCTGTAGTTACCATTTACTGCTGTCTAACTGACCCCTTCTTCTACTTCCTCTCACCCTCTTTTCCTTCCCCTTTGCTAAATATCACTTTATTGTCAGAGTCCAAGGGTTTGTTTTGTTTGTATTGGTAACCTTGTTCTTTTGTATTCCATGTATAGTGAACTCATCTGGTATTTGTCTCTTTCCTAACTCAGTTTGTTTAGCCTAAAACCCTCAAGTTCAATCTATTTGCAAATAGTAAAATTTCATCTGAGTAATACACACACACACATACACACACACACCTTCTATATCCAGTCATCTCTGTATGGGAATTTAGGTTATTTCCGTGTCTTGGCTTTTGTGACTAGTGGTGCAGTGAACATGTGAACATAGTGGTGCCTATACCTTTTTGATTGAGTGTTTTCATATGCTGCAGATAGATACTGAGAGGTAAAACTGCTGAGTCATATAGTAGTTCTAGTTTTTAATATTTTGAGGAAGCTCTATACTGTTTTCTTTTTAAAGATTTATTTATTTATGCATACAAGCACTGGGGTACAGGCCAAAGGTGTGGGGGGTGAGAGGATTCACCACAGACAGAGCAGGGAGCATAACAGGCAGATCAGCGGAAGTACACTGCTGAGGGGAGCAGAGGGCACAGCAGGAGAGGTCTGCTGCGCCATGTGGTTCCCCTCCCTGGTTGGCAGCAGGGATGGAACTCGTGCTCTAGTGGCTGAGATTTGCTTCATAGTGTGTTGCTTAACCCATTGTGCCACCAGGGAGGCCCCTCTATACTGTTTTCTATGGGACTGAACAGTCTACATTCCTAGCAACAGTGTATGAAGTTCCTTTTTTCTCCATTTTCATGGGTGTGAGATTGTATGTAAATTGTGATTTTTTATTTTTATTTCCCTGATGATTAGTGAAGAAGTTTTTGGAGTTGTTGGGTTTGGAGAGTAGGGTCCTTGGGCTCACTATGGGAAAAGTTTCACCACAGCTTCTCTTTCAGCACCAACGGTGAGTTTCCTGGCGAGTTCTCCACGGCACAGAGACAGTAGTTCTATCCAAAAGGGCAGGTTTATTATAAAAGGGAGAGAACAATAAAGGACATTTGCAGACACAAGTGGGCCGAAAGCTGCCCCGCAAGGACAGGTTTGCTGAGAGAGGCCTGCAAGGTCACAGGTGGCGGCCTTGAGAAGAGCTGCCTCTGTTGAGGGAGGTTGGTGCAGAGAAGGCCCTGCCTGGTATAGGTCGTGGGCAGGCAGGAGGCTGCGGCTCTGCGGAGGGAGAGTTGGCGAAGAGAAGCACCTGCATAGGCACAGGTGGCAGAAGGGCTGCTGCCTGCGCAGGTGCAGAGACTGCCTGATAGAGTCTTCTTCTCTTTGGGAGGGGCTTCTTCTTTGGGGCGTGGTCTGTTCGCTGTTGGTTTGGATGGCTGTAGAATTTGAAAGGGGCCAGAGAATCTACAGTGGCCCTCAACCTTCTGTGTCTTTACCTCCAGTTGGTGCCTTATGACACTCACAGCATTTGACACTTTGCTTGGGTTTGTGCCTTGGCACCTAATAAAGGATTTTTAGTTCCTATACCTGGTTTAGTGACTATGTTAATCACTTCTATCCCTACCTCTAGCTCCTGGCATTGTATGAGCCAATTTTTTGGTCTTGTGGCACCTCCTTTCCAACTTTTCTGTCCTTGTCCTCCATCAATAATTAATATTGAACAGTTTTTCATGTACCTGATGGCCATCTGTAGTTTTTTGGAAAAGTCTATCTCTTTTGCCCATTTTTTTTTTCTCAGATTGGCTTTTGTTAATGTTGCTAAGTTGTGTGAGTTCTTTATATATTTTGGGTATTAATTTCTTGTTCGATGAATGAGTTGTTACTATCTTCTCCCAGTCACTAGATTGCTTTTTCATTTTTGTGGTGATTTCTCTCATGTTCAGAATCTTTAGTTTGATGTTGTCCTATTTATTTTTGCTCCTACTTCACTTGCCTTTAGAGTTGGAAACCCAAATACATCTTTAGATCTGATCAAGGGGTATATTGCCTGTGTTTTCGTCTAAGTATTTTATAGTTTCAGTTCTTTTATCTAAGTTTTAAACTGTGAATTATTTTTGTGTATGGTATTAGAAGGTGACCAAATTTCATTTACTTTTTTTGCCTGTCAGTTTTCCTAACACCATATCCTAAGATACCTTCTCCTCTGTATGCTCTGGACTGTTTTGTCATAAATTACTTGTTCATGTGGTTTATTTGTGGCCTTTCATTTCTGTTCCATTGATCATGTACCTGTTTTTATACATGCTATTTTGATTTCTGTCACTTTGTATGATGGCTTGGGAGATTGATAACTGCAATTTTTTTTTGTTTTTTTCATAGGATTCTTTTGATTATTTGGGGTTCTAAGAACTTTTTTTCACATAGTTATCAGTGGTATACTGAATCACATGTACCAAAACCACAGTGTAATATCTAAATTTTAGATGTTTGGTAAAAGTTAAAACTGATATTAAATAAGCTTTACTTTTTATTTGGAAAATGTTTTATCTCAGAATTTCTCTTTACATTAATTTACTTGAGTATCAACTTTAGTCAATTATATGTAGTAACTAAAGTTCATGAGCTTTGTGCCTCTGAATTATAGATAATTGCTGTTTTTATAGAGCAATGTTATTACATAAGATATTACATATTTTGCAAATGATTTGCATCAAATAGCTTCCAAATGTTATAACGAATAACAATATTTTATATATAAAGAGCGGTTTTAAATACTTCTTTTGGTAATCAAGTTAATTTTTACTTATAATGTATCAAGCAATATGGTATTGGTTAGAAGCAAGATTGCCAGATGCTAGCTCCATTGGAATGTAAAATTAAGAAATCAGTGCTAATGATCACTGGGAAGAACTTCAAATGATGGACTACATTGAACCCAATTGAGTTTTAAGACTTAAATGAACTGTTATAAGAATTATCTGTACTTCTCTCATAAAGTGCTTTTTATGTGTTCTATATTATAATATTTGTTCAAAGTAAAATTTGCAGACTACAGTCAAGAGCAAATGAAACAATAAGTTACAATTCCATATACTTCTCTTCTTTTTCTGGATGGAATTACTAGTTTATTAGCATGTTTTAGTATGGTCCTTAAGCTAAAGTATAGCTGAATTTTATTACAAATCATGGTTACATAAACTTTTGGTGGAAAACAAAGTCTTTAGACAACCTAGCTATTTATTACCTTTAAATATGAAATATTTGACTCAGAAAGTTGACCTTTAGAAACTATTAGCTTTATGTCATCTAAAGTGAGCAAATATGCGTTAGTAAAGGTTACATCTTGTCAGTGTCATTATTTTATATTATCATATACTTATAATACTTATTTGTTCTTTTAAGAAGAAATCACAAGTAAAATATTTTTCATAATTTTAAAACTCAGTAAATAATAATTTTAGAATTCGGTTGACTTCAAATAATCTGAAAATGTAAAGTGCCTGATGATTATAAAGCGAAGAATAGGAGGGGCAGTTTATTAAGGGAATATTTCTAGAGGGCGGTTATGAGAATTGTGTACTTTTTCTTTTCTGCTTTTATAAATATCAACTTTAGATGACTTATAATTCCAAATTGTCCCTTGGTTCACTGAAATAAATTATTGTATTAAATTTCATGCTAAAACTTTCTATTTACATTTTTAAATTAATTTTGTTTTATATAAAACACTAGGGTAAATGAATGATCCTTGTGGTTACTTAGCCAATCCCCCGTTCCCGAACTATCCATTTAAGAGTTGTCCATTTGGGCAATATATTTTGCTTAGTTCAGATTTGCAGAAATACTCTTAATTATTCTTTCCTGAGGAGGGATGGCTCTACAACCCTTGAAAATTTTGAGAAATTTCCAAGTTTTTACTATTGATTCTCTGTATTCTCTGTCCCTCTCCCTCCACCCTTATTGTATGCTTTTGTGTGTTCATATGTGGGTTCATGATAGATTTAGAAGCTATGTACAGCTTTGATTATGCACACAACAGTAGGATAGATGGTGATCTGTGGAGCAGTTAGGATTGGATTCCCAGATGTTTCTCAATGATATAGGGTTATGTGAAAAAAATCATCAGCTCAATCAGAGCACCTTAATTCTGGAACAAATAAATTGAAAATGAAACTACTTTTTGCTTTTATTTTCTGCTCAAACATAGAGTTAAAGTGATTTACGCACATATTATTCATCTACTGTTTTAAATGTTGCATTATATATATATAATATATAGCATCCTTTTTATTTTATATATTATTTTTAAATTATATATATATTTACTTTTTTATTTATATTATTATATTTACTTTATTTTATATATATGATATTTACATATATATCATCCTTTCTTGAATAAAATCTAGAACTTTGATTTTGCTTTATTTTGTCCAACTGGGATACTTGAATTTTTTCCCTTCTGCTGGTTTATGATAATGATTTTTTGCATCTTCTTTTACCTTTATCACTTTACATTATGCAATTTTGCCTGATTCACTTAGCATTCATATTTGCATATCATACAACATGGGTCAATATTTTCCTACAGTAAGAAGTTAACTTCAAAATCTCATAGACCAACAGCATGGATTTGTTTCTTGTTCACTTACATGGTCATAGCTGTTTGGCTCTGATGGACTCTGCCATCAACTTTAAATTTGGGAGCATGGGAAGCAACCTCTATGTTAAGCATGGTGGTTGCTCTTTAAAATTTGTCTCCTCTAGCGTTCAAACCCCCTGATGTCAGAGGCAGTGCCTGTATTTTATCCTCTCTGTGAAAATCTTTATATGTACATCTTTATTTATATTTATCTTGGCTCTTTTATCTACTGGATTATCTACTGGATTATTTTATTACTGATTTGAAAAAAATATTTTATGCTAATATTTTGTCTCAAGTACATTTATCTATATTCTCCATTTTTTCACTTTGATTATGTGTTTTGATGAGAAGTCAGTATTTTTTAATGAAACTGAATTTATTAAAAACTTTATAAACCATAAATATTATCTCACTGAAGGTATTCTTCAACTCAAAAGTAACAAAGGCATTGTCTTATAATTTTAAAATCTTAAAATCTTATAAAATATTTTCTTATAAGAGGTTTAAACTTTGCTTTTCATAGGTAGGTCTTCTATACACCCAGAATAATTTATCTTCTTATCGTGTTGTCTTTTGTGTGTTTGTGTATGGAAA
The DNA here is from genome assembly GCA_019455555.1 of Galemys pyrenaicus. Lineage (NCBI taxonomy): Eukaryota > Metazoa > Chordata > Mammalia > Eulipotyphla > Talpidae > Galemys > Galemys pyrenaicus. Next base: position 11,303,741 of record JAGFMF010011501.1, read on the forward strand.
AAGGTAGACATAAAGTGAACTGTTTAAAGGACTAAATGGATAAAATAAAATCTTTTCTTAAAATGAGTCAAAGGTATTGACTTGTACTTAGAATAAATTCCAAACTCTTTTCCTTGGTACTGCATCTTCTGATCTATCACTGTCAGCACATTTCATTCTGTTTCTCCCCTTGCTCATCCACTGAATGATACTGATTTTATTACATTTTTCTTATATTAATCTCAGTCTTTTCTTTCTCTTTTTGCCCATCTCAAAGACTACCTCTTTATTTTTTGAGTGTCAGCTTAAATGTCATATTTTAGGGTGGCCTTTTCTGTTCATCTATTTAAATTGGCATTTCCATTCATTCTCCTTAAAGAGAATCTGGTTTTTATAGAGTTTATTCTTTTATTTATTTCATTTGTTTATTATTGATTTTCATAAAATCCACGCTTCATGAAGCAGAGATTCTATCTCTTTTATTTGCTCCTTGGAGTCCATAATAATTGTTGGCATTTATAGGGGCTGAATTAAAGAATGACAAAATCATGGGCGATCATTTATTTTTTACTTTAACCCAATTAATCATTATATTGTCTGGAATCAGTATCTTATTGTTCTCACATCACTCCATTTCGTAAACAACTTATTGATATTTCCATGTATTGGATCAATATCATTTCTAAATTTATCATTTTTCCCTCTTGTAGTTGCTCTTATTTTTTTTTTTTTCACATAACATAATATCTCTGAGCTCTATGCATGTTGTTATATGGGTGTTGGTAACTTATCCTTTTCCACTGTTAAGTAGCATTTCATTCATAATTCTGTTGAAACTATGTTCTTTTTAAAATTTGGTTATTATAAATCAAACTGCACTGAACATTCATGCTATGTTATCTTTTTGGTGAACATAGACTGAATCAGAAGGGAACTAGATGTTCAGGTTTAATAGGTATTCCTATTGTTGTTTTTTTTCCCCCAAAGTGGTTGAATCAATATGTACACCTACTGCAATATATCAGAGTTCTAGTGACTTCACAGGTGTGAGCTTGATACTGTTCGTCCTCTTGATATTAGTTGTATGTTGTTATTTCACCCGGTTTCAATAGAAAATTTTCTATGAAATAAGTAATTTGAATACTGTTTCATATGCTTCCTGGACATGATTTCTAGATTTTTATTAATGACAAATAATGTGGCCTTGAACATTTTATATATATCTCATTGTCAGTTCAATTATCAAATGTCCACCCGATTCTGTACCTACTAGAGATCATGTACCCAATTCTTAATCATGAAGTTAATTATCTCCACAAGAACCTAAATCGCTCTGGTTTAACCTACTAATGTCTCTCAAGCCATGCCGGAACACTTTTCTAATACTGGCACTGTGCATACTCTCAATACAGACAATGCTACATCTGTCCTGTAGTACTATTATCTTACCTTTACTGGAATGAAGACCATAGTGAAGGAAGTGATCACAGAATATTGTGGGAATCATTGGAAATTAGAGATAAGAAAGACATTAATAGAGAAAGGCAGAATTTTCTGAGAAGAGAAAAAATTACAGCCTGTTTAAAAAAATGGTCAGAAAAGTTTATACTTTATGTGTCTTACGAGGAAAAAGGTTTATTTTGGTTTGAAGATGAGATGATGAGACAAATTGTTAAAATACTTTGAATTTTAGTCAGAGTTTCAATTTGATTTAATATAAAATATGGAGTAACCAGCCATAATAGTCCCCAAATTAAGTTTCCTCTGTGAGCAAACTGCATTATTTTTCTCTTAATTTTAAAAGACCTATTTTACATAACTCTAGATGGATATTAATTAAATATTTGTTTTATTTCTTTTTTTCCTGAACTTTTATATAAAAACATTTCAGTTATATTTTCCTCAGTGCCTAAATAGTAAATAAAGTTTATGAGATAACTTTCTAGATCGATATTGGCAGATACTCTGTACCTATACCTTATAAGTATAGGTATAATTTAGAAATCTTAAACCCATTCTCTTATAGCTTCTGTGTTATTAAGAACACATTGAAATGTTTTCATTCATGGTCTAGCTTAATCATTCAATTTTTATAAAAGAGAGTTTTTGTAGATAATATTATTGTCATTTTGTACCTGACAAGTTACTCAAATTGATTTCGATAGTAAGAGCAGAGCTTGGATATACCTGACTCTACTGATATGAAGCCTGTTGCTCTAGACTCTGTAAATTACCTGCTTTATTTCATGCATGTCCTACACTTAGGTGTATTTTAAAAATCCATGTAACATATAGTTGGTCTTCTGACTAAGATGATTTCATTTTCCTTTACCCATGAATTGTGGCTAATACTTACATTTTTCCCTGGGGAAAGTTGATAATTTGTCAGGTACAATTGCCTTTAATTTCAAGAAGTATTTCAGAGTTTTCCTTCCATTAGTGCTAATAATCAGCTATCACAGTTGTTTTAATTTTGTATTTTCTCAACCTCAATACATATTATATTTAATGTTTTCTGAGATGCTAAATTCAACTATGATCCATTGTGGTATGGAATATAATGCATTTTTTTTCAATTACAAGTTATCTCTACTAATTCTTGAGACCACAGATTCAAATATGCTAAGAACTCTTGCTAATTTTGTTTTCTGTAAGTGTGTATGTGTGTGAAATAGAATGAGATCAAGGATGTGAGGTTCAAGTCACAGTAGAGATATTGTACTTCAAAAAGAAAACAAAATATATAAGTTAAAAAAAGCTGGAAACTTTAACTTTAAAAAGAAACCCTTTAAAAATTATATATTATGCCTTTTGCTGATGTTATAATGTCATTATCACAAAAATAGTTATTCATACACTTAAGAGGCTTGGCTTTATAGCAAATAAGAGACTCAACATTATCCAGTGAATTTGTCCATTCTGAAAACTAAAGCCAGAAAAATCCCAGGCCCTTGGAAGTTTCCCAGGAGCCTTTTTGCAGTTATCAGCTTGATTGTCTTCATTTTTTATAAATTGCTAGTATAGTGATTTATATTGATCATTCAAACTCTTTCTCTTATTTTTGAATAAATTTATTTTACTTTACAGAAATAGTAACATCTTTTTTTCCACATTTATAATTTGTATGTATGCCAATTCTTCTGTAGCACCCTGTTGCCATCTTAGTTTCCAGGCTTTTGCTTTTCCTCTGGATATTTTTAATATGTACCTTTCTGGTTTTCTATACTGGATTCAAATTAATCCTGTAATTTACATCTTCTTGATGTTAGGTTAGTTTTCTTACATACCATATACCATATACCATAGTGATGGGTAAATGACAATCCATTGGCTTCTATGTTTCACAAAATATTTCTCCAAACCACACTCCATCTTACTGTATATTGCCTCTCATCATTTAGGACTCTGTTCTCTCAAATCATTTTCCCCCCATCATTACCTCTTCAGTTCAAACTGTTTATATGATTCTCATTATTAAATGTGCAGATTAATTCTTATTTTATCTCAGACTTTGCTGACCAAAGAAACTGAGTGTTGATTTTTAATTTAGCTTTTAATTTGATGGTAGTAGTAGGGGTGGCCTGATATATGTAAATTTGCATTTTAAGTCATAGTTTTTTCAGATTCTAAGCCTCTAAACTACCTACTCAAAATTGGTTCACCACATCCACCATGACACAGAGGAGGCAGTTCCCAATTAGACTTACTCATACTGAGTCATGGTTGTTTGAGTCTCTTGGCTCAAAATTCCAGTAGTCCCTTGGTCACTTTAAAGTCCTCCTGTCACTTTTATTTCAAAGTTTGCTGACTGATTTTTTTGTTCCCTTTTTTCCTCTTTTAATCAACACTGATAATTTTGATATTAAATATATTTTAGTTGAAATAAGTGAGTCAAGGACATTGATTAAAGTGAAGATCAATGCTACACATCAGTATGTAAGTTAGCATATTTTATTGTATAATTACAATAATATTATATTCAGGAACTGTACTAATGTTATAATACCAAAAATAAATCTAATGGTTACCATATTGAACAATAAAAGCAGCTTAAATATCCTGATATGCTATATTAGATACAGTGTAAAGGATTTCAGTTTTTTTTTTAATGGTTTTGTTTGGCTTAAATGGAGTGTTTAGCTTAATAATACTATGAATTATGTCTTCTATTTTGTTTACTTCACAGATAGCTACACCATTAACCACCCCATATTTTAGGATATTTGCTATGTAAACTAGTAATAAAATTCCCACAAGAAATGTAATTTTTTACTAAGAAACACATTTTTGTAATTTATATGTATCCTGTTGTTAATAGTAGGTAATGAGATATGGTAACATGTGTAAGTACATAATAACTAAACTATGTTTATTTTAGAGGTGTAGAACAATCTTTTACATTCTTAACATTTCACCATTTTAAAATCGACACTAGAGATTTCCTTATATTCTTGTATGCTTGAGAACAGTGTCCCTTCTTTGGTTCATAGAAAGCAACCCATTTTTATACTGATTTTTAGAAATTTCTCCATATTTTTAAGAACAGAGTTCTGAAAGTAAAGAAGTAATAGCTTTATAAAATGATAATATTGACAGTAATAATAAGTGTTGCACTGCTTTATAAAAATATAATAACATTTGTTTAGTGATCTGAAAACTGTATGTATGTGTGTAGATTATAATTTTGGCTAATTTGTACTAAAAACTTGGAGCACTGAGAGTTTGAATCAACTGGTATTTCCATCTGAAATGTTTTGTGTCTCATCTTTAGTTTAGATGTGGATGATTTGCCTTTATCTTTCTTAATTAACATGCACTAAGTAACAGATGTTCAAATAATATTCAGAGGGGAAATATTAAGATTAATGTATTTTGTGCATAAAATATTAACATCTCAGATTTTAAGTGTCCCAGGATCAGTCATTGGAGTTTTTCTTTTTTTCCATATTGGAATTATATTCAGTCTTTAACTTATTGATTTCCAAATATTTATCTTCAACCAGGACATCTGTCTCTAAATTAAAACTGCCTAAATCATAACTTGGGTATCTAAAGTACATTTCAAAGTTAATATGGTAGATATAACCTTCTGGACTTTCTTCTTGCCTTCCTAACTTCATTCCATGACTTCACTATTGTAAATAGTTCTGCAATGAGTGTAGGAATGCATGTTTCTCTTCAAATTAGTGTTTATGCATTCTACAGACAGATTTTTTAATATTTTGAGAAACCTTCATACTATTTTCTATAGGGGATGACTCATTCAACATTCCTACCAGCAATGTAAGAGGATTCCTTTGCTCCACATCCAGTAAGGATGTTCTTTTTGTTCTTTTTGATATGAGCCATTCTCACAGTGTACAGTGGTACCTAACTGTAGTATGGATTTGAATTTCTCTGACTATAAGCAATGATAAGTATTTCTTCATGTGTCCATCCATGGCCCTCTGTGTCTTTTCTTTGGAGAATTGCCTATATACCTTTCTGCCATTTTTTGATTGGGTTACCTGTTTTCTTTTTGTTGAATTGTTTACATAACCCATTTTTTTGCAGATCTTGCATGTCAGTCCCTTCTCTGATGTATGGGATGCACATATTGTCCCCCATTCAGTATGGCATCTTTTTGTTGTAGTGAGGTTCCTTTGGCTGTGTAGAAGACTTCTAGTCTGACATAGTCTCGATTGTTTATATCCTTTTTTTTTTTCTTGTTATTGGAGATGAATCTACAAAAATGTCTCTAAAACCTATGGCATGGAGTGTTCTGCCATAAAATACATGTTTTTTCCATGTATTTAATGGTTTCAGTTTTTACATCCCACGTGTTTTTCCCGTTTGGATTAATTTTGTATACTGTCTGTGATTGTGTGCTAATGCATACAGCTGACCAGTTTTCCCATTACCATTTACTGAAGAGGAGTACATTGCTCCAGGGTATTTTCTTAGTGTCCTTGTCATAGAGTAACTGTCTATATTGGTGTGGATTTATTTCTGAGGCCTCAGTTTACTTCCTTTGGTCTGTATGTCTGTTTTCGTTCATTCCAGTACAATATTGGTTTGATTATTATAGCTTTGTAGTTTTAACTGGAAGTCTAGGAGGATGGTTCTACTATTCTTTTGTTTAGTAGCATTGTTTTGTCTAGTCAGGGTCTATTGTGATTCCGTATGAATTTCAACAATATTTGTTCTATAGCTTTGAGGAATGCCATGGGAGGCTGGGTAAGACATTGGATCTGTATATAGCTTTTTTTCAAGATTGCCATTTTGACAATGTTAATCCTGTTAGTTCTTATAATGCATGAACAGGGAGTATTTTCCATTTCTTTGTATCATCTATTTTTTTTTATAATGTCTTACAATTCATTTTTTAAAAAATAGCTCTTTCATCTCCTTAAGTTTACGCCTATAATTATTTTTGATGTAATTTAAATGGAATTTTCTTAATTTCTCCCTTTTCTATCTCACTGTCTGCATAGAAGAAGACAACTGCTTTTTGAGCATTGATTTTGTATTCTGCCACCTTGCCGAACTGATTATTGTATTGGTTAGATATCTAGTAGAGTCTGAGGTTTTCTATGTATATCATTTGGCACCTGGAAATAACAATATGTTTATATATGTTATTTATATGACTTACAAAATGATTGCTAGCTTCATGTAACTATCACAAATTCTATGAAAATGCACTTTTTCTGTGTAAGGAAACTTGAGATCAACTTGGTTAATGGATATTCAAAGCTCCACAACTACTGAGGATTCAAACTCACATCCTCTAGTGCCATTTTCTTGTTTTCAAAACACCATGAGAATATGTAAACTGACTTCCTGCTTCTCTATGGAAAGAAATATCCTCTAGGAAATCGTTCTGTCTATTTTTACTGCATAATTAAGCAGATTGTAGTACAAATTAATATGTTGGCATGGTTAACTATTTCTTATTTACTTTTCTTTCCCAATGGAGTCTGCTACTCTGCAGGAGTCCCTTCAAATGGAAACATCCCATTAACTTCCTTAATAAAGAGGTGGGGAAACAAAACACAGCAACAAGTATATTTACAAGACACCCCCTTAGCACCCTGAAAATATGTTACCTCAAACATTACTAGAGTGATAATCACAGAGGAGCATGGTGGTAGGGGAATCTAGAAGAATCTTCCTTACTTTCCATCATACTGTGTGTGATCTGCTTCAGAATCCTGAAAGGGCTTATTAAACACGCAGATTCCTGGGCTCCAAACCTAACTATTTAATCTGAACCTCATAGAGGATCCCAAATGTACCACTTGAAAAAGCCCTCTAGTTAATTTTCTTTCGTTTAAGCACATTAAATACTAGGATTCTGAGAATTTAGTTCATTCTAGTCAATATGCTCTTGTTAGGATACTTTGACTGCACTAGGGTGTTCTGGCTAGACAGGTATATGTTGAAAGCTCTCAAAAGGTAATTGAAGCAATAGAAGCAGTGCTGGGAATAGAACAATACTGAGTTAATCTTTGGAGTCTACGAAACTCAAACTACAACATGAATAATCTCAGGATAGTGTAGGTCAAACTGGATGGACAACTACTGTTTTTAGTACATTTGCCTCCCAGGAACAGCACTGACCAACTACTGGCTCTATTCAATGGGTCGCTGGGCTGCAGCAGACCTTGTTGCATCCAATGAGAAAAAGACAATTTCTGTATGGATTCTGCCCACTATTACAAGTGCAAATCAGTGCTGAATAGTCCAGATACATCTGTTCTTTCTACTGTGCACAGAACTGAAACCTAATATCAGATTCTCCAAGCAACCCCAATAAGATCTATCAGTCGTTTGGAAAGGGGTTCCACTTATAGAAACAGTAAGCATTTTAATGTCATTTCTGAACTCAATTGCCATTAAATACAAAGAGCGGTCAAACTTTAAAAGACAAGCAGGCCACCTTATCTCAGCTCTTTGGTGATACATTGTGTCCACAGTGCTATACCTCCTACATACCTAAATATTCTTCTATCCTCATTGAAATAGGGCCTGTCCAATTTTAGAATGAAATTTCCTAATTTGATGAATTCAACAATACTTTGTTGTGAAAAGACAACAGAGGTACATAGAAAATGTACTAAGTAGTAGGACTGCCTTTACTTACAGATTGAAGTTTTATTATTCATTTACTATAGTCTCCATACCATTGTTTCATTGCCTGCTCTTTGCCTTACCTTTCCTTCTATCTAGGCTTCCCCCTCTGCCCCCCACTAAACCATCACATTTTCGGTTTCTTATCCGCAGTCTAGTTTCACCACAAGTGAAAATTTCTCAAGAAGTCCTTTGTAAGTATCAAATATTCATAAACTTCCATACCCCTTGCTCCTTCTTTCCATCCTGTTCTCACTATCTCATCATTTCCTAGTCTACAACCAAATAGTTCCTTCATAGACCAATTGTTATCTAAGGTTCCTATTTATACCTGTGTTTCCTTGCTTAATATGTATCCACTAACTCCCCATCCATAAATTCAAATAAGCTCATAATGCCATTTTCCTATATGGGGGCATAGAAAGCCCTTTTTTTTTTCCATCATATCTTTAACTGCCTCTCACCATTTATCTCATTCTTTAAACAAACCAGTGTGTTTTAGAATTTGCTGAATGTGTTATGCTCCTCTATTCTCCCTGAAGGTTTTTATTGTCTTTATTTCCACAAAACATAAAATGGAAGAAATTCACAAAATAGATTGAAATGGTAGACCTTATGACAAACCATGATTTCCTTGTCTCTTTTGTTTCCCTTTGCTAAATTTTATTTCCAGATTTCCTTGCCTTTCCTTTAGTAAAAGTTTAACTATGCTTTGTACAAATCAGCAATTTAAATTCAATTATTCTCTTAGTAATTAGTTCTAATAAGCAGTTAGATAGTTGACTCACATTAACAAAGTTAAGTATTTAATTTAAAATCAGCATTATTTTCTAAATTTAAAAATAACTTATATATACCTCTAAACTACAAATGGAAAAGTCTATTATAGCTTTAGGTGAAAATGTTTCACAAGTCAAATCTTCAAATGTTAGGCAAGAATTAGGAAAGATGAGAGGTGTTTATGCTTTTATTGTCAAATCTAATTATATGTATTTTATATATAATTGTATAAGTGTGAAACACTCAGTTAACACAGAATATGGAACAGAAATCCTGTAGTGATGCTAGAGTATCATGACATTTCCTACTATTATAAAGTACCACACACCTTAGAAGAAAATAATGATCACAATCAGGAAAAATAACACTGAAGACGTTTTTTGGCTAACAATGAGCCAGAAAATAATATCCCATGCTGACTGAAACCATATGAAATACAAAATTTTATGTGTAATGTACATGTATTTGTATATTTTATTTATAGCACAAGTATGTTTTTGTTGATGAGCAATCTAATGTTTGGAGAAGAGCTTTTTTACATATGTAAGTCACTCAAGTTACAGAAAGCACTATGACATCATAAGCACTTGAGATTTACTATCTACTTGGGGAACTAGGACTTCTCTAAAAAGATAAATAACAATACAGACATGTACTTAAAAAGTAGGGCAGAAAATGATATAGAAATGGCTGTCTTTATTGGAAAGGAGGCACTGTGTTTTAGAAAAGGCTATGGTTAGTATGAAAGGGGGAGTATTTTAATGGGCATAGAAAATTGTTCATTATCAGAATATTGAGGCAGGGTATTGATAGATGAAATATTCCAGGAAGGGTTGATAGAGGAAGATATGAAAGAAAATAGAAATTTAATAGGTTAAGACAGAATATGAATATTGTATTCAGAATAGTCATATGTATTTGGAAATGTATTTTAGGATATATCCTAAGTAATTCTGAGGTATTATAAAATTGTATACATTAGCAATTATAGATCATTTAAAGGTTTTTGAGCCTTTGGAAGATTTCTGAAAAGAAAGATTGGATTTATTAATCTTTACAGTAAGTTCCTATTTGGATCTGCTGCTAAAATTACCTGGTGTGTTATTAAAAATGCATATTCAATGTGCCTAAACCCAAACTTCAATTCAGTAAGTCTTAGAGGAATTCAGGACTCTGCTTTATTAACAAAACCTCCTATTTCTTATTTGGCAATAAAGTCCTAGACTCATAGGAGAAGAGACCCTTACAAGTGAAACTCTGCTTTGTAAGTTACTAGGGTGTGCTATTCACTAGGGTGTGTCTTCAAATGAGTCTCAGACATTCTCAGTATTACACATTAATACTTACATGACTCTCTATTTTCCTGGAATGTCAGGACTTGTGATTTTCTCCCAACCTGTGCCCAGAGAACGTTTATTGTCACCTTTATGACGTTGTCAATCAGGTTTCTCTTCATTACATGAAATAGAATTCATAGAACATGCAATCTCAGCAATTCTATTTTTGTAAATATTGTAGAAAATTAACTTTTCTTATGAACAAGTTAAAAGTGTCACCTGGTATTTTGCTTTTAAGGTTTTTGTAAATTTGCATTTGTTAAAAGTACAATTCTAAAGCAACATTTAAGAAATGCATTTCCATGCCTTTAACTGCTAATGCATCATTTGAATCATTTGCATAAGGTCATGTGTTAGTCAGGCACATGTAGAATGTGTGTGAAGAATAAAAAAGGCTACCCTGATGTTCAGGAATCTATAAAAGCATCTCCTTTATTCCTTCCTTTTTGAAAATTTGAATTATTGTTCCTTGATATTTAACCAAAGGAGTTAAAATCTATGTTCACACAGAAACCTACACATGGGTGTTTATAGCAGCTTTATTCATAATTGTTAAAACTTGGAAGCAACCCAGATGTCCTTCTATAAGTGAATAGATTACTATTCTATTGTAGTACATCCAGACAATGGAATGTTATTCAGCACTATAAAGAAATGATCTATCAAATCCTGAAAAAGCATGGAGGAATCTTAAATGCACTGTAGTACATCCAGACAATGGAATGTTATTCAGCACTATAAAGAAATGATCTATTAAATCCTGAAAATGCATGGAGGAATCTTAAATGCACATCACTTAGTAAAAGAAGCCAATCTGAAAAGGCTACATGCTGTATAATTCTGACTATATGGCATTCTAAAAAAGACAAACTATAGAGACAATAAAATGATCAATATTTTCCAGGTGTTGGGTGGATTAGGAAGAAATGAATGGGGTGGAACATAGAGGATCTTTAGGGCAGTGAAAATACTCTGATACTACCATAATGATATTGAGCAACTATTATATATTTGTCCAATTCCATAGAATATACAGCACCAAAAGGAATAATAATGAAAATAGTGTACTGGGATAACTATGTTGTATAAATATAGTTAATTATCAGTTGTAACAAATGTACAGTTCTGATGGAGGGTATGGGTAGTGAGGAAAGTTAAGCATTATGGGGGCAGTGGCCTATGGGAAATCTCTGTACTTCCTCTTAATTTTAATATGAACCTAAAACTACTCTAAGAAAAACATGGCTTTTGAAAAATCGAACCATTCCCAGTTTTCCTGTTTTCTAGGTGTTGATTCTGAATATTCAGAGTGTCTGTACTCTATGAATGATGAGTGTCAGGTTGTCATGGAAGATGCCATGTGAAGTTAAATGATACATTTGTTTTCCCTGTGCATTGGTTGTTCGTGTAAAATCAGTTTTTATTGCCGCTGACATTTAAGACTTAAACCCATGTGAACTGCTTTTATTCACAGCATGTCTGACACCAAATATGCCAGTCTTTTTCCCATTAGCTGTTTTTCAACTTTTTGGATACCGACTGGGTATCCTACGATTCAGCTCAGTTTTGGCACTAACTATTCTGCAGGGTAAGGACTTGGTCACAGAAGGTGGCCTCTGTTTCAGATCTAGTCAGAAGTCCCACATTGTACCCATAGTTCTGGTCAACTGGCTATAAATTTGAGGGTGGGGGTAGGGTCCTACAACCCACTGCTTAGGTTTGATCATTTGCTGTAACAACTAATAGAGCTCAGGAGAGTGTTTTATATTATGGCTTTTTATAAAGGATACAACTAGAAGCCTCTTGATAGAAAAGAGGCATCAGACAAGGGGTGGAGTTTCCACAGCTTCCCATGCACACCAATGCCTCTTCTGCCTTGATGTGCTCATCAACCCAGAAGCAATCTGAGCTCATCCTATGTAGATTAATGGAGGTCTTATTACCAAGTCAGAATCGATTAAATCATTACATTAGTGATTCCTAATAACCAGTACTCACTTGCAAGCTATCTTGGGGCCTCCAAATAACACTTACCTAACTAGTTTTAGGATCTTTGCTCCAGTAACTTGGGACTAACTACATGTCTCTATTGTACCACACATGATTACTTACCTTTTAAAAATAACCCAATTACTTGTTTATTATTTACATGATAATTGAATTAAAGATAAAAATGTATGATTTTTGTCAAACTATGTATTTTATGCTTCCCTTACAATTGATAAAGATAGACAACATACTAGAGGATTCTGGAAAATATTCATGTAGCATCCACCTTAGGCTTATCTGAAATAGTCAGAGATTTTCTTTTGTTATTCCACATTTATATGTGTCCACATTTACATCATGGTCATTTGTTCCATTGTCTAAATCTAAAAAGATATGGTAAATTTCTACCTGGTGATTAAGTTAATCTCCCTTTTTAAATAGAGGATGTACATTTATTTGATTACATTGATAAGTAATAGTTTAAATGAATCAAGAAGCACATTGTTCCAGTTTTCAGTATTTGAAAGGGATAGGTTAGGTAACTTAGAGAAACTATAGTTTCACATGCAAACCTTATTGCCTAATATTAAAAAAAAAACACAGTTATAAAAAACTGTTATTTATAATCCAAGACATACGAGAGTAAATATTAATAAATCTATCCCTCTTTCATCCTTACCTTTCAGTATCAAATTCTGTAATAATAAATATACCCTAAGAATAAAACAGAGCGTTTTTCAGTTTATGTACTAGAAAATTATATGACACTATTCCTTCATAGCAGATATTTATTATCTGTTATTATTAACTTGTTAGTTAATAAAATTAAAAGGTACTTTGTTAGACTAATTACATAGGGCTTAATTAGTAATTAAAACCTATAATATATTTTATTATACCAATTTAAGGAAATATTTTTTTAATATCTATAAAACTTGTAGCAGATAAACTAAGAAAAAAAAACTACATTCTTGGTTTTGATTATCAGTATTCTAAATTACAAATTCTTGTACTTGGACAAATTATATTATGTTAATTTTTTTCCTTTAGAGGGAAAATATCAATGGTTGAAGAGTAATTCAAGCTATTTATCATCATCTTTGCAAGAGTAAAATAACAATAAAGTCCATTTAGGAGACACATTAATCTCGTGTGACTCCGGAAGCAAGCAGAATTTTAAAAAGCATCTTCAAAAATTATTTGGAACATGCTTCTTCTGCTCTCTAAATAAAAAATATATATATTTATCATTCTTTTAAAATGTTAAGATATACAAACTAAGGCAGTAATAGATGCTGATCTTTCAGAAAGTACCCAAGAAGTAAGTTTGATCAAGTTTGATTTCTGAGACCTTGGAAAGAAAGACTGAAAACTGTAAGAGGATGGTTAGTTACAGTGATATAATTTCTGAACTACTTTTGCACATTAAGGTATATTAGAACATCATTGGTAAGTGACTGAACTGAGATTTGAACCAGGTTTGTCTGGGCCCCGCACCTTGTTTCCAAGTATGTGCCTGCTACCCAAAGGCACAGAAACCAAAAACCATGCCACCAGTTTAATGCAAGGACAGCTACCAGGAGACTGCAGACAAAAATCAAGTCTCCCCTAAAATGGGGCTTTGGACAGTATTTATGGGGATAAGGGGAATTAAGAAAAATATAAAAAATGCAAGTTGTTAGAGTTTGGTTGCTTTCTTCTGAATCATGGTGTAGCTTAAATTGGAGTCAGGAGCTGCAACAAAACAGAGCACCCTTTTTTATTAATGTTTTCCTCTAACCACAAGCTGAGTATCTTAGTTCTACCTTCCATGACTACTTTTCAGTCTAGGCAATAAGAGGTCACTTGGTGGACATAGACCCCTCTTCTGAGCCAACACTGTAAAACAGAATTTATCAACTGACAAAAAATGAGTTAAGGGTATTTTTGTCCCATTGTTTCACTATAGCAAACCTGTCCTGCTGTTCCTGCTGTTCCTGCAAGAGAAGAGAAACAGGAAAAGGCCATTATGATTTCAACCTTTGGCCACAATACCTTGACATAATGCTTAAGATAAGGTATTTTGTTCATCCAGATAACCTGGATTCAAAGCCCTCATCTGTACTTTCCAGCTACATAATAGTGTACAAATTTCTTAAACTCTGTCTCAGTTTTTTTTTATTATAAATGAAGATATAATAAAATTACCTTATAGGGTTGTGAGGTTTATTATGAATTAATGCATTTAGAGCATAGTAAGAGCTCAAGTAATTTAGCAAATAGACTAATGTACCTAACTAGCTAGCTGTTTGCTACCAATTTTATAGTGTTTTCTGAGATTTACATTGTTCTAAGTTAAATATTCCATTTTTTTTTTAATGAAGTATGACTTGCATACACGTTCAAGTGGTAAATGGTGGTATTGTTTTGGCACATTTTCTGTACTGTTTGCCAGTATAGGTTTCTGATTCAGAAACAAGTTACCTTTCCAATTTTCAAAATAGGTTAAATTTGTCCCACTTTGGGCTGTGACACTTGCTGTTGTTTTGCCTATAGTGTTCACCTGGATTTTCATAGAGACAGCTCCATCTCATCATTCAGGTACCAGTTTCATGGCAACTTTTTCAAGTAGCATCCTTTGCCCATCCACCACCACCATAGCATCCCTGTCTCCTCACACTGCCCATTGTTATGTATTAGTTTCTGCAATAATTTACCCCAAATGACCTTCCTGTTTGTTACTTGGTTATTGTCTGATTTCCCTGCTAGGATGTAAGTGTCTCTGGGGCAGAAGTCATGTTGGGGTAGACCATTTGATGGTAATCTTACCAGTTCTACTGAATCTTGAGGGATATGCAGTGCCCTTAATGGACTTCCAGTTACTATTTAGAAACATATATTCTCTGCTCCTTAATACTTACCTTAAGCTTGATTGTGAGGTGAAAAATATGCTTTTGGAGATATCCAAATGGTGGTTTGTAGTTATGTTCATTCTTCCAGATACTCTGTTTTATTATCAGTTTTTAGCCAGATATCATCAAGCTGAGTTTATGGTATCATTTTTTACTTATAATATTGTAGAATTACTTTTACTTGAACTGTGTTTTGACATTAGATCCTAAGCAATGCTGAGGAATATTATAGGAAACAGACTTGTGAAAGTTTCCATTATTTCAGAATGGATGCAATGGAGAATTTGACTATTAGCCCTAATATCAGTTAGTCTATGAAAATAATTTAAGTAGTTAAAACAGAAAGGAAGAAATTTCCTGCAGGGAAGTGGTTATGTAGGTGGTGGAAATATAGAAGCCAAATGAGATGAGACTAATGAGAAAATAGTGACAAACCAGCTACCATCCCTAGACTTGAGGAACTGAGAAGACCAAATTCCTAAATCTAGGGCATTTAGGTGCTGGAAAGAGAAAGCTGTAACTGCATAATGAGAGCCACAGCCAGAGCCAGCCTCAGGGGTGAGGCATAGATCTGAAGGCTGACTCACTCAGAACTGGCATGGCGCTCCATGAGGAAGCAGAAATGCATACTATACAGCTCTTAGGGTGAGGAAGAGATGGTAACCTTCCAAGCACTTGAAATAATAGGCATTAAATTATGCCACCAATCATGATTCTCTCTTTCTGTTTGTTTCTGAAGAATGTAAAGTAGTGCTTTCTTTGTGTTGTTCTCCAAATAAATAAATCTTATGGCTCTCTTTTGGCATTGTGTACAGGAGTCTTGTGGGATATATTCTGTGTTATATTCATATGCCTTGATTTATTCCCTCCATGTTGTTAGTCACTTGGCTGGGGACTGTAGTTACAGCTGTGAGTTAGTGACACAAGTAATTCTTGGTGGCCAGTGGCATGGAGGAAGTCACTGCTGTGGCTCTAACTTCTAGCCTCCTGTTTGCTGCCCTTATCAATGAGGGCATTGACAATTCAACATACTAACCAGTTTTGTCTCAGGAGCCTTGATTTCTGACTCCAAAATCTATGATCTTTCAACTAGGCAGACATTTTAATACTCCTTTCTAATTTTTCTTCAATCCTTTGTTTTTGTGTAACTTCATCCAAAAAAAGTTATCATTCTTTCCTCTGTCATTGCTCAGTGTTAGAATCTTCACCTTGCTCTTTCTCCTATATTCTTCAAAGATAGGTGTATGGTTATTTATAGTGTCATTTTCAGCACCTATCTCAATGTTCAACATATAAAATATACTTAATAAACACATTTTGAGTGAGTGAATAGGAAAATAAATGAGTAAATAAAATGAGAATTTGATTATGGTAATCTAGTTAATTTATTGATGAAGTAAATAATATATTTAATACTTTCACTGGTAGGATTCATTTTAATATGGATATTTACAAAATTCCAAGGACCCAGACCATGTGGAAAAATGTAATGTTAAAATAATTGAATTTAAGACGAGTTATGGGATATAAATTTTGTAAAGCAATTTGTCAAGACATAGGAGTTGGAATTACAAAAGAAGCAGTTATGTGGATCTATAAGTCATAATGACATGGGAAATAAATAAGTCCACTGTGCAGTGCATTTATATTTTGTTTACCCATTTCCTAAATCTGGCACGTACCTTGTCTTTGGTGAACACTGCTTTGAACAATGACCATAGATGGGCAATAAGATCTTCATAGATTAGGTATAAAGAAAATAGACAAAATTTCCCTTACTACATAAAATTCCAAAGAGTCATAGATATGTGGAATTCGCTTTGTGCTTTACTAGACACCTGGGGGGAACCAGGAGTCATTTGGCTTTTGTTACTATTTGTAAAGTTGGAAACATTTGCATTCTGGGAAACAGTCAGGATTTTCCTGACCTTCCAGAAAAAGGTGTGAAACCCAACACTGAGAAAACTTATTATAGAACTTTAAATGAATATTCTTAAGTATGTGAAGTTCACTGTGATAACTCTGAGAGACAAAATTTCAAACTGGTATTAAAAGAGCTCACCCTTCCTCACACTTTGGGGCCATGCATGCATGACTTGAGACTATGGATAAAGCAGTGCTAAGGTATATGACCAGCTTTCTCTTTAAATGGAATTGTATGGAAAGTACTATACTTTAAAAAATGCTCTAAGATTTCAACAGTGACATTTCTTTATCGAAGGGAAAGAGAAATTATACCTTGGATGTTGGTGATTGAAGGGCTGGACACTGAAACTCTTGTGCTGTTCTGTGGTGTGTAAGCTATACCAGAGAGCTTGCCTTCACTACAGAGGGGGCTACGCCATTCTTGAGGTTTGTGTATTTATACTATGGGTAAATTTACTATATGGAAAGTTCCCTGACACACTTTTTTTTGTTTGTGTGACTGAAATCTTAGGATTGTTTCATTATTTAGTTTATTCGATTGTGATTTTTTTTTTGTTTTTTAATTTTTTCAGTATTTCGTTTCTAGGTTCCTTTTGTACTGTTAGATTCTATAAATATAGTAGCAAGATATTTTGAGGGTTCATGTTATGGTGAAGGAGGAAGACAGAATACTAGAATAATACACATAGAATTGCTAGTATAATCAGAAAATCTGCTTTGATAATCTGTGGTTTAGAAAAATACCAGTACTATTTCAGAGTTCAAATCCTGAGCCACTAGTTTTGAAAAAAAACTGAATCAAGTAGGCTGATTTCAATGAAGTGGTCCTCTTGCTCCATTGTACCCAGTCTCCCCAACCATGTGAAGAATATCCTCTCCCTCCCAGACATGTTCTGTCACTTGCAGTACCTTCAGTAGCACAGACTTCCGTTGTAGTCTATCTAGTGTCATGGTTAGTTCTCCACTGGAATTATACAACAAATTCCTGTGTTCTTTTCCTCCACTGTGTATTGCACAGACACCTTGCACAGGGTAGTCTGCTTAGTAAGATTCTGACCATACTTCATCAATGTATATTTTGTGTGTTCCTGTCTACAGTATTAATCTAAAAGGGAAGAAAATGAGACCAGTAATAATAATACTCCTTAGTACATTAAGCAATCTTATATTGTTGAAACACAAAACTTAAGGCAATGATTCTATAGCAAACTTGTCTAAACTTAAAATTTGTAAACATACATCAAGATCAAGTGTTGAACCCAACAGGCAAAATATACTACCTTAGAAAATACAGAACATACATTGGTATCCAAAGATCTATGCCATTTTTAATAACTCGTGTTTTTGTCTAAAAAAGGCAGGTTAGTTCAGTGATGTAAATTACATCATTGTAGAAAATGACTCTTTATAACTGTGGCAAAATGAAGTCATTTGTGTAGGTTCTCCACAGACAGTCAAAGGAACCTTAGAGAAGATCAACTCTCAGGGGAATCTCATGAACCTTTAAGGGTGTGTCATGTGGCGCCATGTTTTCACAATGAAATTTCTACCTATCAAATGAATGAATGAATGAATGAATGGATAAATAAATAACATCGTTGAATTATTTTGTAAGTAAGTTGATTGATCCATTTGACCTTTACAGCATGTTTTTGGAAAGGAAGAAAATACAGATGTGTGTATTTTAATTTCTAAGCTATTACTTGTAGAATAGAGAACAACTGTGTTTTGTTTTTGGTCTTTATGTTTTTTATGGAAGAACCTGACAGATTATTCTATTAACTCTAGTAGTTTATGGAAATATCTTAAATTTCTGGGTTGTCCAGGAATTTTTTGGGAATATACATTTTATAATATGCTATTTCTCATTATTTATACTTCCATCGCTGGTCCTTTCAATCTAGAGACCCACCCTTTTAAAGCAAGTAAAATTGCTCTATTGTCCTCATTATTTTTTGGTTCTCATTATTTATTTATTGCCTCCCCTGCAGATATCCTGTTTTGTTTTTGTTGTTTCTGAAAATCTAGTTCTTTACAGTTCGGTATTTCTGGGCTTAACCTTGGAGCTTTATACTATTTTCCTCCATATAAATTCTTCCAATTAATATTTCAGATAGCTAAATGATTTTGAACAGTAAACAATGTTCAGTTCATTTTCTGAATGTTTTTGCTTTTACTTTTTTTTTTTAATTTCAAAGCACTTCCCTTTCCTATGGGGTTTGTGTGGTGATGTGGTCCCTCTACTAGAAACTCAGAAAGTGGTTTTCCATATGAATAGTGACAATAACAAAAAGTGTTTGATATCTGTGTATTCCATACACAAATACCAACTCTAAATAATCCTGTAATGATATGTCAGAACAACATTTTAAAACTTTTTGTATAAACATTTAAGTACAAATTATCTTTTAAAACTTGGGAAGGTAAGAATTTCTTAAAGGACATATGAAAAACACTAACTATAAAAGATTTGATGTTTTGAAGTTAGTAACTTGTGATCTGTAAAAGACATTTTAAAAGATAAATTACAAATTGAGGGAAGACATTTTTAGTACATTCAACCAACAAAGTATGAAATATGTACATATTCCTATACATCAAATAAAAATAATTTAATAAAAAATGACAGAAATCATGGACAGTGCTTTGCAGAAGAGGAAATACATCTTACCAATAACCATACGAAGAAATTGTTTGGACTCAGTAGAGTTAAGAGATTATATACCACTTCACAATCACCTCTCTTTTACTGTTCTTTGATTGGGGTAAAAAGACTCAATTGTACCAAGTGATTTGGAGGATATAGATATATAAGGATCTTTTATATATTATATCTTTAAATCTAGTTTGCTACGAATGCTTTGGAAAGCAGGTTGGAATTATGTTTATTATTATTCTTACCTTATGATGCAGTCATAGGATACTAGCTAGAATATATTCTGCCTAAAAATTAAATAGAAAAACTTTCCTGTCTATGCTGGAGACATACATGCATAAGGATGGCAGCTATTTTTGTAATCATAGTACTTTCATGCATGGACAAGTCATAGCAATGTCATACACTGCTGCCTATGATCGGTCACATTCTATACACCATGGTAAGGAATAAAATCCTGCAATTTGTTTATTCCAGATTGTGATTTTTTAGGGACCAATCTTCGTCCTTTGTTGTGAGCCCTCAATAGGAGTGTGCTGTTACCTTTTCTGTTTGTTTAGGATGTAGGTCCAGCTGCTGACTCACTTGATTTGGTGGTAGAGTGCTAGAGTGGTAGGTGGTGCATTTGCTCTTCTCCTTCATGTCTTTGATTTAGCAACAAGAAGACTGGCAATTCCTTGTTGGTGACCCAGAAAGAATTTCTGTTCACCTGTCTCGCTGTAGTCTCTTACCCTCCTCAAGCTCTAAAAGTCAACCCTACTAGACTCATAAATCAGATGTACGTCACCTTTCCTCAACTCTCAGAGCTCTGTAGGCAAAGTTATTGCCAGGATCAGTCTCAGCCTAATTGAAACCCAATGCTGTCACCAGATCCCCAGATCCTTCTGTCCCACGGCATACCTCACGTGCCCTCATCAGGACCAACTGGAGGACAAGTGAAAGTTCAGCTGCCTGCTCTAGTTTATTCCTCTCTTTGGATCACAGCAGATTCTTGGCTTACAAGGGTAGCTGCATTGTACTTGAGAGTGAAGGGAGCCAGGAAATTTAAGTCGTTTTACCTAGAAATGTCTATTCTTTGAAAAGTGCCTTTAGATAGGTACAAATTTTCACTTTCCTAAGAATATCAGCTCAAAATTACATAACTTTCCTGATTCATCTATATACCTTATCTATTTGATCACCCATTTGTTAATAATTTTTATTCTCCTCACTTGCTGCACAGAAGTATTTTTTAATTCAGACTGTGCAAAATAAAAGAAAGATAAAGCCCCAGGAATAGCGAACAAAGTTTTAACATTTACAGTTGTCAGAGCAGGTTTGAGAATAATCTGACTTTGTCAGTGACTACAAAGGGTGTTAATTAAGTAGCAGGTGTTTTATCACCTATGTCTATTTGAAAAAAAAAATGCAACACAGATGTAGAAAGCTTAAGTACATCTATAGTTTGTATAACAAAACTCTATATTCATTGGGTTCCATCTGCCACACTAACCTCAAACCACACTTAGTGCCAGCCAATTAACACCTTGATTAAGCTATAGACCACCTGCAGCTTTGGCCTTATAATGAAGTCACTAGCTTTTATATAAAAACTCATTGTAATACTTAGATTAAAATAGCAGAATGAAAAGGGAAAAATTCACACATCAACCTTGGCACTTTCACAAACACACACACACAAATACACAGGCATGCATATTAATTGTGGCATCTCTGTTTCTCTCTTTATTTCTTCATTCTGTGACACATGGGATATTTGGCTTAAGGCCTTCCAGGTTCATCAGTTCACAAAATAGCCAGCAGTAAACATTAAATCCTATTCTCTAAATTCAAATTTGAAAAATTCCAAATAGTTCCTTCTATTTGCTTAGTTCAGGTCACATGCTCAACAGAATTGGGTACTCTAGTTGACCCAAGTTAAATTAGTTACCTGTTTTGTGGCCACAATCACAGGAATCCATCATAACCATGTGGTAGGAGCAGATGACCCAAATAACTGAATTAACCATGCATAACAATTTATATATTTATCTTTTCTTAAGTGTGCCATGTTTTCTCTCTCCACTTTTTAAAAATGAAGTTTGCATTGCCACTTATAAATTGTGAAGCATATTTTCTTTTCATGCTGGAGAAACAATAGTGGCTGCCCATTAGAACAAACTAAGATATCATTTAAATTTTTTTGAAGTAGAAATGTGACATTCTGAATAGAAAGTCCCATGATACTTTACCTAATAGCAGCTTGCAGGATTGGTTAAAAGGGAGAGAACTGGAAATATAGGAGGCTTATTTTCACCCAGATGTAGTGATCAATAGGGAGAATGTTAGAGTGGAGTGGTAAGTCTGTATTTCTAGAGGAAGGGTCACAGCAAGGGGCTAGATAGGTGATAACTACTCTGTTCACTGTGCCTCAGTGGTTGCAATAATGATAGGTAGGTTTCTTTCTTAGCTCACCACAACAAAATGTACTCCTTTATAACAACAACAACAACAAATAAGCAGAATCCCAGAAGATGAAAAAAAAAGCAGCAAAATAATATAGAGTAAAAATAGATTTTATTTTGCCCAGCTCATTTTATTAAGAAGCTTATTGCAGAGTTATTCGCTCAGGACTACAAGAAAGAATTCGTCCAGCTATTCAGGACTCAGCATCAGAGTGCTTTCTTCATAAAAAGACCCAGAGACAACTGTGACCTCAAGTATTAGCATTTCATACTGAATCTTCTATAAAAAGGAAGGAAAGGAAGTTCCTGAATTTTATTATATTCTGCACTCAAGGGAGAGAAAAGCGGGTTTTAGTTGAATGTATTTCATGTCTGGTAAATGTTAATTTAAAAATCCTTTGCTTGCCTCGAAGTGGTATTTGTATAAATTTAAAAAGACCAATAAATAGTTACTGAAATGTAATGGAATAGTGAATTGGTAATAGGGATTTGACCTGTACAATTTGTGGAACTGATTAAATAATGTCTGTATAAGTTTGTGTCTCTGTATCACATACTGGAACTAAAATTTTCACGGCAGTCGGTGATGGAAAATGTATGTGAAGTGAGGAAGAAAAAAGACAAGGCAGAACCCATGGTCAGGAGCTGGGCCTGTAGGAACAGACAGGACATAAGTCCATGCTCATGCCCTCAGTCTTGATGGCATGGACATCCTGTAGGAGAAGCTAGCAGCTTTGTCTTAGAGCTAAACACACACCTGGCCCAGGAATGGAAGAGGATCCAAGGGAAGGTGAGACAATTGTGCGCTTCCTGCCTCCCCGGCCAGAGATGATCAGACAGGTTAGAGTTTGTGTTTGTGATCTACGAAAGATGACCTGGAGTCTCTGCTCTAAGTTTTCTGAGGACAAGAGTAATATGGCGGGTGCTTTGCTTCTGTTTTCAGATCTCATGGAAAGTAGTTCTCCTTTTGTGCTCTGCCCTGATAGGAAATATACAAAGATAATTCTGGGAAATAGTTCACTCTGACCCAGTTGAGACATAAGGCTCCTGCTGTTTACTGCTTTCAACCTGAAAGCTTCCCACGTTAATTATTTTATTTTTACGTAGACAAACTGGGGTGTATGCCAGAAGTTTAGGGAATTAGAAGATTCACCAAGACAAAGTGGGGAGCAGAACAGGCAGATTTGGTGAAATACACTGCTGAGAGGAGCAGCGGGAGAGGAGAGGTCTGCTGCTCCATGTGGGTCAGCTTCCTGGCCAGGGATCCAACTTGGGCCATACTGGCTGTTGAGATGATAGCACTGAGACTTAATCCCTAGACTACCATGGAGACTCTCCCCACATTTTAAAACCATACAACTAAGCAAGGTCATGCTTTTGTCCGCTATGAAAATATGATGCAACTGTTACGTGTTATAACTGAACGTATTCTCATTCTTTATCTTAAGCTGCGAACAAAATCTCATTTAAAAAAAGAAAAAGTTGTTTTCTTCATTTAGCTGATTCTCACTTCAATTTTGATATCCTATAACTTAAATAATGATATGTATTTTGTTAACTACTGTTAACACATTTTATGTTATATGATAGGGGAATGGGACAGCAAAAATATTGTTTTATAAACACACACACACACGCATGCATACAAACACCACTCATTCATATAGAAATAAGGAAGAAATACTCAACAATTACAGTCTTAATTTCTGTAATGGATACATAGTTGTATCAAATATTTCTACCTCTTCCACTACCTCTACCTCTTCCATTTCCCTAGTGGTTTCTTACAAGTCAACTACCCTGAGATAGTGGGGTCATTTTGGGTTCTTCAGGCAAGGCAAGATTACATTTCTCAGGCAGAAGGACAGACGCTTCAATAGACAAAGCAGACTTGAAAAAATTAGGGGTACAGTGTCCCATTTTATCTAATTTTGCTCATATGACCCCATTCTGATTTCCAGGATCCTGTTCCTTTCCAACTGATTCCCTATTTTTACAAAAATTGTCTTGTGTTTGGAATTCAGTTTGCGTTGTAATTTAGTCATTGTGATTAGGCTTTGATTTGAACTTCTTTTAGGTAAGGCATGGAAGTTATCAGGATTCTGATGCGTATGTCAGTTAGGAATTTAAAGTCCTGAAGTCAGTGCCCTTCAACAGTCACCAAAGACTATCAGAAACAGAAATCACTAGACAATTGTATGTGCACACTTTATTATCAGGACTTGAGGATATGCAGTTATGGGAGCTGGTCACAAAAGTTTTTGTGAGCCTATTGATTTGTATCTGATGCTGGAGCTTAAGTGTGAAAGGTAGGCTGTCAGGAAGGAAAAGATGTAACATGAGAGAGAACAAAGGCAAGCTGAAAAAAACAACAACCCACAAGCATGAGCTAAAGCCCTTGAGGACTGACTGAAGTTTGTGTCAGTTCTCATGCGCCCAACTATGATAGTCCTGGTGTCCTACAGAAGACACTCACAGCTCTTTTCTGTGAGAGGCTGAAGGAGAATGCAGGGAAGGTAAAGTCATAGGCCCAGTGCTCTCACACCCCAGCCGGTTGAGTCAGCAGGTAAGTGACAACATGCGTGAGCTACATAAGCACACTGAATTCTGCACAACTCCTGAGCAAAGAAATGACATGATGGCTGTATCATCTCATTCTTCATTTTTTAAAAAGTTCATTAATTTTTCTTACAATATTTGCTTTCTTTTCTTGGTGTAGTCACCTTAGAATGTCCATCACCAACTGACCCAGGCACCATCACCACAGTCCGTTGTATTCCTCTGATCCCAGTCCCTTCTGCTTCCCTCCCTAATGTCTCTGGCTGTAGCTGTCTGTTTATTCTTATTTTGTCTAGTTGTGGTTTTGTTGTTGTTGTTGATGTTATGGTTTTTTTTTTTTCTTGTTCACCAATATTCCTCCTATGAGTGAGACCATCTGGTGTTTTTCTTTTTCCTTCTGCCTTATTTCACTGGGCATAATCCCTTCAAGCTCCATTCATGTTTCTGTGAATGTCTCTAGATTATCGTGTCTCTTTCTTCTAAAGCACATTCAAAAATGTCTCTGACTGCTCACCCTAATCTGAAACACAGGGATTCCCAGGAAATGCAGTTTAGCCTAGGTGAGCCCACCCATTACTAAGTTACTACAAAGATCTTTAGTTTATCCCTGTGTTGTTTGTTTATTGTGTGTGTATGCAATTACTATTTCTGTAGGGTTTTAAAAATTGACTTATATTGATGAAAGTTATTATCAATTTCTTATAGTTCTTATAGTTTTCTGTTTGTTCTTTTTTTTAAAGATTTATTTATGCATACAAGAACTGGGATACAGGCCAGAGGTTCCCTTAAATTGACCACCATGAATTATTTTTTCAAAGGTTGCATTCACCAGCCTGCCTTCTCTGAGCATACCTCTGTAAGGTATGCCAAATGTAAGAAGTCAGTACCCAGACCAAAGCTCGGACACACACATGAACTTAGCTCAAGGAAAGTGCTGTCTCTGCACTTCCAGCGGGGGTGGTAACCTGCTAAGGGCTGTCTTTTCTGTTGTTACTGTCCCTGGAACACAAGCACTCAACCTCCCCTGGCCTCCAGAGTCAAATGTTCAAGGCGTATCCACTAGGTGGCAGGCACAAAAAAGCAGGACACAGACACATAGACAAACTGTACTTAAACTGATACACAGAGCACTTAAAAAGTTATTTCCATGAAAAATGATCCTGACATTGCTACATAAATGAGTATTTAACTAGAACTAAATTTTATTGAACCATTAAATAATTAAAATAAAATT
Organism: Galemys pyrenaicus; assembly: GCA_019455555.1. Classification (NCBI taxonomy): domain Eukaryota; kingdom Metazoa; phylum Chordata; class Mammalia; order Eulipotyphla; family Talpidae; genus Galemys; species Galemys pyrenaicus. The sequence goes on from JAGFMF010011501.1 coordinate 11,329,648, forward strand.
TACTACATGATTTTATAGTCATTCTCCCATATAGTTGATTAGAATATTAGTATGAATTAAATTTAAATCACTAGTATTGAAGGTGTAAAAGAACAAACAAGGCAGCTATAGTATAAAAATGTAAGATCTCAGAGAGAAAGGAAGTAAATTCAGATGAACTTTATATTCATGCAGCCTTTCCCTTTGGACCATTGAAAACCAAATATTATGCTTTTGATTAGACCTGGTGCTTTCTTTGAACAAGAGTGCAAAGCTGCAAAGATAGGCCGACCAGGGTGTCAGGAAAATAAGGGAGCCATAGGGTAAAAGGAATAACACTATACATGTAATATCTCCTTGGATTGACTTCTGAGATTCACAAGTGTTAGACAAGACACTGATATGAGAGAGAAAGAAAAGGGAGGAAGGTATCACTGAAGCTAAATCAAAACAAAAGTTTTTTCAGCCTTCACAGTACCAAAGGAACAAAACTAGAAATAGCAGCTTATCAAATCAGAGGACTTTTTGGCTTTTAAGAGTCATAGCTTTAAAAATCAAGTGAATGGATGATTGAACAACATTCTAAATATATATTAAGGTGACTCATTCATACACTATGTACCTACTAGAAGGAAATGAAATATACAACATCCAACATCCAATTTTAAAAAGTTGAGGCATGCTAGGAAATTGGACCAAATAATCCCAACACCAAGAGCAAAATCATGTCTTAGAAACATTTTCAAGTGATTCAGATAATTAAGTTATCATACATTAGAATAATTGTTTTTAATATGTTAAATTGGTGAAAAGGTGAATAATTCACTGAGCTTTAAAGCTTCAGATGAAAATTCTATAACTGAAAAACACAGTAATTAAAAGTAATTGCTGTGGGAGCTTGAATAGCAAATAAGATAAAACAAACTGAAAGCTCAGTGAACTAGAACATAGGTCAATAGAAAAAATTCAGATTAAAACACAAATATTAAAAAATATGGAAAGTAATCCTCTCTCACAATAAAAGAGTGTAAGAGTTTTGTGAGATATAGTAAAGGTCTAACATATTTTCTACTGCAACCCCAATAAGAGAAGAAAGAGGAAATTGGGCAGAAGCAAGTTTTAATATTCCAAACCAAGCAGTTTAAAACTGACAAAACAGGGCCTCCCTGGTGGCGCAGTGGGTTAAGCAACGCACTATGAAGCAAACCGCAGCCACTGCAGCACGAGTTCGATCCCTGCTGCAGGCCAGGGAGGGGACCCACATTGCTCAGCAGACCTCTCCTGCTGTGCCTGCTGCTCCCCTCAGCAGTGTGTTTCTGTCAATCTGCCTGTTCTGCTCCCGCTTTCTGTGGTGAATCCTCTCACTCCCCCCACACCTCTGGCCTGTACCCCAGTGCTTGTATGCATAAATAAATAAGTCTTAAAAAAAACCTGACAAAACATAGTTGACATAATATAAATATAAATGTAATGATATTATAAAAATTCATAAAGGTTTTATGTAGCAAATAGTGTAAATAGTATATAATATGATATATATCATGTTATATCTGTAAATGTATAGGTTACTAGGACCATAATAACAACACATTTTTCTGATATCATGATATCTATCTATGATGCACAATCTTTGATAGTGTGAGGTTTCAATGAGCACACCACCACCAGGTCCTGGCTGTGTTATCTTGGTTCATTTATTCACGTACCATGATCCTGAGCATTTTAGTATTTCAGGGGATATCTTGCTTCATGCAATATATTATTATACTATATAAGATTATATCAATTTTCAGAATTTGTAAAAAATTAAATACAATGATGATGATAGCAGAAATAATAATTACTATTTAAATTTATTTGGGCTGGATATCGATGGCAAGAGGAAAAATAAATTGACTTATGCTGAATGTTTGATCCTCAACGCTAAATGATTTAAGCCTAAAAACAATACAAAACTTTAGCTTTACAGATGAATAATGGCATTCAAAATCCTTCACAGTTTTATCTCAAACACTGGGTAGAAACTTGTGTTACATCTTTATAACTAAATGACGTTTTGAGGGCAGAATGCTATGCTTTAGGAAGTTAAGATAATGGTTATCATTTGACAACTTTTTTATTCATTATAATTAAGGATTCTTGGACTATTTGAAAAATTGAAAATTTCTTCTTATTATGACTTTGATTCCCCTATTCATTTTTCTCTTTCCCTTTTTCAAACTCTTGGTATATATTGACTTTCTGAGTAGGTTTTCTAGATGTCTTAAATTCTCTCATATTTCGTACTCCTTTTTGTAATTCCGAGATTTATTCCATTTTATTTTCCTAGTCACTAACTTATTCTGGTCAATTTGACTGCTATTGGATCTGTGGAATTTGATTTTGAAATATCTCACATTTTTGTACAGTATTTCTGTTGCTGGTAATGACTGGTTTGTATGCTCAGCACACAGGAGAAAATCAAATACTGAACGTCAAGTGTTTGAAGCAGGGGAAGAATTCAATATCTGGAAGGCACTGACCAGCATGGTGGGAATTCTAAAATCCACCACCCAGAGTAAAGGGCTACAATTTTTTTTTAAAGATTTATTTATTTATGCATACAAGCACTGGGGTACAGGATAGAGGTATGGGGGTGGTGAGAGAATCCACCAGACAGAGCAGGACGCAGAACAGGCAGATTGACAGAAACACACTGCTGAGGGGAGCAGCAGGCGAGGCAGGAGAGGTCTGCCATGCCATGTGGGTCCCCACCCTGGCCCGCGGCAGGCATCGAACTCCTGCTGCAGTGGCTGCTGTTTTGAGGGCTACAAGTTTTTTATAGAGCAGTTTATGTGCAGAGAAGCAGGGAAGCTATTGGAGTCATTTGGGGAGGAGCACAGCGCCAGTCTCATTTTCAATGGGGACAAGGTTTGATGTTTGGGTTTATAGACACCCAAGACCTGGGGCAAAGACCGGTTTCATTATTTGTGCATAAGACTTTCTGCAATAGGGGCCTCCCTGGTGGCGCAGCGGGTTGAATGCCACACTGTGAAGCATCCACAGCACAGTGGCGCGAGTTCGATCCCCGGCCAGGGAGGGGACCCACATGTCAATGCAGACCTGTCCCGCCTCTCCCTCTGCCCACCCCCAGCAGTGTGTTTCAGTCTGTCTGCCTATTCTGTTCCCCGCTCTGTCTCTGGTGACTCCTCTCACCTCCCGCGACTCTGGCCGGTATCCCAGCTCTTGTATGCATAAATAAATGTATTTTTTTTAAAAAGACTTTTTGCAATAGCTTGCTGGTTCCTGAGGAATAAATTAGTCTGTCTCACAGATGTGTATTCGTTGATCTGCAAACAGAGAGGTAGATGTAGATTAATGTATGTCCAGAGGATTGATAGCAGTCTGAGGCTTTGTTGAGTTACACAGATTAAACCACTCTGTGCTAGGTTAGCATTGGGCTCCTTGATTCACCCCTCCAGGAGATGTTGTCTTTTTTTACTGTATTAATGCTGTTCTCCCACATGTTAATAAGAGACTCCCTCTGTGGAAACAATCTCATGGCTCAGAGTATGACGTTCCAGTTGTGAGTGATATGACCATGATGTTAGGTGTTAAGCCAGTAATATGGTTGTTTCACTCCCTGGAGTCTTGCAGGATAAACAGGAAAATATCACCATAGCACAGAATAATTTATAATCTCATTACAGTAGCTATTTGATTTTTTTTGTTCACTATTCATTTATTTTTAAATGTATATTTTACTTTATTCAGAGTACTATTAGATTCATAGCAATATTGAAAGGAAGATACAGAAATTTCTCACACACTCTGTCCTCAGACATATATAACCCTTCCCATTATCAGCATACCCCACCAGAGGATTCATTTGTTACATTTTTATCACCAGGGTTAAGGTTTACATTTTGGTTATTACCAAGAGTGTGAACGAACTTTAATAGAATAGTGTGCATAGAGAGAGAAGAAAGGATAATACTTTCCTGAAAAACCACCAACGTTACTCATCCCCTCATGGATAACTGCCCAGCCAAACAGGATTGGCCCAAAGCAGGGCCATAGAGGCATGGTTGCCACATGTCTTAAGACATATTCTGTCACAGAACCAAAGGAAAAGGCACAGAAAAGTGACCAGGCAAGGCTTAGATGAAAGGTGCAAAATCAAAGTACAAATCAAGATGAAGGCTGGCATCGTCAGCCTCCCCAGGTGTTTCTCCCATGTCCCCATAGTCTCGCATAGAAGTCTAAGGCTTAGAAGCAAATGTGCCCTCCCTCACATGTCTCTTTGCTCCATGCGTCTCCCCTCCTGTGTGTTGTTCTTCCTAGTGTTCTCTTCCAAGTCTTCTGTATCATTTCCTGGTTGTTCAACTCTCCCTTCATTAGAAGGGTCAGGGAATATGGAATCTCCCCCCTTTCCTCTGTCACAGTAGTGAAGCCAACTTTGAGTAGTTAGTCCTATTATTCTGACATTTTTTATCTGTGGAAAGTCTTTTGTCTTTAAGGAAGTATATATTAATGAATACTCAGAGTATCTTTTTACTCCTTTTTAAAAAGAATCTACCACAGTTCTGGCAAACTATCCTGCTTTCTCTTTTCCATCAATCACCTAATGGAACAAGGTGGAGGGGGTGAGGAATCCAGTAATGCAGACTCTGATAGAGGGTGTTCCTTTCAGGTTGCTTCTCTAAGATTGGTTCTTTGAATTTTCCTTAACAAGACTTACCTGCCAGTAAACAAGGTATGCATAGATATCTCAGAGCAAGATGTGGGTGGTGATTTTTAGTAAATTTATTCGTTAATTGTTATTTTCTTAATTTCTGCATTAGCTGCTAGATATGCAGTTGTAAATTAAACACATTGTTATTATACGGTGAGGTTTAAAATTTCAATAAAGTAAATATACAGAAAAGTGAATTGCATGTTGCTTTGAAAGGCAAACAGTGCAGCATATTATAGATAAGTGGATATTAGGACACTGAGAAAAGCATTCTCTTATTTAATATAAAGAGTTAGAAGGTTCTAGCTGTAGTGAGAAGTAGGGGGAAAGTATTCTAGGCACTAAAATTGTAAGGGCCAAATTGCTGAGATAAAAAGGTTTCAAGTTTGTTCAAGAAATTGAAAAAGTGAAGACCAAGTTTAGATGAACCATCCTGAACAAATGGGGAACATGGTGAGAAATCATGTTGCAAAGGAGAGAGGAGTCAGAACAAATAGCCCCTATTATAGAAGTTTAATTCAGTCAAAGTCAAGCGGAAAAGCTCTGAAGTGTTTTAAACATATGTTACAATCTTTGAATTTTATTTTACGATATTCTACTGGCTGCTATGTGAAGAGTAACTGAAGGGGTAAAAAGGGAAGCAGGAAGACCCATTGTAGGCTGGGGCAGCCTGCTAAGCTTGGTTTTATCAGAAAGTAAGGATAATGAGAGATAGCTAGGTGGATTTGCTTTAGAAAGGGAATTAATAGACTTAACTGATTTTGAATTTTTGTTTCTGAAGAAGAGGGTTTCTGATTTTGTCACCTTAGTAGGTGGCATTTACTGAAATCTTGATGACTGAAGAGCTGTTTCAGTAAAGGATGCAGAGGTAACGAAGAACTTGGATTGGAGCAAGCACCGTTTAAAATTACTATTGCCATAAAGGTGATTAATATACTAGCTTAGGGCCTCCCTGGTGGCACGAGGGGTTGAGCGCCGCACTATCGGGCTTCCGCAGCCATTGCAGCACTTGACTTTGATCCCCAGCCAGGGAGGGAACCCACAGGGTGCAGCAGACCTCTCCTGCCTGGCCCGCTGCTCCCCTCAGCAGTGTGTTTCACTCAGTCTGCCTGTTCTGCTCTCCGCTCTGTCTCTGGTGAATCCTCTCACCTCCTGCGACTGGCCTGTACACCAGCTCTTGTATGTATGTATAAATAAAATCTTTAAAAGAACATATTACTAACTTCTCACTCTACTTCCTGAAATCCGTTGATTTCTTCTGGACTCCATGATATATTAGAAGCTCTGAGGTGCTTTCCTGGTGACTCTTCACCTACCTCACCTCCTCCCTATCCCAGCATCTTTTGTTTTCCTTCCCTGAGCCGTGACTTCATTTTCTTACCACAGTTACCTATTAAGCCTTGTGGTGGGAGGAGTTGTTTATATGGCAGTACTGTACTTTGAAAGTAAGGATATGTCTTAATATCTTATCAATGATATGCACTGCCTCTGCACCTGGGAATTGTGTATGGCCTTTTAAAATATATTGTAACATCATGGAACGTAGCTGACCTATTTCTTCTGCAAATCTAGTATGTTTTTGTATGTTTTTATTCTTACTCATCTGGGCAAGTCAGTTTCTTGGGACTTCCAGTTTCTTTCTTTTTTTTTTCTTTTAAATATTTATTTTTATTTATGAATATGAGAACTGGCGTGTAGGCCAGAGGTGCGGGGCTTTGTCGGGAAGAGTACCACGAGAGACAGAGTGGGCGGCAAAACAGTCAGTTGGACCTACTGAAATACACAGGTGAGTGGAGCAGCAGGTGACAGGAGAGGTCTGAGATACCAATCGAGTTAGCTCCCCGCCTGGGGATGGAACTCATACATAGGGACTGGCAATAGCTGGATAGTGCTGAGATGTTAACCTCTGTGCCACCAGGGAGGCCCTATGATTTCTAGTTTCTTATTTGTAAAATAGTTTATATAAGCTAAATCATCTTTAAGATAACCTCAGCATCTAGTCTTCAAATCACAATATTAGTAGAAGGGGGAAAACTGTTATCTAGGTAACTATCTTAGATAATATAAAGTGATACAAAGTAAAGAAGATGGACATTGGAGGTGGGCAGTTGAGGAATTCTTGATCCCCTTAAATGTCATTTCATTAAACCCTGAGTTATGGAAAATAGAAGTGGAAAGGAAAATCAGAGAAATAAAAATCTTTAGATACTGAATACAGCAATAAATTTTGACAATTCACATCTCACATAGAGCTAAGAAGAAATGTGGTCATTGGATATCTTTTTTTTTTCTATTTTTGCAAAGTTCTATCATAACTATTTCCAGAGTGCATAAAAGACATAGTGAATAATTAATTTTACATAATTATAATCGAGCATATTTAATTTAATATCCTATTTTTAGGTATATCTTATCCATATTTAGATAATTTTCAGATATTTTACCATTGGTATGGTGATATTTTTGAAACCATGTACTTTTGGCCTTAGAGACATCAGGATACTTACTAAATTCTATTAAAATAATTCAGGAACTCACCCAGGCATGTGATAATTATGATCATGAGCATCCAAGGAAAATTAGTGTGTAATGTCTTAATTAAAGCTAGGCAACACAATTTTATTTACAGATTAACTTCTATTAAATATTTAGAGTAGTATATTTTCATTTTAATCTTATGTAATTAATATTTAAGATAGCTTTTTGGGTAGTACATTGCATTATTAATGCATATTTTGTGAGAAATGTAGTAGTATGTAAAAAATATCTTTTTGAAAAATAGCCCATATATTTTGTTATTATGTTAAGATGCAAATTTTGCCACTTGTTTTAAAGTTTAAAATACTTATGCATTGCACATTTGCTATCTAGAGGTATTAGCTGAGAAAAATTATTAAAATCAGTTTGATTTTTGGGGGGTTGGAGATTTATTTTCATGTTTTTTAGGCTGAGTTGGCAATCTTTCCCAATGGTTCTTAAATCACAGATTTTATGAGACTATTGTGTTTGCCTTAATTCTGAACTTGTTTTCTCTAAAAACAAACTGTGATTCATATTAGTATTGTATTACCAAAGCTATGTAGCTATCAGATATTGTGTCTTGGGATAGAGAAGTAAAATTTCAAGTTATTGTTTTAGCTCTTGTCACCAGACATTGTTCTGGCTGTGGTATCCCTTTAAGAAAAACATGATTTATCTTAGTTTAGCTATAAGAAGTCTGTAGAAATCCTTTCTTCATTTTTTAAAATGAGTTTGCAGAAATATCCACAAATAGAAAACTAATAGTTCAGCACAAAACTCTGTCATATTTGACATTACCAAATAGATGTTCTATTGAGACTCTTTATAGGAACAAAAATGAATGAAAAAGAAAATAAAAACTCCCCAAACTTTATATCCCTAATACTAAAGTGGGTCAGTATGATCCCTCAAACAGGCCTGTTGTTCTCAGATTGGACTGAAAAGCACGAGTTGGATGAGGACTATTCTGTTGGAATGAATATAAAATGAATTTAATTCCAAGTAGCATCTCATTAGCACACTGTTACTTCCCCATCTATTGCTCCCAGCTCCACTTGTTGGCCTCTTTCATTCTTACCTCCTGTAACTGTGCCTGTTGGTGACTGTATTTTCCCAGGTGCAATTAGAGAAAAACAGCCTTTACTTAACATTTGATTTTATCTGGCTTCTTCCTGCTTGATTAGATCTAGAAATCTATGAAAATGAGACTCTTTACTTCTACTTTACATTTGGCAAACATTCTCTCTAATTCTTAAATGATTGTGAAACAGGTAATCAGATGTTGTGTGGAGCAAATTCATTATTGCTAAGTACCTTCAAGAATTAATACTAATAATCATCTTTATATCACAACAGTAATGTTTCTCATAAACTCTATCACTCTTCTAATTTAGAATTTGAGGAGAGGGTTATTTTATTTTGTTTTAATGCATTTTTTTTCCCTGAGAGAATTATTTCCCAGTGAATTTTAGCTCTTTCAGAATCAAGATTTTTCTCCTTGAGTTAAAGTATTTAGTATGCTTTATCTGTCCAGGAAAAATAAGAGACTTTCCCACATATGGATGGCATCTATATTAATGTTCCAGTGCTGATTTCTAACTAGTACATATTGGTCATGGGAGCACTAATTTATCCACTGTACCCACGTAAATACAAAACTTATCTTTGTGTTATTTCTAGTTTTTAAATGTGTTTATCGTTTTTAGAACTTAGGGATTATTTGGGAATTTCTTAAGTCAGCAAGAAAAAGACCATTAGAAAATGAAAGCAAAATTGGAATTTTAAGACAAAAATATAGGTAATTCTCACACAATAAACCAAAAGAGGTCAGAGTTGTCTTCAGTTATTTCCAGAAGCTTGATATACTGTTACGTATAGACCTCCAAGAAGGAGGGGCGCCATTTTACTCATTCTCCATTTACATGCAGCATCTTGGTTTACAAATTCCAGTGCGCCACGAACTGGACTTCCTGAATAAGAGCGCTACTGAGAACTAGCAGTGGAGCTGTAATATGAAAGACAGTAATATGGTAGGCCTCTCTCTCACTTCTTGCTTCTGCAGTTCAGCTTACACCCTGATTCTCTTGGGAAGGAGACTTGAAGAGAGACATGTGGAGACACTTAGAAGAGACTTACCAGAGATAGGTGGGGATGGTGATCCTGGTCGTTGGTAGAGACAATGTCAGCTTTTATCCTGACCACATGGTGGATTATTATGTGGTATATTTTGAATTATCTGTCCTTGCTCTCTGGGACCTGCCTAACCCCGTTCTGTGCTTCCCCAGGAGAAGGTGATTTAGATTTATGGCAAGCTTTCAGGTTTTAGGGGCCCCACTCTAGGCTGACCCTGTTTGGCTAGGAATTTTCCCACAAAGTGATGACTAATCTTGGGAGTTTTATTGAGAAACTCTTGTTTGAAATCCTTTCTTCTCTCTCTATGCAAACCAATTCTGTAAAAATCTTACACACTAAGTATGATTCCTTTGCCTTTGTGTTGTGTAGATGGCAGAATCCTTTTTAGAGCATGCACCCTTTAACAATTTGGGGTCCTTTGGTACCCCTCGATCATATAATAAAACATCAAATCAGGAGCTGTTACATAGTTACTTAAGTGGTAAAAACAACTGTGAAAATGATTTACTGCCACAGTGCACGATCAGCTCCTATATTATTTTCAAATTGACACAGGTCGAGAAGTACATAAAGTGATTTTAAGGTTGGTGCATGGAATGGTCTTCATTTTTGATAAATTGGCTTTTATTTTAAGAAATGAGAAGTTGATTGCTATATTGAAACAATTTTGATACTGTTTAAGATAAAACTAAGGAATATAAGTGAGTAATAATTCACTTTAATAAAAATATGGAAAATTTACGACATTTAGAACTTGGCTATGGTATTCATTCCAAAGCTGGTATGTGACTTTCAAAGGTTTAGGAAATGGTAGTCCATTACCAGTCTTTCATCTCATAGATAATTGCTAGGAGTCAGAATTTCACAAAGGAGTCACAAAGGAGCGAGAGACCCTGTAGGGAAGAAAAACATATCATGTGGGTGGAGGAGATTAGAACAGTAACCAAGACAGCAATTAGGAGCAACTACTTTAGTCACCTCACTCCTGGAAGTTTAGTTTCTCTCTTCCCTGATGCGTCTGCATCTCCCATACCTCATCATCTTTGCAGACTTTTTCCTTATTCATCTTTTCAGGTGTATAATGGGTGATTTGCTCATGTGATTGTAGGGTCCAAGAAGTCCCATGACCTGCCATTTGCAAGCTGAAGGAAAGCTGGTGGTGATGTTTAGTCTGAATTGAAAGACATAAGAACCAGGGTCACTGATGGTGTGTTCTCAGTTTGTGACTAACAGGAAAAGTCTCAGGAGACGATAGATACATGAACTCAACAACCAGTCAGGCCCCCTCTGACTTTTGTTCTGTTCAGGCCCCTCAGTGAATTAGTCGATGTCCACCCAAACTGGGGAGGGCAAAATGTTTTACTGAATGTGCTGATTCAATTGCTAATCTTGTCTGGACAGACAACCCACCAATAATGCTTAATGAAATATTTGGGTATCCATGATTCAGTCAAATTGTTATGTTCTTTATATTTGGATGGTTTTAAATTTGGTACCTCATTGCACCAAATACTCAGTTGTGGACATGGTGCTTGCAGAGATGCCTGATGTACATAGAGCTCTGAGAAGGGCACTGGAGGGAGCAAAGGTCTGGATCCCCCAAAAAATAAGTCTTTCTCAAGAGATTTATTGCATGAGAGAGATTCTGAAGGCCAGGTACTGGCCTTACCCTTTTGTGAAAGACATTTACTAGCAATAAATGAAGCTGCCTTTAGGGTGGCTCTCTGTACCAGGAAGACCTAGTCTTATCTCTAATTTTTAGTGGAGAAAGCATACCTTTGTTTACTGAACCCCCTCTCCCCTTCTTTCCCACAGTTTTACCTTAGCAGGTTGTTTAAGATGAGGCCTGAAGCCATGTGAGTTACTCAGTTTCACTCGGTCTCTTCTATCTATCTAGAGGTATCCAAGTTATTATTAAATTCCTTTTTGACTTTTTCTTCTGTTAATCTGTATGATACTTCTTTGATTATTTGCCAGCGTGGAGAAACCTAGAGGAATAAAGGATGATTTCCTTTGCACCCCAACAGCACCTTCATTTAAACAGATATGAGCTGAAGATGACAGTTTGATGTTACCTATTAGGACATCATTAGTGTCACTGATTAGGAAATTAAGGGTAATCATATAGCACATTGAGTACAGATCTAAGAGCAGAAACCAGTTTTGATTAGGCTCATTGCTAATCAAATGTTATCACAATTTATTTCAAAAATATTTATTATAGATCAGCAGTACTATTATTTAGTGACTAAAATGATGTAGACATATAAGGCCTTTTCCATTTAGGAAACTAAGTTATGAAGTAGACCTGAGCCATATGGAGGGGCAATTAAAAGACTATAGAAAAGAATGACTTACTAGAAAGGTTCAAACTATTCAAGACAAAATTCTTAATATTGAATAATTGTCCCTATCTCATGGTTTTCTTTCCTTTCCAGAAGTCTCTCATGTTAGTATCATGCTGTGCCCCTGTCAAGAATTCCCTTCTTTCTTGTATGTCCATATCAGAATTAAAATAGATTTGCTCCCAGTAGAACAAATAATTTTTTCAGCTTTTTTTTTGTAAACATTTTTTTAATATTACTGTTTGTTCATTAACTCTCCTTAGGTTGGGACTTTTATTCTTAGAATTTCTAGCACTACATTTATTTTTCTCATGTCGCTCTTCTGGTCCATTTCATTTTTTTTATTCCTTTTGTCATCTTAATGACTGCCCACTGCTACTCTGTCAGAGCTCTATATACTACACCTCATTGTTCTGATTTCCAGCCTGTCATACTAGTCTCTGGCATTCATGTCTGCATCTCCTCACCCTGTTTGGGATCATATTTCCAGTTAAAGTACTTACATGGATGTCGAATTCTTGCCTCACATCAATGAATTTGAAAATTAAAACATTACCTGCTCTACCTCATTATAGGGCTCTCCAAATAATTGCTTTTCACTTACAGTCAGGTCTCTAACTGCTCTGTAATCTCTTCTTTTTTGAATTCTACAGTTTTGCCAATTTTTAACTTTATTGATAATGCTCACAGAGATGTGTTTTCATTCAAAGTTTATCTCTATTGCTCTGGACTCAAACTCTTCTCATCCTGCAAGGAACCAAATACTAGCCCATTCATAAAATCATCCGACTTTGGTAGCCTTTTAGATCTCTCTGACTGTTTTTTCTTAAATCCATAGAAATGAGAAATCATTATGTTAAAACGGTTTCTTAGAAATAGAAATCTGAAGTTCTAGAATTAGAACACTTTTATGTCAAAGGTTTCCCCCCAAAAAAACATTTTACCTTGCATTTCAAGTTACTTAAACCTAAAATTCTCATTATAATGTTATGTTGTCAAAGAGGCTTGTACTTCTAATTTTTATTAATCTTTATGGTCATTTCAGTGTGTCATTATTGGGTCTAGAAATTGTAATAGAAGTGATGAAGCCTAAAAGTTTGTTATTAAAAGCCTGGAAAATAAGTGGTGATACTTCTATTTAGAGTAACATTACACAATGTTGAAATAGGATAGATTCAAGTGTGAGGGGTGTGGGGGGATAATATACTCTAGAAGAATCCTGTTGAAGAAATATGTAGAAGAATTATGCAACAAATTGTCAACAGTGGGGCCTCCTGCCTCCCTAGTGGCACAAGGGGTTAAGTCTCAAGCACTATGATCTTACCTGCAGCCACTGTAGCACAAATTCAGTCCCTGGCCAGGGAGGTAACCCACATGACATAGCAGACCTCTCCTGTCTAAGCCCACAGCTCCCCTCAGCATGTCAGTAGATCTGCATGTTCTGCTCCCCACTCTGTCTCTGGTGAATCCTCTGATCTCCCACCTCTGTCCTGCACCCCAACTCTTGTACACATAAATAAATAAAATAAATCTTCAAAAAAAATTGTCAATAGTGGCTCCTGCTAGGTAGTACAAGAGTTACTTTTTGCATTCATTATATTTTGATACATTGCAACATACCTGGATTAATAAAATATTTAAACTGTTTATTACAAAACAAAGAGCATTTGAAAGATACATACCTTTAAGAGAAATACTCATTTCATTACCAATTGTAGAAGTGTGCATATTAAAAAAAGTTTCATAGTATATTCTGTAAAAGTATATTCTGTGAAAGTAAATTTAATATACATCAGCTGAGAGCCTTAGTTATAAATTGATAGAGATTTGTAAATTATTTTTTTAATTTATAAATAATTTTGCCTTGTTTTACATTTTCTAAAGTTATTCATGTTAATTGCTTGAAAAGTACATATTTATTACCTGGGACATGTTACAGATATTAAACAAATTTAATTTACATATGTTTTTCAGATAAAACATATGTAAGAATGAAGATGATGACTACAGCAACAATAACTATCAGTCAAAATGACATGTTTCTATAGATTTGCAGTTGTAATATTTTATAGCATGAAATTTCATCCAATTCCCTGAGATTGCATACTTGATTCTTTGGTGATTAGGTCTGGGAGCCAATCGGATGTGATAATTGTTCTTGTGAGTCATAGCAATCTAAAGCCGTCCAGATCTCAAAAATCTTGCCTGTCATAGCCTCTTTCTTATACTTTCAGATTGACACCCTCCTTGTTTCATGCTAGAAACTCTCCCTTTTTGAAGGATGAAAATCCCTTTGGTGTCTCACTCATTGTCAGTTCTCTCATGTTTTTTTCTCCTACTTTGTTGCTAATCAAAAAGCATTAGAAATAATAGATGAATACAGCAAAGAACTCCATTTATTATTGCTTCAAAAAGAATGAATTACCCTGGAATTAACCTAACTAAAGAGGTAAAAGACCTATACAGTGGAGAACTGCAGAATATTATTAAAGAACTTAAGTAGTGACATAAGGAGATGGAAGGATATCCCATGCTCATGGATTGTGAAAATCAATGTAATCATACTGACTATTATACCAAAAATACTATATGAATATAATGCAATCAACATCAAAACGCCTGCAATATTTTTCAAAGAAGTTAAACAAAAATGATCGAAACATATGGAACAATAAAAGGTATTGAATAGTAAATTCAACTCTGAAGAAAAAGGAAAGAAATGGAAGCATCATTACCCGACTTTGAACTTTACTATAAGGCACATTTTAAAGCAACGTATTAGCACAAAAAATAGATGGGTCAACTGAACAAAATTGAAAGTCCAGGATAAAATATGTACGTATTAGTAACTAATTTATGATGGAGCAGCTATGACCTTAAAAATGGGTAAGAGAGTCTCTTAAATAAATGGTGCTGGTATTTATAAGTTCTTTGTAGACCTAGGATATTCACCCCTTATCAATGTGTCCTGGCAGTCACACATGCGCCAGCACGTCCACGGGGACAAACCAAGGGATGAGTCGTGAAACAGGTTTGCAAGGCAAGATACTTCTGCCCAGTGAGCAGCCCTCTTGCGATTTATTAGCAATAATACATAAGCATGATTGATCATATGACAATGGAAGGGAAAACAGGGTGTAGGAGAGAGAGGACATTCACCTTCTGGGGAACAGGACTGCAAAGGAATCAAAGGTGATAATCAATTTTATGGTGAACAGAGGAGGATGTTGGCCTTGTATGCAGGGAGTACTTTCTGTGCAGGGGCTTGTTATAATTTTGGGCTACTCCCAGACCAGTCTTGGACTCTGACCACACAATCAAACGTGGGCTACCTAGGTGTCCCTGGCTGCCTATGATGTGGGCCAGTATCCCAAGGCAGTCATGCAGGAGTGCCTGGTCCGAATCTTTCACGCACACATGGGTGCACAGAGGGGCCTAGCACACACAGGTTCAGAGGCGCTATCATTGTATAGAGTGTCTTTATGTTTTATTGATAGTTTCTTTTGTTCAGCAAAAGCTTTAGTTTGATGTAATCCCATTAGCTTAATTTTTTAGGGAATTATGTATAGTAGAAAAAGTCACAATGACAAAAACAATTTTGGAAATTTGCATATTAGGCAATTTGATAAAGTAAAATATTGCATTGTAGGAGATCAAGATTTAAAGAAATAATAGGCAGCAGGATTGTTATGTTGTGTTCTGTGTTATATGTCTGTTTCCAGACCAGGTATAATCCCCTGGAAGATAGAAATTTAGTCTCAAGTTTCTTTTTATAAACCATCCATTCAATTATATACACTTTTTTAAAAAAAAAATTATTTATGCATACAAGCACAGGGGTACAGGGCAGAGGTGTGGGGAGTGAGAAGATCCACCAGAGACAGAGTAGGGAACAGAACAGGCAGATGAACTGAAACACACTGCTGAGGGGAGCAGCGGGTGAAGCAGGAGAAGTCTGCTGTGCCATGTGGGTCACCTCCCCAGTCGGGGCAGGGATCGAACTCATGCTGCAGTGGCTGTCGTCCACTTCATAGTGCACTGCTCAACCCATTGCACTACCAGGAGGCCCCTCAATTATATACACTTTTGATGATGGTTATTTCTGTTGTTTTCTGTATGATTTGAAAACATATATTGTGAGTTATTTGTATTGGTCATGTGAGTCAACTGCTTACAAGAAATTAAGTATACTATACTCTATTATTTATATTTTATTGTATTTACTTATTTTATTATTTCATTTTATTATATTTTTAAAAAATATTATATTTTCCCCATTGGTCTCAATGAAAAATCAGATAAGCTTGAGTATGAGATGTCAACATTTAAAGCCACAAACTAAATCGGGGTTTACAACAGTGAACTCATGATCTTTCAGTGATATTGCGAAGAACCTCCTTATTGCTTGAAAAGTGGACAGAATTTTAATTAAAAATACAGCTTTTGATTAAAAATAGGTTAAACTCATAGAGTTAAAACAATGAAAGTTTTCCTGGACAGTTAAACACCTAATACAATTTTGAATTAAATAAGTAATTACTGTTTCAAATTTAAGTGTGCCTTGAAAGATAATATACCATTTACTATGTAGTTTATTGAAATCAATGAATTATTTTCTGCATATTTTCATTCTTCATATTAAAATGTATTCTTGAATCATCTTATTTTCAGTTAAACAGCGAAGGCCATATATATGCAAATTACTTCTCAGCTGTAAAACCTAATGCCTTTTATCTTTTTGTGCCATATGCCCATCCCCCCATAGGTATGTATACATGATTTAGTTGATATTTAGTAGTGTTACATTTGGAAAAAGTAGGGAACTGTAAAATGACAACCTTTGGAAAGTTTTTATTAGAAATTTTACTTAACTTTGAACAAAATGCCCTTAAATATTTTCATTGTCTCTTTTTTAAAGATTTATTTATTATTTATGCATAGGAGAACTGGGGCACAGGCAAGAGGTGTGAGGGTCAAGAGGATTCACTAAAGACAGAGTGGTAGGCAGAACAGGTAGATTGAAATACACTGCTGCGGGGAGCTGTGGGCTTAGACAGGAGAAGTCTGCTGTGCCATGTGGGTCACCTCCCTCGCCAGAGATGGAACTATTGCTTAGATTTAGCCTTGCGCCCCCAGTAAGTTCCCTATTTTAGTTCTCTTCTAAGTGTATGAAAGTTAATATGTGGTTTATAGAAATTTTAGAATATTCTAATTTGCAATCTAGAAAACGATTCTGTTCTATTCTGACCATAACTTCTTTTTTCAGTTTTGTGAATTTGTAAGTGCATAAACAAGATTTTCCCTGAGTCTAGACTGACAGAATTAGATTGACAGATGATGATGATAAAAGTTGTTGGCATTGACTGTCATATGGAAATTTAATAGAGTAGAAAAAAGTG
Organism: Galemys pyrenaicus; assembly: GCA_019455555.1. NCBI lineage: Eukaryota > Metazoa > Chordata > Mammalia > Eulipotyphla > Talpidae > Galemys > Galemys pyrenaicus. Next base: position 11,346,738 of record JAGFMF010011501.1, read on the forward strand.
TGCAAAAGCCTAGTTATCCTGTCAATACTGGCATTTCATTAAGAATTAATTAAGCCAAATATGCTTACTAATAACTCTCAAACTATCCATCAGTTCTGTTCCTAAAATGTGTGACTAACTTGTATGCTATGTGGTGTGTATATATTTATGGTTAAGAAATGCGATATTATTGTTCTGTTTTTAGCTTATACTAAAGACAACAGCATGCAAAGGAATGTAGAAGGTTTTTTTTTTTTGTTTTGTTTTTTTTTTACCAAACCATCTTTATTTTTTTCTTTTCTCATTAGATTTATTTAATTGTATTTGACATCATTTGTAGTCCCCAGGGAGTTCCTCCACCATTTCACCTGTGCACCATCACCTCAGACCCTTGTGCTCTTTATGCCCTCTGCCCTGTTTTGCCCCCCCCCTTCCTCTGCCTCCCACCATGTTCCCTTTGGTTTATCTTTAACCTTTTGATTTTGTTTGTTTTTGGTTTTAATTGCCTATTTCCTTGAGCTTTCTCTTGTTTTTTTGTTTTCATCTTTTTGATTTTTTGTTGTAGTGGTTGTTCTTTCACATTCCTCCTAAAAAAAAATCCGATATTTTTCTCTTGTCTTCTGACTTGTTTCACTGAGTATCATTCCTTCTAGCTCCATCCATGTTTCTATAAATGACCCTAGTTTCTCATTTTTGATTAGTGAATAATATTCCATTGTGTATATGTACCACATCTTCTTGATCCAGTCCTCTACTTTTGGGCATTTGGGTTGTTTCCAGGTCTTACCAATTACAAATAGTGCTGCGATAAACATAGGAGTACAGGTGCTCTTTTGGATCGGTGTTTTTGTGTCCTTTGGGTAGATCCCTAGGAGTGGGATTGCCAGATCATAAGGTAGTTCCATCTCTAGTAGACTGAGGAACCTCCATACAGCCTTCCATAGTGGTTGGATTAACTTGCATTCCCACCAGCAGTGTACCAGGGTTCCTTTTTCTCCACATCCTCGCCGGCATTTGTTGTTGGTTTTTTGATGTATGCCAAAAATGAGGAGCATATAGTAATGATGTTTTTAATAGAAGGATTTGTTGCAGCACCTTTTATGATTAGTTCAAGTGTTAACATAATTTGAGTCATGCATGTTTATTATTATCATCTTGGAGTTATTTAATGGAATGTCTGCTGGAGACGGACTTGCATTTGTGTCAAATATATAAAATTATTTTTTTTTTAAAAAAAGGATGAGGTAGAGACACTGATTTATTGAATTTGATGTCCAAACAAAAGTGAAAGAGTGATGTCTTACTGTTTCCTTAAAGATATTTTATCTTGAAAACTGTATTTTAGTTCTTAGATGACTAATTAAGTGATGTGAAGAACAGCTATGAGTTTTAAGAATGAGCACTAAAATTCTTTATGAAACTGCAGGATCTGAGTTTAAAACCACATAAGTAGATTTATTTTTTTTAACATATAACTAGATTGTTGGTATTTTATTAAAAGAATCATCAATGTTTAAAATTCTAATTCACATGCCAACATACATTTCTAAGCAAATTTAAACAAAGAAAAATGCCAAGTATGCTTCTGTAAGCTTAGAATATATGTGAATTTTATATCAATCTTGTTTTACTCCTTCTGAACCTTAACATTTACAGGTCTGATTGGGCAATTTATCAATTCTCATGCTCAATGAATTTAGTCATTGGGCACATGCAACTTAAAGCAATGAGGCATAACTGTTGGGGAGCTTAGGAACATCAGCGCTGATATAGACAGCACAGAACCAGCATACAAATTGAGATGCCATAATCTGAGCATAGGGCAAAGGCTAACATTCAGTCTGAATTTGGAGCAAAACCAAAATTAAGACCAGATTCCCCAGTACCACAATGAAGATCAAGTCTTACATTTTTATTATGGATGGGCTTATTTCTAAATTAACTTTCCATCCAATGAGCTGCACATTAAAAAACAAAACAAAACAAAAAGCAATGGCATTAAACAAAATGTATGATGAGTTAACTAAATATACTTATTCTAGAGTGTTGTTAACAAATTCTAACCTAGTGTTTTTATATCCAAGAGAACGGAGCATCACTAGAGCTTGATGCAAATTCAAATCAGTCAAGTGCCAAATTTCCCCTTTGGAAATGAAACTTTATGTGAAAAATGAGTTGAAGTGGCAGTCTCTGTTCTGCACCACAGAGGATTAAGCACTGCAGTGATTAAGTATATTGAACATGGTGTCACAGAACTAAGTGAGTAATATAACTTAGTCAACTATTCCCTTACCTGGGTGGGCAAGTAATTTCCCATCTTAACATGTAAAATAGTAAAATCCTCTAAACTGTGTTGATTAAATGACATGACTCACATCAAGTACAAAGCAAAGTATGGGTACACAGCAGGTGATTCATAAATGTTGGCAATTATTATCAATGCTAGTTTTCGTCCTCCTAAACATTGTAACTGCTGGTAATTACCCCAGCACTTCTGTTCTCTGTTGCAGTTGCTCTAGTAGCTTCTCATTTCTTCCATATTGTTCTGTGTTTATGATCCACCATCGCCACCCAACTCCTCTGCATTTCTTTCCATTCATCTTTCTGTTACTCCAATGCTCTCATTTTTTCTTCTCTGTCATTATCCTCTTTAAGGGAGACTTTTCCATTGATAAGAATGCAAATAGTTATACTTTATTCTCCATCCTGTATAGGTGTTTAAACTATTTCCTTTACTGAGGGTTTCTTGGATATCTCCTAATATTGCTTTATGCTTTTGTATAGTCCAGTGTATATTCCTTTTAACTTCTAAGATTATTTCATCACATAATGATATTTCTAATATATAAATATCAATCTATAGCACACAAGCTAAAATTTCAACGTGTTCCAATTTATTGAATTACAGGAGAGAACAACTGACAAAAATCTCAAAATGAATTTTCTTTTGATTGTTCCTTGGAAAGTCCTGTTTTCTCAGTTGATATAACTAAAAAATATTTAAACTTGTCCTAAATAAAATTGGCCCTCAATGAAACTTCTCATAGGCGATAAAACCTGACAGTTGTGCTGGCACCCAGACCCTCTGAAACTGGCTTTTGCCCTGAATTGTGTTGTGTTCACCTGTATGTTCTGCCCCGTGAGAGGATTATACCTGTCTACAGACTTGTACTCAGGTGTCCCATTAGGATATGTTTTTGTCAGTGAAATGTGAATAGAAGCGAAGGCTGCTATTTCCTAGCAGAAATTTTTAAGAGTTGGCACACAATTTTACTTCCTTTCTGTTTCCCTCTGTTATAATGATATATATATATATATATATATATATATAGTATTCTAAAAGAAGATGACATGACAGGAGTCTTTCTGGTAGCTCAATGGGTTGATCAATGCACTATGAAGTGGACTGTAGCCACTGCCTCTGGCTGGCACAGTAGATTACTCCTACCTCGCCTGCTGCTCCCCTCACCAGTATATTTCAGTTAATCTGCCTGTTTTGTTCCTCACTCTGTCTCTGGTGTATCCTATCACCCCCACACCTCTGGCCTATACCCCAGTATCTTATATGCATGAATAAATAAATCTTAAAAAAAAATGGCATGACAAAGCTGTAGACAACCAGCAATGGGACACGTGTGATGAGTGAGAAATAAAGCTTTATCTTATGAGTCACTGACATTTTGTAGAGATTTGTTACTGAAGCACAATTTAGATTATCTTCACTGATTGTTTTTTTTTTTCAAATTATAATGGACTTTACGGTCTTATTTTCTAGTACTGTTATTGCCTTTCTAATATTCTGATCCAAATATTGTCATAAGACACTCCTCTTGATTCTCTACTGCTTGAAAGAGCACCAAACATTTAAAAGATTTAGTTAAAACTAAAATAAACCCAGCATCTACTAGAATTCCCTCTATTTTTTATAGCTTGCCCAATTACATATGGAACTCCAGGATAAAAACATCTTGATTGAAATCTAGTCTTTTATGGGTGCTCTTCGTTAGCAAATGGATTCTCTTTCCATCTGTGGCTGGCCCTACAGCAATGTTCAGATCAGCTCCCCCTTCAAGAAGTATCTCATTGCCCAACTGTGAGGGCCATCTGTTAACTCCTTCAGGCCCACCTTATCTTGAATTGAAGCCATGTTCTCATCAAGGCCGCTTCAGACAGTTATTACTAAACCAGAATGTGGTGAGAACACCTAACCACTTCCTTTCAGTGTGGATGGGAAATCTTTGATCTGTGTCTCTCAGTTAGACTGGCAGAGACTTTGTCAGACCTGCATTGCCATCTGGCAGTTCCTCCTGCCCCACTCTGCTTTCCCCTGTTTCTTCACAGATCTTACTTTCCAAGATATTTTGTACTCTTAACTTTGACTCCGCATCTGCTTCTCTGAAGAACAAAGTTAAAGTATTTGAGAATGTCCTCCTAGATATAAAATCAGACAAAACAATGCAAGGGAAGAAAGAATAGGATGCCCTGTCCTCTTCTTCCTGTAGCTGTTCATCTCAGTGCCTGTCCTGTATGTGTCTACTTCGTTCATTCATTGCGGCACTACCATCATCAGGATAAGTATGTCAAAGATCACAAAACAATACATTTTGGCAAACTAATAGCACTGCCCCGGCCTGCGGGACAACGAGGGCGCGCGGGAATCCTAAAAGAATAGAACAAACAAGGAACGCAAAGAAGAGAGACAAGACAGGATTCTGATCAAGCCTCTAATATTTTATTCTTGAACAGCGGTATATGAGTGCTCAGGTGGGCTACAGGGAGGAGCAGGAGGAAGGGCTATTTCTGGATGATTGGCTGGGTGTTAGGTACTTGTCCTTTGCTGGTTGGAGGTTCTAGAGTGGGGAGGGCTATGGTTCTGGATGCTAGAGTGGGAGGGCTATAATTCTGGCACACTCCTTTTTTGGCGCCCTTGCTTAACCAGGAGATAAGGCTGACCAGGAAGTGAGACCAGACTTTATTCTTACGGCTCCCGGCATAGCACTATATCTAAGTTAGCCTTGGTTCTTGGTATTTTCTCAAATATAAAATGGAGATAATAAAAGTAACTTCTCCATAGAATTGCAAGAAGAATAAATAGCCAGTGTCATCAAATGTTTACTTTTGTCAGGCTTCACCTGCATTAGTTTGTTTCACTGTCTCAGCAGGTGAGGTTGCCAGGGCAAATAGAAGATAAAAGTAACACAACCAATGAAAGTTTGAGCTTATATTGGAGTCTAGACAGAGCGGCATCATAGCTCACTCATTCATCCACTCTGCTTCACTTCTTTTCTCCAGGAGCTCTATAAAGAACTTAACTGGAGGAGTGCCATGGATTTAACCATTTATTGTAGGAAGCATCTGATAAATGTTAACCAATAGGGCTAATCATTTGTAAAGTTGAAGAAGATTTAAAAACTGAATTATTTGGATAAAAAAAAATAGGACATACTTTAAAGCCAATTCAGTGAATTTGAGCTTTATCTTGAGGGTATTGAAAAGTATTAAGAAGGAGTGATATGCAGGTTTACATGTTAAATAAGGGTCTCTACTTATAACAGGTCAGTGAATTGAACTTGGCTATGAATCAAGGTAAGGAAATGGTGGAATAAACCAGACAAGAGGTGTTGGTGACCTGAACTATTGTGGTGCAATAGGGTTTGAAATGAAAGTTGTAGACAGCGTTGCCACTTAAGTTGTGCCATATTAGTGAGGACATTTAACCCTCCTGGATTTCAGTTTACTGCTGTAAAAAGGAGTCATTTGATGGAGGTAACTGCTAACTAATTTATTTATTTACTGCTATAGGATATCTCTTCAGAGAGAAAGAATGGGAGAAACATAGAGGGGTGGGCATGTGGAATAATAGGCTTAAGAACAGAGTAAAAGACATTTGGATACAAGGTTTGGAAGATTTGTGCATTTATAACAGTAAAAACACCCCCCTTTTCAGACAAAACTCTAAATAAAGTGATTTTTGACATACAGCTCATCCTCTACTTTCCCACTTCACTTCTAAACTCCCTTAGCACAAAAACAGATTTTTATCTAGTCTTTTGAAATAGAATTTAAGCATCTTAAAACTGTCACCTAAGGGGCCTCCCTGGTGGCGCAGTGGGTTAAGCAACGCACTATGAAGCAAACCGCAGCCACCGCAGCACGAGTTCGATCCCTGCTGCCGGCCAGGGAGGGGACCCACATGGCGTGGCAGACCTCTTCTGCTGTGCCCGTTGTTTCCCTCAGCAGTGTACTTCAGTTGATCTGCCTGTTCTGCTCCCGCTTTCTGTGGTGAATCCTCTCCCCCGCCCCCCATACACCTCTGGCCTGTACCCCAGTGCTTGTATTCATAAATAAATAAATCTTAAAAAAAAAAAAAAAACTGTCACCTAAATATTAAAAGGAGACAGTCAGAGTGAGGTGTTTGGTAACTTTATAAAAAGCATTAAGCAAGTCCCCAATAAAACCATCTTTGCTTTTAAAAAAAATCCTGATTTATGCAAATCCCATAAGCATTGGCAGTCAGGGAAAACAGATACTTGCCATAAAGAGTAGTGACTCGAGTCTGTATATCAAGCTGTACAGATAATTGTAGGGAAAGTAGAGACAAGGTCCACTTTACTTTCTTGCTCTTTGGCAAATTGTGTTGCATCTGCTACAGATCCCCCAAAGTGGAGTGTATCATTTTGGAAATTGCTGCTGAGAGTGGTGGTGTGCTGAGGTGCCAGGGTCATGAGGGATATCATTTCCAGAACATCATTTTTAGTCTTTGCCAGAGTCCTCTGAATAGCTGATGTCAATTACAGCAAGCATAAAAAGCCAGAATATTTCACTTGGCAGGGGTTTGAGAGATGATGGTTGAGTAAATAAAACTATTAACTTGCTTTTGCTTCTAGAACTCCATGATGTGTAGTATGTGTTGAATTAAGGAAGAAAGCTAAATGGCAATTTCTTAAAAAGATTTTCATTTGTACTATATTTTTTTTAATTTTAAATTATCAGTAAGTGAAAATGTAACAGTGAAGAGTAATGTAGTATTAATATTTACCTTAGTATGGGGCATCATGCCTCTCTCCTGCCATATAAGGCAAAACAATACTATTCTTTTCTGTCAACTACAATAGAGGGTGTCAATGACATATGATAACTGAGTCTTTCATTTAATTTTTCTCTGCCCCTCACCACTTCTCTATCCCACCTGAGTAGTCAGAACTAGCATGGAATAAAAAGCCACTGTAGGGAAAGAGAGAAGAAGCCAACAGCTCCTTGTCTTGTCCATTTAAAGAGATATTTAGATTGGAGATATTTAAATTGGATGACATATCATAGATTTTTTTATTTGACTAGATATGGTATTCTTAATACATAAAGTTATTTGAAAAGTCATGAAATTTTACTGAAATCTTAGCTATCACAGAAGAAGAAAATTATTTGAAGAGAAAATTTTGAAAAAGTGTAAAGTATGTTCTTGCACTTTTCCATCTCAGTTCATCCTATTAACCGGTCACAATAAGCATCCAATGACAATGTATCACAAATTGCATAATATGAGAAATAATGGGTATGATGGGTGGACAGAGATAGGGTTTCGCCTTTAGCTCCCTGTGTGACTCTTTTAACAGCTATTCTGTGATGTTTGATGTGATGAGAGTGTGATCCTGACTCTGTGGTATATCTCACCAAGGATCCTGATAGAGGTGAGATGTTTATAAGAGGTGAGTGAAAAGACAGAAAACCAAGGATTGCTGGACTGAAAAAAACTATAGGAGAAGCTATTGCTTGTGCCTCAGATTGCACAGTGGAATTTCTCAGGTGCTCAATTTCTGCTAGTAATGTCTGCTGAGAACTCACAAAAACATCCCATATGGGAAAGAAAACTTTAAAATTAGGTTGAAAAGTAGCCAGTCATCTTATAATAATCCTGAAAAATAAGAACTTTCATACTCTTATTACCTTTCCTTTATTCCTTCTCTTTGACCTAGAAGAGAGATAGTAGCATCAGCTAACAAGGAGATCTTACAGTTGAAGAAAAATTAAAAACCTAGTTTAATTATATGGGATAGAACGTTTATAATTGCTAAATTAAAAATTTATTTTTGACTTGAAAATTACCCAAATTTCCCCATTACTTAATGACAAAACTAACACATATAGCCCCCGTTATGTGCAAAAACATGATCTTAAGAGGTTTTTTTTTTAAACCTCTATTAACCCTCGTAACCCTTGCAAAAACTCTAGGATTTTAGCATTGAGTATATTCTGCATTTTACAGAGAGAAAAATGAGACACAGTTAAATAAGTTACCAAAGGTTATATTATTTAAGTACCATTCATTGCTTAGGATTTAAACCCAGCAGCCCATTTCCAGGAGATATGATCCCAACTACTAGTTTCTATGCTAAAAGTAAAGATGAAGGTCATCAAGTTCTAGACATGGGGATCCACCCTATGGATGTGATGGAGAGGAAAACAATAGCAAAGTTGCCTCTCCAGCTGTAATTCCTTGTACAATTTGTACAATATCCTGATTGCTTACCTGTCCTTCAACTGCTAGAAGCAAAGAGTTTAAAATGGATTTCCTATTATGGGCTATGCTTTCTGGTGTTATCACTTTGACTTCTGTGGAGGTTGGTTTGGAAAAGTAGGAGAGTGGAAGAAAATAGGTAGGTTACAATGATCACTATAAGCTGATATCTGTCTGAACTAGGTAATGGAGTTGAGAAGGAGAAAAGAAGAGAAATTTTACATATATATATGTCATAGAACAGGTAAAGACTAACATTGATGTGAAGGTGAAAATTATGTGTCATTAAGTGTGTGTATGTGAATCTGAGATGAGTATAAAGTAAGTATTAAATTATATACTGCATAAAAAATACTTTTATCTACTACAAGTATACAAGAAAGTTTGCAAAAGCTTGGTTCTCACAGCCTTCATTTGTTCTGAGGAAAGTGATGTAAACCCTCCATACCTTTCTGCCTTAACTATGAAGCACTGGTACCTTCCTCTTTGTGTACAGAGGGTCTGTCGTGAACACATTCTTGTTAAAGAGATTAGCAGAATTTCTGGCACATAAAAGCTCTCAGTGCTACTCATCTTTTCTTAGATCATTTTCTTCTCATCTACCTGACATTAGTGGAATGATTTCTTGAAGTAATTTCTATATCTCACTAAATATACATGGTAGCTCTCAGAGGAAGCTGATATTTTATGAATATAGTTCAGTGTTCTTACATAAACAAAGATCTGTTACCTGCTGATAAAACTACTCTGTTTTGTAATGCTACAAAAGCAGATACTGAGATGTGCTCCTCCACTCACATAATAATGATAAGCTAATTGCAAAGTGTAATACTGTATCAAGTAGGAAATGATAAAACCATACCAGAGGTTTACATTTCCCTCCTCTATCTATTTAAGACCTCTGAAAAAGTTGTCACATTCTGGGACATTTTTGACATTTTCTGTCTTCTACACATGTCCTCTAATTAGGTTCTCTTTTATCATATTTAAACCTATGGTAGCTATGCTGAAGTCAAATCAACTCTTTTGGTTATATTTCATTTTGATCTCAAATGCATTTCATGTGGAATAAATAATTATTGTGAACGGAACTTTGATTTTTCTGATAATATAAAGAGTTAAAATGTAACAAAATATTTAATTGTTGCAAAAGCTTTTCTATTCATATCAAATGATGATAAAGTGACTTACTAAATTGATATACAACTCCATCATATCACAGCTACTTAATTGATGTACAGGTCATTTGGGATGTCAGTGAATAATATACAGGAGTATAGGCCATCAAAAAATTGAACAAATCTATATTGAAAGGAGCTCACATCTAGATACAAACTCAAAGTCTGATTTCAAGGGAAAATCATGAGAGAGAGAAGAAAAACAAAGATGTTTTGTCTAACCAAGGTGAGTATGTTGGTGGTGGGTGTGGTGTGGTGTGGCATCACCTGAAGGTTCTCATCATATATCTCCGAATCATGTACTGTTGTAAACCAACTTTACCTCAATTAAAAAAAAAGGATCAAACAAAGAATCTTCCCAAGCCAATAATTTGATATCTTAAATTGCTATTCTTTTATCATAATTTATGATTATTTACCATCAATCTTCTGAATGTAAATCAGCTTATCTTTTGTTGGTAGTTTTTGTGAGGTTAATTTAACTTCTTTAATCTACCATTCCTAATTACATCAAAATTAACTCTATACCCATTAAATCAGTTTGCTACATTTTATAGATCCTGGAACTGTCTTGTCACTACTTTGTCATTAGTATAATTCTAAAAATTCTGTTTACAATCTGTAGATCTGCAGTGGTAAACACAAGCAGAATTAAAATGCATTGACAATTGAAAATCACTTCTTTGATCTCAGTGGGAAAAAGAGAAATGCAGTCATGCCCCCCTGAATTCCACTGCTTTCACATCCTAAGCCTTTGAAGTTTTTCTTTCCTTTGCTGTACATACTTTGGTTTATAGTTTGTAGTTTATTTTTCATCTTGGCAGAGTTAGTTGATGCACTCAGAGTTAGAAGACAGGGGTACTGTTTAGTATAGATAGAGTCATAAAAAGAGATAATTGTTAAATGATTTCTATCAGGCCAGACATGAGGCCATGGGCAACTCAGTTCTGTGAACCCCCTACTGACACTCACTCTGTGTGTGCGTGTGTGTGTGTGTGTGTGTGGTGACCGCCTAACAACCTGCTTCATATGCATATTCTATTTCAGGTCTGAAGACTTTAAATTCTGTTTTTCTAACAGATTTGCAGGCTATGCCCTGGGGATGACACTGTGAAGACTAGGATTATAGGACAAAGGGAAGGTCAGGAATGTCCTAAATATCTTTTACTTTCACTGCGGTAGACTTATTTGCATCCATCATCGGTTTTAACCTCATCATAGATATTATATCTAAGATGTAGGGGTTTTTTATAAACTACAACACAGGTATAAGATGCAGAATAACACTCATCTGTCAGCTCATTAAGCAAGGTGTGTGTTGTGAAATTACCTAGCCTCTGAGGACCTTTTCTCCATGTTGTTATCTCTTTCACAGACATGTTAGAAGGGTTTGAGATATAGATGAATCATCGAGCCTAGTAACAGACCATGTGTCCTTAAAAAATTGTTATCACGATCATATGTCTAATTCTAGCAATATATTTTGCCAATCAACAAAGGAAAAAACTTAGGTGCTTAAATATCATATTTAGCATTGGCTATTAGAGATAATATAAATTGAATTAGAGGTATAATATACAAATTTGTACTTCATTAACTGATTGTTTAAGATACTTAATCATGTATCATTCTCCCTTTTGAAATAATTTTGGTAATAACCATTCATTACAAATTGTGAATGTACTTACTTGCTTGTAGTTTTCATTAGTCAGCACTGAGGTGCACTGTGTGCATTTTTTTCTCAGCACAGCAAAGTACAAGTCAAATTGTGAACCCTAGTATGCCAATCATTTAGTAATTTTAAGATTGGTAATTAGCATCATGCTGAAGTGCAAAGATTATCAGGGCATAATGCATTCATTTATGTTAATGACTCCTTATTTTGTCTTATACAAGAATCACAAATTTCCCCTAGAAGGAAAAGAATAAAAAAAACCAACTGGAAGCTTTTAAGAAAATGTTTATGCATTTAAATGTATGATTAACCTATAGTCCTATCATAATCCTTTATTTTAAGGGAAATGATATAATAAAATGGAAAAATACATTTTATGAAAGGTAAGTTTTTCTTTATAATGTAACTGACATTTTAGTAACTGAAATGGGAATTACCATAGAAATGTAGGAAATGTTCTCTGCCCTCAAGGAGAAAGAAAAATCACACACAAATAATTAGAGACTAATTATAGTTTAAATTCTGTGAGAATAGTTACATACAAGTAAGATTTAAAATGGGAGAAATAGGAGCAATTATGTGATGATGAGACTTCAGGTCAGGTTTGAAGGATACAGTACAGGTGGATGGATAATTTAAAAAAAAACACTTCAAAAATAGCATCTCATTTTCTTTTTTGTAAGAGCAACTAACTGTACATTTCTTAAACCACATTTTCACATTTGTGAAATAAAATAGTTTATAAAAGTTGTCTTCTTAATTACTTTAAAGTTCTTCAGTTCTAAATTCCAGACCTAGAGCAGGAGACAGAAGGGGCTTGTGCAGACCATATGTTTTAGGAGCTTGTGCGAAACAGGATTGTATACAGAGCCTTGACCGGACCTCGGCAGCCTGTAGCATTGAGTGGCAGGGCCACTACCTGCCACTGAGGATGACAATCAGAAAAGGGCAGCTCAAATAAAATCATCTGAGATGTAGTTTTGGATGATGGACCTAATGGATATCAAAAGACTGAGAACAAAGTAAGACATGGTGATACTGAAAGGGCTGTGTCAGTAACATGGAGACTAACTCGGGGCTGTCAGGCAAAAATCCTGTGATATGACCATTCATGTAGTTAAAACTAGGCTTTGTGTGGAAATGCCAGAGCTGTAGGGGAAAAACTAGATGTCCGCAGTATAGTTCAGAGAAAAGCACAGTTAAGGTTCGCTGCCGGTGAGACAAGGGCATGTAAACTGAAGGCATTCTGTAACATTTCTATTAAACTCTTTTGTCCATATCTCACTTGCTACAGAAATTTAGGGAAATGCAGGTATTATTAGTGTGCACTAAATTATCATAGTGGATCAGATTGTTAAACAAGATGCATGAAATTATATAACATATATGGAATCAAATTTCAAAAATAGTTTTAAGGATACAAGCAATAAAGTTACATAGACAAAAAGAGAGAGCTCTGGGACATTCATTGTATGTGGTTCCTTAAGCCTTTCTTTGCTGTACCAGACATAAAGTGCAGCCCAAAGTAATAGATGAAGTTTCTATAAAGGTAAGTCATCTCATTTAGCAGGAGATTTTAGGTCATGATTTTTCTGTTTTATAATCAGATTCTCATGGGCATTATGTAACATTTTTCAGGAAGCTATGCTTCAAAAATCCACAATTCTAGGTTTGTCTACCATAAACAAATTAAATAGGGACATCTTGCTAAGAGCATTCTATAGGTAAGAACAAATTTTGCAGTAGATATCATCAGTTTATTTACTAGGAAGTACTTTATCAACACACTTACAAGAAGGAAATCCAGGTCACTCTCTTTCCCCATAGATGTGTCTGTCTCTTGGTAATCAAAGGAGACAGAGTTAGCATGCGCAAGTGTGAGTATAAGCAGAGACAATTAGTCACTACTTTAACTCCTAAATTTTCACATGCTGGGGAGGGAATATAAAAATTAGGAATAGACTTAGCATAGCTTCTGGCGTTAAGCCCAATAATTATTGTTACTTATTGTGAGAAAAAATAAGAAAATTAATGTCTTGGGGGGGGAAAGCCAGTCATTATAAAAGAATTTAGGGGTGAGGAATTGGAGACAGATTTAGCAATGAGAAGGCATGAGAGTGTGTGTATGAGCGTCATGATATTAACAGTGGTAATAGGGAGGAAGGAACAAAAGGTATTTTAGAGAAATTTTGTAGTGTAGGTCAAAGTCATGAAAAATAAATAAACTGAACTATACCAATATGTACTATTCCAATAATGCAGATGTATTTGGAAAAAGAATTATAGAATGTGAAAATTATATAATTAGAGAAATATAATCATTCAGTTAACAAATACACATTAAACATATTACTCTGTTATTTCTAGGCATGAGGGGTATAAATATGAACCAAATAGTGATGAAAATAAACACAAATATCTCTGTACTTCATTATGCAATTCCTAGATCCCTTCTCTAGTATGATCTCTTTTCACTCCCAGATTGTGACCTCAATAACACAACTATACTCTTGAGTTTCATCATGCTAGGATATGCTTCTATATCATTTCTCACCAAGAAATCATTTCAGGGGATATTTCCTCTTGAACACTTCTATCCTCCCACCCCTGTAGTGTATGCAGTGAGTGCTCTGCTTATATCTCTTTAGTACATTACTCTATAGTACATGCCACCTGATTTTCTGCAGTCAACATGATGTACAAAGTCACTTCTGAGGCTTCTTTTCGCTGGTGAAGTGAAAAGGTATAGTTTGCATACCTGTGTGTCAGGGAAGTCTTTTAGGAACAACCCTCAACCAGTTACTAACAATAATTACTGTCTAAATATATACCACTTGCCTTACCTCTAAAGTTGGAGATCTCTAAGGGGTGTGTCCTGTAATGCAGAGTTTCCCCAGCAGGATTAAGATCCAGTCCCCCATAATGGTAGCTGGCTGAATTATTAATCTTTTTTGTCTTATTTAGGTTCAATGTAGGTGAGAATAACTGAGCATAACCTTTAAAAGAAAAATAGATATGCATGCAAGAGCTGGGGTATAGGCCATAGGTACAGGGGAATGGTGAGAGGATTCACCAGAGACAGTGGGAAGCAGAGCAGGCAGATTGACAGAAATGCACTGTTGAGGGGAGCAGCAGGCAAGACAGGAGAGGTCTGCTGCACCATGTGTGTCAGCTCCCTGACCTGGGATCACACTCAGGCTGCAGTGGCTGCCAATAGCTTTATAGTGCTGAGACTTTACCCCTTGCACCACCAGGGAGGCCCCTGAGTATAACCTTTTCTAATCAAAATACCACTTACTGAATGTGTTTCACTACAGGAACCCAGTTAAAGATTATTAATTGCCAATCTTTGCTTTGGAAAAAAACTAAGAATTTTAGCTGCCGAGAGCCATTGCAATCAGTCCTATTTGGCAATATGAAAATAAGTTGGGAATCTGCCATTTCTATAAAAAAATATGTGTTCCTACAGGTATCACATTGCTCTCATCACTAATTGGCTTTTGGCATTCACTTTGAAAGCTTCAGGAGCTACACTAGCAGAAGCAGGCACATCAAGAATGTCAAGTAGCCTTGACATGACACTACTTATGTCAAGATGAGTCGTGAACTACTTGGTTTCACTAGTGTGAACACACTCATAATAGGTTGTTTTGAAATATCCAGTGCTGCTGAGGAAGCTGATGAATCTGACAAAGGTAGAGTTCTTTATAGGGAAATTAGGATTCTGAATGTCAGAGGCAAATGTCAGATTGTTTTGTTCTAATTCATTCCTTTCAACTTAAGGAGCCTCAAAAGATAGTTAAGGATATGTACATGCATTAGACATACTGCTCTGCAAGTTTAATTGGGCACATGTCATAAAGGTAGAATTTTATCTTTGGAAAAGTTTATGGACATCTCCATGCATTCAATCAGGGTATCGATCATCTTTTTTATGGCTGTTTTGATGTAAATCTAGCATTATCAAATCATTGTCTTATACTTCCCAGGACAAAATGAACATACACAGAAATTTAAAGTAAATTTTCTTCCAAGACATTCCTAGAGAGACTAAGTTGGTATAATTTATATTATGTAGAAATGCTTGGCCTCAAGTGGTCTTACAGGATAGCATCATCATGAAGCTCAGTGGTTTTCTGCCTACTCCCTGGAATTGGTCAAACTAGACTTGTAAAGTCAAACTCTACTTGTTAACACTTAAGATACAGTTGGATTGAGAAGACGTATCTTCTCTAAGTGACACAAACTGAGCATCTTTCCCAGTTCAGACCATTTTGCTGCAAATTGGACAGAACCAATTATTTGATTTAAACTTAGTAAGTCATGGTCTCTTTTTATTTGTGGTTTCCTGTGATTACACTGAGTCATGTAGGAATGCCCCAGGACTCTTTCATGCAAAGTCGATTAATCTCATTCATTATATCAGAGCTACTAATTTAACCATCAGAGGTATCTTCTTTCTGGCATGAAAGACCTGGGGTGTTCCTCCTAAGGGAGGAACCATCTGGTATTTTTCTTTTGCCTTCTGACTTACTTCGCTGAGCATAATCCACTCCAGATCCATCCATGTTCCTATGAATGAGTCTAGTTTTTCATTTCTGATTGCTGAGTAGTATTCCATCGTGTATATGTACCACAGCTTCCCGATCCACTCATCTGTTTTTGGGCATTTAGGTTGTTTCCAGGTCTTACCTATTGTAAAGAGTGCTGCTATAAGAGAACCAAATAAGGATCAAGGAAAGGAATAAGAACGATAATAATAACAATAACAGCAATAAAGACAAAAAACCAAAAATGAGGAGACAAGGACAGACTGGGGACACTTGGTGGAGAGGGGAGGGGAAGGGTTGAGGGAAGATGGGAGCACAAGGGACTGAGGTGATGGTGCACTGGGGAGATGGTGATGGGGAATACATGGGGATTACAATTGATGGCAAGTATATGTAAATTTTAAAAAAAAATTTATATTAATAAAAAAAAAAGAAAGACCTGGGGTGAATCTCACTTACTGTAACTCCAATGAGCGAAAGAGGTAAGTAGGAAATGGTAAAGCCTATGGTTGATGCTAAATTTTATGAAGCATATTCTAAGTATTTTAGAGTGAATAAAGGGGAAGTCATGAGTCAAAATGCAAAGCTAGAGCAATGAATAGCATGCTGTAAGTGCAACTACCTGTCCCTTAGGGGTAAAATGCCAGAAATTAGAACTAGTTAGCCATTTTCACTGAATGACTTTTACTTTATTTTCTCCTTCACTTTTGTTGAATATACAAACCTAGACTTTTTTCATTAAAGATTTTCTATATTTCACTCTACTCTCTTCTTGCTTGCATGGTTTATCACAACAAATCAGGTGCAATTTTTATCGTTGTTCCTTTGTAGGTAAGTCATTTTCCCCCTCTGGTTTTTTTCAAGCTTTTCTCTTTGTCTTTGATTTTCTTCAGTTTAAATATATTTTCTTTTTGTTCACTGAGCTTCCTAGATATTTGGAGAAAGGTATATAATTCATTTTGGAAAATTCTAAGCCATTATCACTTTAAAAGTATTTTGCTTCTTCCTGTTTTTCTCCTCAGACTGGGTTCATGGTGGAATTACACTTTTGAGCCCCCTAGTGGTAGGGAGACAAGATAAATTTTGATCAGTGAATTTTTAACAGACATATCATGTACCATTTCTAGTCAGATTTCACTAACAGTGAAAATTCTCTGGAGTTCATTTTCCCTTTGATATCTTAACTAGCCTTTTACAGAGCATAGCTGCTCAATCAGCACTGGTCTTAATGAATACATAGGACAAGTAAGAAATACATTTTGTTGATTTAAACCACTAACTAGTATTTTGGAATGGAATCTGTAGTCCAACCCATTGTATTGTGATCATTGCAGAGAAGTCATTTCTTGGTTGTGTTTTTTTTTTAAGATTTATTTATTTATGTATACAAGCACTGGGGTACAGGCCAGAGGTGTGGGGGGTAAGAGGATTCACCAGAGACAGAGTGGGGGACAGAACAGACAGGTCGACTGAAATACACTGGTGAGGGGAGTAGTGGGCAAAGCAGGAGAGGTCTGCTGCGCCATGTGGGTTACCTTCCAGGCCAGAGGCAGGGATCGAACTTCTGCTGCAGTGGCTGCGGTTTGCTTCATAGTGCATTGCTTAACCCATTGTGCCACCAGGGACGCCCCTTGGTTGTGTTTTGGATTTATACTATTGACTTTGCTGATCAGTCCTTGTAGCAATTTATACCATATGATTAATGAACTATTTGAATTCGACTCATTTATTTCTTTTCTCTTTAATCTCAGTGGAAAAAGGTGATTTGCCCCCCTCCCCATGACTTATTCTGTGACAAGGTAGCTACTGACTTTATAAAATAGGTTTCAAAGCTTCTGTACCTTTTAAAATTAAAGTAGGTCTTCTGTAGAGCTTTATTTCATTTGCAGAATAAATGTTGGTTAGATAAATTAACAAATGCAAATCTGTTGCTCTGATTTTTCAATTATTTTTTATCTAAGTACCATTTACTTTTAAATTTAATTTTATACATTTCTACAAGTTCATCAGTAAGTCTTTATTAGCAAATATCTTATGATTTCTTAAAACATCAAATGCTATTGGAGTTTGTATTAATATATTTCAATTTCAAATGAATTTGGAAGATACTGCCTTTTAGTGCAACATTACTATGGATTTTTCAGAAATAGAAGATTTGGGCCTCCCTGGTGGCGCAGGGGGTTGAGCATCACACTGTGAAGCATCTGCTGCAGAGCGCAAATTCAATCCCTGGCCAGGGAGGGGACCCACATGGCGCAGCAGACCTCTCCTGCCTTGCCCACTGCTCCCCTCAGCAGTGTTTCGGTTGATCTGCCTGCTCTTCTCCCAACTATGTCTTTGGTGAATCTTCTCACCATCTGCTACTCTGCCTCTATCTCAGCTCTTGTATGCATAAATAAATAAATCTTTAAAAAAAAGAAATAGAAAATTTATTTTAGCCCTATTAATAATTAAGGTTATATAAAGTTAATTTAGTTTGAGTGAAAAATCAGCATCATATTTACCCCAAAATTGAATCTACTATCAATATTTCAATATTCCATGTAATATTTTGTTGTCAGAGTTTTAGCTGTGAGGTAATATATAATTTAAAATTATTTTCAATATTTTTCCTGAGTAAGAATTAAGAGTGTTAAAATAGCCAATATGATCTCTGTTTAGAAGTTTAAACAATAAATTGCATGGATATAGAATCATCTTCAATACTGAGTAACATCAGTCTTCCAAATTTATTCTTCAATGTTTATCACACAATTTTTTTTTTTTAGTTACTAACAGTAGTGTCTGGGATGACTTTCTGGCATTCATAGACTTTCAGGCATAAGCCCATGCTTACTTCTAAAGGCACCTTGTTGATTTAAAAATTTTATATTCCTTTCTGGCAGTTTCATGTTGTATGACATCATTTGAATCTTTCCCTACTCAAATATTAAACATAAATTTGCATATTTTTTTCCTCAAAAACTGTTATGGCTTCACTTTCTTAATCTCTTATTTTTTTTAAAATTTTATCTATTTATGCATACAAGAACTGAGGTACAGGCTAGATGTGTGGGGGATGAGAGGATTCACCAGGGTCAGAGTAGGGAGCAAAACAAGGCAGGTGGACGAAATACACTGTTGAGGGGTACAGTGAGTGAAGCAGGAGAGGTCTGTTGCATCATGTGGATTACCTCGGTGGCCAGGGATCGAATTTGTGCTGCAGTCACCATGGCTAGCTTCATAGCGCGGTGTTTAGCTCCTTGCGCCACCTCAAGGCCCTTAATCTCTGTTTTAAAAGTTTATTTTTTATGAAATAACATTTTCTTTTCCGAGGAGCTAATAAGATTCATGCAATTTATTAAATACAAATATTATGTCCCTCTTTTGAAATGTTACCTAATATAAATAAATTGGCTTCATCATGGACGTCCATCTTTCTATTATATAACTATTTCCTACCTATTAAAATTTTCTTTTAAGTTTACGCATTTAAATTACACATATATTATTTTAAGATAAATATTATTTTCTGTAATTATTTTAAATAATTTTAAATTCCACCCATATTTTTCACTTAATTATGTGTATGCTTTTAGTACATGGGGATTTGTTTAAATTCTATAATCATAAGAAAATCTTATAATGCCTTTTAAAGGAGATACTTATTTGGTCCAGAGGAAAAATTGTTGACCTAAAATATTATGAATGGTATATTAAGTGAAGTTTTCTGAAATGGTAAACTGAGGAAGTATATCTACCTTGAATTTAAAAGTAAAATTTTATTGTTCATTTTCTCTGATTTATGTATTCACTGTAAGTACCAGTATGTTTGATTTCTTTATGTCTCAATTTCTCATACAATTGTTTGATGTACTTATTCTAACATAAGTTTTATAGAGCTTGCCTAATTCAAATGTAATGCTCAACATTTAATTGACTCAGTTGCCTGTAATATGTACTGTTTTTGAACTGTGTACACTGGACCTGGAAAAATAAATCTATTGAAATTCTAAGCCCTGGTAATTTCCCCCATACACTTGGAAACATTACTTGAAACAAAATCCGTGTTTTTCATTAACCTTTATCCATTAAGTCACTAAACACTTCTGAAATACTGCATCGTTTATGTGAAATCCATACATATAAGTCCTTTTGATATTGAAGTTTTCTGAACTATTATGAATAGGTCTATCTGAAAACTATCTGATTAATTTGACATAAAGGATTCTTTATCTGTAGCATTGCTTCAGCTTGTTTTATGTTCTAAATTTTTACCACAATAAAATAGATTTTAGCTTTCAGAAGTATACTATATTTGAGATGGCTGAACTTTGAATTTGGCTTTCTTTATAAAACTCAACTTTATGTAGCTACTACCATTCAGAAGCACAGGTTATTGTCAGAAAATATTTAAATTTGTAATTATTTTAGAAAACTTTAAATCTATCAAATCAATTTTTTTTTCTTCTTTCAGTACCCATCATAAAGTTACATCATGGCCCAGGTGTATCAGGTGACAAAAGGTAGACAGAGAGGTCTAGGTCAAAATACTAAAAATATTTCATGAAAATGCTTTTAAAAAGTTAACATATCCACAGATGAAAAAGTTGTTTTTTGGTGCATCATCAGAGCACTTTTATTCATGTCTGCTTAAAGAGGAGAATTTTAGTGAGCATCTGTTTAAATACTTTCAAGTAAAATACAAATGGGTTTTTTACTTTCCTTGGAAACATACACATCTTTTTAAAACATCTAAATAAATTTGCCTTGTTATGAGTTTATATTTCTGTGCTTTTTAAATATTTATTTTTTAAATCCAAATTTAAAAAAAAGCATAAGAAACTATCATTAATTTGGTTAGTGGCTATTTTATTCAGTGTTTGAAAAACACAGACTATGTAAATATAGCTTATGCACTGAATGTTATTAGTTGGATATATTTATTGCATTTATTTTTACCTGTACATCTATTAAAGGATAACATAAATTAAAAGTGTAATCTGAAAGTAATTATAAATCTTGTTATACACAATTTTGTATCATTTTGCATATCCAGACATTCATACATATGCTAAAATTACTCACTGTCACATAATCAATTTAAATATGATTAGCAAATTTATTTCTCAGGGCTTAAATGAAAACAACAGTATTATTAATATCTTTTAGGGTGTAAAAATTCATTCATTTGACTTAGTTTGTGCTTGTGAAGACATTCAGAAAACTTTAATTGCTGTCACTTTTTTCAACTTTATCTCTTTCCCTCTTTTACAGTATCAATTTTTTTTGTAAATGTTCACAGTTAATATGATCTGACAGTATAAATATAGTTTAATGAGCTGATTGTCAGTTATCCAAATAAGGTTTTCCATCCCAGTGGTATGAATCTGCTTGGAAGGTAGAAGCTCCAGGACCAAGGTTTATGGGGGAAGGCAGATGATAGCAGCACTTAAAATACTTAGTTGTATATTGTCAATTTAAATATAGCAAATTATTAAATTTAAACTGCTTAAGCTTAACATCTTGGGTACCAGCTAAGTTCTTTGGGAAAGCATCCTTGTTTATTGATTCAAGTTAATATTCTTTTTGTAAGTTCTATTTTCTTTTGACTTCTGCTTTCCTTTCGGTAATTTCTTTATTGGATTGCATAAATTATTTTCATACCGGAGTCTTCTCCTGGCCCATTTTCCTTCTGGATATTTTCAGCTGTTTTTTTACACATATTGTGCTATGGGAACCTGTATAAATATTCAATAAATGTGTTATTTTATATTATTTTTAGTGAAAATCTGGTTGAGATGCTGTTAAGTCTCTTATTCTTCATTTACAAAGTCTTCTGGCTCTCTTGGTTAGCATCCTGAGACCTGGCATAATTCTATATTGTGCATATTGACAGTGAACTGATATAAGACTGTTGTATTAAAGTAACAATAAATACATTGACTAATAGGGATCAAAAATAGTAATATGATATATTTTTCTCTCCTGTATACTGTCAAAGAAAGTACTCCAATAAATCTAAGTTGTTAAAGTGACAAAAGATACTATACAAAGACTTTGTAAAAATTAATAATGCAACAGTTATCTGAGCACATATTTTCTTTTTTTTTTTTTTAAGATTTATTTATTTGTGCATATAAGAGCTGGCGTACAGGCCAGAGTAGAGGGAAGAGGGAGGTGAGAGGATTCACCAGAGACAGTAGGGAACAGAACAGGCAGATGGACTGAAACACACTACTGAGGGGAGTAGTGGATGAGGCAGGAAAGGTCTGCTGCATCATGTGGGTCCCCTCCCAGGCTGGGGATCCAACTCACTCACCGTGGATGCTTCACAATGCTGTGTTCAACCTGCTGCGCCACCAAGGTGGCCCAAGCATGTATTTTTTTAAAAAGGATAGTAACGCTAACTCTGCATTCAGAGACAATTTAACTTCAATTTCAGCATTATAGGAAACACTGGATGAAAATATAATAGTTAATTTGAAGTATGTATCATAATTACAATATGAAGAAATTAAAGCATACCTTTATGTTACCTGCCATGATTTATAAATGAATAAATGGGCTATTTGAATCTCTATTATAGAGAGCTATCTGCAAAAAGACTGAAACAATACTCTCTTAATGTAGAGTTTTTAAGGATGTTTCTCAAACTATTTCCTTCTATATAGTATCTTCTCGTTTGTAAATCCTGAGCCTAAATATTCATGTTCCTTTATTTACATGGTAGCTAACTAAAGTGGGCTGATGCTCGCTCACCTTTCCCTTGCTGACTTTTTTGTATTGCAGAGGTAGGAAAGTCAAAAACCTCTATTTCTCAGAACTACTTGAAGCTTGAGTTCTGTATGTAATTTTGGTTTTTCCACTTAGAGGTACTTGAGTCAAACTTAGAAAGTGGAAAGATAGAAAGCCTACCTATCTCATTTTTTTTTTCCTGCTGATGAAATCTGGTGTAGTTCTCTAATACCTGTAAAGTCCATTTCCAGGATCCTGGATTCTTTGATCAGGGCTGTATCCTTACCATAACACCTTTCTAATCATGACCAGCATCTTTATGATAGAAGAGAATTACCTGGGCCTCCCTGGTGGCACAAGGGGTTAAGTCACAACTATGAAGCTATTAGCAGCCACTGCAGCAAGAGTTCGATCCCCCAGCCAGGGAGGTGACCTACGAGGTGCAGCAGACCTCTCCTGTCTTGCCCGCTACTCCCCTCAACAGTGTATTTCAGTCTATCTGCCTGTTTTGTTTCATACTCTGTCTCTAATGAATCCTCTCACCACCCACACCTCTGGCCTATACCCTAGTTCTTGCATGTATAAATAAATCTTTATATCAAAAAAAAAAAAAAAAAGAACATTACCTACCCAGGTAGTCTGGTTCTCTGGAAGTGCCACATGATTGTTCTGTTAAACAGTTTAGTATGTCTTTCAGCCCATACTGTGATTCTGAAAGTTATTTAAGGTTTTGTAATATATCTTTTTTTCTACTTATATTGTCATTGTAATTCTGCATTTAAAACCACTGATATTAACAATAATATGTTATATTTTACTTATTTCAATTGTTAAATGTTTTACCAGAGAAACATATACATGTCCTAAGACAGGCCAGAAAGTAGAGGTGATTCTAAAACAAAAAATATACTCATTCCCTGACCCCATCTGTCCTGCCTCCAATCACTTGAAATTTTGGGGGGTTGGGTGTTCATCTGGTGGTTCCTTCCCATCTCTGAGTAATGTAGCTACTGTGACAGTCTTGACTTGCACATGTCAGGCATGTTCTATTGATTTTCTATTTGGTTATATTTATATTCCTTCCCATACCCTTCCCCCACAACCACCCACTATAGTTATACTACCATTTTTTTTTTTAAAGATTTATTTTATTTATGCATACAAGCACTGGGGTACAGGCCAGAGGTGTGGGGGTGGTGAGAGGATTCACCACAGAGAACAGGGAGCAGAACAGGCAGATCAACAGAGGTACACTGCTGAGGGGAGCAGCGGGCACAGCAGGAGAGGTCCGCTGCGCCATGTGGGTCCCCCCCCTGGCCGGCAGCAGGGATCAAACTCATGCTGCAGTGACTGCGGTTTGCTTCACAGTGCGCTGCCCAACCCACTGCGCCACCAGGGAGGCCCACTACCATTTTTATTCCCTTATTGATCATGTTTGTAACTTTAAATATCAGTAATTCTGCCCCCTTTCTATTAACTCTGGACATAAAATCTGACTCCCCGCTCTGTCAGGTAAGGATATTTCATCCCTCCCTTCTCTGACCTTGCTCTCCTCTCTCATACATCTGTACCTCCATTCTGTTTATTTCTGTAGTTATAATAATTACAGTAAACAGCACATTTCATTCTCTTAAGGTTTTTTATTGAATTGCAAAAGATTTTTGGAATATCATTTGAAATTAATTTTACTTTCAAATTTGATTATTATCAAATTTCTCCTATCAGGCTGTTCATGATTTTATTATCTGTCTTCTAATAAATTAATGCCTGATTTTCAAATAAGAGGTTTGATTTTAATCTATTCTTAATTTAATAAATGAAATTCCTCCATTGAGAGTTTTTTTTTTTTCTGTTTTCTTAATATTTTCCTCAGCTTTGTATTTTGTGAAGCAACTACACAGATCACTAAAAATAATGCTAAGTATACTGGTGAAAAAAATAAGCTAATGTTTTATTTAATGTTTTTAAAACATGAAGATCATTATTTTGTTAACTTTATTCAATTTGTGGTAAAATAATTTCAGGGGACGATATATAAAGAATTTTTGCTTCCTTTCCTGACCTGTATCTGAATGTTTGCAAGCCATATTCTATGTTCACAGATTATTTTTCTGAAAGGTTTTGTTGTGCACTTTCTTAATATTGAAACTCATTAGGCAATTCTGTGCTAACAAAGTTGTGATGTTTTTGCCATCTTATGTCATTTAGCTTCTTATAGTGCTTAAAACAATTTGACACTTGAGATTTTACTGAATTTGTGTGTGTGTATGTTTATGATTCATCCAGATTATTTATTATTATGCAAGATACTTCTCAGGTCCTATGACAATTTCAATACATATGTATGTGAAATATGTATTACATGTAATATGATAAATATATAGTCAGATAATGGAATTAACATTTTGTAGTATTAACTTTCAAGTATGTTTTAGTCCTCTTAGTTACAGGTAGAGGAGAGGCACAAACTGGGAATTGGTAGATCCAGAATCATACACCTTAAGTAGTTCTTTGGATAGCTCTAAGCCTCACCTTGTAGGGAGATGTGATACAGGTGACAGTGTCAGGTGTGGATGTAATGTGCAAGGCACATCAGGATACTTATAAGTGGACTACTGGTGTCATCATTTTAGATGGTCTGAATGGTTTGGACTGGACTAGGGACAGAAAGAGAGATGTGGTCCTAGGGAGAAGGGATTATCAAGACATAAATAAGTTATCAGGAAGCTAGAGAACAGGCCACCTTCAGGAGGGAGGCAGACTACTATCAAACAAAAACATTTTTCCAGTTGCATATCTAGAATTCATGGTAGTTGAGAATTGAATATCCTAGCCCACTGTATATAGATCTATCTTAATAGTTCACTCTAACCTAGAGTTCATCAAAAAGTTATCCATTGTTTTTCCTTGAATTTTGGCTAAAAATTCATGCTCTGAGTCCTGTTTCATTTGTTAGGTGATAACAAATGTGATTAACATGTGATAGGATCCAGATATCTTATCAAATCCATTGGAGGATCCTGATATAGCTTTAAATATGTGAACACGTTTATAAGCATGTCAGATACTTAGGAGAGGAGAGGAAGACAATTCCTAAGGATTTTATTTTACTTGCTCACTCCCCTTCACTTCCAAGTATTGAGAATAGTCTTCCTAATCCACTCTCAGCCTTGTCAGTGTGGTCAAAGAGCTGGAAAGAATTTAATCTTGCCACAGTTAGCAGTGAGAAAAGACTGGGACTGAGAAAAAACTGCTCATCTTTACTTTGTCTTCTGTACTAGTTCAGTCTGGGGATACAATATGAAAATCCATTTCAACATCAATAGATTATACTGTGTTTCCCATAATGAGCACTTAAAAATTATGTCTCATGGGTGGAACTTCCTAATCAATATAAAACAATGTATGACATTTTAAACCTATTACAGTTTATGAGATCTAATTTCCTATTGTAATCTTCATGGATATGAAAAATCTGTTTTTTTCTTTAATAAGAAAGCTGAAGTATCAAAAATAAGTCATAAATATGTTGAAAAGAAATTTCACAGCTCCACAACAAGTTTCTTTTTATTCCTAAGATGAATACAAGAAGTCTGTTAGTTGGAGTAAGATCATCTGCTGTGTGCTCAGCTGCTTTAAGCTGCAGAAGCTTTAGGGAATGCTAAGAAATGTGATTTTGATTTCATCTGCTGACTTTTTGAAGGCAATTTATTATAAGAAACAGTTAATAGTGATATCTTGCTGTTGCACTTGAGCTTGCTGCTGGAGGTTGTAATCCGGTCTTTGTAAACCTATAATTACTATTTCCTAACTAATTGTAGGTTTTCAATATTGAATGTGGATATGTTTAAAGCTATCAGGGCGCAGTACACAAATAGGCACAGTGATCAAGTAACAAAAATTTGGGGTGTCAATAATATATTTTTTGATGTTACTGTCATTATTGTTTTTTGTGGTTAACAAATCCATTTTCAAATAGAATTTTTTTTGTTACACTTCCATGAATCTGTACATTACAGCTTTGAGAAAGAAGTGAAAATAGTGACATTTTAAATGAAACTTAAATATCTGTCACTGTTTAAGTTGAATATTTTAAAAAATATTTTAAAAATGGTTTTCTTCTAATCAGTAGCACTCAGTATAAGTGCAGAAGACTTAAGTGTCTATGTAATGGAATGTGAAAAAGGTACTCTGTTTATTTTGAAAAAGTCCTGGTAGAGTCATCATTTCTCCTTTTAAATATATAGATAATATAAGGGATTTACTAAAAAGATAAACACTCCTAATACAAAGTTTCATTTTGCAAATGAAAATACATATCATGCACAAAAATGTGTTTGTGAAGGAAAATGAAATCGTTCTCCTTTTTTATCATTCATGTTGATGTGTTTCAGGTACTGTATTAGGCACAGGGACTAGCGTTGTGAATAAGACAGAGTGTTTGCTCTGGTAGACCATGGATTCTGATGATGGAGATAAAAACTAAACAAGTGGACAGTTATTCCAGGTTGATAGGGCAATGACTCAGATGATTGTAGTGGTAATGATGACTTCTGCTTTAATATCTACTTTAAAGATGTATGAGATTGCATTGTATATCAGCATACATAGCCATGTATTGTGTATAATGAAATAGTTCACAGTATTACCCAAAATCATGCAACTAATTAGTTGACTGAGTTAAGAGTAGATCCTTGATCTGGGAAGAATCCCTGATACCAGTCTCAGCTATCAATAAGCTTGAACATAACAAACTAAAAGCTAGGATCCTTCCAGGGAGAAGTTAAAATATTCAAACATAAGTGATTTCAGCAACATGGTGGATGTGGTGGTATGATTAATACCCACACAAATATCTAGACAAATTGATCAAGGCCTTCAGGAGACTTGGCCTGCTTTGATTTGTAACTGCAGACTTGCTTTTGTGTATGTATATTCATACCACTACACTAGCCTGTATGACAGACTTTTTCAAAGATATTAGTGGATTTGTAGGACATCAATACCTAAGAGTAGGAATCCCAAATGTTCAGTACACTTCAGAGTAATTAAAATTTTATTGCCTGTGTTTGTGTGCATGTGTCTTCACAGAAAAGAAAATAAAGTCTTGACCTAAAGTTAAGTGCTGTAATGATTGTACTTTGCACCCTCATCTCAATGGTAGTCAGTAGTGACTAACCTTTCTTAAGAAATGTTCTCGAATACTTCTATCTAAAGAGACTTAAGGAATTGCCTTTATGGAATAAAGGGAGAATAAGGAAATGAATTGGGAAATTGGAATAGAATCCCTGCTATGATGGAGTATGATGGAGTGTAAAGAACCCTGTATTTATGGAGCAAGGATCTGGACTGAAGATTTGCTTTGTTCTTAATGAGTTATTTTACATGGGACAAGTTACATATGAAACAGTCTCCTTTAGAGCTATTTTGAGAATCAAATGAAATGAGCCTTATATCAGGCAGGCATTCTTAATCTGAAGAGCGGTGATTGCCAAGATGTACACAATTAGGCTACTTTTGGCCTGTGAACCAACTGAAATCAGATCCAGATGTTAAGGGTGCAAGTTCATTTCTCTCTTCACAGTCTCAAATAGATTTCTATGATACCCTGTAAGATTCAGAATGATTGCTCTTAAGTGTCCTATAAATATTAGTTGGGGGGTAAGCAATGCACTATGAAGCAAACCGCAGCCACTGCAGCACAAGTTTGATCCCTGCCACCAGCCAGGGATTGACCCACATGGTACAGCTGACTTCTCCTGCCTGGCCCACTGCTCCCCTCAGCAGTGTATTTCAGTTCATCTGCCTGTTCTGCTCCCCATTCTGTCTCAGTTGAATCCTCTCACCCCCCACACCTTTGGCCTGTACTCCAACGCTTGTATTCATAAATAAATAAATCTTTAATAAATATATATATTAGTTTGGTAACTTGAAATGAAGTTAATCAGTAAAGTAATTACAAAAAGTGTTGAATTGATAACTAAAGAAATAGCAGGTTTTTAAATGTTGAACATACTGTTTTTATCCCTTTTATCTAGTTTTTCCACTGCTTTGCCTATTAAGGATATTTTTTCTTTTATAGTTTTGGAGACAGCACAAGTGATTGCTTGGGATAGTTTCCTTTTTAACATTGTTTCCCCACACTACTTTGCAGTGTTTATATCAGTATGTGTGATATTGGGACAGAAGAAAAAAATGAATAAACTCAGTTGTCAGTTATGAGATATGAGAATAATCTGCAAAAGACAATGAATTGACAGTGAGCTGGAATGTAGCCTTCAATTTACATTTGCAGCCTACTAGATGATAGGCGATATTGCAAATATTGTTGTTAAATACTCTGAAAGAGAGAACCTGTGAATGAAATAACTTCAAGGAAATTATTTTACTTACATCACTATTTTTACATCGCTATTTCATTTTTAGGGTTGTCCTCAATCTGAAGTCAGTTCTGCTATTATTACTTGGATAAAAGCAAACTATTTGAAGCTGCTAAGAGGAAATTTGATTAAATTCCCCAAAAGCTAGTATCTAAGAAAAGACTATAGAAAAGATTGTAAAAATATGTAATATCAAATTATAAACAATATATTTATCTAAAGCAAATATTATATATTAATATTTTAGTAAACTTATTGCCATATGAAATGTTTATGTCTATATCTTGCTCTTGAAGAATGCTTCTAAGAAAATAAATATTTTAAGAAGAGAATTCTGGGAGATCATCATGATAGCTGTAAATAATCAACTCAGGCAAAGATCCCTGCTCTTCCATTATGTTTGAGATGCCCCCTTCTTAATGTTCTAGGCTTTTCCCTCTTACAATCATTGCATCAGATGGAAAGTGAGCAACAGGCATGCCACCAAAATACAAAATTCAATAAGCAAAACAGAAACTTCCATCATACTTTGATCATGTTTAAAAGAATGGAAGTAGACAAAGTAAGCTGATTCTCAGATAGGAAATCCATTCTACATTCCTTGAGAGTCTTTATTTGTATTATTAGTAAATTGTCTCTACTATCTTGAATATCTCCAGATACACTCCCATTCCTCCCTCCCCAAGGTCTTCTGTTAATAAATACAGGTTCATTTATAAATAAGACATTAACTGAGAGCCAAGGTAATAGCTGCTAGTTTGCAAGAATTGCTTTGTGCCTAAAACTGAAGCTCTGGAAGAATTCTGTTTCTGCTGGTGATGGGGATTTGATTGTGCTGGGAGCTAATGCTTTTATAGTTGGAACTTGTGTGGAGATAGAACATACTTGAATAAGAAGTTGCATATAGATAAGCTTAGGACAATGGGCTTAGGAAAGAGAAATGCTAAGAAATGGGAATATATCTGGTAAATGCAGCAAGCTGAAGTCATTGTGAACAACAGCATTATTTGTCTGAAACTGACCTTGAACTGAAGAGGATGATGAGGTAACTGGTTCCTTTTGCAGGTACTGAAAAGTCAGCTAATGGCCTCAATGTGAAATTTCAGTTGCCTTAGGGATGGAATTTCAGATTCTGGGCTATGAACAAAAACCAGACTTGCACGTGGATTTTTAGAAAAGACCACTATGGTATGATTCCATTTACGGAATTATCCAGAGCTGGCAAATTCACTGTAGAGAAAGTGGTTCAGGGGCTGGAGTGACATGGGGAAATACCAACTCTAAGGGTTTCTTTATCAGGTGATAAAAATATTTTAGATTTTAGAATTAGAGAGCACTGATGGTTGCACAGTCTTGTGAATATACTAAAAATGACTGAATTGTGTGTTTTAAAATCATGAATTTATGTAAATTAGATCAAGAAAACAACATAAGTTGGGAACTTTCTGAAGTTACCTGTCAGCTCAGCTAAGAGATAGATAAACTGCCCATTTCAGGTTATTAAAGCAGTTAGTACAAAGTAAGAAAGTTAATCCTCTCATCATTCACTGCTATGGTATAAGCAGGAGGCTAAAAGCAGACCATGTATTGATGCCCCCTGTTCGGTTTGCCCCCTAGTTGAAAGTGAGGTAGAACAACTCAGATGTGGACCTCTTTTCAATGTTGAGGGAGTCCTAAACAAAAGGCTTCAGCAATTTTATGAACCATAGGTAGGGTTAGGGTGGCGGATGAAGAAAGACCAGGAATGGAAAAAGTAAAGCACAGGTATAGAGTCAGTGTAGGGAAAAGTATCACCACCTCACTCCACCCCAGCAAGAGGTCTGAGCAAGGTACCTGAAGAAGATCTCACCTATGGATGGACGAACTAGATACAAAGACCTGGAATGAAGGCACCTGGCTTGGAATGCAAAGAACGTAACTGGCCAGCAGAACCTGCCTCTTGACTGCAGCCCCCTTCAGAGACTGAAAGTCTGGTGCTGGCTGGGAGAGCAGCTTCCCACTGTGAGGCTTCCACATAAAGCCATAGCTATTTCCCTGAAAATTGACACAAAAGTTATTTTTTTTATTATTTTTAAGACTTATTTATTTGAATTGTATTTTTTTTTCATGCTTTTAAAAAAATTGAGGTAAGATTGGTCTAAATCCCTATATTTTATTTAGAAGTATAGGCTCACACCCCTTCAGGTATATGTTACCATACCACACCCACTGCCAAAATACTCATAGTCCTACATAGTATTGAAGTAGTAATATTATTAGTTTCACTGTGGTAACAATGGTTTATACTACTGTATATGATTGAGGGTTATAGAGTCACCCCTCTTCAGATGTATATTTCCATATCACACCTATTAATCCTCTACCATAGTGCATCTGGCTCCATCCCCTTTTGCTACCTATCTCCCCCTTCCCCTTTTGATAGCCTTAATTCTGTAATGAGATTTCTAGAGCTTGTTTTGGTCTGGTTTTGTCTCTTCCTTTGTTTTGTTTCTTTATATTCCACATATAGGTGAATCCATCTGATATTTGTCTTTCTCCTTCTGACTTATTTTGCTCTGCATAATCCCCTCCAGTTCTTTCTATGTAATTGCAAATGACGAGATTTTATCTTTTTTCCCCATTGTTTATATGTCACATTCTCTTTCTCATCTGTTCTTGAGTACTTAGGTTATTTCTGCATCTTAGCTGTTTTGATAGTGTTCCAATGAACATAGGAATACATATAACATTTGATTTAGGATTTTTGCATTTTCAGGTAGAAACCTAGGAGTAGCATTGTTGTATCATATGGTAAATCTACTTGTAATATTTTGAGAATCTCCATATTGTTTCCATGGCACTGGCCTGCCTGTATCCCCACCAATAGTGTCCAAGAATTCCTTATTCTCTATATTCTTTGACTCCATATGTTTAAGAGCTGCATTGAAATGGTCTTTAACTCAGTTTTGCAAGGATGGCTTTTAAGAGATGCCTCCCAGGATAAAGATCTTATCCCCAATGTAAATCATGAAAATAGAAAAAGAAGCAATAAGAAGGAAATGTATCAAATTAGGAAGGAAGGACACGTTTCAGTGCCCACAAACTAAGGTGTCATCTGAATCCTGAACATGGTAAGATGACCTAAGTGCGAAGTTTTAGCTAAGAGATTGGTGAGAGCAACAGCTGGTAAAATAGGTGAAGACTGAACAAGGAGGACATCCTAAGACAGATTAGAGAGAAACAATCGAATGCATTAAATAGGGTGATGACATAATCAGATTTACATTACACAAAGAGTCTTCCTGATGACTATGCCAAGAATGAATTGGAAACGAGCAAGGATGAAGAGAAATGTTATTTTAAAAGCCCTGGCATTAATTCAGGGAATATAATTGTGTTCTAATTTAGAATGGTGGCCTTCATAGTAGAGAATGGTAGATAGATAGATGGTAGAAAAGCTCTTAGGATACAAAATGCATAGGGGCTAGTGATTATATATGAAAGGTATGGGAAAAGATTTAAATTTCTGGTTTGGACAACTGTATGGACATTGGCATAACTCTAAGCTCAATACTACAAAGAAGCAAAGAGATATTCATCAGTATATCTAAGCTCGTTATTGGCATACTTACACTCTTAGTGTAAATACTTACAGTATTTAGTTTCATTACTGTAAAATTCGGGGTGTTTTTATTATACGTAAGGTTACAGCCATAAGTATATGTATTTTTATAGATAAGCTTAAAAAACATTTCCAGAAATATATAGCTGTATAATATAGTTATAAAAAATCTAATGCACCCAGATGGCATTAAGACAATACAGAAAAAAATAAAACATAACATATGCCAATATGTAAAAAAAAGGGGAGATGACAAAAAAGGAGAATGAGTCTGGGAGGATGACAATATTTTTGATGTTTTGTGTTTATATTAACTATGAGAAATCCACATAAAACTATCCAGTGATCAATTATTTATATAGGTGGCCCAGGAGAGAGATCAGAGTTATGGCTCTGTAGAGTTGGAAATCATCACTCTATTCTTTTCAGAAATGAAAAGCAGTGAATATGGTTATGCAGGACAAATATGCATCAGAAAGAAATTCTTAAAACAACACGAACAACCAAACTAACAGAAGACAAGTGAAGAGGTGTAAAAATACAGAGAATGAGTAAAAAGTGGTCAGATAGGTAAAAGGTATTCCAGACAAGTGGTGGTCTGAATTTTAAAGAAACATGAACACAAGAAGGCAGAAGTCAGTTGGAAACAGGCTATATGGTAGGTCAACCAGGATAGGACAGAAGCTAATTCATGAGCATCCAGCTCACTGGTAGCCCTACCAAGATCTCTTAAAGTAAAATATTGGAACTAAATGAAAAACACCAGTGAATTGAGTGAGAATGTATATAAGGTCAATACTTATAAATAGTCAAAAGATTGTGCAGATAAACTTGTCAATTTTGTATGGACAATTTCACCTTTTTCTTTTATATTTCAGTAAGCTATCTAGCTCTCCTTCACTATACAGAAATTTCTCGTTAGTTATAGGATGTAGACATGAGCTAGTTTCAGTCAAGTACTTATTGAATTGAGAGCTGTTGCTAAAAAGCAATACCTTTCAGGTAGTAGCATTGATGACAGCGCATCATATTGGTGGTGGGATATGCTAGCCTGAGAAGGGGAAACAGTGGCACCCAATTCTCACTACTAGTAGCAGAGACATCAGCACTGGAATCTTCATGGAGGAGTTACTTGGAATTGTTTTGAGTATAGTTCTCTATGGAGATGGAGGTCAGTAGCCAAGGCATAGGAAAGAACATCAAAACCCCCAAAAAAGCAAGGAAATGGATTCTTCCATTGATTTTAATCCATAAGACTTGTATTGGTCTTCTAACTTATAGAAGTGTAAGATAATTAAGTTGGGTTGGCTTATGCCACTGTGTCTATGGTAATTTTCTACAGTAGCATTAGAAAAGTAATATAAGGTCAGAGCAAAAAGAAAAAAAAATGTTGTATGTTATTTTTGAAAATTATAGCAAAAATGATGAGAATTTTTTTCCTTTTCTATTTTCAGTTTTCTAAGAGTGTAAAATAAGAAAGAAATTAGAAAGCTAGAAGAAATACTAACATTTTTTTAAACATAGATTTAGAGAATAGAGAATTATATGTATAGTTTTCAAATCTGAAGACCCAGGAAAGGTAATCTTATAAAGTCTTTCTAACATCCATAGCCTTCAAAAATGCTTTGTAACATCATTCACATAATCTTAACAAATGTATTCAGAGTGAGGTATTTTTAATGGGTCTATGTGAATAGAAACAGGTAACTTTGGGTTGAGTAAAAACAGATAAAAGCAAAACAAAAGCAAATGTTTAGAAGACATCAAACTTTTTAAATAAAACTTTATAGGTGTTTTTGCTGGTTCACAATTGCAGATCTTATTTTCTTTTTTCCTTGTTTTCTTTTTTCATTGATACCATTTGAAAAATAATTTCTAAAGACAGTTCTGTTTTTCCTATTAAACTCCCAACTTCACTTAACACTGAACTAAACACAAATATCCCCCATGGTTCTCCAGCAAGTGGCCAGTTTTTAAGCATAATTTAATTGCACTCCAATTGTACCTAATTCAATTGCACTCCAAGTTTTCTACAGCCAATCCAATTGCACTGTAAAATGTTATCTTCCTGAAGAGGGACACATAAGGATCCTTGAAATATGCCTTTTTAGTTTTGCTTTTGAGATTATAATAAATTCTCTCATAAGCTGCTGGCTAGCTTTTCTGGCTATCCCCAAACACTCTAATATTACCTATGCAATCCAGTTATAGATGAGTAGTGAGAGAAACCATAAATAAATAAGATCATTGTTGTTATTTGATATTAAAGTTTGCTGCTCTTATATATACTGAAATTATATGGCAAATGCATAGATAAATGTATTAGCAACTTTCATGATTGCTATCATTTCTGGAATGTATACAGTGTCTTCAGAACTAATCTGATATTTTAAAAAAATATTTAATGGGATTCTTTTCCTTGATATATATTTATCCAAATCCATTGTTTGTCACTTCATCCAGCTTTTACCACTGTCTTTAGTTTTCTGACCCCACTGATCCATCTGCAATCAATTCTACCATCTACAAAGTCTTATGCAGTTGGAAAGGTGAACATTAATATTAATTAATGATTTCTGATGTCATATCCATAATGTAGCTCAGTAAACCTTCTTCATCCTTAGTTATCGCCCCTTTGCTCTGTAGCACAATTTCAAAACATGTTGCTCACCAGACTGATTAAACAGCCACAACATGTCATTTCACTCTCATAGATCAACTCACCTGCTTCTTTTCAAATAACATAAAAATCATCTTGAGTGAATGTAATTAATTTTTACCAATAAACCTCCAGAGATACATTTGTCTACTTTAATGCTTTCCAGTTTTCATCTGTTGTTAGTTATTCTTCTTACTGTTTTTCAACCTTAACATGGGTCATGTTCACAGTGGTTATGAAATTCAAACTGAAGGCAGTATTTTACATTTAGGAGAAGAATCTGTAGTTTTGGGTTTTCAGAAATCACCCTATTGCTGGGGAGGAATTCTCTAAGCCAGGCAAAATTTCCAGAACTTCCTGAAATCATATCATGCTTCCACATTTCTGTTTGCATTTTGGTCACGAGGAAAGTTCTTCTTGAATCTGGTTTTTGAAGAACTTTTTCCTTTTGCAGTTGTCTGTTGTTGTATCAAGGTCAAAATAAACCAAGGACTCACAACAAAATTGAGTAAAAATCTAGATTGCTATTTAAAATCTTCAGAATCATTTTTGGTAAATAAGTACATAATGCATTTTATGACTAAAAAAAGAAGTAGGTTTTCTATTACAATTACTACCCCCTCTGTTTTCTCACTTCTTCAAAGGCTAATAAGACTGTCAAATTGATGGAAAAGTTTCTTCTAACTAAATTATAGCACCTCAATTATTATTAGTGTAATATGTGCAAAAAATGAGATACTATGTCATTTTAAAATCTGTGAATTTATTACTTATAGTTGTTTTTTCTAGTACTCTAAGTCTTGATGGTCCTCATTAGCTTTTTCTTCTTTTTTTCTTTCAACAAACGAAAGAAGAAAGAAAGGGAGGTAAGGAGAATGGGAAGGGGAAAGAATAGTAGGAGAGAGAATTCAAGCAATATAACTGTGAGCATTGGATTTTTTCCTCCCAATGTGTTATATGACTAATATAATAGGATTTACCCTTTCTCTACATTTTGTGCAAGTTATCAGTTCTTTCAGTTTCTTTGTGATGCTGTATTAAATTATATTGATAAAAACATTAACACTAAGCAATAAAATGAAAAGTCATAAAGAGATTCCTTATTATGTCTTTATGTGAGAGAATCTTTGTATAGTGTGTTTTAATTTTGGTGATATGAAACAAACTTGGGTGTTTAATAACATTTAGGGGAGATGGCAAGTTAGAGTTTTGCAGTGACCTAATTTGAAAGAGGGTAAGTTACTGTCTCTGCTGGGGTGGGACTATAGGGAAATCTTTTCAAAAGGAGAATGAGCAACTTAATACAGTGAAGCACGGCACCTAATTGGAAAGCATCTGAGAGGAGTTATATATTCCAAATGTAACCACTCAACAATGATTATGTTACTTTATTTTTTAAAGATGTATTATTTACATATATGTGTGTGTTTCTTATTCATTATTAATTTTTGGACAGTATTTGATTTCTTCCTTGAGGTGTAGTCCCCATAGTTTCCCACCCCTATAGCATCTGTGATCTATCACCACAGTCCCTTGTGCTCTTCCCTCCCTTCTTTTGACCTTTCTCCCACCCTAGCCCCCCTTCTATGTCTGAGTTCTATGGCCACTTACAAGCTTTGTCTTTAAAAGAACTATTTTTTACTATATCAATTTATAATCTTGATTATAATCAAAAATAAATTGCAAAACCAGTCACTAGTAAAAAGAGAGAAACTAACTGGAATTAAAGTTTGAAAGTATAAGGATCTATTTGGTAGTAATGTAGAAGTTTTGAAAGCCTCTCAACAACCCAAAAAAAATAGGTAGGACAGGTTAACTTATTTTATAGATGAGAAAACTGAGACTCAGGAAAGATTCAGTGATAAAAGTTTGACAGAGAGATGGCAATGAGGACATTGTCTCTAAAACTCTTTAATATTTAGTTAAACTCTCACTGCATCATTTTAAGTCAGTGGATGATCATGACAGAATTTTATGGTTCTTGCTCTTAAGGCTATTCCCATCTAACAGAGAAAAGCAAATATCCTAAAGCTCTTATACTCTCTTAACTAGAAGCTTGAGCAACTCTTTAATATTTCAGAATTCATTTCTGCTCTTTAAACCTCTCCTGGATTTCTGTGTTTAACACTACTCATGATTTCCACACATATTATGATTATTTATAATTATATTTCATAATCATTTTAACCATGTCATAAGCTCATTCAGTGTGATAATTAATTACTGTTTATCCCTCATTTTATAAGAGGAAATCCAGTGGTTGTCATAGAGGAAAGTACTCAGGCAATGCACTGGTTTATTATAAGAAAGGTTTACATACCCTTCTATAAAATTCATGCAGGATAAAAATGTATAATATTAAAGTGAAAATTTCTTTTTCAACTACTTCTGCCCCAAGGTAACCTCTTTTATTGTTTTGATTTATAGCATCCTAGACATTTTTTATGTATAGAAACACAATGCAATATTTTAATAAGTTAAATCTAGAGGATACTTTGAGAATACTATATATATAATATAAAACACTTATCGTTTAAAATGCTAATATTATTTTCTGAGCATGAACTACTTAAATGCGTTTCTATAAAAATAAAACAATTGGAGGTCTATACATGTGATACCAGGAATATTCGTTTCAGATTAACATTCTAATTTATTAAGATAAGAGATTAAATATAAGTTTTTCTCATTCTCAAACATTGTTATATTTCCACTACATTGTAATATTACTAGTCAAACTCTTAATCTAATAATTTGTTGATTTGTTTCTATTTGTTAGGTTCTAAACTAATGATTTAAAAGTTATTTCTTCTTTGAGCATGTTCTCATTCTCATTAAGAATTAGACATATTCTTAATCCCTTAATATGATACCCTATGTATTTAAAAAGTGAATGTTAAGGACTTTATACCATTGCTCTAAAATGTTTTCCTTTAAAGAACACCAGTTCTTTTGGAGTTTTCTTTGCTTTTGTTTTATTGATTCTTGGTTTTGATAGCCTTGATTGTTGATACAATATTTCCTTTTTTTTCTCTGATTTAAAAAAAGTACTAGAAATGTGCTCTTCAGATGCCAAGCTGCCTACTATAACTTCTTAGTACTGGGAATTTGAGTTAGTGAACTTGACCTAAATTTGTGTATAGATATTATAAAATCTTTTAGTGACAATGAGAAGAAATTAAAAAACAGCACATTATAATTAATAAATGATCTGACTGAATCAAAAAATTTTAGATGGTCATATGGAAACTTGATGATTTAGAAAGCAATTTTTTCTGAAACAAGTTATAATTAGTTGATAGTGAGACCTTACTTATTGTGCAATGTGAATATATAGGCCTCTTATAAGCAGATTATCATGTACTTAGTTAAACTTCATATAGCGGGGCCTCCCTGGTGGTGCAGTGGGTTAAGCAACGCACTATGAAGCAAACCACAGCCACTGCAGCACAAGTTTGATCCTTGCCGCCGGCCAGGGAGGGGACCCACTTGGCACGGCAAACTTCTTGCTGTGCCCGCTGCTCCCCTCAGCAGTGTACTTCTGTTGATCTGCCTGTTCTGCTCCCTGCTCTCTGTGGTAAATCCTCTCACCCTCCCACACCTCTGGCCTGTACCCCAGTGCTTGTATACATAAATAAATAAATCTTTAGAAAAAAAAATAAACTTTTTATAGCACAAACATTATGTAGCTTTAGATAGAAGAAAAATTATAACTATGCAAACTATATTGAAAATTAAATTTGAAATAAATTCTAATAATTATAACAGATAAAAAGCTTAATATATTAATGTATGTTCGGTAACATGGCTCAACATGGATTAATGGTTAATAGGTATGTAACAGAATAAATTTTACCCTGAAAATTGATTTGATTTAGGTTTTAATCATCTCACTGTGCATTAATTGAATGGTGTATAAAAACCATGAATAATGTTTAAATTTATTGAGGGATTTGTGATTAAAATGTTTATGTGGAAAGGCTAAAATGTATAAATTAGTATTGAATTAGATAGAGATTATTTACAAGTAAAACTGAAAACAGATTTTTTGAGTAAAAGATCTTAGGAAGGTTATGTAATGAATATTGTGTTCTGTTATAGGCAAATTGAATAAATCTAGATAAATAAGAAAGTTTAAAAAAATATATTAGAGGTTTCCACACTCTTCCCAAGATAAAGATGATGATTATGACTGATAATCTACTGATGCTTCCTGCATCCATCCATTTAGAAATATGAAATAGCAATAAACAAATGAAGAGCTACTGTTCATGGAATTTTTGCCTCAGGCTAGGTCATTTCAATATATTATTTCAGGCCTGAGTAGAGAAATTATGTGAAGAATGGAATGAAATTCAATATAGCTGTAGCTTGAGAATCCAGGGAAATATGATGATGTTATCTTTGAGATAAGAATGCAATAGATTTTGAATAACCACTTAAATCATGTGTCCTTTATTATATGGGCATTAGGAAAGCAAACAAATTCTATTATAGGATAAAATATGATTACATATGATTTCCCATCATAAGCCAATGTAAGATATAAGTTTATTTCAATACTAGGTTAGAAAAAATCTTAAAGTTTTAAAATAATCATGTGTTAATGAGGTAATATAGAAGTAGATGACCATCGTACAGGTTGATACAACTATTTTTGTATGATGATATTGCATTATGAAAAGAAATTTAAAAATCTCCTACCCTTGAACTTTGGAACACACCACTAGGAGTTTGTATCATTGCATCTCCTCACATAAATTCGATGGTAGATAGAAACTTGAGGCTATTCCTATATCTGAGAAGGCCATGTCACGACTTGAGAATGAATGACCTATAATTCAAATAATCTAAAAGAAACATAACAGGTGCCTCCCTGATAACGCAGCAGGTTGAGTACTGTGAAGCATCTGCTACAAAACAGCGCGAGTTCTATCCTTGGCCAGGAAGGGACCCACATGGCACAGCAGACCTCTCCTGCCTCACCTGCTGCTCCCCTCAGCAGTGTGTTTCAGTCAGTCTGCCTGTTCTGCTCCCCACTCTGTCTCTGGTGACTCTTCTCACCTACCGCACTCTGTCTGTACCCCATCTTGTATGCATAAAATAAATAAAATCTTAGAAATAAAGAAACATAACAAGTACAATTGTTAATAGGTAGGAAAATTTTCTCTTCTTTATTACTGGATTAAATCTTCATCATATTCTTGCAGGGTAATTTGACTTTTGAGAAAGTCTTAAGACAGACACGGAAATTTAACTTTTAGTTACCTACTCTAAAGAAATACATTCGATTAATAGTCAATGATTTCAGCACTTATGTGCTATTATAAAGTCATTTATATTAGCCAGAAACCAGAAACAAAAATAGGACACTTAAATGAATTATGCTACATTACACAGTTTAATTTTATGTCATCAT
This sequence comes from Galemys pyrenaicus, assembly GCA_019455555.1. Lineage (NCBI taxonomy): Eukaryota > Metazoa > Chordata > Mammalia > Eulipotyphla > Talpidae > Galemys > Galemys pyrenaicus. The sequence continues at coordinate 11,387,411 of JAGFMF010011501.1, forward strand.
TAATAGTTTACATTTGTAGAAATGAAAGTACAGTCATACATTGTAAAAAGGGAAAAAATTAGAGAATAATGTCTAAATAAATCCTATATTAAACTTATGTATTTATATATAAATATAGATATTATGAAACCTACACCAATCTCTTATGTAGATTAGTGTAATTTTCATGATATTTATGAATTACTGGTCAAAGAAAACCCTTACTGATGGAATTTTAGATGGTGTTATTATTTTCTCCATGGTGTTTATCTGTATTTCCTAATCTTTCTGAATTCATTACTTAATTCAAAACACTAAAAATTGTATTAATTGTGAAATACAGATCTCATCACCAATCTCCATAAAGCATTTTTCCTTTCAGGAGGTTGAGAAATTCTTTACCTAGAGGATTTACCTGATATGTTGAATTCCACAGAAAATACAGAATAGACTATCACTGAGACCCTTGATATCATTATTCATATGACAGTCTTAATCCTCTGTTTAGATATTGCCTCATGTGTTACCTAGGATTTATTGGATTATCCATAAATGCTAAAAGAATTAAAGAAAATGTTAAACCAATCTCAGCCTCTCTTGTTGTTTGTAGATGTGACAGATTGGCAGCAAACGTGCATTTTTTTCATGGGGGGATGTTGCATTTCAATTTAGCATGTGGTGTGACTCTGCCTAGGAAGATGTAACTGTCAAACCTCACTTCACATTAATATATTTCAAAAATTTGTATAACACATTAAAATTTATCAGCATTTTTAAAAAATGTGAAGTATGACAAAGTCACATGTAAAACCATCAAATTGTTCTGTCCTTAATTGATTTTTAATTTGGTCTGCATTTTTATGTATACATCTGGTCTCTGTAGGCATAATAAGGGATCTATATAAAAGCTGTATCTTTCTAGTCTCATCAAATTCTTGATCATCTTGCTAAGGAGTAAATATTGTTGGTCTTATAGATGAATCCTCTGTTATTAATACTAAGATAATAACTGTCAAACAATTTCTCAGTTTCCATAGGTAGATCCTTTTATTCTAAGTAGTTTCTTCTCTCTCCTCTTTTAGTGTCATGTTTTCTTATAAAGATAGATGAAAAACAGAGGTCTGAATATTTTTCCTGTTTGCTTTGTCACTGAAAGAAAAATATTGGTATACTTAACGATAAACACTTGAATGCTATTACTTTGTAAGGGTCAGTTTAATCACTGTAATTGTAATAGAGCACTTAAAAATGCATGTAATGGAATCTAAAAATAGATTTAAAATTCCCTCAATAAAAATGCTCATTCATTGGATTACTTTAAAGTTAGAAATAAAATCATCCTTTCTGTAAACCATGGTATTTTATTTTGGATTAATCACTGAATAAGAAGAATTTGATTCTTTAAAAAAAAAAGAATTTGATTTTTGACATGTAATATGTCTTAATGTTTTATCAAGCATTTTAAAAATTTGATTTCAGTGACATATATGGCTTCTCATTGAGATTTTCCTACCTCATGTTCATCAATAGGAATAACTAATCAGTAACTATCTGTTTAATAATTAAAATCACAAGCTGAAAATTATTGCCACTACGTGAAGGTATGACTAAGATATCGTCTGGCATCTCTCCTGGAAAATGAAACACATGGACACATGAAAACTGTTTAGTATTTTGTTGGAGACTCTGCTTGCAGAATTTAAATTTGTCATACCATATTCACTGGCAACTTTAAAAAAGACACTATTTCAGTAAATTGTATCAAATACTTGACAGTTCTGATCAGCAGTGGCCTTATTCATTCACACCGATGTAATGATTTTTGTTTTTTCAAAAGGACTCTTGATGTTCTTTTCATGTTTCCACTATAATTCCAGAGTGGAAGTATGATGCTTCAACCTCAAAGTGATTTTTTGTCAACTAAAATTGACCTTATCATATCTACCTATTCACTTTCTGCCGCACATTTTGTAATCTCTTTTGTCTCAAAAGTATCAATAATTTGTGAATCCTTTGTGTTCCCAACTTTCGCTGATGATGTTAATACCATCCAGTTCATTCTGGATGGGAACCTTGGTAGTGTTTTTAATTTTCTAGATCTTTCTGCTTTCCAAAAATAACTCAGACCTGCTTGCTCATATATATTGTCCTTTCCATGCACTTGTTATTGTCACTTACTATCACTGAACTTGATTATTGCTATTGCAGTTACCTTCTTGTCCCATGATGCCATCACTCCCTCCTCCTTCTCTAATTCATCACTCTTTCCTATAGCCAAAATGACTGTTACAAGTCACAGATATCATTATTTCAATTTAATTATTAAACACCATTGAGGTCTCATCACTGCCTATAAAATAAGATGCATATATTTTCTTTCAGCATTTAAGACTCTCAATAATTATCCCCCAAACTATCTTTGGAACTCTTTGTTTCTCTTATATGCTTTTCAACTCCCCACCCCCAATATTCAGCTTTCAATAATTTTATCTTAGGCTAAATTCCCAAGACAATAGAATGAGCTAAATGATATCAGTGAATCATTTAACATTATTTGACCATTTCATTTCTAAAGCACCATTATCACCAGCTTAAATGTGCTCCACAACTTAGACCATCATAATCAAAGTGTATCATTTTACTTTCACTTTAGTACTATTTTTTTCCATAAAGGATTTTTGTGTTATTTTTGAAGTTTTGGGCAATTTCCATCTCACTGTACTTACATATTTAATATATTCAAAACATTAGCCTTTATTTTAATATAAATTATGACATTTGTATAATTATGCTTTACATTTGATGCAAAACAATTATATACAATGTATTAATAATTTAAGAGTATGTATAAATGTACAAATGTGCACCTATGCTAAATGTGCTTTTGTGTGTGTGTGTGTGTGTGTGTGTGTTTATGTGTATTCACTCAAGAAATAAAAATAAAGGTAGTCCTAAGTTAGAAGGTAACTTTTGGCTGTTTGATAATTTTGTCATGGCTCAACTGTAACTATCCCACATCAGTTACAGTTGCACATGAAGATGTCTTAAATAACTTTCTTCTGCCTGTTCTGACCTTTGTTGTCTCACTTTAACTCATCATCCAGCGGCTGCCTGAGAATTTTGCTTTAATCTGTTCTCTACTCAGCTAATTTAGAAATACTATTTTAGATGAAAATAGCTCATAAGTATCCACTGAGAAATCCCTGGTGGTTTAATTATCCCTGATTTTTTTTAGAAGCAATTTAAAATTGTCTACAATTGTGGTTAATTTAGCGATACATTTTCAGTGGGTTGGACATGGCAATATGTGTTAAAATATTAAACACGCCTTCATGGGCTTAGGGTAGTTTTAATTGTCAAGTTTCTTTTATAGCAAAACTAATATAGAAGTTGTTATAGTCAAGTCCTTTTTATAAATCCAAATCCTTATTGAATGTTTGTTTGTTTTAAGCTTACAGTGAAAATAAAAGTCTCTTTGGATAAAACCAAAATTTGAAAGGATCTTGAATCCTTTCTATATATCTCTCATTTTAAAAGCATAAGATTTTTGGTAAAAGTAACATGAAAATACTATTACTGTTCTTTAATAATCTCATGTTTGTTTATATAAAGAAAACAGATTTGAGGTCTAAAATGGAACATCAGTTTCCACTACTGCATAGATAATAATCATGCTTTTTAGGAAGGCTATTTGACAACAGCCTAAGGGTACATAGAATTTAGAGCATTAAACTGCACAGAAGAAATTAGATTAGTATGTTCTTTTAGTGATGAGGTGAGTAGAGTAGAAGAAATGTGCGCAGCCTAATCTTAAGCAAGAAAAACATATTCATCTTTAAATATACATTCAATATTTAAATAATAAACATGTTTTTATAGTAATATGGGTTTTCTAAAATCTATTATTTTTAAATGTAAGTTAAGTCTGTTAAGACAAGTCCTGATCACCAAATGGAAAGGATTAAGCATGAATGAAAAAATGTTCAAACATTTGCAGAAGTTTATTCTGTGGGAAACAGTCCTTCAAGGTGTTTAATGAAATAAAAAGGGTTTATGAATAGATTTTTAAAGAATTTCACATATTATGTCATCCTGTAATGAAGGTATGCCATCATTATCACATTAAAGATGGCATTTTCTGGCACATTAAAAGCCAGCTCCCCTCAAAATTATAATATTTCAGTGCAAGATACTATCCCAAACCAAACACGATTTCCCCCCCTCTATCTTCCAATCCAGCATTCATCATGACAAAAGCTCAGGAATGCTATTTTAAAAATATCACCAACTTAAAAAAAAATCTGTACAGGTAAAGAGCAAAGTTGAAATACTGTTTGCAATGACCTACAGTCTTCAGCACATAAAATGAAACTTCAGAGGAATCACATGGCTGGCGCTAGGTGGAAGCAAATTTTTTGTCAGTGTAGCCTTTACTGCACCGACTGCGGTATATTCCTTTTGATCTCATTGAATGTTCGTTTGTTTTTTTCATCTATAAAGGAGTAATAGTTGTGCCTCCCCACATAGGTTGTTGTGAGGATTAATTATACACAGGCATTCATTTTACAAGCCCTAAAATGCTACAAAAATTTCCCAGGCTTTTCAACTTAATTTCACCTGACACTACCTAAAAACTTTAGTTTTTCAAATAAGTTCAGTATCCCTCCTCTGTAATGACCTTTAATCATGTCCTTTTCTCACATCTGAGGACACTCCTCTTCCTGCATTGTTCATCAAATATCAATCCTTCTTAATTCTTGATGGAAATGTAAATCTTATGGGAAGTCCACAGTATCCTTCTGTGACATCTGAAACTCTCCCTGCACCTTGCTAGTGCCTTTGTTTTCTATTAAAATGCTGTTGTGTGTCCTTGAACCATAGGCAGTGTGAATGCTACCATCTATGACCTCAGAACTCTAAGCATAGTATTTTCATTGACTTTATCTTCCTTAGAACTTCCCATTAATATTTAAAATGAGATTGAGGTTGTCATCGATCAAACCAAGCGAGCACCAAAATATAGCAAAAAAATGAAACAAACTTATTTTTTTGAGATTGTATGATTTTTTTTGATGTAACATTCGTTGGAACACTATACAGTATACACTAAAAGTCCAAATCTATCCTTCACCATTTAATTTACTTCTTTTACCTGCTCTATTCTCCTCTCTTTCTCCTTCTGGATTCCACTAATTGGCCTTATCATCTAAAGGTTTATTCATATTTTATTTAATTCATTCATTTGTTTTCAATATATATATATACTACATATGTGAATGAAATCGTATGGTGTTTATCTTTCTCTGATTGACTTATTTCATTAAGCATAATATTTTCTAATTCCATCCATGTTGCTACAGTTGGCAGAATTTCATCTATATTTACAGCTTCATCACATTTATCTTTAAGCTAGTTAGCATTATCCTCTCCCATTTAAAGTCATGGTTATTTTTCATTTATATTTTTAAGAAAATAATTTTCTGTACTTGCATCTCTTCTCCAAATAGATATATCATTACTACTCATCCCAAATAGATATATTATCAGTCTGAATTTTGCATGTACAATTTACTCTTTCATTTACTTTTAGTAGTTAGCAACCAGTTATTTTTATGTAACAACTTTAAAATCCTTTGAAAAATAGTTCCAGAGAACTCATTTCAAGTTGCAGAGTTTCTGTTATTTACATAAGATTTGTAGTCTGACTACACATATGGTTATTATATAAGCCTTGATAACAATTCAAAAAGGGATTCTCTGAAAGATGTTAAAATTGCTAAAGCAAGATCTTATACCAAGATAAGAAATAAAGAGGCAAGATAATCTTCATTTTTCTTTTTTTTTAAATGCCAAGTTATTCCCCCTATTGTCCTGTTTGTATATCCCAGAAGCCATGTATCTCTTATATACCTAATCATTTATTGCTTAGTCATGAATAAATTACATATTTCTTGGTGGATTAGGAATATGCATTGCTTTTCATATGTCTTAGGTTGACTCAAAAAAAAAAAACTCATACCTTTGAATTTGACTAGATCTTAACCCTTGTATGAAATCCAAATTTAAGAAACTTTTTATAAAGTATAATAGGGTGTTTTGAATGAAGGTTCAAATGTTATACTTAGCTGTTCATTTTATTCCTATTCAAAACACTCTTAATATCAACAAATTATTTTGATAATTTTTCCTGTTGTATTCTAAAAGACTCACTGTATTTGAAATGAAAATTATTTTAATTACAGTGACAGAAAAGTCAATATGATACTTCTTTCTGGTAGTTTGTTCATATGAATTCATTCAAGAAGTAAAATTTTATTGGATATAACTTATATGCACATTATGCAGTTTTAGTTTGTACATGGTAGTGCAGATCATAATGGTAGTCCAATTTTATAAGCAGTATTTTAAAACAAAGTGTCTAGACTCTGTGCAAATAGAAAAGTTTATTAAAAAAGAATCTTGGCTTTTCAGCATGTACCTTTTTTTGCTGTTTTACATTGTCTTTTATCCTTTGTTTTATGTTTATTATTTTCTTTTAAACTTTTTTCCAAAATAATTTTCACCAGTCAGTGTTGAAAAAGGAGCAGTAAAATTTACGACCTAGTAACATAAAGAGCAAAATATATTTTAGTGTTCATGACTGATATATCACAAATTAAATGGGTAAATTTTATTTAATACATCTTAAGGGTTATCTCATTTAATCCTAAGAGTTTTCCTTTCAAACAGTCAATAAATAATGGCTTTCATTTGTAAATAAAATAGCAAACTTCAAATTAGTTAAGCCAAATAATACCTAATATCAAGCTTGATAAGGGACTTATTGGAGCACAAGTTTGTCTTAAACAAATTTCATGCCCCCCCATATAGGTGGGAAAAGGGGTTTATGTTGGTTTGGGGAGTATAATTGAGAACAAAGGAGTTAAATTTCATTGGCTGAGGAATGGGTTAGGGGCAAAGAAATGTGGAGCTGACTGAAGTTCTTCGGCTTGTCCTAGGACAGTTACACAGAGAAGAATGAAGAGACTTTAACTAGATTTTAATTTATTTTTATTTCCCACATATTTTAATCTTTTTATAATGGAATTTTCTAAGCATATATAAAGTAGTAGCGGACTATTGTAGCAAGCACATCACCCAGTGTCAATAATTATCTACTTGTGGTTCATCTTATTTCAACAACAACCATACCTATATTCCTGTTGATGGACTCCTTGCCTCTGGGTAGCTGTGTCCGCTGTGTCCACTGTGTCAATAAGCTTGTGGCCAAGCCCAAGGCTGGATCATTTGTTGCTAAGCTTCCAGACTTCATTGTTTAATGCAAGCCTCAAAGAGAAGTTTGGATAAATTTGCTTTTTCTTTTTTCTTTTATTCTCTAGGACCTGAAAACTATGTAACTCTTTTCTTCTATGAGTTTCATAATGTTAGAATTAGAATTAGATCTGTGAGGCCCAGTTTTGATGTTACTATATTACATGAATCTAAAACTTCAGATTATTCAAAATTCATTTAAATTTGACCTTACCTTGCTAATTTCCTCTTCATTTTCCCACTATTAAAATTAATATATCACTTCTAAATACGCAGTGATGATGGAAGCTTGTTGTGATAATAGTTGATATGAATTAAAAAAATACTTTTTTTTAATGAATGAGGCCCATTTAACTATATCACCACAGATAATCAGGAGTAAGGTTGTGTCCAATAGAGTAGTTGTAAGATAAACTCTGTAAGCATTGCAATGATGAGATTTTATATTTAGCTATGATTAAGGATTCTTATTGGCAAGGTCTGGAAAAGAAATTTTAATGTGTTGAACCCTTTAATAATACTAAGCTACTTACCCAGTACTCAGTGTGTAAAATTCTGTTATATTTGGCCAATAAATAAAAATGCTACTAACATTATCAATCATTTCTGTGCATTAATATTTTTGCATCAGAAATGAACTGTAAATTTTTATATTTTTAAGATTTTTCTGTTTAGTGTTAAACTCTTCATATATATAGGTCTAATTTCTTCCTTCAAAAAAATTCCACTTATTAAAAATTATGGATGATTTCTACTCTTTCATTCTTGTTCATATTCTTGATGCTTGTAATTCCAGCATGTATATCATGGAAAAATTATCATTTAATAATAACCATTTAACAATAATTGTCAATTGAGAAAATAGAGAATATCTCATATTAAATCTGATTACATTTTTTATTAGTCATCTTTCTTTGGACTCTTGATTTTTTAAACTGCTTTACTGAGTTTTTTTATGCAATTACACACAATTTGTTTGTTTTAATTGTTTAATAATGTCTTAGTAGATTCACAGAATTTTGTGACCATCAATATAGTCTAATTTTAGAATGTTTCTGTCACCTCAGGAAGAGAGCCAATTCTCATCAGCAACAGATTCTCATTCTTACCTGCTCTGAGGCAATGACTAATCTACTTTTTGTCTCTCTATACTTGCTATTCACATTTTACATAAAATAGTGTCATGAATGCTCTTTTATGTTTGACTTCTTTTATGGAACATATTTTCAGCTTTCATTTATGTTATAACATGTCATTATATTATTTTCATTTCCCTAATGTCTAACTCTTGAGAACATTTTTGTTTACTAAATGGCCATTTGCTTATATTCTTTGGAGAACTGTCTATTCAATTCCTTTGCATTTTTGAGTTATTTATACTTTTATTAATGAGTTCTGAGTGATCTCTTTATTCTGTTTAAAAATTTTATCAGATATATCACCTGCAAATACTTTTACTCATTATGTATTGTTTTTCAAACAGTGGTTTTAATTTTGATGACGTTCAATTTATCAATTTTTAAAATAACTTGTATATGTGATACAGTTTAAGAAAACACTAATGAACTCAAGATCATGAAAATTTACTGTTTCTTCTATGAGTTTTATAATGTTAGAGTTAGAATTAGATCCATGATCCATTATTAACTGTTTTATGATTCAAGGACCCAAATTCATAGTTTTGCATATGGATAATACCTATTTGTATAATTTTTTGAAAAGACTAATTTCTCTTTGAAATTTCCTTGCACATAATGGTTAGACAGAATGTTTAGCCCTAGTATGCATTCTTTAAAATACTTTAAGAGGGACTTTCCACAGTAGCTTATATTTCTACTATGCCAGAAGTCAGAAAACTTTTCCTTAAAGGACCAGCTAGAAAATATTTTAGATTTATAGGTCATTTAGTTTCTGTTACAATTACATAATTCTGATGTTTACTGCATTCATTAACAAAGTATAAATAAATGAGCTTGTCTGTTAACAAAGTATAAATAAATGAGCTTGGATGATACAGTACAAACTTATTTGCTAAAACAGGAAGCTGATCTTCAATTCCTGGTTTGCTGAGCTCTTAACCAGACTTTAGCTTCTAAGTAACCATGGATACATAACAAACATTTTTTTAAATGAACAAAAAAATTTTTTTCTTATCTTACCATGTATGTTACCCTCTTTCAGACTTTTTTTTTTTTTAGCTCATCTAACACTCTCTTAAATTATGATGTGTTGACCCATTGCTTTGACTTGTCCTAAGTACAGTAGAGGTATATATATCCACTTGCTCCACATATCCCTTACTTCTGTTAAATCAACTTCAATTTTTTACGCAGTAATATTACAATTTTGGTTTTGTGATCATCGGATTGTCCAGTTCTTTCCCTCATTAAATGCTGTTGAATTATACCATGCCCATACTTCTTGTGTATTGTCCATTCTTCCTTCCTGTGTTTGACCATGTTGATTTCATCCCACAGTATCATGATCTTAAACTTGATCTCTTGACTGTTTACAACTAGAATTAAATTAAAAAAAATTCTTCAAAAGCATACTAGGTATTCATTCCACCATTACAACTCCAAATCTTGCACCAAATTTACAATGCTATACAGTTTTATAGACGTTAACTTCCCACTTCTGTTTCAATTGGCTCTATATTTCCACATACCACAGTAGAATCAGCTGTGCTAATATTTTTCTGTGCTTTCTTCCAACTATGTTTTGCAACAGAAGTAGAAAGTTTAGTCAATTTAGTCAAGAAAAGAGCAAAACTCAAAAATTTTACCATCACACTTTAAATCATAGTCTCTCACTGACTGTATTTTTTGAATTTTTTCATTTCATCATCACCTGTAGCATAAAAGCAATAATGCCAGCTGTTCTGAGGAATGCTAAGTTAGTTACTAAAGAGCTGGCATTTTGTGAGTAAAATGTTTTAAATATAGAATTTCTCACCAGTGGGTCAAAGGGTCAGAGCTCTCTTGTTGGTAAATTGAATGTGTGTGATTTAAAACAAATATGCATCATTAATAAGGATTTGTAAATGTCTTCGGATCCACTTTGGCATACTTGTAAATTAATTATTATCAAAGTAATCAAAATATATATTGAGTTATGAAATATAGGAGTGAAGAAGAATCTGTGTTTGATTTTCTTGTGGAATAAAGACTTTTATAGGTCTTAATTTATGATTCTGGAAATTATCTGTCTTCAAAATGATAATGCATCCCTTCACAATGTAAGATGAAACTGTCACTTAATTCTAACACTTATTCCCATGGTTTACATTATGTATTAAGAGATAAGAAGTATGAAATGATATTTTAGGAGATTATCACTTTTTCTAGGTACATGTCACTTTAGCTCCATAATAAATTCTACATTTTGCAGAACACAAGTATGCAGTTTTTTTCAGAGCAACAAACTGCAACACACATCTTTGCACAATGTCCAGACATCTCTTTTACAAGGCAAGAAGACATAAAAACTTAGATTCGAGAAAGAATATGATAAAAAAATGATGCTGGGTATGAGATACCAAAATAAAAGGAGTTAAAAGACAAAAAAGACAGAGAGAACAAGATGGTGTAAATAGAGAAGCTAAGGTAGAAACATGAGATGGGCCTCCCTGGTGGCACAGCAGCTGGTTGAGTGCCGCACTGTGAAGCATCTGCAGCATAGCAGAGGGAGTTTGATCCTTGGCCAGGGAGGGGACCCACATGGTGCAGCATACCTCGCCTGCCTCGCCAGACCTGTCCTGCCTCACCTGCTTCTTCCCTCAGCAGTATATTTCAGTAAAGTTGCCTGTTCTGCTTCCCATTCTGTCTCTAGTAAATCCTCTCACCTCCGACAACTCTGGTCTATACCTCAGCTCTTGTAGGGCTAAGTAAATAAATATTTTAAAAAACAAACTCTATACAAGGCATTTCTTAAAGAAAGGAACATGAGAACACTGAGATTTCAAATTTCAAATTAATTTATGTATAGCCCCTGAATTTTGGAATAGATGGGGGGATGAGGCAAAAAGAAAGGATTTAATAGTTATTATGGGAAACAAATATTTAATGTGATAATAATTAGCTTATTTAAGAGATTTGACTGCTGTATTAGTTATATCAGAATGAAGTATGTTATAAACACCAAGTCACATTATTATAAATTCCATGAAAACATGATTTTTCTATTTACTTAAAAATTGTGTCATTAGTGATAAGTTGCTTCTAATTTCTTTAGGTAATCAATACACAATGATTCATTATATAAAGACAAATTTTTGTTTGCATTTTTCGTGTATTGTAAGGAATATCTTGAGATATATCTCCATTCTCTGTAAGTTGCTTTTTTTTTTAACCTTTGATGGTTTTGAGAAAATGGACTTGTTGATGAGAGGTGGTAAGGAAGGAATGTTTTAGATCTTCAGCTGGCTTTTCAGTAGTGAGTAGACAGATCAATAGAGGAAGAGATCAAACAAAAGGAGAGGTGCAAAGGTATTAGACTCATTGAACCTTCTTAACCATATTGCCTAAGATCAACACTCTGAATTACAGAATTTCTCAAAAGAAACAAACAAACAAAAAAAACAAAAAACCACAAAATCCCTTTATACTGCTAAGTAATTGATGTCTACATATATATGTTAGCTTGAAGTTCATGATCTGATAGTATACCTCAGAATTTTTGGTGATATCAGCTATCAGATTTTTCCAGGCACAAGCTGATAAAGAACAGTTTCTTTTGAGAAATGTTAAAAAAAAAATCTACCTTGATTGTGTAGACAAAAACGATAATGAATACTTTTAATATTGAACTAAAAGAATCAACATCTGTCTCCCTAGGCAGAATATGTTACGAATACTCATGACTTTACAAAAGAAGCAAAGGTATTAAGCAGAATAAAATAGATAAACTGTGATTATTCAAAGTTTAATTTGTGCATTTTTCATGTGGTGAATTAGTTTCAATCTCTCTTCCCTTAAAGCTTTCCTTTTACTTTTCATTATCATTTCCAGAAGAAAAAGAAAACTAAAAATGCAGAAGGAAACAGACCCCCCCCCCAAATTATAGCAATTTCCATTTTTTTTCTCTATTATTCAGAATAATTGTTTTTAGAAGAGAAATTTTTTAAAATGAGCACATCAGGTACTGAAGTTACTATGCAATAAGATGTAAGATTTCTGAGCAGCTATTTTATATAAATAGGTAATTTTTGTCTCAGATTGGTTATACTCTAGGGTTCTAATACATAATAATCTTTGTTTTCTATATTAATCCTGTATCTATCTATAAAGTAGATATACCTGTTTAATATCTGTGTATGTGGAAACAAATGGGTAACATAAACCTTACTTAACCGGTAATTCCAGAAATAACATGCACCCAACAAGTAAGAAAATGAACAGAACATTTTTAATGAGCACCTAGAACAACTTGTACCTGTCCTTGGATAGGGGAGGGTTATAGCTTAGACAATAATTACAGATCCTAGGCAGAGTAGATCCCTATGTCCAGAGTGCTAATTCCATATAATCCTACTGTAGGTAATGAAATGGTGATGAGGCACAACAGAAAAGTGAGACGAGAATATCTCATGGCAAATATTTGATGGTTGTTTCTGCTAAAAGGCAGATGCAAAGATGAGAAGAGTGGAGAGACAGATTTTACTTTTGAATTGTATTGCACAGTCTACAGCCATACCACCCTGAACGCGCCCGGTCTCGTCTGAATTGTATTGCACACAAAACTTTCCACTATTTCACTTTCTTCACAGAGACTTGCGAGGCTTGGATAGGCAAAGCTCAAAAGGCAAAGCTTCAAGAAAGATGAGAGGCTTTAAATGGTCTCAGAGGTCCCCAGTGAGAGTTTGAGGTATTCACGAGGCTACTACTGCCAGCTTCTGTCTCTCAGTACCACAAGACTGACTAAAAATTCAGTCTTCTCCTCAGCTCCTAAAACTCTATATATTGGGATCACAAAATTCCATGAAGGGAAAACTATTGCTAAATAGGGAACTTTCATCACTGTACCTTCCTTCTTTCTAGACTCTCCATCTTTTAATTTTTGGTTTCATTGACAACCCTGACCTCCAGTTAATAAACTGGACATTTAAGTTCTACTTCGTTTACCTCTTATAGACTCAGTATAGGGGTAGGAGGTAGGAGAAAATTGAGAGTAAAATCACATGTGTTCTTTTGCCCTCATTCTATTTAAAAATCAACTGGCAGACTCAGACATAGTTAAGTAAGTGCATAAATTCCTCAGGAGCAGCAGCTTTGCCAGGAATGCTGGATGAGGGGCAGATTCCTCAGAGTCCATGTGGAGCAATGGGAAGCCTGGAGGGACTACACCAAGATGTCCTGATCCAAGGACAGTCTCGTATTTATTTAGAACCAGGTTCAGAGAAGATGGCTGCGCTCATAGGAAAGGTTCATGCATTATAGTCTGGTGCAATCTAGGATGGAGCATATAGTACCTCTATTCCCTATTCTTCCCTAACTTAATGCTAATCTTTACAAGTAATCTTATAACCAGATCTTGCTAATCTTGTCATAATATCTGCTTGCTGTTTTCAGCAGATACGAATTTCCCAATGTGTTCCTCATTCCTGGACTTTTGCCCTTGGTTAGAGGCCTCCTGCCTGACTGTATATTTAGCTTGTCCAGCAGGAACTCTGGTTTTCAAGACATTAGTTTCCAGAACAAGAAGGGTTAGGGAATCCACACATAAATACAAGTAAAATTGAAGTTGAGGTGAGTGGAAGGAAGTACAGGTTGCCATACCATATAATAGGTGATTTTATTTTGCTGTGGAGGTCAGCATGTGACAGACTTTAATTAACGATAGGTAAAGTCTGGTTAAGGGAGAAGGAGAGTGAAGAACATTCCTGGAAGAGGGTGTGACATGGTGAGAGAAAGAAGCAGAGGGAAGATCATTGTGCTTGATTGAGAGAGCTTAGGAAAATATGACATGTGATAAGGCCAGATAAGATGCTGGATTTGATTTCATGTAGTATGGGTCATGTAGTATTTTTAAAACCAAACGGAGAAGCTTTATCTTTATCCACAGAGCAAGTCATTGAAAGAAATGTGTATTGGAAGTATTTGCTGGCTGTAATGTGGTTAATGGTCTGTGTTTTATTAAATATTATAATACCAAATTCCCTGTTAAGAAATCTAAAGTTCAAAAAAAAAAAAGAAATCTAAAGTTCAAAGATACTCTCAGACATATTCATGGTCATAGAGCTAATAAGTGATGAACTTGGCAATCATATTCACAATTCTATTTCCTGACTTTGTATTTCTCCCTTAAGTTTGAGTTGCCTTATGTGAAAAAAGAAGACATAAAGAAAGGACTTAAAAAGTAAACCTGGTTGTTGGATGGCACCTAGAAACCACTCTTGGGTTCCGTACTTTCAAATTAAAAGAAAAAAAGAGAATTATCACATTGTTTTAGAAATTGATGATATGACATATAAGGAATAGCTGAAGGAACAAGGCTGGTCTATTCTAAAAAGAGAAAATGTGGGTGGTTGCAGCACAGTAGCACCTGACAAACCTGTGTTTTCCTTCCTCAAACACTAAAGAGAATGAACTTATTCTGCAGGGCTCCACAGAGTTAACTAAGCCAATGGGGATAAGATACAGAAAGTACATTTCAAGTTCTTAGAAGAAACCTTTGAGAACATCTGTTTTCAAATAGTGTGTGGTTTTCCTCTTGTTGAAGACAGATAGGCAAAGCTGGACAACCACTTGTTAATGATATTATATATAAAAGAAAAGTTCATTGAGCAAATAAATAAACCTTATGATATGTTCTTCATACTTCAATTTTATAGTTTTCTGGTACATAATGGCACAAAATATTTCAAATTTGTTAAATGGTAAAAGAACATAAGTGTAAAAAATTGGTAAAATGCTTTTTAATACCAATGAATTTTCTCATACTTCAGGTTGTCTTTTTTTAATTTTGAAATATTTTCATATAGCAGTGGTTCTTAGAAAGCCTACAGCACAATTAAAATCCAGGTTCAAGTCATTCTGGAATGTTGGACATTTTAGTTTATATCATAAAGCATCAATCCCTCCCAAAATGTCTTGAAATATATTGAATATTAATAAGTAAACAGATAGGCTGGAAGTCACTGTATATATAAAATAAATGGAAAATTATTATAAGGTTTTATGTCTAACGATTGTTGGCATAAAATTGATGGTTCCTTTGTTAGCATGAGGCTTTCTTAATGTGCTCAGCATACAGCTAGCAATCTTCCAAACGACAGAGATTAATTGTCCTATTAATACACAAAAACAAAAACAAAAGTGTAAAGTGAAAGTTTTTCAAGTGAAGTATGGTACCTGCAATTTGGGAGATAAATTTATGTTTGCTCACTGAGGTCTGTTATACACCCTTTGTACCAATAAATATATATAACTTTTGCTTCTGCCACCAGATGGCAGAAGTAGGCATTGCTTAAGTAAGAATTTAAATTGCTTTAATATTTCTTACATAATTAGATTAAATCAAAACAGACAATTTGAATATTTTTAATAGCTCTTGTAACAAGTTTGGTAATGGTGGAGATGGAAAATATTAGCTAAAATGAGATTTTGGAATTAAATTTGTTACAAATGTTTCTTTAAGTATTCCCTTAGAATAGTACTTTTTTACTGAGAAAAAGTCTCACAAGGAATTCCCACTAATGTTTTAATTCACGAAGTAAATATTTTAGTTATCCCATCATAAATTAATAATGACTGTGTTATTCAAATGGAACTCAGTAGACAAGTAAATAGGGTTAATAAATCACAATGAACACATAAAGTACAAATCAAGGAAGAAAATATAATATAGTTAGTGAATTAAAACAAATGATTTAAAACAATTATAAGTGTTTTAAAGAGTATATAAGTAATCACATATACATTAAAATTTATCTGGCTGACTTTCACAAGTTAGAGACATAATAAAATTCATTCATCCAGATGCAAGGCATTTGGAAAGTCATTCATTTCATCTGTGTGTGACATGCATCTAAAGAGGTGTGTAATCCTAAACCTTGAATCACACAAGTATTATGAACCAGTGTTATTGTCAAAAAATATATATAAATGTTAATTTGAAAAATCATTTCAGTGAGGTACACATTTCTTAACTAAATAAGTGCCATGACTTATCAAAAAAAATTAAGGATGAAGGAAATATTAGCCACCTTTTTTTATATTAGCTACTTTTTGTAACAGTTCATATTTTTGTAATGGTGTTTTAGTTCAGTTTTAAAATTCCCACTTTCTTGGGTTCCATTGACTCTTTGACCCTCTGTATCTGCCTTAGCATCCTACTTATGATAAAGGAAATATTCATATCTAGTATGTCTGGTTGAATTATTTACATGGAAAACCCTTTCTTGGCCAACCTAATGGGCTACTTTGAATTTAAACTCAATGTGTCATGTGACAGCATGACTGTGTTTCCTTTTTAAGACAAGATTTTTCTTCGATTTCTATACTGCAGTTCATCAGATTTCTTTTTGCATTCCTATAGATCTCTTTGATGGGAGTGGGTCCTGGCCACCATCCCCCTGCAGATGTCAGATCATTTGATTACTTCATCAGCAACTCCTTTCATTGTGTCTTTCATTCTCTCACCTCCAAACATTATCTAAAAGTAGTCTATTCAGTCTACTTTTCTTGTTGACTTCCAGATCCGTATAGCTACTGCCTCCTTGAAATAAGTCTATTTTATTCTAGCACATTCCCTTTCTTGATGGCATTGACTTTATGAAGGGGTTAGATGAGTTTTCCTACATAATGTTCCAAAGTGGAACAGTGGAAACATTGGTAAAAATATAAAAAATGTGCTAAATACTGCCTATATTAGTATCAAAATTAAAAAAAAATAGTAATTATCAAGAGAAGGACCAAACTATCATCACTTGTCTTCAGATATAGGATATTTATAAAGTGTTTTGCAAATTTATTTTTGCTTAGGGCAGTAATAGCTAAACAATTGAGGTATATCTTAATTTACAGAATAGACATTTTCAGAGCTAAATTTAAGTCACTGTATATTGATTCAGAAATGTGCTGATTAATAAATTTGTGTGAAGTGAGAGTTCTTGGTTTATTCTTGTTGTTTTATATTAAAAGACCTTCCCGTAATATATATTTTATATTTCTTTCACCCATCTTGGAGTCATCTCCCACAAGGCAACCTAGTAGCCTATGACATGTCTTATGCCAAATATTCTGCTTAAATAAAAAGCTGCAGTACAGACTCACTTTGAATCTGAATCAAGAGATATACAGAGAATGAGACATAAGGCAGTGGGATCTGTAGTTGTAAAGTCATGGATTAATTTGCTGAAAGAACCATGAGTCACTCTAGTTGTGAATGAGGTGGTCCTTATGAGGACGCATACTATTAAAATAAGCACCTACTATGTGCCAAGTGTTGCTCTAAGTACTTCAAAGCAGTAAACAAAAGTCCCTGGAGTCATGCAATGTACAAATTGATGGAGACATAGATACAAATAAATATACAGGTGATTTCAAGTGTTTATAAGCCTTATGGAGCTATGGAGTTAATAAAACAGGTATTATTTTGGGGTAGGGTAGATTGGAGCTGTCCTAGAAAGCCACTTGGAAGGAGTGATAGCTGAGATTATGAATACTAAATAGCGAACACCTGATGAAAAATTTCAGGGAAGAACATTTTAAGCAGCATGAAAAACAAATGCAAATACCTTGAGATATAAGCTAAAACACAGAAAGGGCAGTCTACCTAGCTAGGGTATTGTGAGAGGTGTTTAGAAATGTGGGAAGAACTTGTTATTATCTGGGAATGTTTAAATCCCAAAGAAAATATACTAAAGACTTATACTTAAGTAATGAGATAAGATATCTAATTATTCTGGTCGCTGTATGGACCAGGGGTATAAAGTAAAAGCAAAGAGAACTGCTTAGTGAGGAAAAAGAGATAATGATAATTTTCTTAATTTTTCAAATAGGGCAAATGGCGCACATTAAGAGTAAACTAGAAGGAATAACAAGACCCAGGTAGTAGTGTTGTTTTCAATATATTTTTTAGGATTGGGAAAACTTAAGCATATAGGTTAGGCTTGGATAAAAAAGTAAAATACAGAGAAGGAACAGTTATAGACAGGTAGAAAAAAGGGACTGATATAAGATCCTAGCTGAGATGTCAAGAGTTAAATTTAAAAAAGAATTGGCCACCATCTGAGCTGTCTCAAGTAATCCAAGCAATCCTGATGAATTTTACATTAAGGGTTATTTGTAGAACTTTTATTGGCTGGAATTAGCAAGATAGAGATGTTAAAGTGCCTTGAGTCTCATTATTATCCCACAGAGAGTCATACCAAGAACAGGCATCTGATGGACATGTCAGTTTAGAGGAAGAACCACTCATTTAATCCCTATTAATAGAGCAAGCATTAGAAGTGACCTTGTCAGTTGCGAATACACTGCTTTTTGACATCAGGGATTTGAGGATGTCTTCAGTCCGTCTTTACTATAGGAGATCTCATTGTTTCTGTGAGAAGCTGGACATGGCAATGTTCCTTGAATTGAGACAAAGAACCCACCCAGGTTTTAAGTTCATTGCCCAGGAAATCCAGAATAAGGTGTTATGGTCATTTTTGTTTATTTCTGCTTATAGTATAAGAGCCATGAGCAAGAAAACAGATATACTGTCTAAGACTGGAGAAAATAAATGATTGTATAAAGGTTGAGGATTTTGAGGTAAGAATGGGAAAACAGGAATTTAAGCAACCATTAGCTCCAATTTTCTCAGTGAAAAAGACAGCACTGTCTTATGCTGAGAATAGAAATTCTGTTAGGATGGACACTTAGGAGACCTAGTGATACTTCAAACCATCATGTGGTTATAAGAGAAAATAAAAGAAGTGAAAAGATTAACACTTATCTGGTGGTGGTATGAGGGAAGAGATATACATTTTAATACTGCTGACCTTTTGCTTGTGTTTATGTGTTCATTTCTTTTAATGACAATAAGCCTATTTATAAAAATCAGGTAAGTGGCAATACAGTTGATCTATATTTGGAATTTTTCTATATGTATGTGATAGAAGAATAGGATTTATAGTAATCAAGTTAGTTGTTGAGAGATTAGTTCATATGATAACCCATATACCATGACCTCACATGTAGTGAGGAAAGAATCCCCAACTACTACCAGGGGGCTAACAGGTCAAGAAAAAAACATTCATGAAGAGACCAATATTCACTCTATTTCAGAAGTCCCATAAATCCTGAGTGAGACCATGAGAGTTAGGGTAGTTGGAGGCTTTTATCAGCCTGTGGAATGCTTTTGTTCACAGTTTTAGGTGGAACAAGTGAGAACTAAAATACATTAGGATCTTGTTGTTATAGTGGCTAGGTCATTTACATGAATTCTGAAGCTTTCTAACATTGTAATGAGAATTCTGATGCAAAGAAAGAATGTCAGATGCCCCACTGTGGAGCAAAATATAACAGTTTGTTAAGCATTCAGTTGCTAGAGGTAATAAAGGAAAAGTAGAGTCCATATAGATGACAACACGAGGAGATTAGATATTATGAGAATAATATTGCCATCCCCACCCCATACACAGTCTAAAAAGTTGTGCAGATATGGTGACACCTGTCACCTCCTCAAAGAAAAGAAAAAGAAAAAAATCTCAGTTTAGCTAGTAGACAAGGCTAGAGTTCGAAGATAAAGAGGATACATCAGATGAATTTGAGAGAAGGAAATCTATATAGCAGGAAGAATAAGGTATAAAGTCTGTCAAAAGAAAATTTTAGAGAAATGCTTACCTTTATTTTGGTATTGGAGGGTTGCTGAGATGGGAACATAGCTTTTTACCTTCAAATATTCTGACACTGGTTTATGAGATTTTACTTGCAGAACTGGCTGAGGTTTGGAATCAAGATTTAGGGCCCTGTTGGAGCCAGGATTACCAGGAGGATTGTGGTCCATGTGGACCTTGGTCTTCCATTCGCGCCTGACGTGTGTATCACCAGCACAGGACAGCAGTGATGAGCGGTGCTATTCTGGAAATCTTGTTTTCATATTCACTTTTATTAGACAGGAAGAGCAAGCAATAATTAATGCATACACTTTTCAGAATAATTAAAACAAGAAAACATTCAATTTTACACTTATGCTATTTTGAACAAAAATTTCTCTCCTGGCTTAATAGTGTAAACATTAAGGTTTGTCATTCAATATACCCCTTGGAAACACAAAATCTCTTTCATTTACTAATAAGTATAATTAAAGTACTGTTTAAAAATACTGTAGTAATTCTTAGCTGTGCCAGCTAAACCACAGAAAGATGAGGCTTGATTTTAATTTTCTCTCCCTCCAGTTTACTCCCTCTTATGTGTGTGTGTGTGTGTGTGTGTGTGTGCTTTTCACACTTAGTGTGGTTGTGGTAGTGAGTGGCCCTGGTCACACTGAATGGAGAGCCAAAGTCTCAGTTAGTGACCAGCTGGGAGCTTTTCTTCTTTTGTTTCTCTTTTCAGTTCTTTCCCATCCTTCTTTGACAGTCCTGCATACGTCACTCCAGCAGGGAGAGGATCAGATGAAAAGTGGAAAGAGAACAACCAGGAAAAGATGGGTTTGTAGTTGTCTGTTTTCCTTTCAGAAGGTGGATGGCAACTTTTTCTTGTTCACCCTCATAAGCTTAGTTACTAGCACAGCTGTTCAATTAACAACTGTAATATAAATAGATAAGCCCCTCCCTGAAACTAATTTTGAAGCTAGAAACTGACATATATCTATATATTAATGCATTTGGCAGAATATATCATAATACATCAGAATAAGGGTCTTATTTACAATACTTTCTCTCAAAATTCTTTATTACT
This sequence comes from Galemys pyrenaicus, assembly GCA_019455555.1. Classification (NCBI taxonomy): domain Eukaryota; kingdom Metazoa; phylum Chordata; class Mammalia; order Eulipotyphla; family Talpidae; genus Galemys; species Galemys pyrenaicus. The sequence continues at coordinate 11,408,584 of JAGFMF010011501.1, forward strand.
TTATTTTCTTCTAATTTATTATTGAAAAGTAAAGCATTACTTCTTTTCTTTGATTGCCTCTTATATTTTCTCCTGCCAAAATGATTTTAGATTTTTGATTTAGTATACCTGCATTTTGTTTAAAAATGTTTTTTATTTAAATATTCCTTTGCTACAGTTGGGTTGAATTAGATAAATCCTACTAGCCAATATTTGTAGTTTATAGTCATCTTTATTATGCTGTTAGTTTTGTTTTATAATTGGTTACTTGCTTACTTGTTTGTTTTCAGCTTAGGAAAATATTTTCCATTTTTGATTTTCACTTCAGTTGAATTATGTAAGATCTTGTGACCCTTAAATTTAATAATCCCTGCTTCCCCCATCTCCTTGAACTTTCTCTGTGTTCTAGGAAACATATGCATGCCATATCACTGATTTGATATTAGTAATACTAACTGATATTGTTTAAAAACATATGAAGTATTAATTAATTCATCTTCCTCATACTTCTATATTAAAATAGTGTTATTGTTCCATGTTGTAAATGAGGAAAAAGAGAAATAAATAGGTTTTGTAAATTGCTCAATAATCACATAACTAATAAGAACAAAAATAACCTTGTTCCAAATTCCATGCACTTGATTCCTGGGCTACACTGACTACATATTGTAAATTTTGCTCTAAACTACATATAATATAACTTTTGATTGTTCTAGCAAAGTTTTATGTAATCATTTTTATGTACATGCTCTCTGAATTTCAGTCTCAAATTACTGTGTTGCTTCCCTCTCTCCCCAACTCTACCATGTATTTTCTCACAACATTTTAATCTTCCAAGAAACCACATCTTTAATGTCTTCTTGTGTCTTAAACATTAATTCATCTAATTTATTCTTTCCTCTTTGTCTTCCAAAGATGACCATTATCACCGTAAATATTTTATTTCCTCCGTTAGGGTATTTCTCAGAGGTACTAAACTGTTGTTTTTATAGCTGGTGTTTGTTCATTTTCTTTGTTCACTTTCTAAAATGAGACACCTACCAAGCACACAGAGTACGTTAATTTTATTAACCAAATTCTCTGCCTCTCTATGTCCTATACTACTCATACTAATTGCTTGAGGGCAGGTGTGCATGTGAGTATATGCATGTGTGTGTGTGTGCACGGCTCATATTGAGTCAGGTTTGGAACCCAGAAAGGTCTGATTTTAGCAGTGTGTTATGTTTACTTTCAAGTTGACATTTGTTTTTCCATAGCACAAATAATTTTCTTTGTAAAAAACAAAGATCACAGAGAATAAAGCACAGAGAATTATGCCTTATATTCCATTAACATTGACCACAGTCCCAGTGGCCAATTTGTCTCATAATTGTTCTTTTTTTGTATGAGGTAAATCCACAAACTAGTCAAACCACTGTTTATCAATATAAAGCTCATTTTGAACTTGGCCTCACAGATGATTTCTAGTATCCATGATAGCATATTATGATCTCTTCTGATCTAGGGCCATACTTTTCCTCCTTTTTTGCAAAGGTTTTATTGTGCACTCATCTTTTCTGTTTTTATTTTTTTCCAACATTGTAATTGCATAATGCAAATCATCCCAGTGGATGAATTATGCCCTATCATTTTATTTTCCACATATTATTATTTGTATGTCAGTATTTTACATTCTCAGTTTAAAACACTGACCAATTTGAAGTGTATAGGATAACAATCCCCAAACAGGTGAACCTTGTATTTACCTGTTTTCTCTTTATTTTAATATCAGGAGGTTATGACTTCTCAGTTGAAGCAGAGTAATAATGTATAGGTGGGAGTATTAGCATTTTGACTCCATAATTTAAGCAAATTTGAAGTTACAACCATTATTACTAGATGCTTTAACAATAATTGTGTTTCTGTATTTTGATAAACATATTTCTTCATGAGGAATAAATTCAGTGGCAGTTTCATTATTAATTGATAACATCATCTATTAGTTATCTGAGACTAATATCATCAAAAATCTCGAGTTGGCACATAAGTTAATAGCACTTATTTAATCTCCAAGAGCAATTCAAACAAAATCTCAAGGTGTTTTCAGTATGTTTTTCCATGTTGAGAGAATGAAAACAGTTCTGAAGCCATCAGGGGTTATAATTATTCCTGTGTCTTCTTCCCTTAGAGGCACACCCTAGGAATATATTATCCACAAGGAAAAGGAATCTTTTCTAAAATTTTCCTAACTAAATATGTGAGGGAAATGTATCAGTGGAAATTTTTTGTCTGTTTCAATTAGAAAAACTATAAAAATTTAATTAATGTGTGTTTACCTAACTAAACAATTATAATGGGAAACACAAAACAGTGCTGGTATTATTTTACCTTTATATAAGGTGTTATATTGGCTTCAGAATTCCTTTTTATTAGCCCTTTGGCATGGCAAACAATTATCCAAATGCTCTTTTTCAAATTTCTCTATGCCTTCTAGCAACTGTGGTTTTTATTATGAGACCTTTGTATAAATCTTAATATTTTTATTTCCCCAACAGTACCTTCCCTCTGTGAAATGAAGAAAGGGATATTAACCAACCCCCAACATATATTTATTTTCTTGAGTCAGTTTCTGGAATCTCCCTGAAACTATTGACTTTTTCATTGACTTCTTATTTTAAAGAGTTTGAATACACAATTTTCAGGTGCCAAACTGAATACCAGTTAGGATGTGTTTTAAGGAGCACTCTCTTTCTGTTGCCACCATCAATTATTTTCTTTTATCATCCTGCAGTTCTTAGTGGCCTCCTTCCTTTGTGAATACAATATTAGAGGATAGAACCATGAAATATATTTATGTGCCCATGCAATGTTCCTATCTGCCTGGAGAATCACTACAGTAGATAATGGTTTGGTGATGTGCTTGGGTACTAAATACAGAAAATTTGAATCTGTTTAGCTATATAGTCCTTATATCAAATATAAAACAGCGTTTTTTGTTGTTGTTGTTATGTCCAAATACATGTTAAGATGAATATCATTTATAGCCTGGTAACTTCTATGTTCTTCCTAAATGAAAATAAATCCCAATTATATCAAGTAGTGTCTACACAAGGGTCACTTTTGTAATGTAAAACATCACTTTGACCTCTCAGAGAGTTTTATAATTTTTAAAAAATGTCATTTGCCCTTCAGCCTGTGTTAATGTTCCTATTTTGTAGCTAAGAAATTGGGCTTTTTTGTGGTGATATTTAAATCACCAGTATGCACATCTTTATTTTTACAGAAGGCAAAAAGAATATAGTGGTAGACAGAATAATTTCACCTAAAAGGTGTCCATATTCTAATCCCCAGAACCTGGGGAATTGTTTCCTTCTATGTTGAAAGAGATTTTGCTTATGTAGGATCTTGGGATAGGGAGATTATTCTGAATTATTCCGATGGTCACAAAGAAATCATAGGAGAATCAGAGAATGTGTGATGATAGAAGAAAGGGTCACAGAGAGAAATAAATCAGAAGGAAAAAGACAAATAAGTAGAAATAAATAGCAGGTACTTTTTTTTTTTTTACAGGGAATACAAAGTAGCAAAGGAAAACAAAGACCAAAACAAACCTTTGAATCTGACTGTAGCACTGGGGCTGCCTGAAGGGGAGGGTGGGGCTACTGGAGCAAAGCAGAGAGGGCACATAATGAGAGACAGGGCAGGGGATTGTTGGGCTTGGTGGTAGGCATGGTTTGATAATATACATTTGTAGAGGTGTGAGCCTATATCCCTACAATATATAGTGTTGCAAACCAACATTATCTCCAAAAACATAATAAAAATAAAAGAAAAATTGTTCCATTAAAATTAGGAAATAACACACATACCATTAGCCATTAAACATTAAAGCATTTCTGTAGTCTTTGGTCCCATGATTAATTTTGAGTAGTTTACACTTCTCTTAAAAGAGCTCCACTGAAAGTCTTTGAAGTAGAAGAAAGGTCACCAGTGACTAGATGTTAAAGTGCATTTAATTGGCTACCACTACATTAAGAGTATATGGCAGTCCTGGGAACAGAACCTTCCATTCTCATACTTGATGGTGGTGTTTGGTTATGTGTCTCGAGGTGGGAAAATTCTGAAGGTTTCAGAATTAGCTTATCCAACAAGACTAGACTTGAAAGTCAGTCATTTTAAAAAATACAGCTGCACACAGTATGCACCCACTGATGTAGGTATGTAGTCTGAATATAGATTATGACAACTTGAGCAAAGATTTCACCAACATTACCAGAATTTTTCTATCCTGAAATTCGTAGGTACTTAACATGTGTCTTCTTTGCTAGAGCAGTTCCACAGTTTAGCTTTTGACATGAAGCAATACATTTTCAGGTGTCCAGTTTAATATCAGGATCTATTCAGCTGACGAGAGGCAGCATGACTCACAGTCTTTAAACACATGGCTTTCTATATCTCAGGCAGCGTTTGGCTGGCAGAATGGCTCATATCATGGGATCTGACTCTCTTTATCTTCCTACCCTGTCATCCTTAATGCGTGCTTTTGTCTTCATGGTTACAAGCCATATCCTTGTACTTTGAGGCATCATATCCATGACTGCAGAAAAACAAAAAGGAAAGAGCAGAGAGCATTGCCCCTGTCCCTGCATTTGTAGACAGCAAAAGTCCTTCCCAAAAACTTCAGCCTACTAATCTTACTGAAGTAAATAAACTATGTTTTATTCATGGTTACTCATAGTAACATGGATACTATTATTCTGAAGATAGTCTCGGAAGGTATTTTAGCTGTGAGGTTCTATAGTGAAAAAATTTTCTGCAGAAAAGAAAAGAGAAATAAAATTATGAACCAATCCTCAGAGACTATGAAATATAAATTTAAATGAGGGATTAAGAGAGTTAGCTCTACCATAGATACCACAGTTCTTCAGCTGCCGTTATATTTAAAAATGTCCATCTGCATAGGGCTTTTGCAGAAAGACATGAAGAATAGTCAGTAAACTTAGTATTAGTTGAGTTTTTTTTAATGTCTCTTATTATTGTTATTTGATTTAAAAAGAAAATATTTGCAGTGTAGTAAAAATATATTCTTTCCCGCTTCATATATGAGGAAACATTTTTTTTGTGATATCTTTTCTACTCTATTACTCCTTTGCCCCCCCAAAAGAAAGTATTGGAGTCACAAACAACTCCTAAGAAAAAAGAGAATGTCTAATATCTAAACAGACTCTCCCTATCAAGATCTCGAATAAAACAATGATATAAAATAATTTAATCTTTATACTTATGTGGACTAATCAAGTTGCAAAATTCTAAAGCATCTTGTGTGTTCACTCACATACAGTATTTAGTTAAAACAAACAATTCTAAAATGAGATCTTTTTAGTATAGATTGCAAGTTTTCTTAAATGAGCACACACTTCACAAAGTAGAATGTGATATTGTTACAAAGCAGTAAAGTTACTGTGTACAGTGTGGCATGCATCCAGTCATGTGATTTTAAGGGTTGATTATACTATATAGTATATACTATATATTATATTTTTACACTATAGGATTATACAGTACACTGCACTATCTCATGCACTACCATTTAAAACATATTTTTTTAAAATGAATTTTGTGAGTTCCTACTGAAATCCATAGAATGAAGAAGATGGGGGACAGGGGGATGAAAGGGAAGGTTCTTGCTATAATCAAAAGGAAGAAAGAAATATAAAAGGTAGGGAAAGAACAATATAATTGGCCATGTTCTAAAGAGAACACTATATACCCAGCAAGCTTTCTGTAGTTGAGTCTCACAATTACTCTTGAGGTTCCTTTGGGCTTTTAAATCAGGCAGTGTTTGAAATAAGACATTTTTTTTTTTCTGTTAGAAATTTGGATAATCTTTTCACACTTGGAAGTTAAAAAAGCACACTTAAATGATGATAGGAAATTAAGCCAATAGAGAAGGAATTTATATTTTTAATCACTTAAATTTAATAACAACCACGCTTAGGCCAAGTTTCTACTACCCAGTGAAGAAAAGAATTGAGGCAATTACCTTGACAATTGAAACAAAACCTTCCAGAAGATGTTTTGCTGTCTAGCTGGCTGTATACTAGATAAGAGGCCTAGAATTGATGATGCTTGTTCAGGAGTCTCTTGAGTTACACAGAATAGAATAGAACTCTTACTTTTGTCCTAGTCTGTGATTCTTGTGTTGGTTTCCCTTTTAATAAGAAATCATGATTGGCCTTTCTGGTGGTGCATCAGGTTAAGAAACACACTATGAAGCATCAGCAGCCAGTGCAACACGAGTTCCATCCCCGGCCAGGGAGTGACCCACATGGCACAGCAGATCTCTCCTGTCTCACCCATTACTCCCCATGTGTTTCAGTCAATCTGCCTGTTCTGTGCTCCACTCTGTCTCTGGTGAATCTTCTCACTCCTCCAACACCTCTGGCCTCTACCCCAGTTTTTGTCTGCTTAAATAACTCTTTTAAAAAAATAAGAAATCATCAAGTCATCATTTAAAAGATGAATGAGAAATAAAGCAATGATTGTTTGACCTTGAAAAATCACCTGGAATTTTAGATTTTTTTTTTTTACCTTTTGGTACAAGAATCCATTTAAGGCTGAATAAGATAAATTCCATATATGTCTAAATAATCACCCTTGAGGTTCAAATACTGAAATGGACCACCAGTTAGAGGAAACTAAAAAAGGCTTCTAAAAAGGCTTCTTGAGAGAGATAATCTCTGTGATGAGATTTCTAAACCTCACTGTGCTGATTAGTGTTGGTGAGTACAAAGAGAGCATGTCTCAAGGAGGAATGAACCACCACTAAGAATTTAAAGCAAAACAATACGTTTGGGAAGTACAGAGTGAGCTATTGTTCTTGTTTATATGTCTGAGTACTAGAAACAAAGAGCTTCTAAGACAGAAGCACATGTTTCTTAATCTGAACACATAGCCTTTGCTAATATCTGAAGTAAACTTTATAGTTCGGGTGAGATTCTTTTACTGCCAAGTAATTTTCATAGGTGTATTGCATTTCTATTAATTCCTATCACGAAAAGCTTTGTTGGGTATTATTGTACTTCTTTGATTATCTTTAATTAAAAGAGAAAGAAACTTCTTGTCATACCCCACCCCACCCCTGAAAGTATAGCCTTGAGCACGACAATTGTGGATCAGAACAATGGACAAACAGACTTAAGTTGGCAAGGTTGTGTCTTAACTTGCTGGGAAGCTGATGAGGCACAGGAGTAATTTGCTATTGTGCATAGTTGTAGAGGAATAGGGTGCTCATTTATGTTAGATCTTTGGTGTATTTGTGTGCCTACTTGATAGCACTTATGTTTTTTTTTAAATCTTCTCCTTAATAAAAAATGACTGAAACAATCACTAACAATAATTTGAATGGTCTTAGCATTCTCTTCTCATGCTTGCAGTTCTGACTTAATTGTTGATGTATTTTCAAGGTTTCATTATTATTTTTCCAATTTAAAGTTGAGTTAAATTGTTAAGTTAATGAAATTTAATGCAGTTATTTGGTAATTGAGGACTTATTTTTTAAGTACAGGGAATACTCCTTTTTGTAGGCTGTAATTATAGCTACGTTCATTGTTCCAGATTATACATGCATTGTTAGACCTTCAAACCCCATAATAAATTCTGAGCTTTACTGTTTTGGGACTTTTTCTTAGTGTGACACAAATATTTATTTAACCAAAATCTAAGTTATATTTATAAGAAAAAAATCACTGAATTACTAAATTCTTTAGGATCTACACTCTCTGAATAGAGAATATTTTAATCACAAACATGTGATGGGATATAATTATATGATTTTTAAAATCATAATTAAGCATTCATACTCATTTCTACAGTTTTTAAAAATAGGGCCGCATTAAATAACTTTTTATTAAGGTTAATGAAATAGGAAAGCATATGACACTGTAATAAAGAATTATGGGTTTGAATAATTTTGGTCTAAAGATTATAATTTTATTTTTTTCCTGAACTGACAAAGATTAATGATCTTAAAAAATACAATTCTTTCATATAAGGAAGCATTTATTGGATTGGTAACACAAGCAAGAGTTTAAGAATTTAATCTAGATACTACAGATTATTATTGCAATGCATATATTATATGCTTACTGTATATTTTGAAAGTACATTTATTAATAGTGTTCTTGGAAGACTGTTTATCTTATTTTGTTTCATTTTGTTTTCATGGGTCTATTTCATAATAGGAAATAAAATATTCTTATTTTTCACAAATATACATATACATACATACACATATACATATACATGTCATTTGGTTATCCAATTACAGTGCATATGTCTTGCCATTTAGAGAAATTTACTAAGAAGTGAATTGTTAGAAACAGAAGACAATTATATTAGACATAATGCCCTGCTTGCCAAAGTATCATTTTGTTAATATCCAAACTAGACATTGTGGAACATTAGAGCAATGAAAAATTTGTTAGTGTTGTGTGTTCATCTCTTTTTGCAAATGAATTGCTGTTGATGCGGAGGTAAAAACATTTCCCTGATGATAACTTATTTTTTTGTATTTCCAGAGAAAGCTGAAAGACAAAACTAATTTACCTAAGATAAAATCTTACATGACTTTAAGATTATAGATGTTTATACAGATAACATTTGTCACCAGTCTTGACTTTTATCCTTGTTAATGCCAGTGATTCTTATGATTAGCTATGGCGATGATAGGGAAAAGATACCTTACTATTGACAGAAGAGGGAATACAAAACCAACAATTCTGTGTTACACCCAGACAACAATTTACTGATCAATACTTTTGGATCTTTTACAACCTTTGTCTATAACCTAACTTAGAGGGAAATCCATAAGACAGTTTTTTGTTTGGACTGGTATTAGTAAGACTCCATTTACCATTTCTTTGTATTGGAGTATTCATTTCCAATCGGCACTAAAAGGCCAAAACCACCATGGGATAACTCTCTGGATCCCTCCATGTCAAAACTATGATATATAGTTCCACATTACACAAGTTTGAAGATTTCATATATTAAAAAAACTGAAGAGCTGTTTGAAATCCAGTTATAGCCAAACTATGGAAATAAGCTAATTGCCCAAAAAAACAGATAATGTATCAAGAAGATGTGGTATATATGCAGAATGAAATATTACTGAACTATTAAAAAAATAAACTCACTCCATTTGTCACAACATGGAATAAACTGGAGGGAATCATGCTAAATAAAATAAGTCAGAAGGAAGAAGACAGTTGCTGGATACTGTTACTTATATGAGAATTATTGATAACTAAAGCAAAGGACAGATAAAGCCAAACCAATAACAAACCTTAGAAATCTGACTATCTACCAGAGGGAGAAGAGGACAAGCAAAAGCAAAATTGGAGACTATGGTAGACCCCCATGCCTTGATGGTGGGTGTGGTGTGTTTGTTAGTGTTGTGTGCTCATCTCTTTCTGCAAATGAATTGCTGTTGATGCGGAGGTAAACATTTCCCTGATGAAGGGAGAGATCTGATACCTTTAAAACACAGTTACCACAATAAAAATGATTTTAAAAATCCAGTCATTATATAGTTTAAAATTTGAAAGATAAGTTTGTTAAGAAATTTGAGAATTCTTCATAAGTATGAAAATAAGGAAAAATAATATATTTAATTCAGAAAATAAATATATATTTAATTCAGTGCCTAATATATAAAACATGCTTTCCTGCATGCTTCCTGTGTAATTTAATTTAAATATTATTTAATTCCCCAACATTTATGTTCTAGAAATGAGGAAATAAATAGACAAGTAACCCAAGTGACTTGTTCAAACTATGGAGAACATTATTTTAGAAGTCCTAAGGAAATAATAGAGGGGGAAAGACCTGTTTCTTATATGCCACAGGGAAGTTCATTTTCCTACAAATTACTCTAGTAAAAAGCTGATTTTTGCAGTTTTTAATGTCTCACATTGGTTGAGAAAGTATTTCATGAGGCCCGTTACAGAGAACCACACAACCCATGGCTGTGAGCCCCTGTACTTGGCCCACTTTAGTCAGAACCACCTGTAACCGGGTGGTCCCTAAGAAGAGGAAAAATTCCAGAATCCCGGTACCACCCTAAGTGGGTGGAACTGAGCAGGGGTAAAAAAATTTTAAAAAACAAACAAACAAAAACAGAAGGAAGGGAGGAAGAAGAAGGCAGGATGGAGAGCAGCAAGGAGATCTTGAGGAGGCACGTGGAGCAGAGGGACATGTAAAAACACTGCCCTTCCTTTTTGGTCTTGGACTGGTTAGAACAGATGTCGGTGAGAGACCCGTGGTAAGCTTAATAATGGCAGCTTTCGTCTTGATTTTAATTTTTCTCTTTTCCTCCTGGATTTGTCTAACTCTTTCTGACCCTTTTCTATGGGTCTCCACTGAAAGGTCCTTTAAACTTGTGGCAGGCCTTTTTGGGCCTTGCTTTGGGCCAGTCCTATTTAGCTAAATTTACCCTCAAGGAGATGGGTAACTTTAAATACTTAACTTAGTAACTATATAGTAGCTATATTCTTTGTCCTTTCTGTATTGTACCCTAATTGTATTAAAGTTCCTTTCCATTGAGAGCCTTATATGTTTGTCTTAATGAGACAAATTGCAGAACCCTTCAGAGAGGGCAAATTTGAGAATTCTGGGGTGCCCCTCTCCCTGCCCTGTAACACATGTACACAACTATAAAAGCAGTAGTAAGCCTGAAAACACAAGACATATTAGGAACTACCTAAAACTATTAGAATCAAATCCAACATGCTCCAAGATTATAAAAACCCTCTTATGTTAGAATTCCAAGTGATGGTGCTTATCTTTTTCTCAGAATGTGGAATTCAGGGAACCAATAAATAGGCTCTTTCCTTGATCAAGTCAAGGACTCACTGAGAGCAAACACAGGACAAACACAGAAAAATGGCCGTAAAATATTGCTTTTACTGAAAAAAGCTGTGGATTCAAGGGCACCTATAAATAGGTCACCTACGGGGGCTTAGAAAGGACTGGATGATATTTGGCTTATAACGCAGAGAACTACCTTTACAGTGTTAGCACAGAACAGTTGAAATGTAATCACTGCAGAAACTGCTCCAGAGAAGAAAGAGAAACTAGACTGTGGGAAATATTCTAAAACTAACTTTTTATTCCAATCCCATACAGATAAGTTATTCCTCCCTCTTTAGAAATATACTAAGGATGGGTAGAAGCTAAGACTATATACTTAAAGGAAATTTCTCATTAAAACCACAAAGCTTGGTGAGATGCTTTCCTCTAACAATCTTTGAAATTATATGACATTATAATAATGTTACTTATTTCAAGCATTGTAAGAGTTGTAGATTGGTCATAGTTCATAACAGTTTGGGTAGGAAAGTAGTTGATCTATGGAGTAAGAGGATAGACAGATAATCAAGTAGAATTAAAATAAGTGAAGTTATCAAATCAGATATAATTTTTCAGGTCACTGAATCCTTATATTTAGAAGAGATAAAGCAGTGGGTGCAACCACACAGAAACAGACTCTTGTGCATGAGTGAAATAAAGAATGGACAGCAGTATGCAGAAGAAAGTTAAGTAAGCAGGGAGCTTAGAGTCAATAAACACTGTAGCAAACTAGTACCCTTGCAGTGAGATTTCCTCCCCTTGTTATTCAAGGGGATATTCAAATGTTAAAATGTAAACCCTCTGCCCCTACACATATACAGTGTGAAAGTACTGGAGGCAGAGCCACATGGTATAGGGGAAGCACTGGGTAATTTCAAGAGAGGGGTTGGTGCTGCAGACTAAATACTGCAATAAGGAAAGTCATTTGACTTTACTTATAAAAAGGAAAGTTGAGTATACTGTGTGCTTGAGGATTGGGGCCGGTGCATACTCTTTATATCTCACTGAATTTGGTAGCACTCAGGGAACGTAATAAATCATGGAATTGAATATTGGTGGAGTTGTTCCTGTTCTAAATGATTGTAATATTGAGCAGGCAAAAATAGAAGCTCCAACTTTTATCGAGATTGTGGCAGGATGCTGCTAGAATTGTTCCTCTGTTCTCTTTTCTTACCCAAAATGGATAGTTGGGAATAGAACAGAGAGTCAAAAGACACCTCTTTATTCTTGCTTCTTTCAAGTGGAGTAGGAAAGGGAAGATGTCAGCAACATTTAATATGCAGAAACAAATGCACGGGAATAAAAGACAAATGAAGCAGCATCTTACTAGCTGGCAAATCACCAGGCCCTCCCGTGATTGTTGCTTGCTTTTGTTAATCTGCCTTTGTTTGGACTCATTTTTGTCGACCTAGTTCCCTTGTTAGGATTTATGTCCCAATTCTTATGTGTTTATCACCTCTCACCTTAGCTCAATTTACCACCTACTTACAGATTTCAAAGTTTTCATTGTATTCATCAATTCTGGCTGTGCATGTCTGGCTGCCAATCCTAAATTCAACTTATTTTGTGTTTTTTAACTGCTTTATGGAGATTTTTTTCCACCATATTATTTCTTATTCCTATTTCTTCACCCTTACCTCTGTCCACTGGAAAGGAATGAGGGGTCACTGCAGCTCCTCAGAATCCCGAGGCTGACATCTCCAGCCACTTATCTTGAGTACCCAGCCCAGATCAGTTCCCTTTTCTTATTGTGTCATTTCTCCAACTTGCCTCTGACACACAAGAGGCATGATGATGTAAATTCAGTCTTAGCTCATATTTTAATATGAAAATTAAGATTCTGAATTATTTTATAACATGATTTCAATACATGTCTCTTACATGCCAAAATTTTGTAGAAATGTACAATATTCTTTTGAGTTCTCAAAAACAAAGGATGATAAGTGATTAATTTTGATTTTCTAATGTATTTCTCAATTAGGTAACAAAAAGCATGTTTTCAATAACTAAAGATTATCAGTCATCACTTTGACATGTTGAGTTCTAATAAATTCAAATTCAGAATAGAACTTTACACTTCGAAAGTAAATTTACCTTAATTCTGTGTCTTACTTAATAATGCTTCTAATTATTCCTAGGTTAGATATAGGTTATATTTCTAAATTTCCTTCTGGAAAAGGGATTTTATTGGATAAGACTGTTCTCTTGTGGAAGTATGACTTAGAAAAGCATCTTCCCTGTGTCACTAATATACTGAGGCATGAAACAGAAAATTTTGTATTTATAACTCTACAGAATTCTTGTAAATTGCTGAAACATGAAATAGCCAAATAAATTTTATTGTTGAAATTCTTAGAAACATAAATGTGTAATGTACCTTTGTGTGATAAACCATAATAACTACAGCCATTCATAACATGAAGCCCTGTATGTATAAAACTACAGAGCATAAAATGTTCAGCTGCTAAGCTAGCAGGAGATATTTTGGTAAATCTGGATGTGGCTAACCTTGATTTTCCTCATCACTTTTAACAAAATAGTGGGGCCTGCCTTTTCCTGTCATTTCAGTTTGTAAATTTCACTTAGTTGTCTATTTTGAAATGATCTATCTTGAGCATAGTAGTAAGTTCTGGAGAAAGTGGAAAAGATTATTCAGATTGATTTTCCTTTCCTGAGTTTTGTTTAATTTGATTCCCAAAAGAATGAAGGAAACAAGATAAATGATATCTTATTTGGAGAAACAAAAACAAAATAAAGTTAAATGATTTTAATGCAAGACCACTGGTCCCCAGGGCTTAAGAATTTTCACTTGGACAGTAATTGGGAGATGACCTGGTGAGCACTTAGGAAAGCAGAATCCCCACTAATCCAGTGAAACAGAAATACACAGACAGCTATGTAGATGAAGCTAGTGCATTCTGGAAGATCATTAGGTTGCATATGTACAGATATGTTGACTTTTCATTTGAGAGGAAGTCGAAAGAAAAATATTTACATTTGTATGTATATTTGGAGGATATTTCCCTATAAAAACGCAAGTCCACAAACTTTATTTATATTAGTATATAGAAGAGGTTACAAAATATGATCATATTTATTGGTAATTGACTTAATTTCATTATAAGATTAGCAAGACTTTAACATAATCCAACTAAAAACTTTTCTTAGAGGACTAGTTATATTTGGAATCTAGCTAAAACTTTGAAGTATAGATAGTGCTACCTAATTTAAAATTAAAACATAATTTTTGTAAAGTTGTTTGAAATTGCTTCTTTATAGGCAGTCAACAATTTATGTTTTGCTAAGAAGGATTTGGGTTGATTTTGTAAAGTGGTAAAATGGCTAAATGTTATATAACATAGGTGAATTTGTTCTTCTGAGAAGTTGGCTTTTGAGTTATAATAACAAGTATTTAAATGGTCTCTTCTCCCCTGTGCCCCCAGAGACCCTGAAAATGCACCCAGTTTTATTTACCTCTTAGCTTGCCGATGACTGAGATCAGTATGACCCTCAAGTTAGCAAGGCTAGGGGGTGAGTACTTGGCAGCCTACCCTATGCCAGATTTATTATACATATAAAGTTGGAAGAACACTGGAAAAGACAAATAAAATGGAGATATTAACCCTTATAACTACCCCAAAGAGCAATATTAATAACCCTATAAACTGTGAAATGTCCTATAAACTGTGAAAATGTCCTATGTAGTGAAAATGAAGAGAAGTTGCTACTTTCCAGATCCTGACAATATAAATCCAAATCTGCTTTGAATCAATCTGTAAGTGTAGTCAATATTATAATTTAAAGCGGTAGCATTAAGATTTCAGTTTTTCCCATTTCTTAGCTGACTTCTGAAAATGGATCAAACCCAGTATTTTATTTTGACAGGTTGCTAATTGTTTTCTTTTGTGTACACATTGTTTTATAACTTTAGCTCCATTTTATCTGGCATTTTAAAAAGTACACTTAATTATTTAATATTCTTTATTGGTGAGAACAGCTATTATTTGGTTTTTCCCTAAAAATAGTGGTGAAATGTAAATATATTAAAATTACATCTGTCATAATAATGAGGAGCTCTGTTCTAAGTGGATCTAAAGTCACTATTCTTATTGTCACTGTTGCTGTACATTCCTACCTGATGTCCTGCTTTCTTATTTTTTGGATGGCAGCTAAAGAACATTTGAATGACAATCATCTATCATTCTCTTACTTAAAACCTACCCGTGACCTTAGGGTATGTTTCGGTCTTTGTTCCTTAGTCTGTGAAACTACATGATCTGGTCCTTGCCCTTCTCCTGCTCCTACTCCTCCAGCCTCAGCAGTCAGCTCCTCCGAGCTCTTCAGTCACCAGAATGGTCTGCCCTCTGTCCGCTGATCACACCATGTCATTTCAGCCCTAGCATTTTCACACCTGTGCCTTTAGATGGACATAAAGGTGCCCTTCCTGCTTTCTAAACCAAGGCAGAATGTCACCTGTTCATTGAGGACCCCTTTCATAACCTCACAGAAGAAAATCACGTTTCTCCCAAAGCATTGCCACATCACTTAGTTATGTTTTCATTATAACTGGTTTATTTTGTCTAGTTATTTTAGTTCTGCAGTTTCTTTCCTGCCGTTCAGAATGCAAGCTGCTCAGGAGTGATGCCTCTGTCTGTTTTGCTTACTACATTGTCATCCCTTCATGCTGTTTCTGTTAACATAATGAAAGAAAGTTGCATTTTAGAGTTGTATAAACTGGATAACCTGATGCATATCCAGACAGAAGATGCGGTCATTCGCTGAGCATCCATCAGCCAAGTTTTGATATCCATTTGGCCTGGTAGGCAGACTAAAGGCATATATAATGCGTGACTGTGTGCTGTCCTCAAGGGCCAGTATATAAGTGGTCACCTAATGTTCA
The DNA here is from genome assembly GCA_019455555.1 of Galemys pyrenaicus. Classification (NCBI taxonomy): domain Eukaryota; kingdom Metazoa; phylum Chordata; class Mammalia; order Eulipotyphla; family Talpidae; genus Galemys; species Galemys pyrenaicus. The sequence continues at coordinate 11,424,353 of JAGFMF010011501.1, forward strand.
TAGGGCACACATCTCGATAATGAGTCATTTTCAACCCACTGAGCATTTTCTGTGATAGAATAATTAAAGCCTGTGAGCCAAAGTGAGGGAAACATTTACAATGCTGAATAACCTAAAGTGAAGACAGGGATATCTAATTAGTCTTTCTTGTGACAATCCTTTTTTGGATTAATTCTTCTCTTTGAAAAGTCTAATGCTGGTGCTTATGTCACCAACTCTACTGATAATTAATAGTGTTCACCATACACCTACACATAATCCCTCCAAAATATCCTTGTATAATACCACTACTGGAAAGAACAGTTTCAATTAGAAGAGTTTTTGAAGTATATATCATGTATTCTATTATAAGGAAAGTGTCCTATTGTAAAAGGGAGAAAGTCTCTGCAAAAACATAATATTTTATGTAACATGTCTAGTAGTGTGTTAACATTTTATGAATACTGCATCAGGACATGACTTAAGAAGGAAGACAAGCATTCATCCACATTTTCTTTTTTTGAATGCTTAAGATGTTTTCCTGTGCTATTTTCACCTAAGTCACAAGCTTATTAACTTAGGAATAAGGTGACAGGGCCTTTGTCTTCGAATCTTGTAATTATAATTAATAGTAAGTTAAAGGCAAGCAGAGAGTTTATATTCAAAATTTAAAGTACAATGACTTTGTGGCACTTAGGGCAGCTGCCAGGGAGATATTTAGTAAGAGTTCATTATTCTTATTAATTAGAACTCCAGGAAGACATCTTTCAGAATGAAAGTTATTCTATGGTTGCAAGAACTTTGTGGACAGAGCTTGAGGAGGGAAAACGTGCTCTCTCCCTCACAGTAAGCCAGGGATCTAGCAGAGGACCAGGACCAGCAACTACTTCATACATACTTGCCAAATGTTTATACATGAAGGCAGGGACATGAGTCCATATGTGCAGACCACCCACTATTTCTTTCAATGCAATTTAAAAAAAATATTTATGTATTCAAGAGCTGGGGCACAGACCAGAGTCATGGGACATGAGAAGAATCACCAGAGACAGAGCAGGGAGCAGAACAGGCAGATCGACTGAAGTACACTGCTGAGAGGAGCAGCTGGTGAGCAGGAGAGGTCTGCTGCGTCATGTGGGTTCCCCTGGCTGGGGAGTGAACTCGCGCTACTGTGCAGTGGATGCTTCACAGTGCAGTGCTCAACCCACTGCGCCACCAGGGAGGGCCTCCATACATTCTTGAAAGCCATAAAACTTTTTTATGTTAATATGTAGAAGTATTAAATTCAGGGGTTTAACATCAAAGAAAATCCAGAAATGTCTGTGAGAACCCTACAGGACACTATTTCTCTCTAAATAGTAATAATTTTAGTCATTGTACTACCCATGATCTCTGAACAAGGCATGTATGAAAGCTTATACCAAAGCTTGGGTGAAAATGTAATGTAATAACATTGAGTTATGATGACATAACATTTATGTTTAGATGTTGTTTCAGCTATATAACTTACATCAGTTTATCTTAACCCCACAATACAGCATTCTTATTAATTACATTTCCTCCTTTTCACATATAAAGAAACTGAGGCTGAGAGATTGTACAGTGTCATCAGCTAGGAAATTGGAGTCCAACATTTAAATGTGAGAAGGCTAGCCCCAGGAACTCTATCTTTCTGAACTATGCTATTGTTCACTGAGTTTTTGCTGTGTGCCTAACACTCTTCTAAGTGCTGTCAGGCTTTATTGGAACACAGCCCTCCTCATTCACTTACATTTGGTGTATTGCTGTTTAATGTTACAATGGCTGAATTGATGAGGAAAGACAAACTATCAGATCCATAAGCTTGAAATATTTACTGTCTATCCCTTTGCAGAAAACATTAACCATCTTTTGCTTTCTACCCTAAATATTTTTTTCTCTATTATTATTTTTAAATGTATTTTGGCTTTACTACTCCCTGGTTTTGTGACCTAGAACATATCACTCAATCTCTAGTGAAGTACTTTAGTTTCTCATCTACTAAATGATGATAATAGATCTAATTCTTAGAGGTGTAATGACCATTAAATATGTTAATGCATGTAATTTTGGGATCAGAAACTGACCTCTCTACAGTTTTAGTTATTGCCCCTTCAGCTTCTTCAAAAGTCTAAGAGATAAACAGAAAAATAAAAATTGAGGCCTGAATATACTGGGGAAATTCTCAATGAATTAAAAATTTATGGAATCAGTAGTTACTAAATATCTTTCCACATTCAAACTTTCCAAGTACACTTTGAAAATAGGTGATGAAAGATCAATGCCCTCTGACAACTTGGAATACAGTAGAAAGAACATAATTTTAGCATAAGAGAATGAATTCAGTTTCTTTGGTATCACTAGTATGTGGAATATAAAGTACCTAAATTAATAGTCAGACTTAAAGAGAAGCTGAAAACTAACCCTTGGATAACTGACTACGGAACTGAAGCACCAAATGTGAACTTGGACAATTCACGTAGTATCTCAATCTCTGTTTACTTAGTCATAAAAATGACAAAATTAATAGGGCAATCAGTCAGATATTTGATAAGCATTTATTGATAAGCTACTTTGTGCCAATTACTTTTGGGATTGTGTGTATAGAAATTAAACCATCAGCAACAGATGTAAAGCCTTTCCTTGTGAACTTTTATTCCACTGTTGTGAGAGTTAAGCATTTAGTACAAGTTCTGGTACACACTAAGTTTTTAAACAATGTTAGTGTCATTGCTGTTTGATGATGACATCAGTGATCATGATATTGATGACGATGACAAGGTTGAAATGGGAGAAGAGGATTTAAGATGCCAGTGCCTCATTGTAGAATTAATAATAACATTAAACTTGTATATCTGGGAAATTATTTCTGGTCCATGTCCCTTAACCTGCATTTCCCATCTTGATCATCTCCCACAGGGAGTAATCTGAGTTGGGATTTACAATTCCTGACTGAGGGTCTTTCCTGGTATGACTCAGTCTTTACTAATGTACTTATTCAATGACTAATTCAAAATTTGCAATTTTTTAATTGAGTCGTTATTAAAACCTCAAGTCCCCTCCTGTGTCTGTTGGAAATATTCACTTAAAGACCATTGCATGGATTAAGTTAAAGTATACTCTTTAAATCATACAGTATCAATATTTGAATGAAATTTGTCCACAATGATTAGAAAAAATTATCATTAAAAGGTGACAGATATTTAAAAAATCAGCACTGGGAAAGTAATAATATCTGTAATTACTATGTAATTACAACTATGCTGGAGTAATCAACTATGCTGGAGTGTCAGTAGGCGAAGCCCATGCCACATGGAAGTGGAAGTTGAATGTTGTCGTGGAGGAGGCTTCAAGGAGAAAGAAATGAGGAATCTGGAAAAATATCCAAATCTGATGAGCCACCAATGAGATTGTGTTTATTTTTTTTTTTCTCTTTAACTTCTACAAATAGCTTCCCTCACAAAAGTCATTTTGGAAACTTATCTTTCAAAGTTCGTAAAGACATCAATGATTTTAGTTATCTTGACTTAAAGAGGGTAATTTATCATCTAGCCAAGTGTGCATGTGTCTGCCAAGAAAGCTGTGAGCCAACATACATCATACTCAGTAGTTTCCAGGATTTGGTTTGCCTTCTTATGTGTATTTGAATATAGAATTCATTTCAATCTGACATTTTTTACCTCTCATCATATTTTTCTTCTAATTAAGTTCTATAAATGTATCCTCTACCCAGTTTGAGCTGTAATAAATTCATTTCCTGAATTGGCCTTCTGAAAGTCACAAACCAACATTATGATGAATTGCAAAATAAATAATTTCCCTTCTACGGTGTTTATTTTGAGCAGCATGTGCTAGAAAAGAAATGAAATGATTCACTTAGAAGGTTCTGCTCTTAGGGGGTTACTGGTCTGCGAGCTGAATGTTCCCCACACAGTTGGATCTCAACCCATTTCCAGAACTGTATAGGTGTAATACAAGGAAATGATTTTCCAGTTCAAATATTTGGAACTTACTGGTATTAGTGGAAAGGATCCATAATGAGAAAAGTTTTACTCTATTGTAATCCTAGAGTTGCAAGATATCATTTGAGGTATGGAATAAACATGGTGTCATTGGGAATTGATTTCCTAAAGCCTATATTGCAGGAAAAATGAATCATTATTTGTTTTACTTTACCATATAGTCAAGTAAAAACATATCTTTGATGTAAGATGGCTATGTTGATATTGAACAATTTCTTACTAATGTTTAGGTTGTCTTCTAATAAGTGTTGAATATTGGTCACATTTGTTCCTGTTATGTCATAAAACATAGATGAAACTATATAAATAATGTTAAAGCATTTCCATAGATAAAATACCAGGCATTAACCTTGCAGTCTTGATTTTAGAATGGTTTATCTCCAATATTTAAATAGCCACAGTGATCATAGCTTGGTTCAAATAACATAGCTTAATGTGTTAATCATTAATTTTACATCTTTCTCATTTCTCTCTATGCCTTTATAGAGTGGGAATTGCCTTATGCACCCTGAATTCATTACCACAATTTGTGTACTGTGCATTGACTGAAGCCAATTTAAGTGGTGTATTAGCACAGAATTTGAGCTTCTTTGCTTTGTGTATATAGTGGGCCAGAGAGTTAATGTTTCATTTATAGTATTTATTGTAGAACTATGATAATATGGTTATGATTCATGATCTTTTTCTGGATAATATGTGATTTAAGATATGCTGTTTTCTGACAAGAATTTTGATTTCCTGTAGTAAATGTGGCCACTGGTCCAGGTAATCTAACACCACATTATCATTGGTATAACTTTGTTTACGTAGAAGGAAAAACAGAATCATTGTTTGCAAACCAAAATTAAACATGAGCAATCACCCAAATCAACCCATCTTATTTTGCAAGCGAAGAATCTCCTATCAAATAAACTTAATTCATTAGGCTGATCATCATTAGAAAGCAGCATTGTTGGAACTGTAGAGCTATAACCAGGGCATAGACTGGTTCCTCTGACTTCCACACTAGCTCCCTATAACCTGGGCTGCCTTGCTTAATGGAAAGAATTGTTGTGTTTCATTTATTCATGACATGACACTGTTCATGGTAATCTCCCCATGACTGTCTCTTCTCTCTTCCTATGCAGCATCATCATGCACCCTAGCAAGGACATCCTGGTCACCTGTGGGGAGGACCGCCTCTGGAAGATGGTGGGGCTCCCCAAAGGCAATGTGCTTCTCACGGGAATCGGTCACACTGACTGGCTTTCAGGCTGCTGCTTCCATCCCAGGTCAGTGCCTGTAACTCCCTGAATGAAGCTAATATCTCTAGAAAATGCATTTGTTTACTCTGTTTCTTCACTGTGCTATTTTTAAAGGCATTTATAAACACATGATTAGCATAACATATATAAATAATATATAAAGTTTGGTGAGAGAGGTGATAAATATACACCCTTGTGACCTTCACCACAATCTGTACTATAAATATGCCTATCATTTCCACGTTTCCTTCTACACACTTCCTTGATGGTGATGGTAAGAATAATTAAGATCTTCTGTCTTATCGAATTTTAGAGTATATAAAGTATAAAAACAGACTTTATATAAATTCTGAGTTCTGTGCTGTACAATAGGTATCTAGGATTTATTCTACTCATAAATAAAACTTTATATTTTGATGACACTTTGCTCTCCACAGCCTTCCCCTGAATTTCAAAATGTGTAGATAAATGCTCTTTTTGCTTTCATTATATTGACTTTAGATTGATTGGGTTTGATACTTGGTACCTGTAAAACTCAGTCCACATGCTGATGCATTTAGCAAGAGTAATAAGCTTTCCAGGACAAGTATTATTAATGTTCCTTGTATTCACAAACTCTGACAAGGCGCACAGATTTCTAGTCAATAATGCATGACCATGTTTACTTTGCTTCTGTTAATCTTGCAAGTTTTGTTTTTGGAATTTAGTTATCTACCAAAAAGGACCAGATGGTAGTAATCGGCTTCTTTAAAATGTCAGTGACACTCAAGATATTAGAGAGGACATAACTTAACTGAAAGAACTGAACCTTGTAATTTCCAGAAATCACTGAATTTCATACTCAGGATCAATGGCACAGAAGAAGAGCTTTGTAGAACACACAGATTTACTGTGTCTGGTGGACACATAGCTCTAACTACATTTCCTGTGGTCAGTTTCAGCACCTGATCCTAACTGTCTTCTCTCGTTCATCATTATGTTTAGCATTGTAAACACTCTTGGACTCCAATCTTTTTACTGCTACGGTCAGTTACTCTTGGAGATTCCTCATTCTTGGTGTTTAATTTTTAAATCAGTCCATTGGGAAATTTTGTTCTTAGGAGGCCTCTTTGTAGATTTCAAATTTTTCATAAAATCCCCCCCATTCTTAACCATCTTCGTCTTATTCTTGGTATGAATATCAATAAAATTATATTGAAATGAACTATGGGTCAGAAGTTTATGAATTATGAGAAGAGTAAACTATTTTCTTTTAATTTGAAAAGCTTTCCACAGTGTATTTATCTTTAGCACTAAATGTTTGAACTTCATTTTTGAACATGTAGGGCATTTCATATCTGGTGTATAGATAAATAGAGCCACAACACTCTATCACCTCTTAGGGATATAAAACCCATCTCACAAGCAGAGACAACACAATTAGAAGTATAACTTATCACTTGTGTAGCTACTGGGCATACTAATCAGATTTGGATAATACCCTGTTACCATGACAGCCAGTGACTCGAAATTTTCTCATTAGTGCTTGGCTAGCACATGGTCCTTTTAATAGACCTTCCTGTTTTCCCACTCGGTTACTGAAATTAAAATGAAATGAAATACATCATTATTCACTCATAATATGATTTTACATTTAGTCCTCTGGAAGAACTGTAGTAAAATGCTGCCACACTGTTTTTATTATTATTATTTTCTACTGCACAGGATAAAAATAATGGAGAAAATACGTTTAACCATAAGTATTTTCAAGTGAGAGATATTGAATTGCAAATGTTCTTTTGTAGAACTTATAAAAAATAATATATCATTATTTTAAACTGCAGCAACCAAAAAATTCTAGTTTGGACTAGAGATCAATTCTGAAAAAGTTTATATTTTAGATCTCAAAAATTTTATGATGCTGATTGAATGCAAATCAACACTGAGGATCATATGCATACTGCATGTAATATGTATGCTTATAAGAAAGTAATATGCCAACATACAATGTTTATGACTTAAATATTGTTGAAAATCATACTTTCTGAAATTTATATTTATGACTTAATATTTATTTTAGATTAGATAATCAGCAAAATAGTTTATTGTTGAAGATATTTTTCTGCTCTCTATATACTTCACCTATAATTTAAAAATCAAATAGATTTGATTCCTATATGATGCGTTAATATTTAGTTACATCTTTAGTTAGTTAATATAAGGATAGTCTTCAGAGACCTATCTTTGTGATCAAATTGATTCTGCTCCCTTGGAAGAAGCCCAGCCTGGACACACTATTTTTGATACCTGTCTATTCCCTACACTTTTTCACACATGTGAAAAAAAACCTCATACATTTAAAAATTATTTCTAACTGCAGTTGCTCCTCATTGAGTTTCTTCTGTAATTTCCATTTGGATATATCCTGATTACTCTGACATTAGTGCCACTGTCTCTTCTACCACAGTGATTCAGATATTGTTTGAGGGTCAGTCCTACTTGATATGACTGTGATATACCTAGATGTCCCAAACCAGCCCTCACTGTCCTGTTTCCCTGGCCATAGTAGACATTTCCAATACATAAACAACAAGATTAACAGGTGTAACAAAATTAATATAAAACAAAACCTTTTGTTTTATGTATTTCAACATCATGGTATTTGAATTTGATCCTCAAGTGATAGCTATTGTCTCACTTTGTGTTTTACCTGTAAGTCTCCTTTGTCTTATATTAATTATTTTTCTGAAAAAATCATAGTTGCCAGAGTCAGACTTCAAAGTACCTCTCCTATTTTTAATGTCAAATAAACAAAATTATGTAGAATTAGAAGAACTTATAAAGTATTAAGTTTTTAATAATGTATTTTACTTTATGAAGCAAAATACAGATTCTTTAATATCATTTATTGTTATATTTTTACGTGTATAAAGCATAAAGTGAACTTAACATAAATGAGTATTTTAAAATCTTCAGAAATCCACCCCCCTCCCACATCAAACTGAACAATCCTTCCTGACAGATAGTGTTGTGTAGTTAACCAGGCCCTTCATGCTTCCTACTTTTCAGTTATCCTCACTGTGTCCATCAACTATTTTTAATAGTTTGGATAAGAAAATGAAAATTTGGGCCCTCCCTGGTGGCGCAGTGGGTTAAGCAACACACTATGAAGCAAACCGCAGCCACTGCAGCACGAGTTCGATCCCTGCTGCTGGCCGGGGAGGTGACTCACATGGCGCAGGCAGACCTCTTCTGCCTGGCCCGCTGCTCCCCTCAGCAGTGTGTTTCAGTCCATCTGCTTGTTCTGCCCCCTGCTTTGTCTGATGAATCCTCTCACTGCCCCGCACCTCTGGCCTATACCCCAGTGCTTGTATGCATAAAAAAATAAATCTTAAAAAAAAAAAAAGAAAATGAAAATGCTTGAATCCTGTGAGAGTAAGGCTTACTTAGCAAATAGTTACCCTCTTTCTTCTCCCTATATGGGTGTACTACGTACGTGCTGTATTTGACATAGGACTTGGCCAGATAACTTGCGTGGCAATGGGGTATCAACAGATACAACATAAATAGAGGCATGATGTATATACTTGGACAGTTTAGTTTGACCTCCGACAGTTCTGGGATAACCAACATCCAACTCACAATCTATATTGAAGGCCAGCCAATCCACAGTCTATAGGAGTCTCACCCACTTGGGCCCACTTTCGACCAACTAAACGATGGCTCTCCTGCAGACCCAGGAGCATAAGAATGAATAACTTGTATATTCCTGAGTTTAGGGATGATTTGGTTCATCAAACACCATTATTTTGATATAGTTGACTAATACAAATATCCTAATTTAGTCCTCTGTACTATCATGAAAAATATTTTAAAATATTTTCAACACTGACATTCAGTTGCATGAACGATGAATCACTTTCAATATTTACTTCATCAATTTATCAAGGTAATACAAAGGGCACTCTGTCTTATCAAATTATAATACCATCCAGTGGTAAGTATGTAATAAAACAGATTCTACAGGGATTACCCATGTTATTTCTAAAAGGTGTCTTGAGACATAAATCCTACAAAGAAACTTAAAAACTTAGATGTGAACAAAATTAACTATACTTTAAACAATAGATGTCAGTGATCAGTTGTGTATATAATGTTATTTTCAAACACTATAGCATTTGAGAGACTAAGCCTGATAATAAAAAGTTTAAATGCATCTAGCTTGTATAAACTGATGAACAAAATATTGAAAGTGATTCATCAGTTCATGCTATTGATAAATGGAGCAATTCAGAAGATTGTGCATTGCAAAAGGAGAAAAATGAGTAATGCCAAAGAACAGAAACTGTAAATGTACTCCAGTGCAAGGTAGATGTCTTCTAAACTGCTGACACATGGGTTCAGAGTTTCAATTTGTCATTTCTAAATACCAGCTTCATCTTTTGTCAGCCTGTCAGTTTTCTCTTTTGTGAAATGGGTACAATAATGATCCCTACTTTTAGATTGCTTGTGAAAAAGTCATGCTATAATACACGAAAAATTAAATACTATTGCCAGGCACATACATGCTCCATAATGCTATTGATAATGCTAAATAATATTACTTTTTATTCATAGATAGGAATTTTGAGAACATAAAGAGAACTGAAAAATAATTATGAGACTGGTAGCCTTAAACACAGTGAATAAGAAAGGAAGAGTCTATTGGATATCTGAGTTATACTGAGTTCTATTGGAAGAATAGTGTCTCAAGTTCTTTTTTTGTAGTTAAATATAGAAGTGGATTTAAACTGAAAAGCAAATAAAATTACTGTGAAATATGTTTTATATCTGTTTAGAGCCTTAAAACCATAAATATTTCTTTAAACATTATACTGTTAAACTTTATTTTTTTTTACAGAAGAGTGGAAGATATATGCATGTTTCATATATTTTTGGTTTTATATTGTTTAGAAGAATTTTTTGCTAGAACTATCAAAATTTGCTTTTTCAACTGTTCTATTTTCTTGTTGTTGTTTTTTGAGGAGTATAAAGCATATAATGTCTGACCTCATAAATTCACAGACATGTTTTATTATAGTTGTTCCATTTAAACTGACTTTTGGCAACTAAAACCTAAGAGTTGCATATGAATCTGCAGGTGGATATTAATAGATCAATAAAAGGCATGCTACACTACCTTTATAATTTTTATTTGATTTTTACTCTTACCAGGGAACTGTTCAATGACAGCAAGATAGTTTTGAATGTAAATACAGTGTCCAGTTCTTCACTCACTGCTTGGGGTTGTACTTTCTTTTGTATGTCTACAGCTTATTATGTGAAACAGCATGTATCTTCCCAAATATCTCTATAAAATGAAAGCAGTTGGGATTAGTGGTTTAAACAATTTCACAGTGCTGCATTTTACCCTGAGTTCACTGCCTGAGGCAGAAATAGATTTGACAGCATCCTGTTAAACATAGCTTCCACCCTTATAAGCTGATTTATGAATTGTGAATAAATGGACCTCTCCAAAATCCCTCATACTCTCTCTTCCCTGCACAAGCTACCTATTCATATATTTATGTAGTGCCTAAAACCATAATATGAAAGCTTCTAGATAAGTATATAATTTAGTTATTAAAAAATAAACCTAGAAGCATGGATAACCTTTTTATTTGCTAGCAGTATAAAGCTAGGCATTCAAATTTGAAAGCATAATTGAAGAGATCAGTATATTGTCTCTTTAAGATTGTGAGATCCTGCTATTTCCGGAGCTTCTGAGGCCAATACTTTCTTAATCTAGAAACCTCAATAGATTTTTACCAATATGATTTTGAGATATACCTATTAAATAATAATAATAATCTATGTACTTTGAAAAGGTGCATATTATGCATCTGTTCTTAATATAGTTTATCACCGTTTATGTGAAGGGGCTAAGCTTTGAAAGTAATACCATATATCTTTAAATATTTTTGTCTCATTTTTAAATTACTACATGTTTGTAATAAAGAAAAATGTTAAGAAAATAAGTATTCCCCATAGTCCCACACATTAGTGAAAGCTTGGAGAGATTGCTTCAGGCCTCTCCCATACAATGGTAGGATCTGGTTGTACATGAGTGACCCTTCTAAAGTCAGACTTGTTTGCAAGTGTAGGTACGACCAGGTACCCTCTGTCATTTATGTGCCTCCGAGAGCCTTAGTTGCTCATTTGAAAATGGGGATATAAGGTTTTCATGAAGAATGCATGAAATAATGTATGCAAAACACTTGGTAGTCCTGGGCTCAGAGTAAGCATTTGTTGGTGTCAGGATGATTCTAAGTCTACATTTGGTTTGCTCTGAAACCAATATTATCTCCAGATCTATTAGCCTGTCTCCCTCTTTTTAACAAGAAGAAAAATTTGAGGATGTGTCTGAGCTCATTAAGAGAAGGGTGTGTATCTAACTCATCTTTGTATTCCTGAGACATAGTAATTCAATTAAAACATAATCAGAAATCAGTAAATGTTTGTTTAACTAAACAGAATTATAGATTATAGATCAGGAATGTGGCCATTTTCTCTCATCCTTCCGGTAGTATCATATGATTACAGAGATATATTACTGAGCATACACATCACACATTATTACTGAGGTCATCTTATCAAAGAAATCCGAATCAGTCCTTCATTTAACATAAAAGCCCTGAGTTAAAAAAAAATACAACTCTGAACAATACTACATTTCAGTTAAAAAACTAATCATAAGGACTAGCGATTCCTGAATAGAATAATAAAGACCTTTAATAATCTACTTCACACAAAGAGAAGACTGGCTAAATTTTTCAAGAAAAACTTTTTACAAACCCTAGGACATAATTAAGGACCTGCACCAATCCAGGGATCACATTGATGAGAACACGCAAAAATGGTGACTGTTCTCACGTTTTAACTTGCCACATTCCCAACTCTACAGTAGTCTTGAAAACCCACCACCTCAGAACCATGCTAACTGTGAAAACCAGTATTGGTGAGTAGAGGGGAAGAAAAGCTTGGACATGTCCACCAAACTCCATTCTCAAAAAAATCCATTCTCAGGATTTTTTTGAAGCTCCTAGAAATCCCTATTTTCAAGATTTTTTTTTTTTTTTTTGAGTCAGGGCTTACTTTGTTTGAATGGACTGTATGACAGGGTTTTGGTAGCAGACAGTTAGCTGTATGTGTTCAGTATTCCAGCTGCCTAACCCAGCAATGACAGGAAAATAAGAGGTTAACAAATTTTTTTAAAAAAAGAAATGCTAGAGAGGGAATGTCTATGGGGGTTTTGAAACACTATCATTTTCTTAGGACTGTCAGAGGACATGCATTTGGTGGACTGTGTACACACCTGGGAAAGATTTGAGAAGGATCTAGTCTCTTATCTCTGGTTGACTTTGAGAATTTGTGCAGAAAGAAAGAAAAAGTAAGGCACATTTATAAAGTTCCAGGGTACTGAAGAAATGCTCCAACATGCACACTAAGTCACCCATCTAAGACCGGATGACTTACTGGTTCAAAGCATTTAATCATTACATGTTCACTCATTCTTTAATCACTAAGTTAAATAAGCAGACTTCTGTACCCTCACATAACAAGGAATAGAGACTTTATTGAATTACTTGAGGAAAATCACCAAACAATAAAGCAGAAACAGCAAACCCTGGAGAGGAGGAAATCTTATTTCAAGAGCTTCCATACTATTTAAAATTTCAGTATTCAACAATGATGGAAAAATAGAAAAGAAGGGTAATGTATGGTACCTATAAATAGCTTATGTTAAATAACAAGTGGAATTAAATAAATTTGTGTTTTTATGCTACTGAGTTTTTAACAACAGCAAAAAAGAAGTAATGCATATATCTTTGTCATCTACTGTTAAATTTATTCCTTAGTATTTTCTTCTTTTTAAAGCTTTTAAATATGTTCAATAGCCTTTTGTATATGTTGACCTTATACCAGTATACAACCTCATTTTATTTTAAAGTTTTGAGTAATTCTCTTAACATTTTTCTACTTACTACATCATATTAACTGTAAAGATAATTTCCTTTTCTTTTCCCAATATTGATATTTTACTTCTTTTTGTTGACGAATTTGCTCAGTTATAAACTGTAGAATGATGTTGACTAGATTTGGCAAGAACGAATGTCTTTTTCTCATTTCTGACCTTAGGAAGAAAATGTTTCATCTTTGACCATTAAGTATGAGGTTGACTAAATTTTTTTGTTATACTTTTTTAAGTTTGAGGAAATTTACCTTCTATCCCCAATTTGATGAGTGTGTTTATCACAGAGGATATTGGATTTTGTTAAGAGCTTATTCTGAAAATATTAAATGATCATTTCATTCTTTTTTGTATCAGTATAATATTTTAAGTGTATTGGTCTTTGTATGTTGAACCAACTTTGCATTCCTAGAATAAATGCTAGTTGGGTGTGCAATCCTTTTAATGCATTGCTGTATTCAGTTTGCTAGTATTTTGTTGAGGGTATTTGCATCTATATTTAAAGGAGATAAAGGTCTTCAATTTCCTGTTATGTTTTTATCTGGTTTGGAAATCAGAGCAAAAACTTCCCTCACAGGATGAATTGAAAACTGTTTCCTCTTTTTTGTATTTTGTGGAAGAATTAATGAAGGATTAATGTTAATTCTTCTTTTGAGATTTGGCAAGATTCATGAGTGAAGCCATCTGGTCTAGGCTTTTCTTTGTGGAAGTGTTTTAATTAGCTGCTAATTCACATTGAGGAATTTGTTGTTTTCAGCTAGGTTATCTGAGTTGTTGCCATATTGTGTGCTATTGTTTATAATTTCCCTTATAATCCTTTTTAAATCTGTAGATTTGGTAGTGATATTCCTTCTTTTGTTCCTGATTTATTTAATTTAAGTATTCTCTTTTTATTTGATCAGTCTAAGGATTTGTTAATTTTGCTACCCTTTCCAAAGAATAACCTTTAGATATGATCATGTATATTTATTAAAATTCTTTGCTTCATTTATTACCACTCTAATATTTATTATTTTTACATTCTGCTTTTTAATGTACCATTTAAAGCTATGCATCTCCTGTTAATGCTAGGGAAAAATTTCATTTATATATTGAATATGTACTTAGTAAGTTAATTCCATTCCCAATACACAAATATTAGTATGTTGTGTTTTTACTATCATTCCTATCAAAATATTTTCTAATTTTTCTTTTAATTTCTTCTTTGATCCTATTTAGAACTGTGTTTTTATTTGCACATATTTTTGAATATCACACATTTCTACCTGTCATTGTTATTGTTTTCTCTTTCAGTTCCATTGTAGTTGAAGAAGATGCTTTGCATGATATAATTCTTTTAAATTTACTAAAACTTCTTAAATGTGCCAGTGTATTGTCCTGAAGAATATTTAATGTACATAGAGATAAAACTTTTGTGCTATATGTGATTCAGAGGTACAGACTTATACCCCTTCAGGTATGTGTTATCATACCCATGCTTACTCTTATAAAATGCTTCCAGGTGGTTCAGCCACAAGTAGTAGTTACTAAATTAGCAGAAAACATTTGAACATGTGAAATTGCTACATTCAACTTATAAAATATATATTCAACATAAATAAATCACTTACAGTTTCCAGTGCCTTATCTGAATGTCATTTGTCACCCTGTGTCCCATTTTAACAAACCCTATTCCCCATTACATTCCATTATCATCATCTTAGAAACTCTCTCTACTAGTTGCTCTACATTCATAGATACTATGTTGTCTTGAATCTATTGGAAATATGGCTCAGAAATTTTCTATTTTTTCCCTTTCTTTCTTAGTGAATAGATTTCAAAGAGAGATATTTTTCTATTCTTTGAATTTGTCCCTATTTCTGACTTTAGCATCATTTTAATCTTAGATTTTAAGGAGAAAATTGAGATGAAGAAGAAACCAATCAAATGAAAACCAGTCTAAAAGTGTTGACTTTCCACTTATATGTCCCATCTAGAAAATCCATAAGGCTTCCTGAACTTTCTACTCATCTTATTACTTACCCAAAAGGAAGGGCTGCTTCTGAAATCTTGTGACCACTCAAATCTGGAAGAACTCACAGTGTGTATTCTTCTTATTTTTTTTAACCTTATTCCAAAAAAACATTATTGTTTCCATGACCTTGGTGACAATCCCATAAATTCCCATCTCTTCTCTAAGGAGACTTTAGTAGGATTTTCCAGACATTTTTATTTTTTTCGAACATTTCTTTAAGCTGTAGTTCTTTTATGGACAAGAAACTGTACACCAATCCTCTGTGCATTGTTTAGCCATTTGGTATGTTGCATATTTAGTGAACTTTCCTTGAATTTTGGAGTATTTTAATGATGTTTGCTAGTTTGGGATCTTAGAGCATGTTCTTCCTTGTTTTTGCCTCTTCCTGGTTTTTTTTTTTTGTTGTTTGTTTTGTTTTTTATAAACTTTACATGAGTAGAGATATAAGTCTGGGTCCTGTCATCATAGTATACAGAAGCTTATACTTATTTTTAATAGATGACTAAAATTGACCTTTAAGGTCATTTTCATTCTTGAGTCTTTTATAAGCAAATTTTTCCCTAAGAAGATTTCCATAGGTAAGAAGTTTCTCAGGTCAAATAGATGCTGTCAAAATAATGACTCCAAGAACTGTTAAATGTCATGAGGAACTAACATTTTGCCTCTAGTTAAACCAAAATTCATTCAACTGTATCTAAGCTGTAAAGAAATATTAGCTTGTATGACCTAAAACTGCTGATTGATGGTCTGAGTAAATTAAAGGGAAAGCTTTGGTAAGTTACTGCAGTTTTTAGAAAATTTTGTTCCTGCACAGATGTCCGTAAAGCTCCTAGTTCTTACCTGGGAAAGACATTATATTATTAATGAAAACATTTTAATTGAGGGAAGTAACACCTTGAAACACAATATTAAGCCCTTACATTAAATCTTTATTGAATGCTCAACAGCCAATCAATGATAATAGCCTTTAGAAAGCAAGAATGATAACAGGTTTTCATACTATGTATTGCTACTGATATATAGCCAAGTTAAAAAATGCAAATGTATTAGTAATATATTAAATATACTGTTGTTTTAATTGTGCTAACATTTTTGTTGGAGAAGGTCAAATTTATTTTTTAAAGATATTATTTATTGTATTTTTGTCTAGAAGAGCTGGGATATAGGCCAGAGGTGCAGGGGGTAAGAGGATTCACCAGAGACAGAGTGGGGAGCAGAGCAGGCACATTTCCTGAAACACACTGCTAAGGGGAGCAGCAGGTGAAATGGGAGAGGTCTGCTGTGCCATATGTGGGTCAGCTCCCTGTCCAGGGATCGAACTCAGGCCTTCACAGTGATAGTGCTAAGACCTAGGCCCCGCTAGGCCACCAGGGAGGCCCTCAACCTTTTTCTTAAATATATTCACCTCAGATAAAAGCAATCACAAAGGCTAAAACAAATCATAACTTATAGAGGATCAACTGGAAAAAGAAAAGCCTTTCCTCACCTTCTGCCCCCGGTGAATGCCATCTTTAAGTAATTGAAATGTATTATTTTGCATTAAGTTCAAGAAAAACATGTATACAATCTGTAAGCTGTGAGCCATATTTCAGCTACCAATAAAGTTGGTTTTTATGTTAAATTATACTTTAAATTAACCAAAGGACTTTTTATTCAAGAGTACTCCCTGTTTACACATAAGGAAGCTATATGTAGTTTATATGGATGGAGAAGGAAAACTGCAATTTCATTGTTTTTCAGGTCTGTTTTGATCTGAATTACTGGGTCCTTTGAATCTAGTCAAGCAGTATTATCAGTAATGTATTCTTCAAAATGCTTAATTTTAATTTATATTCAGAATATGTATGGCTTATGAAGCCAATTAGAGCATTTCAGATACAAAAACAAAGGAAACAGGAACTGATACTTATGAGGAAGCAAAATTAACTTGACTAAAATGAGCATCCTTTGTCCTATGAATGTGACCTACATATGACCCTGTCCACAGAAAAACTGGTATTATTAGAAGATATGAAAGTACCTGTGGTAGTTATACCTGGAAGTATTATGTATAAGTAAATATTTTGATTCTAAAATAAATCACTTGGAAATTAAAAGAGAGAGAGAGAGATGGTAAGAATAAAGGTATAATAATCAGAGAAACTACTGGAATAGTTGAGGTGAAAAATGAGCAAAGCGTACCAAGCTTTTTCAACCTGGATTCTTTAAGGAAATTAAACCCTAGAGAAAACTGAGTGACACTTTCTCAATTCTCCCATTCTGGATGTGTAGTAAATAAATTAATGAATTATATTTCATGAGTTCATTAGGATATTATGGCTTGATTTTCTTGCTAGGCCTTGATGGAGAAGACCCAGTGAGTTATAATAAAAAAACAAAATGCCTTATAAAAATATATAGGAAGTAGACTCACTAAAAATAGCTCTCCTGCTTGAACTAGGGGAAAAGTGAATTTAATATGGTCCCAAATTTCTGACTGAAAAACTGTGGAAAGTCTGTGGAGCATTTAACTTTATTTAGAGTTTATTGGGTTTGAAATATCTGTGGCACATTCATGAAGACATTTAGCATATGAATCACTCAGGAAAGCAATTTGAGCTACTATATGAATTATCTAATGTCACAGTAATGCTGTATAATAACTCACTTCAAATTTGTTTAGTTTCATAAAATAATTATTCAACTTACTATTTGGTTGGTCAGCAATGAAAATTGGGTTTATTATGGAAGATCTGGCCTCATCTGGGCTCCTTTATACATTTTTTCAGGCTAGGTCAGCTGATAGCTCAAGTTCTGATAATGTTAGCAGGAGCATCTTCAAAATATTGTTCATGTGTCATGTACTACTGACACAGAGCTAAACACACTTAAAACAGTGCAAAAGAGTAAAAAAAATACACCAAAACAATGCTCAAACTAAGGGCTGGTGACCAGCAAGGGGGACAGGTCATTGTCAATGGCTTCTCACCCTTGAGCACACAGTTGCAGGGCCACTAAGGCTCAGTTTCCAATAACAGGGTTTATTTAACAAACAGGAAGGTCTACAAAATCTGAGGGTTGATGAAAACCACAGAGTTCAACTGCTTGATGTGTCTCACTTCAGAGACTTTCTTCAAAAGCTCCTATGAATGTTTTCTCTTTGAAGGCCAGCTACTTACTTCTTTGAAGGTAGTCCAATGAATCCTTCTCTCTTCAGAGGCTGACTTTACACTGACTTGAGCTAGCTCTTGCTAGTTCCCCTTCAGAGTGTCCCACTCTGTCAGCCTGATTGAACCATTTTTAATCCCAAGAGTCTGGTTGGTTCATTTTAGAATCCTAGAGCCAGATATTAAAGGGGGAAAACTAAGTCCAACTGGCACTCAGGCTGGTAGACCTATCTTGCTAGAAAGCCATAGGTGAAGTCAGACTCACTGAGGCTGGGGACAGCGGGGCAGAGTTAGGGAACATCTGCAGGCAGCAGGCTGAGGCTTTCAAGTCTCAATCTGAACAAAGTTGCTTGACCCACTGATCACTTCAGAGATGCATTATACTACAGGGATCTTTTATTCACCATAGGCCAGGCTTGGTGTGTTCTCACAGAGAGGCTCAGGTACAAAGATTTGCAAGCCTAGCTATACAAAAGTGCCAAAGGCCTGTTCCTGTTCTCCTGAGGATGAGGTATGAACCGTCACCTCACCATGTCTTTATCATTCTATTGGTCAAACACCAGAGTTGGAGAGAATGTTGACTACAAAGTTATAGGGCCAAGGGTTTGGAGACAGAATAGGTGTAGAATTGTAACTGTTTGTAACCTACCATTTCCCCATACATGTGTATGGGGAATATATTTCCTCCAGATATGCCCAGAAAAGTCCAAGTTTATCCTATTACCCATCTACCACTATTAATAGCATCTCCTCTTTAACTAGAATTGTTCCAATTTAAATGATAACTTATATTGGAGCCCTAACTTGGGAGTGTACAATAGGAATGAATGAAATAATAGAATGTGTGATGTGAAAAGAAGAGATAAGCTAAATTTAGGGCTCATGAGAGGGGCACCAGGGAGCAAGAGATGAGCCAGGATAGAATAAAACTGAGTAAGCTAGGAAAGAAGAGATACCTGAAAGAAGGCTAAATAGCACACACAACACCACCAAAACTCCAAATATGTCCATATCTATTACATTTGAAAACTAGAGTCTTTGGTGAACATAGTTTCAGAAGAGTGGTTGCAATGAATTAAAATCTGATTCTCTACCACAGTCAATTTTGTCACCTCCCTGCGTTGTTCTGGTAACCTGGTGGTGGATGCTATGTGGTGAAATGCATCTGTGAGTTGTGTGTGAGCCTATTTCTGAATGAAATACAGTGTTGTAAAACTATAAATTGTAACTTGTTAGTTGACAACAAAATTTGAAAAAAAAATGTGCAAGATAGAACACTGGAAAGAATTTTGATTAATAAAGTAATTAGTGATTAAAAACATAGAGTTCACCCTAGATCTTGGTCTCACAGTTAACTTTGAAACTTTATTTGACTCTTCTGCATCTTAGGTTTAATATAAAAAAGCCTGGTCTCTGAGGGATGAGAACCTTTCAGTGCTAATACCCTCAGGGTCTGGATATTAAGTATAGACACCAGATTTAAGACACTTATGCAAGAAAAAAGGACTATAGTTTATATTTCTCCCATATACATCATTTTTGACACTAGATAAAAATGGTCTGATGTGTATTCATTAGGAATTACCAAATTTTATTTTGACTGTAAGTTCATTTTTCTCCATGTATTTGATGTCTTTGATTGACATAAAACTCAATAAGACCTGCTGTAGTTATATTAAATATTAACCAGTACATTATTTTAAAACATTATGGAAGCTGTAATATCTCAGCCTGATCTGAAAACTTACTAAGCATGTTAAGCAAGACAGCTTTGAGACTTGTCAATATATTTCTGACAATTGCCCTAACTTTGGTGAAGCAAATAAGAAAACATCAACTTCCTCTGTAGAGAGTTTATTTTAAAAAGCTTTGTAGATTTAAGATATTTTTTAGTTTCCAACTACAAGCAGGTGCAACCTTAATGGCGGTAAATGACATTAAGTTTTTTGAATAACAAAACTTGAATTTGAAATGTAGGAACATAGCTTTCAGTAATTTAAAACTTCAAGGTTAGCTAATTGGATAACGCATAAAAGGATGAGAAATCTGACTAGCATTGACTTTGCAACAGGAAAATAAAATAAGAAAGAATAAGAAGAAGCTCTCACAATCTTCTGGTAGTTGCAGCATTTCGTTGGCTGCCACTTACATTTTGCGAGCCTATTTTGTCTGAGTGGACATCAAATTCCCTTTGGGATTCTCAATTTCATTTATTTTATCAATAAAAAGGGCCTTCTTGTGGAGAAAAGAATAAATCACATATAAATGGAATACAAGCGATTACACCAGGAGCTAAGCTTTTACCTTGACTAATCCAATAGCTTTGGCCAAATATCTCAATGTCAAAAGCATTATAAGTATTCTACAAGGTATGTCTGGCAAAGAGAAATCGATAACAAAGTATTGGATTTGATTAAAATGTTTACTTTTTCCCTCCACCCTTCCTCTTCTCAAGCTAAATAGCCTTCCCCATACTAATCTGATCTTTGTTATGATATTGACTGGCCTTGTTTCTGGCCATAAAGCCAGATGCTGTAGAACTCATTTCTGAGTCATGTACTTTTCTACTTCTTTGTAATTCCCATGTTGGGGTTCTTGCTCTGATGTCATGCAATGTGTCACTGAACATAATAGATTTCAAAGTCATCTTACAGCTCTATTTATATAATTTATAAATGAGTATTTAGTTTTTATTGTTAGACTGCACAGTATATGATTCAAAACAATGTCAGCACCTACGCCTACCACCAAAGCACCCATGCTCCTCTACCACAGTCCGTTGGACACCTTCCAAACTTTGCTTTCTACCCTCCCAGCTCCTATCATGTCCTTAACTCTATAGACAGATTTTTTGAGATTTGTTGATGGTTTGGTTTTGACTGACACATTGTTTGGTTTCTCTTTAAGCCACAGATAAGCAATACCATCTGGTATTTGTCTTTCTCCTGATTTATTTCACTTAGCATTATTCCCTCCAGGTCCATCCATGTTGTCATAAATGGCAGGAGTTCATCATTTTTTAAAGCAGAGTGGTGTTCTGGTATGGATATATACCACACCTCCTGATCCACTCATCTGCCCTTTGGCACTTAGCTTGTTTCCGTAATGTGGCTATTATAAATAGTGCTACAATGAAATTAGAGTACACATATCCCTTCTATTTAGTATTTTTTCATTCTTCTAAATTTTATATCTTGATTCTGACAACTTTATAATGCATTTTATAATTTCTACCTAAGGGGGGAAACATGCTTAGCAAGATAATTCTGCCCATGATTGCTCTGTTACAGTTGCCTTTTCAATCATTTTATTTTTCAAAGGGTTTTGGATATCATAGAAAATTCCAGAAAACTCATCATGAAATTTTTCTAGCAACTCTGAATTTTAACATTCTATTCTTTTTTGCGTGGAGTATGTTCCAATCATTCCTCCCCTTCTTCTTTACATAGCTAACTCTTCATCTGTCTTCAGTGCTAAGTGTCTTAGTCAGTTAGGTTACTATAACAAATTATCATAGTCTGGATAGCTGAGACAGCAAACATTCATTTCTCACAGCCCAGGAGACTGGGAATCCCAAAATCTAGGGATAGCTGAGACAGCAAGCATTCATTTCTCACAGTCCAGGAGACTGGGAATCCCAAAATCTAGGGATAGCTGAGACAGCAAGCATTCATTTCTCACAGCCCGGGAGACTGGGAATCCCAAAATCTAGGGATAGCTGAGACAGCAAGCATTCATTTCTCACAGCCCGGGAGACTGGGAATCCCAAAATCTAGGGATAGGTGAGACAGCAAGCATTCATTTCTCACAGCCCAGGAGACTGGGAATCCCAAAATCTAGGTGCAGGTAGATGGAGTGTCTGTTGGAGTCTTCTTCGTGCTTTTCAGAGGCCCTTTTTCTTGTGTCCTCACATGATAGAGTGCGGAGGGGAAGCAAGGTCTCTGTTGTCTCTTCTTATAAAGGCACTAATCTCATCATGAGGACTCCAACCTTATGACCTAATTACCTTCCAAAGACTTCATCTCTAAATAAGCACATTTGGGGTTAGGGTTTCAACATATGAATTGGTGGGGTTGGAGGGAGGCAGCACAAATGTTTACTTTACAGTAGTGAGTTTTCAAAGTCACTTTTAACGGCATCTGTTCCTGATCCTCTCAGTTTAGGATAATTTCCAAGATTTCACTTTTATTTTTTTTTTTAACTCTAACATCTCATCAGCATTTATCATACAAGATTTTTTTTTTTTCTCTGCTGGATTGTGAACTCTGAAATAGTAAGGCTGGGAATCATAATGGTCACTTCCATATTCCCAACATCTCTTGGCACTGAAAAATAATTGTCACTAAATAGTAAAATAGCTTTTTTTAAAAAAAAAGTTAATAATCTCACTTATGAATAATGTCACAAAAATGCCTTTTTTGCTTGTATCTTTCAAGTCCATGTTGTGCAGGTCTGCCTGAGTTATTATCCAAAAATACTGCTGTTTATACTGTACCTCTTTCACCATCTATTATTTATGGTGTAAAGGAGTAAGGAAGCAAGGGAGGTAAGGAGAGAGGGATGGAGGGCAGGAAGGAGAGAGGGACATTTTAGTGTAACATTCAAGTCCTCCATAATTTGAACCACAGCAATTTTGTGATCTTAACAAAGCCACTTTTCTCTGAAGCAATCATTTACTCCTAGCCAAAATAACTGAGAGACCGAATGAATATTTATTCCTTCTTTTTGGTTTTATTTTGATTTCCTACCCTGTTTCCTTACTCACTTTGGATGCTTTCCTCTCTACATTTGTCCATCAGTCTTCCCTATCTTGTAATGCGTCATGTCTTCAGTGATTTCTCCTCCTGTTCAGTTTTCATTACATACCACCTATTCAGTTATGATTCTGTCACATTTTACCACTTACACAAGGGAACATTTTATACTCCTTCTACTACCTCCATATTTCAGAGGTTTGAAAAACCAAACAATAAACAAATGTAAAAACTATATATATATGTTAAAATGTATAATTTCATTTTCAGTGAGCTATTAGAAGGGGAGAGACAATACATGGCAAAGGAATATGGGGTGGTTGTATGGCATAGTTCTGTGCATCTGGGAAAGTATCAACTGAATTATGCACAAAGCTTCAAACCAAAATCACCTCAATAAAATCCTAAATAAAAAAACATTTTTAATAAAAATATTTCTGCAAATTCTTTTTTCCTTGGATGAATTGAGGTAATAGTGATTTTTAGCAAAATCTTATATAGAGTATAATTATAATTTTGATAAAGTTATATCTTTTTCTACATCTGTTTCCAGATGCAAACATGTAAAGAGAATACAAAATAAATTTTGGGAAATACTGACTATAGGTTTTCCCAGATAGTTCAGTGTTTGTGTGTATGACAAAGTGATGTTTTTTCATTCATTCTCTGTATTTTTTGGCTTTATTTTCTATATCCTTTTATAATGTGATTATATAATGCTATTAAGAAAAAGTCGGGCCTCCCTGGTGGCGCAGTGGGTTAAGCAATGCACTATGAAGCAAACCACAGCCACTGCAGCACGAGTTCGATCCCTGCCGCCGGCCAGTGGGGGGAGCCACATGGCGTGGCAGACCTCTCCTGCTGTGCCCGCTGCTCCCCTCAGCAGTGTGCTTCCGTTGATCTGGCTGTTCTGCTCCCCGCTCTCTGTGGTGAATCCTCTCACCCCCCACACCTCTGGCCTGTACCCCAGTGCTTGTATGCATAAATAAATAAATATTAAAAAAAAGTCTACTATTTTGAGCACATAATGTGCATTTTTAGTTGTATAAAATAATTGTGGAAAAATACAACTAAAAGCATTTTTTATCTTGTGTATACAAGAATTATGGATGGTTTTTATTATGGAGACTTTTATTTTCTTATCTATAGTTCTTAATTTTCTACAAGGAACTTGTAATACTTTGGAAATAAATTACTCTCATGATTCTTCTCATGGACTAAGAATCTGAAAATGTCCAAATGGGAGCTAATATTCTCAAGTGACAGGCATAAATTACTTAGTAAATTGTCAGTTTTTTTTTTTTTTCTGTATCTTGACATTCTTGATAGAAAGGGCCACTACTCTTGTAGACCTGTGATGACTAGCATGCTGCCTAGCACTGTTAAGGTATTGTTTAATATTTGTGGAATTTAATTGATAACCTCTGAGAAACCCTGTCCTTTGAGGAACCACCATAAAGTGGTTTTGTTTCTTTAAAAGCTCAAATAAATCTGTTTTTCTTGAGAGAAATTTTATTATTCAGGTCTATTATACAAAGCTTGAAAAACTCATTCAACAGTAAGTCCTATGTTTGAGAATTTCTATGAAATCTCCTGATATGTAAACAAGATTAACATGTAAGGAAAACAATTTGAACTAAAGCAAATGATTCTGTGTGACATTTTGGACCAAAACTTGGGGCTTTTGACCTAACGAAAACAATTGTTTTCAGTCATTTCCTATTATACTGTCAATGGAGATTTGGGAAAGCTTTGTGTAGCAAGTGATTAATGTAAGGTTGTATAAATAAAATACTGTATCCAGTTCATTGTAGCTTGTGGAAAAGTTTGTGTTAGCAGAAAAAGAAGTATTCTTCATGGAAATAGTGAAGTCAAAAATGAGAACTTGTCTCTTTTAGGGGAGACAACTTTGGAGGTACCTTTGTACACTAACAGTGATTGTATCCACCTATCATAGATATTAAAAACAGCCCAATCTCTTGTATCTAATTTCACAGTCATGAAGGAATAGTCTAACCACAAGTTGACTTCCATTTTAAGTTCCTTAAGTTTGGGAAAGATTTGAGAATTTTGAGATAGCCTTCAGCTATAGTTCTTACCAAAAATTGTCATGCTTTATTTTTATCCATGTCTTGTAAGTTTATTTTCTGCCTGGTAAACCCTTGGTCCCAACCCTAATGATCCTGCCTCTAGCTGCTTACCCTGAAGATGCTGTTTTAAGAAGTACGTCGGTAGTCTATCAGGCCCTCACTTAGTCATATTTTCCCTTTCAGTAGACATAGCAAAACTATGCCTGTAAGAGTTAACATGAGCCTGGACATGAAATTTTAAACTATTAGTCAGCTGTCATATTTTAGTTTTTAATGTTTCAATCTACCATTTTTCTGTCTTATATAAACTTTTCAGGTTAATTGATAACCACATCTGAAGGCAAGGTTCTATTTGCCCTGACCTGAGGTGTGTATCTCAGAAATATGAATAAAACATATAGTTCCCTAGTGACTTTAAGCTCTATGAAATGCAAACTTCCTTGAGAAGATCATCATTTGCTTCCTCATGTCCCACCATATTATATATCTGTCAACAGCTTCTTCCACTAGGGAAACTCATGATAATCTGGAGTTACTACATTTTCCCAAGGCAGTTATTTGGCAATGCTTTGGTTTTCTTTCAGAGCACCTATCGAAATACTACTTTAAAATGTTCTTTTCCATCCATTCAAGTTGTCTTCAGTGCATTTATTTAAATTTTAATACAGGTATTATATATCTATTTAATTATGAGATATTAATGGAGATATTTTGTTTTAGGTGTTAGATTTGTTAATATAGTGTTAATTTGTCCCTTAGTCCCTTAGTTATAAATTAGAGATTTCAGATAGTTAATCATAACTATCCTCACCTAGACCATTTCTATATCCTTTTTAGTAAGTTATATGATTGTCTCATTAAAAAAATTAATTAGAATCTAGATTTGAAAATTATACTCAATTGAAGGTATTCTTTGATAACTGGCAGTGTAAGAGAATTGTCTTAATCTTAGTTATATTCAACAAACATTTAATACAAATTATGTATTATTCATGATATATATTTTATACTTGTTCTACTCTCAATAGTTTGTGTATATTCACATCTTTGTATATGTATACATTTACATATAAATATGTATTTTATGATTATAACTATTGGTGTTTTTCTAAATTATGTAAAAAGGTTTTCTCTGTATTCTTTATTAAATAGTTAACTTCATATTAACATCTTAAGGTGGTGTCAAAAAATCTTTATAAACCATATAATATAAAAGTGAAATAAATTAAAGGAAGGCCATAATTGAGAGTCTTCTAAGTCCAGGGCCAATTCTCTTGTAATGATTCTAATGAGGTTTTTGTGAGACTAAATTCTAAAAGTCCATTTGGAGGAAAACATTTCTTCCATCACTTCTCTACAGGAAAATGCTGATAAATCCTTGAATGTACAGCACAAGATCAAATCCATTTTATATAGTATTGAAACACTACTTAATAACCTGTTTACAACATTGTATTTCTGCTTTCACATCTGCTCTGCTCTTTTATTTTTAACTAATTTTCAAGTACTATAACATATTTATAAAGAAAAGGGTCTGAAAGAAGGCCATACCTTAAATATCTTTGTATTATACAGTTAACAATTTATATTTACAATTCTTGAATAGTTTTGCCTTTTGTGTGCAATGTCAAAAATTGTAATGTGTGCAAAGGTTAAAAAAAAAAAACACTTTGCATCCAAAAATTACCTCTAAAAGTTAAGCATCTTAACTTCATGTATAAAGCAGCAACTTAAATCACCTTTCAGTTTTGGATGTGTCATCTACAATATACCTAAATTCCCATACAGACTTTTTAGTCTGCATATTTTTCTATCTAATAAAATCACAGAAAAATTCTTAAAATACATAGTTACTATACTTAACTACCACAGAAAACTTGAGGTTATCGCTATTCCCTTGAAAAGTAAAATAGTTATTTTTCCCAAATAAGTATCATTCATAGTTGGAAAAATGGTGCTGAGAACAATATATTTTCTCATAAAATATATCTTTAAATATATATTTAGCACATATGAACTCTACCACATATTGAACTTTAGGGAAAATAATGATCTAGAAACCTTTCTATGAGAAGTCTCTAATATGTGAAATATTTAGAGTTAGTAGGTAACTATAATACTACATGATATAAATATAGTGTTCCATATCTTCTGAGTATTAAAATATTTAAAATTCCCCATATCATTATTTGAAGAAAGAAATTGTCTAGGAATAATTGTGTAATGTGATTATAGGTAGCATATAGACATAAAATAATTGTAATATAAATACGTATCATTAAGTAATTTGTTTTGTAATTATTTTCATGAAAGCCATATAATTTGGTTTCCATTTTCAGTAGACCACCATCAGTCCTAAATTGGCATCTCTTAAGCCACTTAAGGAATTTCAAGTCTTAAAATCAGCAAGTTGAGTAAAAATTACACTTCTCAGCAAATTTCTAATCTAATAACCTCATTGTCATATTAACTAACCACAGGTTGTGTTAGGGAAGATCCTAATACAGAAATGTGAAATTTAAATAGAAAAACTCTGTTAAATCTGAAAGGCCATATTCATTAAGTAACATTTTTCTTTCAATAATCTTACTGTATTCTTCAGCGAATTCCAATTATCTATTTGTACCAACAAAGAGATTGTTCAGAATTTTAAGTGTGCAAATATGTATGAGCTGTAAAAATCATATTTAGTTATTAGTAAATAGTGTATTATAAGGCAGAGACGTCTCAGAAGTAGGTACTGGAATCAAAAAAATAGTTCAATCTTTGCAACTTTGGATATCATTACAAAATGCAACAATTTAATCATTAGTAACTGTTTTAAATGACTTTCACTTGTTATTTTGGTAGGCAGAAATGGTAGTTTTACTTATATTTTCATTCCTTCAATTATCAGTGACATCCTTTTTTTATTCATTAACTTTTTTAGTTCAATATTTATATATTGAAAATTGATACTTGTCACATTTGGAAAGGTGTTTGCCGGGATATTTTCATGAATTTACAGTTAAACAGTCTCCTCTCATGTACAATTAGATTAGTATTTAATTACTAAATCATAGATTTCCATTGTAATTTTAATACTTTATTTCTTACAGCACTTTTAAATTTACAGTAATATTGTGAGGGAGGTACAGAGATTTCCAATATACTCCCAACCCCATTCTCCCACACACATGTATTAGCAACATCATTCATTAGAATGGTACATCTTTCTTTTAATCAAGTATTAAGCTACACATTGTAATCACTCAAAGTCCAAAATCTAGCTTAGGACTTATTCTTGATGTTGTACCATCTTTAAATTTGGATGAAATATGATGACATACTTCTATCATAAAATATACAGAGCATTGTCACTACTTTTTAAAAAAATTCCTTGGTGTTCTGATTATTCCTGTCTTCTCCCTATTTATCACTTCATGGTAGCAATGGATCATTTTATTGTATCAATAGTTTTGCCTTTTCCAGAACATCATATAGGAGAAATCATTGCTTATTAATATGCATTTATTATATTTTATCATATTTATTTATTTTTGTATGCATTTATTATTTTTAGGACTTGATAAGTGGTATCTTTTTAATGCTGAATAATATTCTACTGTCTTAATGTACCAGCTTATCCATTTACTTCCTGAAGGTCATTTTGGTTGTTTCCAAGTTTTAGAAATTATGAATATAGCTGCTATAAAAATAGGTATATAGCTTTTTGTGTGAACATAAGTTTTCCACTTCTTCAGGTTAATACCATGAATATGTTGGATCATATGATAAGAACACGTGTTCAATTTTGTAAGAACTGTTTTACGAAGTGACTGTATTATTTTTCATTCCCACCACCGGTGTATGATAGTTCCTGTGGCTCCATATCCTCATCAGAATTTGGTGTTGTAGTGTTCCAGGTGATTTTAGCCATCCTAGTAGGTGTTAGTTGTCTGTCATTGTAGTGTTAATGTACATTTCCTTGATGACATATGATGTGCAGCTTTTTATGTGCTTATTTTCCATCTGCATATCTTTGTGAGGGGTGAGGGGCATGTTAAGACCTTTGGCTCATTTTTTTTTTGAGTTATTTTCTTATTGTTGTGTTTAAAGAGTTCTTTGGATATTTTGGACGTCAGTCTTGTATCGGATATAGGTTTTTTTGCAAATATTTTCTCCCAGTCTTTTACTTTAGTATTATATAGCTCATCTATTTTTTTTCATGGTATTTTATCTAAAATAGTCATTACCATACCCAATGTCATTTAGATTTACCCAAGGTTATCTTCTAGGAATTTTATAATTTTGCATTTTATATGTATGTCTATTGATTTGAGTTAAATTCTGTGAGTAAAGTCTGTAAGATCTGTCTCAATTTCTTCTTGTGTATGAATGGCCAATTATTCTAGCACCATCTGTTTTTTGTCCATACTGTTATTTTGCTTCTTTATCAAAGATCGGTTCGTTATACTTATGTGCATTAACTTCTGGACCCTTGGTTGCATTGATTTACTTTTGTTTGTTTGTTTGTTTGAACCAGTAGCATAATGTCTTATTCTAGTTTTATAGTGTAAGGTTTTATTGTATAATTCTCAAAGTAGTGTAAGTTCTCCAACTTTCTTCTCCTACTTCAATATTGTGTTACTGTTATGAATCTTTTGCCTCAATATCCACAAAGTAGCAGGCCTGGATTGGAACTGCAAGGAATCTACAGATCAAGTTGGGAAGAAATGACATTTGACAGTCTTACACTCCATGAATATGGAATGCTATATTTGTTAGTCCTCTGTTTTATAGAATTTTAATTAAAATTTTCTCATATACATATTAGATATATTTCATTGGATTTGTACCTTAGTATTTCATTTCACTGAGTTGTCCAGTGTACTTTTTTCATATTTTCTTCAGAGTACTTCTGCATGTTAATGTATCTTTAACTTTTAAATTGTTGATACATTTTCTAACTTAATCTTTCTTTTCAAATATAATTTTATAAATATAAATATAAAATAAAAGCATAATTATATATATTTTTATTATTGACCATCATTAAGAGTCTCAAACAGCACCAATATAAATATAATTTAATTCTATTTATGATAACTTTGAATAGGGATTAATGAAGGAGTTTGCCAATTGTATATTGAGGTTATTTTTGTCTCTGTTATATTTCTTATTAGGTACAGTATAATATTTAAACAATATTTTACAGTTTTCAAAGTGCTTTTGTTATCATTACATTTAGGGACATCTTCATATTACTATGGTAGACAGAGTATCGCTGATTTATCACAACTCAGTGGGTTTCGGTATAAGTCTGAAATTCATATTTTTCTACTCTACAGATGAAATGTGTTTAGGACACTTTATTGGTGTTTAAAGACAAAAAATGATTAAACATAATACTGTTATGCAAAATTTGATATAATGAATAACAAATTAAACTGATACATATTTGACTGCTTTACAGCCAAGATTAAACACCAGTAGTCCTGCAATACGTGTATAGTAACAACGGCTCTCGGGTAGTACTTGGTTATAGTGCTGCTTTTTATGCCTGCTGTGCTTCTGCAGTCTTCATTTTGCATCTTGTCATAGTGTTTCAAATTGCCTCATCACACTCTCCACACCCAACTATTTTTTAATCTGTGACTTTTGAAGATTTTTTAAAAGGATTTCCCTTTTTGATTCTGCATATTCATGTATTTCCTTCTGTTTTCCGTATCCTATTAGTTTATTTTCTAGAGACTTTTTCCCTCCAGGTGTTAGTTTAAGGCTTACACAAGTACATTCTCTTGTGGGTCACTCCTACTCCCTGAGCTCTCTGCACACTGTGCTAATCCATATCTTTAAATGATGTACATCTAATTTCCAATTCTAGCTTCAGCTGTAGCTTACTGTTCCATAGCCAGTAATCTAGTCCTTTCACGTAGTGACTGCACAGTGGGGTTTCACATTAACTCTATTCACAAAATCCATTCTGCAAGGAAGGGCTGACCTCCCTAAAATGATGACAAGGACAATCATCTCCCTAAAACACATGAATTTCTTATTCCTGAGATAATTTTTAAAAAATTATTTCAAGCAATGTGCACCCAGCAAGCAACAGCTCCTAAAAGATTATTATATAGAGTTCCACAAATTTTAGTTATGAGTGCCCAAAATGACTTTGTGTGGGATATTTTGGCAACCATCCTCACTTTGACATCATGTTCGGAGTCCAAATAGAAAGATAACTTCCTCCCCTTTATAGATGAGAATACTAATGTACACAATGACTGTACTGCAAGCAAGATGACTTTTAAATGCAAAGAGATGATTAGAACACATGAAATCTAGCTTTTACTAAAAGAGTTTACTTTATTTCCAGAGCAGTTAACTAAATTTGAAACTCCTAAACAAAATTAATTGTAATTACAAAGATTGAGGTATAGATTCACAATTAGAAAATAAACTAAGGCTTACCCTGATGGTTACCAAAGCCTTACTGTTTGCTACAGTCCTTGTGAAGGATATCTGTTCTGTGAAGACTTGGTAAATTCGTGTGAAATTTGTGTCATCTTCCTAGAATTTATTAGAAATGTAATAATTTACTGGGCTCGTAGGTTTTGTTCCTCTATTCATGCCACTGATTTCATTGTGAAACAGATTACCTCCCAGAAAGAACAGTTTAGCACTTTAGTGACTATGAGTTCTTTTACAGAAATTTATTGAACTTGGGCATACATGTGCTGTTACCGTTACTTCTTTCTCTGTCCACAGTTTCAGGAATCAATAAACAGGGGAGGTAAACAGTTGGCTTTAAATATGATTTAAATGAATGGAGTTTGGATTTCTGAAAAGTGACTTTATAAAGTGAAATGGCTCATAAGCAGAAATAAAGTACAACTCAAAATATTAAAAACAGCTTTGTCCTGAAACAAACTGATTTTAACAAGAAAATTTCAACAATGAATGTTGGGCTGGTATGCCGTAGGAAGAGAAAAGACAATTTGAAAATGAAACATTGAAAGTAGTAAGTAAAGAGATAAGAAAGAGTATTTAATGACTCAAAGAATGGAATTAAGCAAAGGTACTCTCATATCTCAATGTACATAAATGTATATGATCTTCTATTTATTACCAAAATTTGAGAGATAGGATACAGGGTTGAAATAGAATGATGGACTTAGACCAGTTTTGAGTTGAAGGAGAGTGGATGGAAAGCTTCTTAGGTCTCTATGTACCTCTAAGACAGAGTAGAACAGAAAAGGATGTATGGGTGATAAAGAAGATGAGTGTAGGACCTGATAGCTTTCATCCTTACTCTAAAGGCTATTGAGTGAAAGAGGGATTTGAATTATTAATGATGCAAATGATTATAATGATCTTTAATGAGGGCAAGTTTTATATATAAAAAAGTAAACACAATAAAAGGAAGTCATCATAACAGAGCTACTAAAAATCAGGTGAACTGTTACTGTACATATTACTGAACACAGAGGTTAGGCTATGTAATGATCAAATATAAGTAGAAACAATTAAAATGAGGGCTATATGATTACATTAAGTGGAATTAAGGCCTGTTCCCACCTTAAGTTTCTAGAATTCTGTGATACATGAATTCACTTTCACCAACCTAGCTTTGAATATATCCTAATTGTTGTTGTAATACTGCCAGTTATATAAAATATCTTATTTTATACCACAAACAGAGATGCCACAGCTCCTGGAACCATCAAGATATCCTGCTTGTATCCATTGTAATCTTTCAGACAGTGTAGATTTGGGAGATAGATATCATCAATAAATCTGACACCAAGACAACAACATGCAAAGAAAATCTTTTTCTCTTTTCACTTTCCAGGCTGGGTGTAAAAAGTAATTATTTGGAAAAGACTGTCCCAGTTTCACTTAGCACTTTCCCAGTTCTAAAAGCAATGTTCCTCTCTATACTTCTTGCCCTGCTAGAGTTCTATGCAACAGCTCCTCGTACCAAAACAGAGAATGCTCTAAGTGTCAGTCCATATTTAGTCAGAGTTTCAGATGATGGAATATGTAACCTCTGTTGGTTAACCTTCAATATTTTAAATCAATACTCCAAAGACTTGAACTTGGCATCATACCCATGTATTTTTGCTACCATATTCTCCTGGGAGTCAGGAAAGCATACAATGAAAAATTCTGCAGTTCAGGCATTTTACTAACAGAGAACAGAGGTGAAATGAAGGTAGATGCAATAGCATCAGAGGTGTGCTTTCCACTAGAAAAGTGGCATATCCCCATTCACTGCAATTTAGTCTTGGATTAATCCTGTAGCTCTGTGAAAAAGACAAGTGTTGAACTGAGACTTTCCTCGAGAGTCATTTATCAAAATCAGAGAATTATTGTGAATATGAAAAGCATAGATATCAAAATAATTAAGTTCAATAATTAAAACACAAACCTTTAATGAATATCATTGTAAGTTCTCTAATGTATGTTATAGTTTCCCTTTAACAAACCTGGTCTTCATCTTGCTCCCAGAGTTATCTTCCTAAAATTAATATCTGATTACCTTAACCCTTTAATCTCTCATCATAATCACAGATAAAAACTCATTGGAACTATAGCAAGAATATCTATTATTTGACTATTGTTCAGAATAGTTTTCCTTTCTTTTTCTCTTCTTGAGTGCAAATACTGAAATATCTCTGAATATGCCACAATTTCTACAAACTGAGCACTCATCCTTTGTCTTTCCCTATTTGTACATTCTGAGCACCTGCTTATATATACAAAAAAATTTTAGATGTATTTGCCTTTTTAAAAACTTTATGACCACCTGCCAAGACTAGAAAATTAATTATACTCTTCTCTGTTCTATTTCTGTATCCTCTCTACCATCTATTAAAGCACGTAAGAAAATACTATAACTTACTGGTTATATATTTGTGTATTCTGTTAGATCATGAGGTCCTTGAGGGCAGAGTTTATTTCAATCAGGCTTATAGTCACAAAACATAGTACAATTTATGAATTATAAATTAAGTTTTTTGTCATTTTCTTCCAAATTAAGTTAAAGAACTTGCAGATATAAGGAGATAAGATTTTGAGAATTATATTGAAGGATAACTTGAATTGGTAAAACAAAATGAAGCAGAGAGTGAAGTTAATGCACACAATGCATGTAATCTAACTTGAATCCTTTGTTGTAGCAAGCAACAGAAAGAAATAGACCTAGAAAATTGTATGATTTTCATTGTCCATAAAATTAATCCTTCTAACAGTTCAGCAGATACTCCTACTAGTAAGCCTTGAGTGGCATCGCACCACTGCATCCACAATAAGGTTACACTGGACTCTGTAATATTTCAAATTAAGATTTTAGTTTTTATTCCTAGAAAGGAGAAA
Source organism: Galemys pyrenaicus (assembly GCA_019455555.1). NCBI lineage: Eukaryota > Metazoa > Chordata > Mammalia > Eulipotyphla > Talpidae > Galemys > Galemys pyrenaicus. The sequence goes on from JAGFMF010011501.1 coordinate 11,458,967, forward strand.
CCATTGGAGAGTTTTGAACAGACAAGTATCATAAACAGTATTGAAAATAGAGACCAGGACTTATTTTAGAAGATCTTTGAAAAATCTATTATAATTCAGAGTTAATGCTTGAAATTTTGGCACACCAACACTTGGCACAAAACATTAAAGGCATTATTGTGGTGATCTAAAGACTTTAAGACTTTAAGAATAGAATATATTTTTCTGTAACTTATTTCATAAAAGCTAATTAATTTATGTGTGGAAAATATGTTAATTTCCTAAGGCTATATGATAATATCCTACAACATATAAAATCTAAAATTTTATGTGTATAATAATTCAGGTAAAATTCAGGAGGGCATAATTTGGTATGTTATGAAACAGAGTCTTTAAGAAAATAAATGTCTAAAGAAGATACCCAGTAGTAAAATGGAGCATGGAATCCATTTGCCTCATTTTTCTTTGTATTTTTATATCTTAAATAAGAAATGTTTGAATTATCCATTAGAAACAGGAATTAGGAACTCCTGTCATATTCATAGTGTGTTTCACTATGGATTCACTGGTATATATTGAGAGTCTCTATATCCTAAGTATGATTCTAGACATTAAAAATAGAGCAATGAATAAAAACCAAGTCACTACCTTAATATATATTGTGTTCTATTGACACAGTGATAGATAATAAATAAAATAACTACATATACTTTAACAGATGGTGGTAAGTGCTATAGAAGGCTGAAGGGAAAGGAGAAGAGGCAAAAGTTGGGGAGATGGAATATTTCAATTAGAATTTCAGAGATCCCTTTCACGATGATGTGAAGCTGGAGTCAAGGTCTTAACTGAAGTGAGGTGGAAGTGTGAGACTACCCAAAGAAAATAGCATCTAAGTGCCAGATGAAATGTGGGCTGCTGTCCTGAGCACATCATACTTGGTGCATCTGAGAAACACAGGGGTCTACTGGATTAGGTTGTCTTGCATAGTCTCTGGAACATTATGTAACGAATCTCCTATGTCTTGAAATCTCCTACTATTTACATATTTAGGATAAAATCCAGTATCTCACTATGGCCTCAAAGCCTTCAGTGCTTTAGTCCTCCCTACTTCTCAGGCCTGGACTTCCATATTTCCACCATTTCCCTTTTTCTTCTCCCCCTTTTCTCACCACACTATTCTCTTGAGGAAGTCATGCCCAGCTCAGAGCCTGTATCCTGCACTCTGTGCTCTTTTCTGCCCAGAGCCTGCCCCGTCTCAAAGATGGTGGGCTTTCCTTATCCTGCAGGCCCTTGCTCATACAGTGGCTCCTTGAAATTCTATCTAATTTACTCCTGCTTATTTTACTCTGTTTCATTTTATTCATAGAATTTTTTACTATCTGAAATGGTCTTGCTGATTCACTGACTTTGATTATTTTGTTTCTTCCTTCAGTAGAGCATGAGCTGCCCTAGCCCTCACACCCTCCTTTGCCACCTCTGTGCCTCTGGCATAGTTGGTTCATAATACACATTAATGAGTTTTAGTGAATGAATGAATACCATATTATTTAAAACTTAGATTTAATAAGGTAGATATATTATTTAAGAAATACTTATTTTTTTCATTTTTTGAATTGAAGTATAACTAAGGAAAAAATAGCATGTTTGTGAAAAGAAAAGAAAACATCAAATGGAAAGGTCTTGAGATGGCTGAAAAAAATTAGATTTAATATCCTAAAAATAATTATTACTAAACATCCAAGTTATTCATAGAAAATAATAAAAAGGATGGAGTAGCATTTTAGTAGCTATGAATATATATGTAAATACAACCAAAATTATATTTTAAACAAATATTATATTTTAATATTCCATATGCATACAAAGTACATGAATTACAACTAGAACATACTGAGAATCAAATTGGATGCTGTTGGAGGAAGCCAGAGGCTGCCAGAGCTCTGAGCAATGGTCAAGGATAGAAAGAAGTGTTATGGCTGAGATCCTTGCAGACTTGCAAACAGGTCTGCTAACAGGAGCTGCACATGGCTCCTAGGATGAGGCATACACTCTTTCACCCTGAAAGAAGATAATAAGGAAACAAAAAAGTTGTTAGATAATAGTAGTGACTGATTTCATGCAGGCGTGCTTGGCACAAAACTATGTGACCTTGTACTTCTGGGCTGTGCTTTTTGTAGCAAATGATATACCCTTGTTAACTGTTCTCATGCTCAATAAAAGGTCATGGAGAGTAGAGGTTGGGAGGATGGCTGTTTGCCTAGGAGAGCAATAGCCTTCCATCTCCTTGCTTCAACATCCTGTCTGCTCATCTTATCCCTGCATCACCAAACATACAGAGTTATAGCAACAGATGCAATCAAAAAACTAACAAAATACTTCCAGAGATTTAAATGATTCTTAGATGTTTGAAGGCATACAGGGGGCATCTCTGTCTTATTTCCAGGGCAGTGCCATTATTCATGATCTCCTCATAAAGTTTCTGCATCTACAACTTAAACAGTAACATAAATGCAAAGGATAAATGTGATCCTATATCTGTAAATTACATGCAATTACATTACAATTATATTACAATGTTGTAAATCACTGTTACCTCAATAAAAATTTAAAGAATGAATTTGCACATTTTTAAAAAACAAGATAAAAAGATTAACATGTTAGTTTCATCACTGCAATGGTTAGCTCTGTTAATACAAATCTATTTCCAAGTTAAATCTCTACTTCTTTACCAATCTCTACTCATTTACCACTCAAGAATTTACCCAAAACACAGAATATATTTAGTTACTGTGTACCAGATGCAGGGACAAGGAAGTGAACTGTGAGCAGTGTACAGTTGAAGTAGTTTACTAAGTGTAATGATGAGGAAGGTTCACTCGTTTTCCGTCTTTTCTGTTCTTCGCTGTTCACATTCCTTTCCATTTACTATACACGTATTGATATGAAACAGTCTTCATCCTTTCCTTTAAGTTTTCCTGGGCTTAATCTAGAAAGAAATTTAAGTATTATATCAGAATCCAAGCAACTGGATGAATAATTCTGTGTCTACGGCCTGCACAGTTTGGTGCTAGTTCAGTTATTGAAAATCGCTGACTGGCAGGTGGTATGAATGGAGGCAAGTAAGGTGTGAGACAGTATGAATTGTAGGAACTGTGTTGATGTGGAGAGTATGTATCCTTGTGAAAGAAGGTGCTATTCAGCTCTAGGTGATTCTGTTCATGTTACCTATATATGATTTAATTATTTTTTAAAAACCATGAATAATAAAACACCATGTGGCTTAAAATTAAATGTTTGAAGACTAATTCTAGTTCACTTGCCAGTATTATTGCACTCTTCTATAGAAGATGAATAGTTGAGCTGAAAATTCGATGTAAGGTGCACAAGAAACTGATAGATGTGAACCTAGAACACACACTAATGCCCCTGGAACTAGTGTGCCATCTAGAATGCACGGCAGTTTGTCATCTAAGCAGGGAAAACCCTAGTCTGGCAGTTGCCCTACTTGGTGCTATGCTACTCATAATTGGATTTCTTACTGCCCAGTTGTTCAGGACACTTAATGGGGATTTCTAGAATCCCTAGGAAAGAAACTCCACAGTCACTTACTACAAATATTCCTAGGTCTTACTCTAGCCATCATTTAAATCTATTCAGTTTTCTGTGTTTTTCTACTTTCTTTATCGGATTCAGTCTTCCTCTGTGATCCCATGTTCTCTGAACTTTTCTGAGCTACTCTGAAAGCAGCTGTTCTCTCCTGCATTTTCAATATTGCCTCTCTGCTTCTGCTAGAATCTGCAGAATCTGCATGTGGCACTATCACCTCAGCTTATTTCAGTTATTGGTTGATTCTGGATTTCTACATTAAAGGAAGGCATATCATTTAGGAGTAAAGGCAAGAGCACTTGGATGTGTGTTTATTTCAGAAAATCAACCAGGGCCGTCGTCAATGTGGACTTGCACTTTGCATATTTCCGTCTGTTACAATGCCCTCAGTCCTTATTCAGTCTGCTGCAGTGTATCATTCTGTCCTTTTGTTTCAGCTCAATTTAATATTCAGAGGATTCTCACAAACTGATCACCCTAAATGTGTCTCAAATATGTATTAAAGTGTTTAAGTCAAATTCTAAATGTGAGCTTTTCTGATAGAATCATTTTATGAGCTTGGTGAAACCAAAATTCTATCTTTTGCCTTTACAAAGCAGTATAAGAATATATATTATTCTGCCGTGTTAATATACACATATTGTATACTGAGAATATTGTGAGTGATAGTCACAATTTAAAAATTCAAATAGTCTTATTAAGTAGATAAAGACAAATAAGACTTTAATATTATAGTAGTAGTTGGATTTTACCACTACTTACTGAAATATGGTCAAGAAATTCCATATAAAAGCTGAACTACAAGAGAATAGTTTAAAAAATTAATAATCTCAATAGTCAAGCTATGGAAACAACCTAAGTGCCAATTCTAATACAGCCAGGACAGATGAGTGGATTAGGAAGACGTGGTGTATATATATTATATACAATGAAATACTACGCAGCTATCAAAAAGAGAAATCCTTCCCATTTGTGACAACATGGCTGAAACTGGAGGTGATTATGCTAAGTGAAGTAAGTCAGAAGAAGAAAGACAAATACCAGATGTTGTGACATATATATGGAAAATAGATAAACAAACAAAATGTCAGATATGATGGAGGTCTGTGGGTGTTTGGTGATGGTGTGGTATGGTAAAATCTAAAGGGGGTAGCCCTATATCTCTAAGTCATATATAATACTGTAAATCAGTTACCTCAGTAAAAGAAATAGTTAAAAAGAAACATTTAAATGCTTCCAGTTATTTGCAAAATATTATCCCTATGATATATTTGCCTGTAAGTTGTGCGTACTTTTATATTATTAGCTGAATTTCCAGTAATAAATTTTAATTTATAACATTGCTTTAAAGGAAATAAGGATTTAATGCAGCACTAGAAGAAATTAAGTAGCACATCTGAGGCATATTTCTACTTCTTTTATTTTAACCCTTCATAACGAAATTACCTCACATAATTATTTGACCAGCCTCCACCATCTTTTCTGAGAAAATAAAGCAGTGAACAAACAAAACAACACTCAACTTTGAATAAAAAGCACTTCAAGGTACAGTCAATAGAGTTTTACCCATGTTTATAAATAAAGGTAATCAGTTTCAGGAATGATAAATGCATATGTTAAATGGAATGTTCAAAGTCTAGTGCAGCCAGCATAAGAAGCACAAAGTCTTCTTTCTTATGTATGTTCGTTCCACCAAAGTCTTCTTTCTTATGTATGTTCTTTCCACCTCCCGCTTTGTGGTACAGGAGGCATGGAGTCTCTGTTCCACTCATCTCTCATGCAACAATGTAGCACTTTTCTTTTGAAAAAGTAATTAGTGTCAATCTGGAAACTTTAATATAATTAATTCTCAAAACTGACATCATTTCCAACAGTAAAAAATCCCAGTATTTCTGCAGTTATGTTCTAAAGTCTGAAAAATGTCAATAATTTGCATAAAGCACATACAAAGTATGGAGTAAAATACTTTCAGGATATATAAAGTACTGCTAAAATTATTTGATTCGAATTCTTACTGTTTGGACAGTTTAAATTTGCTTGACCCAAACAAATTTGATATGATTTGTCTAAATACTCTTCAGAAGCTGCAAAAAAAATCATCTTAATATAAGTAATTTATGAAAAATAGATACAATTCATGAAACATAGATATAATTCCCCAAACAAAAAATTTAATGAAAAATATGACATTATTTTATACTTTTGTAAAATGTCATTAGTATATGGATTAATAGATTGTCAGCTTGAGGGAATTTTTACTTTTTATTCCCAGTTTTGGCAGATATTTGCTTATATTATTAGTTTAGTTTTGTTTTTTTCAAAGAATTACTTTAGTCTTTATTGACATTCCATTGAATTATTTTATATTACATTTTGTTTAACTTTAGAGCATCATGCTACAGCAGAAAAGTTTTGCCTTTATGACAAGGAGATATAAAGCAATAAAAGTTGCCTTCAAAATACTGATTTGATTTTGCTTCATATTTTTGAAACATTGTTTTTTTTATTTAGTTTTATTTTCAAACACCCACAATTATTTCTTCCTTGATGTTACTTAAAACTGTGCTTTACAATTAATACCATTTTATAAATATATAATTCTGTTATTCATGTTTACCAATTGAATTATGAGAAAATATAATCTCTACGATGACAATAATATTAAGTTTCTAAGACATTATTTGGTTAACTATATTGACTTATAAATGTTTCATACTTGCTTGAAAAGAATGTGTAGTCAATAGTAACTTGGTAAAGAATTTTATATATGGCCTTGAGACCCGTAATATTTGTTCCTTAAATCTTCCATATCTTTATTTGTAAATTAAATTCTGAATTAGAAAAATAAATCAAGGCCTGTAGATTTTTCACTCTGATAACAGGCCATTTTTTGTTGTTATGGTACTAACACTGTTAAGCTTTATCATGTAAGATGGATCTAGCATTTATATAATTTAATTTTTAAAACCTTCCTAGAAATGAAAAAATTTACTATTATATAGGGACTCTATCCCTACATACATTTTTGCCCTAAGTTCTTTTTGGTCTGACATTAATAGAGCTATTGCATTTTTATTTCATTTCCTTTTGCCTACGTATTTTTTTTTTTAATCTTTTTTAAATGGTCAGCCTTCGTGTGTCCTTAGGAGTTCAGTGTGACTCATGTAATAGATGACTGAATTTGGTTTTTGTTTAAAATGTATTATTTTTTATTTTACGTAAGGTAATATTTATCGGGCCTCCCTGGTGGCGCAGTGGATTAAGCAATGCACTATGAAGCAAACCGCAGCCACTGCAACACGAGTTCGATCCCTGCTGCTGGCCAGGGAGGGAACCCACATGGTGCGGCAGACCTCTCCTGCTATGCCCGCTGCTCCCCTCAGCAGTGTACTTCCGTTGATCTGCCTGTTCTGCTCCCTGCTCTCTGTGGTGAATCCTCTCACACCCCCCCAAAACACACACACCTCTGGCCTGTACCCCAGTGCTTGTATGCATAAATAAATAAATCTTTTTAAAAAAAAGGTAATATTTATCTACAACACTATATATAGCTCCCATCTTCAGGTGTATACTGTGGTGCTACACCCAGCATCAGGGACCCCATCCCCCTCAACCATCGTTCATTGTAATTTTTGGCCAAACTGAAAAGTACTTATCTTTTAACTTCCAGCTTGTATTTATTAGTTTTACTACTACGTTTGAAGTTCTTTTTACTGTTTTTTTTTTTTTTTGTAATGTTTCTTTTTGAGTCTGCCATTAATTCTAGGCTTTCCCCCATTTCATTCTTTCTTTTGGATGACTATAATTCTTAGCCTTTCCTTGTTCTGTTGTTGGTCAACAAGTTAAATATGCTATTTCTGTCCTCATCATGGTTACCCTGGGCATTTTACTATGCACACTTGTTTAATAAAGTCTAAAATTAATCATTGTTTTACCATCCTTTCTGAACACAGAAACTCTGTTGTCAAATTATTATTGCTTATTTTTTTCAAGCACTGGTTTCGCATGCAAATATTTGGAAATACTGACATGTTCATCAGTTTTTTGTTCATTTCTTCATTTTAGATCTGAGTCCTTTCCTACCTGCAAAATTTATCTTTAGTAGTTCCTCTAGAGGAGGACTGCTTCATTTAGTCAAAAATACTTTTATTTCCTTTATTTTTGATAATTCTATAGTAACTTTATTTTCTTCCTCTTTGAAGGAATTCTAGATTGCTGCTGCATAGCTCTGTGATGGTGCTCAAGTGTTTTGCACACAAAAGCGGTGTCAATTCTAGAAGATGTTGTGAGGATCAAATAAATCTATGTATAAAGTGCTTAGCAGATTTTCTAGCATATATTTAACACTTTATTAATAATCTTTTGTCTACTTTTTCATCCTCTTTTAATTGTTGTAATTATCTTTTATGTTGCTCTTCAGGTGACTAAAATTTATGTCAGTGGATATTTCTTTTTGTGTACACTACTTATACATCTTGGTAAAGATTGTCCCAATTTGTGGTTCTCAGTCTTTCCAATTTTTCAAGATTCTCAAACTTCAAGTTTTAATTTTGCATCTATTTCATTTTCTTCTGAGATTTTGATTAGGAAAATGTATATTTCTTTTTTATGATCATTTGTTATTCTCTCATTCCTCTTTGTTATATACTATTATGCACTCAATATCTGTACCCCTACAAATTTGTATGTTGAAACTCTAGTACCCACAATGATGATAAAAGGAGGTGGGACCTTTAGAAGATTATTAAGTTTAGATAAATTAATGACGGTGGAAATGGGTATAATGGCTTTGTAAGAAAAGGAAATTATATCACATCTTCCCCCTCTCCACCCTCTCTGCCATATGAGGACACAGCAAGAAGATAATCATCTGTAAGTCGTAAATCACACAAGCCAATACCTTAATCTTGGACTTCCCAGATTCTGGAACTATGAGAAATAAATTTCTTTTGTTGAAGTGACCCAGTCAGTCTCATTTTATAATGGCAGCCTGAGCATATCAAATAATAAAATTTAATTTCCCTTTCTATCAATAGTCTAGAAGGACTAACTTTTATTTGCAGATTTATCTTCTTATTCATTAACTCTGCATTGTTCTGTCTAATCTGCTATTAAATCCAACCCATTAATTTATTAATTTCAACAATTAGATTTTTTCCCATTAATTGGATTTAGATCTTAGAGATAAAGCTTTCAATTTTTTTCACCACTATGATTATAGTTGTGAGTTTATCATACATGGCCTTTATTATGTTGAGATATGCTCTTTCCACCTCCATTTTTTAAAGGTTTTTATTATGATAGACATTGGAGCTTATCAAATGCTTTCTCTGCATCTATTTATATATGATTTTGTATTTCCTTTTGTTGATTTGTTAAAAGACATTGATTGGATTGTGGATGTGGATACGTCCTAGAATAAGTCTCATTTGGTCATGATGTATAATTCTTTGAATATATGTTCACTTTGATTTGCTAAAATTTGTTGAGGACTTTTTCCTCTGTGTTTATCAGGGACATTGGTATAGAGTCTTCTTTTTTGTATGATATTCTTGTCTGCTTTTGGTATCAGAGTAATGCTGGCCTCAGAAAATGTGTTTGGAAGCAATACCTTTTCCTCAATTTTTTTGGAAGAGTTTGAGGAAGATAGGTATTAGAGTCTCTGAAGTTTGGTGTAGAATTCAGTAATAAAACTGTCTGGGACTGGCTTTTTATATTTTGGAAGACTTTTGACTACTGTTTCAATTTCCTTGCTTGTAATTGGTTTACTCAGATTTTCTATTTCTTCCTGATTCAGCCTTGTGTATATTTCTAAAAATTTATCCATTTCTTCTAGGTAATTTGTGTGCATAAAGATATGTATAATAGTATCTTATGATTCTCTGCATTTCACAATGTCTCTTGCAACTTTTTTTTTAAATTTCTGTTTCATTTTTGTTCATCTTTCCCTTATTTCTTTGTAATCTAGCTACAGATTTGTCTATCTCATTTATGTTTTGGTTTCATCTTTCAGACTTTTAGAATTTCTATCTTGTTTATTTCCACTGCAGTTTTTATTATTTCCTTCCTTCTAGTGGCTTTAAGTTTTGCTTGCTCTTATTTTCTAAGACCTTAAGGTATAAGATGAGGTTAGATCCTTTGCGATCTCTTTTTGTTTTTCATGCCCTAAGTACTTTTAGTACTGCATTGCTGTGTGCCATGGGTTCTTTATTTTTGTTTCTTGCCAGTTACTTTTTAAATTCTTCTCTGATTTCCTCATTAGACCAATAGTCACTCAGTAGTATGTTTTTTTTTTGCCCCCCCCCAGTAGTATGTTTTTCAGTCTCCACTTATTAGACTTTTTCCTGCTTTCTTTTTGCTATTTTTTTCTAGTGTGATAGCAGCAGTATGGGAGAGAGGTCTGAAAGGGTTTTGTCCCTTGTGTGAATGTGCTGAGAGGGGGAAGGGCTGGTTTGTATTTATTTATGGCACTGCCAATATCCCTCTTGTCTGGCCTTCTAGATCTAAGACTTTGCAGTCTATGCATTATCAGTGTACTTCAAAAGTACACCGGTCAAAAGACTAAGGGAATGCAGTAGAGGGTAACATCTCTGTTCTTATTGCAGACCAAGTCCATGTGAAGACCTCAGCTCCTCCTTATGTGTTCCCCTTATTGAAAGTTATATATGTTCATGTCATTTCTGTTCTCCACTTGCCAGACCTCCTGACTAAAGCTGCATCTTTGCTGTTCATGTCTGTTGCCCCAGAACACAGTCTCTAGGTGTTTATCTCTACGTACCTCCAATTAAGCATAACTCTCTTCTATGTCTCCTCTGTGCAAATCATTTTTGGTCTCTGATGTCCAAGGGATGTTTCTGTCTTACCTTAAGCCACAGGACTCTCTAGGTATGGTGTCCTGGTTATAGTCAGTGTCCTTCTCAGGGGCAAAGCAAAGAGCCCTCCATCACTAGCTTGGTGATATACATCCAATATACATTTTCTATATAGAGGCAATAAGGTTTTCTGGTGGATTAGAATTGACTTCAGAAATATGCATAATCATGTATATTACCTTTTATTTTAGAGTGACTTTTTTTTCTGCTTCTCTACAAGAGAAAGACATAATTTTTAACTTTAATTAGAACTTCTTCAGTCTGTGATCCAGTTTTTCTGTAGCACCTTCAAGTCCCTATCCAGTAGTTGTTTCTTCTCTCTCTTCTCTGCAGAAAAAACTTTCGTTGTCCCTTAGCATGAACATAAGTAGAACAAGAAAGCAAATAAAACACTTGTCTTGGTCTTGCCATTCCCTCTCTTAGAGATACTTTCAATAGGTGACTTATTCTTCTTCACCATAGCATAACTTCATTCATCCATCCACTCACTCATGTATTCATTTTAGAAGCATTTACTGAGTATTTCTGTTGCTCTTCATAATGCTTGATGCTGTAGAAACAGAGGAAACAGTGCCCATGCTAAAAAAAAAAAAAAAAACAAAAACAAAAACAAAAAACAAAAACACATAGCCTAGTGGCGTAAGAGGGGAAAAAAAATAATTATATTCAGTCAAACACAAGTTACTCAGTGAACAAATAAAAGGGACATCTAATGTAAGAGGATACTGAAGAATGGAGGAAATACTGAAATGTTCTTGTAATTGATATTTTGCCATATAAAATCTAGATGTTTCTGCTTATGTCACTGATATCCTCTCCTTACTTAAACTACCTTTTGTATCAAGCATTTGAAAGTCACTGCTTTTGAAAATATCTGTTAATGACCTAAATAGAAAATCCAATGACTCATTACCAGCTACTCAGCACTTTACAATCTTTCATCTTTCATGATCCTTCTTTCCTGATTTTTTTCTTCATCAGTAATAATATACTGCTGGAGCATTTAATAAGTGTAAACATAAACTGCTGACCTACTATTTCATACTATATTTTTGAAATATATGTCTATATTTATTATTTTTAGTCTGCATCAGCCATTGACACTAACACCTAACCTTCAACCCATCACATTCCCAAAAGTAAGCTGGTAATGTGAATTAACGTAGAAGAATTTGTCTAGAAAGTACACAAAAAATGTCTTTCATCAACGTGAATTAATAAAAATGCAAGTATCTCATTGTGTAGCATCAATATAGTCAGTTCCAGATACTCATGCCCCTAAGATAACTCCAATATACGCACATCCTCAAATTACTCACAGAGTACATCTGTTCATGAAAAAAACTATAAAGTGATTTTTAAAAACATTTTTTTTATTTCCTTGTGAACAGTGGCAACAAGCTGGCTACTTCAAGTGGTGACTCTACAGTGAAGTTGTGGGATCTGTCTAAAGGCAATTGCATTTTGACTTTTGAAGGACACAACCATGCCGTGTGGTCCTGCACGTGGCATTCCTGTGGTGATTTTGTGGCTTCTTCCTCACTGGATACAACAAGTAAAATCTGGGATGTTAGTAGGTAAGAAATATTTTAAATATTATTAGCCCCTACTTGATATACACGCGGTAATGCTATTTTTGTTTCCCTCCATGCCTCTATGGAGAAACATTAAAAGGAAACGTCATTGATAAAGTTATAGAGAGCTACTTAAATAATCTCTATGGAAGCTATTTCTAACTCCATTAATCTTTGTTGCTATAATAAGTTCTATCTAAATGTAGGTATCAAGATCAAGTCTATGTAATAAGGTTTGGATTGCTTCACTGAAAAGTGTTTTAAGAGGGATAAAACAAATACTTATTTTAATGAGTGAGGATTTTAGTACTTCCTTTCATAGGATTGCTGTTTCTCTGTATTACTGAACTAACAGCTTAACAGACAAGTGTATGACAGGAATATTTAATGGCTTTATGCTTAATTTTGACATGGTATTTTCCAAAATTGAATGCATTTTGGCAGTTTATAAATTGTAAGAATTAACGCATCTTATTATATGCAAAGTCCTGTAAAATATCAGGTGGATATAGATTTCTGTTTTGACTTTAAGTTAGAAAAATCCATTATGTTTAAAGTATGTTTTAAAAGATTTATTCCTACAAGAGTTGGGGGTACAGGCCAGAGGTGTGTGGGGGGGGGTGAGAGGATTCACCAGAGACATAATGGGGAGCAGAACAGTATCTACTGAAATACACTACTGAAGGGAGCAGCGGGCAAGACAGAGAGGTCAGCTGAGTCATGTGGGTTATCTCCCTGGTCAGGATCGATCTCACATTGCAGTGGCTGGTGATAGCTTGATAGCAATGTGCCTTTAACCCCCTGAGCCACCAGGGAGGCCCCTGTTTAAAGTATTAAAATTCCTGTCATCCATGTATTGTAAAAATTCTGTTATCCAATAACAGGATGATTTTTATATCCTGTTATGTATAAAAGTAGGACAAAGGGGTATAATTGCTTTTAAATATCCTCCTTGCATAAGCTAAAAGATTATAAATCAGTGGTCAAATTTCTAGTCACTCTAAATATCAAAGCAATGCTGAGATTCCAAGTATAAATGCAATAACTACTAAAAATTTAGGCGAACAATTGTCACTGAACAGTTGTAACTTGTTTTATAAATGTAATATGGAATCATTTTAAAGCTAGACACTTGCTTTGTGATTATGTGAAGACAAACTTTCTCCATTCTTTCTTGAATAGTAGATAATATTGGGTATTTGGGGAAAGGACAAGTACTTCTTGCAAAATGTCAACATGTTTTCTGGGAAGATTCATTGAAAAGGGTATGTTCTGTCTTATGCATGAGTTGATTATCTTGCGCAGGGATGGGCTGGTTAATAGACTGTTTTCACTAAACAGTGAGTTATCTCTCATACTCTGCTTTTGTAATGTAGAAACAGGGATTTAATTTTGCCATCCAACTCCTCTGTTAGGGTTTGGCAATAACAGGTGTTCATAGGAGACTGCAGGGCTGGAGGAGAACTGCTTCTTCCGGTCTGTTTCCTCTGGCTTCTTGTGGACTTGCAGTTCCAGTGAGCATCACGCTGGCAACACGTCACCTCTGTAACAGCGGCTGGTCTAGTCACAACAGCTGAATCTCATTGGCAGTTTTTCTATCACTTGCAGAAACAGCTGCACCACGCTGTCATTAAAGACAATTAGCTCAGCAATCAGGTGTCCAGCACTCAGAGGCCTGTTTTTTTCTATTCTCCATGGCCACTGCTCAGAGATGGCACTCAGATGATTTCTGCATCATCGGCATCATGGGCTGTGAGATAGAAGCAGTGTAGGGTAAATGAAATATAATCAGGTTTTTCCACCCTCCCTCCATTAGTGTCAATGATACACCCCTGTGGTTCTACACACATGCCTGATGGCAGGCACCTCAAGTAGGCATGCATAGGCTGAGACACGGGCCTGAAACATGGGGCCTATAAGGGCGGTGTCATTGGGATGCCATGGACAGGAGAAGGAAAAGCAGTAGATGTAGCAGCAAACACAGTGGTAGAAGCAGCTCACTCACAGAAGAGAGTGAAGATTTGCCAGGGGCTAGGAGGCCTGCAGCCTCCTGCCGTACCCCTCCATCCACACGCTCACACCCCCCACCCCCACTCCCACCCAACTCAGACCCTGGCTCCCCTGCCTGCCATGTCCCTGGTCACCTCTGATGCAGAAAGACCAGAAAAAAGCCACCAAGGGCTCCAGAACTCCTCCTTTACCCATCTGCCAGAACCAGAGAACCTGCCCTATGTCTTCCTGGCACTGCAAGTGGTCAGTGAGTAGGACTTCGCGATGTCTCATTTGAGGAGGGGGATGATCCTTGAATTCATGTGGAAGGAAGGATGGCACAAATATTTGGAAGAAATAAGACAAACTGTGACAGAAATTGTAGTATGTTCACCATAATCCACTTTCTTCCCTCATTAGTTGGATACTTGATTGTCTAAATCAAAACCTCCCTTTAGTTAAATGTAATTATGTCACTACATTTTATATAATAGAATATTACTTGAAGTGATATGTACCATTTCTAAATTCTCTGCTCCCCTCCCTCTGCCCCCACCAATATGCTTGTGGTGGGATTGAAAAGCAATCTTTAGCCTGCTGGAAGTAAAGCTACCCCCATTCCCTAACTCTAGGTAGCCTACAACATTCTCTGGGTTCTTCAGCATAAAAAAAAACAAACATTTATATTTTTAAGGCTGTAGATTTTCACTGTATTTATTACAGCACTTTAGACTTCCCAATCTTATCTATACAGGCAACCCATGAATATTTTTCGGGTGATGTGTTTTTCCCTTCATTACTATTAATATGTAACTAAGACAAGTCCTGCAACATCCTCAGAATTAATCTGATGGGGTTGTAATAGAAGTTCTTTATTGACAATAGATGACTATTCAACTCCCTCTGCTGGTTTTCCCTTGCCCTGTCTCACTTCCCACCATTAATGCCTGCTGCTGTACTTTTGGGAGCCTATAAAACCCTACTTGTCAGTAGAAATACCTGTACATTGAATAATTGGTTCACATAAAGTTAATGCCTGTAAAAGTAGCTGTAAATTATAAGAAAATATGTAACTCTAATATAATAGTGTCTTCCCATTAGTGGAAAGATGACTCAATGATTTTACTTAAACAATAAAAAAACCTAAAACTCTTGATTTTATAGTGGTATTGACTGTATTTTAGTTGAGTAGAATCAGTGTTGTTCATTGCAGTCAGGTTGATGGAATACAACTAGTGACTTCCATGTGGCTAAGCCTACAGGTGATTTTTGCTTTTTAAAAAAAATTTTTATAAACTCAACAAATGTGCATTAGGCATTTAATCTATTATAGGCATTGTTCTCTCTATAGTGATGAATAAAACAGACAAAAAGCCCTGCTGTCATGTAGATGAATTTTCTATTGGAGGCTGAAAATAAGTCAAATGAAAAACTAACAATAATTATGTATAGTATTTATGGTTGATGTGTTTTATAGTGAAAAGAATATCAAAAATTGAAATGAATGATGGGCATTGGAAAGTATTACATTTTCAAAGAACATAGTGGGAAAATTCTCACTTGAGTTGACATTTGTGTAACCTGAACAAGCTAAGAAGAGTTCTAGAATAATATACCAAGCTCTTCTGAATAATGAACCCTCTCTGGTATTCACAGAACTCATGTGACTTAGGAACAGCAAGGAAGTCAGTGTGACTGGAGTAGAGAGAGATGATGAGAGAATGGTAGAGCTCAGGCAGATACAGCACTGTGTGTATATAAGGTAGAACCTTGAGCCCATTTAAATGATTTTGGCTTTCGTTAGATGGGAAAACACTAGAGGGTTTGAAGCAGAAGAGTCACATGACTGTTTTATGCTTTAAAAGGAGACCTCTAGCTACTGATTGTGTCTAGGCAGTGGCAGAGGAGGAAAGACTGGGCCAGGGTAAGTGCAGAAAGGGCAACTAGGAAGCTATCATCACAATCCAGGTTGAAGACAAAGAAGGTTTTAGCCATCAGGGAAATGGTGAAGATAATGATAATAGTTTATATTTTGGATGATTGAAAGATGAAGTTAATAGACAATGTCAAGTTTTTATTATTTGTTATAGAAAGAGAAAATAAATCACCTGCTACATTTTGAGACATGTGAAAGGCAAAAGGCTCATTTTGTTCACACTGGAACACTATTATGAACTTTATAAAAAGTTTTCCAACCAGATTTATCAACGAGCATTACAGAGAAAGTTGGAGAATGTGGAATTCCTTCTTACTTTCCATCAAAAATAATTGAAAGTTTCCTCCTGCCTACTAGTATTTCTTTGTTCTTAGTTTAATATTTCATTGACCAATCAAAACCCCCAGGCTGGATGAAATGAGGAAACAGAACGCTACAGATAAAGAGAACAGTTAAAATTAAGAAAAAGAAAACTTGAAATACTGAGATTCTGTTGTGTTATGTTTTTAATAATACATACTATTAATTTCTTTGGTTAAATAATGCACCACGATAGACTCTAAAATAGGAAAAATATTATATCTTTATCATAAAACCATTAATGAGATACAACAAAAGTGTTTATTAAAATGAAGTTTAGGGCTTCCCTGGTTGCTCAAGGGGTTAAGTCATAGCACTCTGAAGCTATAGGCAGTAACTGGAGCTTTATCCCCAGATAGGGAGTTAACCCACATGGCACAGCAGATCTCTCCTGTCTTGCCTGCTACTCCCCTCAACAGTGTATTTCAATTAGTCCACTGGTTCTGCTCCCCACTCTGTCTCTGGTGAATCTATACCTCTGACCTATACTCCAACTCTTGTATGCATAGATAAATAAATCTTTTTTAAAAATGAAATTTATTAATTACAATGTAATTTTTATTAATAATGCATGCTATGCTCTTTATGATTCATTTGCAAAGTTGGATATATAAGAGTTGGACATATTGTACAATATTAGTAGTTTTAAAACATGATAATCTAAAAAGCACTATGACTCAAGGGCATGGATTATTGATTCATTAATACCTGTCTTGTATAGTTAACATCCCCAGTTTGCCTTCTTACACATGAAAAGGCACCCAAGATATACATTAATAGACTGCTAAAGCAGTATTTGAAGCATAATTATTACATTAAAAGAAATGGTAACATACTAAATTGACCTCTGGTGATCAATTTATTCTGTTCCATGGATAATAAATCAATTATTATAGCTTCTTAGATTTCAATTTATATTCAAATGAATAGTTCCTCTTTAAAATAAGACTTTAAATGATATCTTAGTGTTATGGAACATACAAAAATAGATAAGCATGAAAAAAGAAAATAGCGTATATTTTTGCCAATATTATTTCCCTCCCAAACAGTGCATAATTATTAAGAACTATGTATTTTGTGATGCAAAATGCATTAAATTTAGTTCAGTTTTCATTTCGGAAGTCATACTCTGAATTATAAAACTTTCAATCAATATGTTTTGTGTATCTGTGTGATGAATGCTTTAAAAAATATTGATGGCAATAAACTTGATATAAACATTCTTTTCATCAGTATACGTGCACTTATGCGTTATCTATGACTCCAAAACCCTATTTATTTCAAAATCACTCATTTGAGACAACAAAAACTAGGTATTGTCATGTCCCTGAAATATTGTTTTGGAGTTACTTAAATGGCTTTCATTTAATATTTGATTCATTTATTGAATTAAATGTTTATGTACATCAAGTCAAATATAAATGAAGTAAACGCATTGATAGAAAAACAACAAACAATAAAATGTAGATGAAATTAGCCTCCCTTCTATATTTTTAATTGAGGGGACACTGGTTTACAACACTATGTATGATTCGTAGGTGTAAGATTATACCTATTAAGATGTATGTTACCACACCATGACACCATGCTGACACTATGTATTATTGTCTTTCTCACAGTGACTTTTTCCCACTTAGCATAATCCCCTTGAACTCCGTTCATGCTGTTGCATATGACAAGATTTTTGGTAGCTGAGTAGCATTCCAATGTGTTTAAAAATTATATAGCATATTTTCCTGATCCTCTCATCTGTCTTTGTGCACATAGGTGGCTTCCATACCTTGGCTATTACAAATAGTGTTGAAATGAGCACAGCGGTATAAATAACCCTTTGAATTAGTTTTTTGTATTCTTTAAGATGAAATCTAGAATTGGATTTGCTGGGTGATATTGATGGAGGATAAGAACAGAGAATCTGGAAGGGAGGCTCCATTAAGACTAGGAACTTGGCTCACACAAGGAGGAAGGATGGAAAGGATTCGCATAGCTATCAGTTATAAAAACCAAGATCCTTAAGCACATGGATGCATACCAGACCTGAGAGTAAAGATATGGAAATTGAGCCCGTGGTAGAATCTCCTGTTCCTTTCTGATTCTACAGTTTATTCAAAGTCAACACACAAGCCACTCCATGAGGGAGTGAGCCACTCACAAAGAGAAAAAGACATATCAGGGCAGTCTCTGCACTGGCTCAGAGCAGCTGTCCTTCTGCCCACCTGTGACTATGCAGGTGCTTCTCCTCACCAGCTCTCTTCTCTACAGGGCAGCAGCCTTCCTGCCTGCCCAGAACCTGTACCATGCTGGGACTTCCCTTCACAGACTTCCCTCAGTCAAAGCAGCTCTCCTCTAGGCCACTGCCTGCAACTATGTAGGCCTCTCAGCAAACCTGTCCCTTCTGGACAGCTCTTGCTGCCTGCTTATGTCTATGCAAGTGTCCTTTACTCTTTTGTCCCTTTTCCTAATAAATCTGCTCTTTGAAAATAACTAATGTCTCTGCCTCATAGAGAAACTCTCATGGGAACTCAGCAGAACTGTGTGCTGCTTAACAGGGAGACGTGGTGAGACCTTTCCCAGGGTGAACCCAAGACCCTGCTCTCCAAACTCACAGACCAAAAACGACATAAACGTGGTAGATCCATTTTTAACTTTTGAGGGACTTCCATATTTTTTTCCATAGGGGCTAGACCAGGGTAGCCCCTATGTTGCCCACCAACAGTGTATGAAGGTTCCTTTCTCTTCACAACCTCACCAGTCCTTGTTACTGATGTATTTGACTAGACCGAAAAATAAAACAAACTTGCTGATTGGCCTCATTTTATATTTATAGTCTCAAGTCATATGTTGAATCTTAATGCATTTACTTTGTCAATGAAAATGTCATACCTTTCTCCTTTCTCTCAAAATTCCTAACACCTTCCTTTTCATCCCTTTTCCTTAGACCTGAATATCAGGATTTTTATTTCACTTAGCCAATGGAAGCAATCAGAAGAGAACTATGCAATGTTCCACTCCCAAAAACCCATTTTATATTAAAGTTGCGCTGTAACAAATCTACCAGTAATTTAGATATATTTTTTTTCCTCTTCCCTGGGTGTTAGCTGTGTGGTTCTGTAACAGGGTGGTCCCCAGGAAAGGGGGAAATTCCAGAATCCCGGTTCTGCCCTAAGTGGGTATAGCTGAGCAGGGATAAGAAGATGTTGGAGAGAGAGGATGGAAGGATAGAAGGAAGGGAGGAAGAAGGAAGCAGGATGGACAGCAGCAAGGAGGTGTGGAGGAGGCTCATGGAACAGAGGGACATGTGAAGAAACTGCCCTTGCTTTTTGGTCTTGGGCTGGTTGGAACAGATGTGGGTGAGAGACCAGTGGGGAGCTTAATAATTGCAGCTTTCATCTTGATTTGATTTTTCTCTTTTCCTCCCAGATTTGTCTGACTCTTTCTGACCCTTTTCTATGGGTCTCCACTGAAAGGTCCTTTAGACTTGTGGCAGGTTTTTGAGCCTTGCTTTGGGTCAATCCTATTTGTCTGGACTTTTACCCTCAAGGAGATGGGTATCTTTGAATGCTTAACTTAGTAACTATATTCTTTGTCCTTTCTGTATTGTACCTTAATTGTATTAAAGCTCCTTTCCATTAAAGGCCTTAGGTGTTTGTCTTGATGCGGCGGATGGCAGAACCCATTTAGAGAGGGCAGGTTTGAGGGTTCTGGGGTGCCCCTCTCCCTGTCCTGTAACGGTTCTTCTATACTATTTTACTGACCCTAATTATTTTTTTCTTAACTAAAGTCATTCAGTCTGGTTCTTCTGGTCGGTAAATGTCTGGCCATATTACTTTTCTAGTTACTATATATATTTTGCTTTTATTTTTCTTTTCTGGTCTTCACTGTTGACTTATTTACCCCTATTTTTTTGCTATTCCATAATTAAACTCCCTCTAGGACTTCTCCAATAACCAACCTATTATTTTCTCTTTCAGAGTTGAAGACTAACCCTAACCCTAACCCTAACTGTGCCACTTTTCTTTCCTATTTCCCTTTTTTTTTTTTTTTTTTTTTTTCATAGAATAANTTTCCTATTTCCCTTTTTTTTTTTTTTTTTTTTTTGCATAGAATAACTGGGGTATAGGCCAGAGATGCAGAGGGTGAGAGGATTCACCGGAGACAGATTGAGGAACAGAACAGGTGGATTTGCTGAAATACGCTGCTTAGGGGAGCAGCAGTGGAGTGAGACAGGAGAGGTCTGCTGTACCATATGTGGGTTAGCTCCCTGACCAATGATGGAACTCAGCCCATAGTAGTGACAGCACTGAGACTTAACCCCTAGGCCACCAGAGGCCCTTATTTCTTTTTTCTTACTAGAGTTGCATGGTGAGTTTCCAAGACCTTACCCACAAAAAACTGTATTCTTCCCTCATATAATTCAAAATTAAATCAAAGGTTTGTAAAGAAGCCCATCAAAATTTGATATTATCTGTGAAAACCCCTTTATTATTACTCTCTTACATTTTGAAATATAAAATTCTTTTAAAACCTATCTCTCCCTTTCTCTTGCATATTTTTCCTTTATTCTCTTTGCCCTTTTTTCCCCTTCCCACTTTGGTGCAGCTGCTTTGCCTGGTGCCTTAGGCGTGCTTTGTCTTCCTACTGGGTAATCCATACTGACTTTTATAAATAATTTGTTCTGTACCATAAAGCATTCAGGTTTCTGCTCTACTTCTCTTTATCTGTGTTGTCCTCCTGCTGCGTCATAATCACCTATATTTTCTACCTTCCCAAGCAACATATGTAACCCCTACTAGTTAACTAATGCCATGTTATCTAATGCCTCATATGTTCCATCAGATCCATTTTAAGTTGTTATGTTTTTTTTTATTCTTTAAGTATTTATGCATACAAAAACTGAAGTGTAGGTCAGAGGTGGGGGGTGGGTGGGTGAGGAGGATTTGCCAGAGACAGAGTGGGGAACAGAACAGGTGGATCTATTGAAATACACTGCTGAGGGGAGCAGTAGTGAAACAGGAGAAATCTGCTATGCCTTGTGGGTTAGCTTCCTGGCTAGGAATCAAACTATTGACACAGTGCTGGAGATAGCTTGGTAGCACTGAGACATTAACCCTTGAACCACCAGGGAAGTACTAAATCATTATCCTTTTAAAAAATAAGCTCTTGCATTCTACCATATGTATTTCCATATATATTTCCGTAGAAGTTGTTCTATAGATTCAAAACACTTGAATTTCCTCTAGAACTCCTTTCTCCTTAGAAAATTATGTTAAAGGAAATGGAAGCTTATTAAAGTTTTATTTTTAAAGAGTCTATTTGAACAGAAGTGATTTTAAATTGAGCAGTGCCAAATGGAAAATGATTAAGGTACTCCACCAGCAGGAGCTAGAGAAAACACTAATAGTGTAATGTAAAATAGGCCTTCTTATTTAATTCAACAGGTATGTACCCTGCAGTGCCTTAAGCTAAATAAGTGATTCCTTACATCTTCTCTTCATCCATTTTCATAGGGTTTTCTTGGCCTTGTCTATGCATGGCATATTGATTGTGAGCTACAGAAATTTTCTCTCTTCAGATAACTTATCACATCTACAAGATAGAATGATGAGAGTTCAAATTGAATGAAAATAAAGCCTGCAAAAAAAACCCCACTCCTCAGTCTGCCCCCCCCCCCAACACACATTTACATATATTTCTGGAGGCTGGAATACTACTCACCTAAAACACTCCTTTATGATATGCTATTTTTACTCATCCAATAAATACTAGAGATATCTAACCAATTAAAAGCACTTTGTCTACATAATGAAAATTTTTTACTTTCAGATATATATTCATTTGCACTCTGAGGCTTATAGCATTTGACCTTTCTCAGCATAGCAAGTAAGTTTTAACTGTAAGGCTGACAAAATGTGCTCACTGAATATTTAACTCTAAACATCATTTTCCATACCTACATGTGCCCTTTATTTTGATTGCATATGAAGTGTCTGGAAGTAGGTTGAGTCTGACAAAATTAAAGACACACACAAACTCTGTACAGAGATGCCGAGACTCCTACATGCCTGGGAGCAAATGCCAAGGAGCAGATTTGGGTTACTTTCCAAAGCTAACATTAATTGAGATGATTTCTTCTTTCCACCCCTTTAGCAAATCTTTGTTGTATAACTCCAGTTCACTAAGTACAAGCCTTACATGTGTGAACAAAATGTCCCTTCATTCAGATGACACAAAAAAATAAAATGTAGGATCAGAAGTAACCAAAGCTTCTCTCACTTCATATAGCTGTAGTGAGGTGACATGAACTGGCACATATTTCTTATTCATGAGATCTACTGCATGAGAAGGAAGATTCATCTGAATCTTAAACTCTTATGAATTATCAGAATATTCTAGGTTGCAATTAGATAAGCTGATCGTATTGTATGAAAGGAAAGTTTCCTGTACTGACTGGTTCATACCCATAAATGTTTCTCATTTGGATTCCAATTTCTGTGGCCTACAGCTATCTTTGCAAATCATCTTTATTTCCTTTTATCCTTCTAAGAATTAAAAAAGAGATTTAGAAAAAAATCAAGTGACTTTGTGCTTTTCACACAGTCATAGTTTTTTTTGGTTTTCTAACACATAGTGCTTTGGAAAGGGTATATATACCACCTGAACACATTCATGTCATGTTTAAACCCTTTAAAATTGTTCCTCGGCCTTTTGGCTAAGATCAAGTGTAAACATTTTCAGCTCTAAGCTTTCAAATAGCCAAGTAAAGGACAATTTTATTTATATAATTAGGAATGTTTGAGGTACATTAAAACCTAGTATTAGGGAAAAAATCCGTATGATTATATTATTAGCATATGGGAGGATTTTCTTCAAAAACAGAGGCAGGTACAATAAATAATATTCTCAGTATCATTTATAATGGAGGTATAATAAACTCAATACTGTGGCTGCTGATAATGCATAAAAATATTCTAAGAATTTTGATGTCATTTTTGGAGTCTGTGGGTTTGGAGTATGGGGTTCTTCGGTTCACCCTGGGAAAGGTTTTCTCAGAGCTCCCTGTTCAGCAGCACACAGTGAGTTCCCAGGTGAATTTCTCCACAGGGCAGAGACATTGGTTATTTTAAAGAGCAGGTTTATTAGGAAAAGGGACAGAAGAGTAAAGAACACTTTCATAGACACAAGTGGGCAGGAAGAGCTGCCCCCAAAGGGGCAGGTTTGCTGAGAGAGGCAGCATGGTTGCAGGCTTTGGCTTTGAGGAGAGCTGCCTTCACCAAGGGAGGTCAGTGAAGGGAAGTCCCAGCATGGTACAGGTCCTGGGAAGGCAGGAGGCTGCTGCCCTGCAGAGAAGAGAGCTAGTGGAGAGAAGCACCTGCTTAGTCACAGGTGGGCAGAAGGATGGCTGCCCCGTTGTGGGGGTGACATTAGGTTTTTAGCATCGTTTGGAAGGGACGGGCTCAGCTCTGTGGGTGGATGGTTTATTCCTTCCCCTTCATGTTTGTGCTCTTGACACTCCCTATAGTAGTCTGATCCCTATCTGGGTGTTGCACTTCTTAATCTGGGCATTGACCCCTGAGGATCTTGGTTGATGTTTTATGCTAATCCCTTCTACCCCTGCCTCCTTGTGTGGTACATGTCCTTGACCTTGTGGTGTCTCCTCTATTCTTTATCCTCCATAACTACTGTTGTGCCTTCTTGTAATTTTTTTTTTCACTGACTGAACTTTCAGCTTCACAATTTCCTTTTAGTTGTTTCTTTATAATATCTATCTCCTTACTGACATTATCTGTTGCATGAACATTGTCATCATACCTTCTTTAATTATTTAAGCGTGTACATCTCTAAGTCTCTGTGCATATGTAGTTGACGTCCTTTTGGAGTTGATGGGTTTAGAGAGTGGGAGCCTTGGGTTTACTCCGGGAAAGCTTTCACCAGAGCTCCCTTTCAGCATCACACGGTACGTTTCCTAGGCGAGTCTTCCAAGAGACAGAGACATTATATTTAAAGAGCAGGTCTATTAGGAAAGGGAGACAGAGAATAAAGGACACTTACATAGACACAAGCATGCAGAAAGAGCTTAGGGGAGGGGCAGGTTTGCTGAGAAAGACCTGCAGTATTTCAGGCAGGTGGCCCTGAGGTAAGCTGTCTCTGCTGAA
This sequence comes from Galemys pyrenaicus, assembly GCA_019455555.1. Taxonomy (NCBI): domain Eukaryota; kingdom Metazoa; phylum Chordata; class Mammalia; order Eulipotyphla; family Talpidae; genus Galemys; species Galemys pyrenaicus. The sequence goes on from JAGFMF010011501.1 coordinate 11,483,436, forward strand.
GGAGGTCAGTGAAGAGAAGCCCAGGCATGGTATAGGTTGCAGGCAGGCAGGAAGGCTGCTGCCCTCCAGAGGTAGAGAATGAAAAGAAGCACAGTCACAGGTGGGCAGAAGGACTGCTGCACATGTCAAAGCAGAGATTGCCCTGGTAAGAACTTCCTCTCTTTGGAAGGGACTCACTCCTTCCTGGAGTGGTTTGTCTGCTGTTGACTTTGCATAAACTCTGTAGAACTTGAAAGGGACCAGATTCTACAGTGGTTTTCAACTTCGTATCTTTGCTTTGGTCTGTGCTCCTGACACTCCCTTCAGCAGTCTGTTACCTGCTTGGGTCTTGGTGATTTAGGCACTGGCTCATGAAGATCTTAGTTTCTATGGCTGAGTTAATGGCTATGTTAATCTCTTCTACCCCCACTTCCAGCTCTAAGCATTGTCTGAGCTGGCTTTCTGGTCTTGTGGCACCTCCTTCCAGTTTTTCTATTCTTATCGTCTGTCAATATAATAGCTTTTAAGTGCAGTATTTGAAGTACAATATTTGAACCCCCTCAAAAGCAGTTTCTGTTGTGTGCATGTTTTGTTCACCTATTATATATCACACTTTCCTACATCTGTGTGTGATTTATTGTTTTTATATGCAAATTAGACATTTCAAATGATATAATATGTATATGGGTGCTCAATACCATTCTCTTCCCTTCCCCAGCCCTCTTGAGCTTATTGTTTTCTTGTTTATTTAGTGGCTTGGCTAACTCAGTAGAATCTATTTCCTTGCTGTGTGCAGTCTCTGAAGTTACTCTGCAGAATATGCAGCCTCGGTCACAGGTGTGGTGATTGGACAGTCCCCCAACCCATGACAGTGAATTTTCACTTGACTACCTTTGACTTTTGTCTGACTTTTTTAAAAACCCTTTGGACAGGTCTGTTTCCCTTGACATTATCCCTAGCTGTTAGCCTCCCCTGATTGGTAGCTCTTTGCTCTGTTACTTTAGAGAATCTATCAGATCATACATTGCTCTGCAGTCTGATGCAATTACCAGCACCAGTTTCTTTGCTGGTATAGTTTTTGAGGCCAGTCCTTGAGTCTGACTCTTTTTTACTATCAGTCTCTATTTCTAGTTCTCTCTTTAATGTTTTGTTATTGTCTTGTAGCTACCAGCATGCTCATAATTGCTAACCTCCAAAATAGTCATTGTTTTCTAAAGCAACCATACATTTTAACATCCTCCAGCTTTATTTAGTCTTTTAGGGAGAACTGTAGAGCAGTCTGTTCCTCTGGCCTGACTTTCCTCTTTCCCATAACTGTGCTACTGCTCTATAGCTAGGAATGAGAACAGCCATCCATTTCTTTTTGACCAATATACTTGCTCTGTGAGTAGGGTGCTGAGTGGATATGTTAGAACCTGGTTTTCTCAGTTTGTTGCTTCTGTTTATGGTACCTCCATGCTACAAGCAAACTGGGAAAAAGTGATTATGACCATGGGCTTTAAGTCTATTGTATGTTCATAGAACTTGTATTTAATGAGTCAGGAATAAGTGGAAGCAGGAAGTCTGAGACTTCTTAACATTGCTGCTTGAAACAGAGTTTCTGCAACATGGAGCTAAGGTAGATGGAAAATGCTGGTGAGTGACCTCTCCTTCATAGGGAGAAATTATTTATAGCTCTGGGAGCTGGGAGGATATAGAGTATCATCTTCTCAACCATACTTGTCCAGATTAGAACTTCTATCACACTGAGTCAAGGATCAAAGGTGAAGTTATAGTTAAATTCCATGTTGATCACTGTTCTTACTAGGATTTAATAAATATTCTTAAATAAATGTTTCTCCATAAGGATATTCCTTTAGAAAAATTTCCAGGGATGATACATGGATGTTATTAATAATTTTTTCATTTAAGATTGTTTTGCTTAGGAGAGGGTATAGTAAGCACCTCATATGCCCATTCCAGAATTGCCTTTCATTCCTAATTAAGTAATTAGCTAATATATTTTACCTTTAAAATAGCTTGAACACAGTCATACATTTAAGTGATGGAGATGAAAAATGAAACCTGTAGATTCTAAATCTAGAGGATTTTCATCTTACTCTACAATGAAATCCTCTGACACCTGTTATTATTATTTTGAAAGCAATTTTATACAAGAAATACCTGAAGATTTGTCACATATAGCAAATGTTTTCAGTTAAAAATGCTAGCTTAGTCTCAAAAGAAAGCAGTCTTTTTTAATTGACATATACTTGACATATAACATTATATTAGTGTCAGGTGTACCACATAATGATTCAATATTTGCATATATTGTGAATGAGCCCCACAAATAAATCTAGTTAAAACCCAGTCCCTTAATTAGATACAAGTTTTTCTTGTAACGAGAATTTTTAAGATTTACATGCTAGGAAATTTTCAAATAGTCAATATGGTATAATTAACTATAGTCACAGTGTTGTAGATTATAGTCCCATGATTTACTAATTTTACAACTGGAAGTTTTTACTTTTTGAGACCTTTAACCCATTTTTCCCACCTTCTCCCCATCCTGGCAGTCACCAATCTTTTCTCTATATCTATGAGCTTTTGTTTGTTTACTTGTTTGACTTTAGATTCCACATGTAAGTGAGAATGTATGATATATATTTTTTTTCTGTCTGACACTTCACTTACCAAAATCTCATTTAGGTAAGGTCCAGTCAGATTAAAAATATTGAGACCATTCTTTTTATGACATGATATAGAAGTGTACATATATCAATTTTTCCAAATTCCTGTTTGTGTTGATATTTTCAACTCCTCCATAATTCAGGAATGTTTTAATGTTTAATGACTAGAATGATGAATCCTTTCCAAGAAGTTTCCAGTTTACTGAGATCCATCAGAAGATTCAATATCTATAGCAATTATAGTCTTATAAAGTATTTCTTATATAGTAATACTTGAAACATGAAATGAGTGATTCAAGGGTTGCAGAATGGATATTGGGTTAGCAGGCATTAAAAACATTCATCTCCTTGTACATCTCCACCAGAGTTCTTGGGTTACCAGGTGCATTGTCAATGAGCAGCATACTTTAAAAGAAATATTTTTTTTCTGAATAGTAGATCTCAACAAATGGCTTACAACAATGTTGTAAACAGATTTGCTATCATCCAAGCTTTATTGCTTCATGATATAGATCACAGGAAGTATAGATATAGCATCCTCTTTAATAGTCAAAGAATTTTTGGAGTGGTAAATGAATGTTGGCTTTAACTTTAAGTCACCAGTTGCATTAGGTACTAAAGAGAGAGTCTGTCTTTGAAGTGTTTAAGCTAGACATTGACTTCTCTTTTCTAGCTATGAAAATCCTACATGGCACCTTCTTCTACAAGAGGACCATTGGTCTATATTGATAATCTTCATGAATGATCTTAGCTAGATATTTGGGATAACTTTCTCCAGCTTTTATATCAGCACTTCATGCTTCATCGTGCATATTCATGTAATGGAGATTGTCCCTTTCTTTAAATTTTATTAGCCAATTGAAATGTTTTTCTCTAGCTTCCATATATCTTTTAGCTATCATAGAATTGAAAAGAGATAGGGCTCTGGGTTAGGTTTTTGACTTCAGAAAATGTGATTGGATTGAGATTCTATTCAAACCATTAAAACATTTTCCTTATCAGCAATAAGCCTGTTTTACTTTCTTATCATTCCTGTCCACTTTGAAATAACTTAAGGAACATTTTCTTTGAATTCTCAACTTGACTTTTTGGTGCAAGAGATACAACCTTTGACCTCTGTTAACTCTTCACATGCTTTCTTCACCACACTTAATCATTTTTAGCTTTGTATTTGAAATGAAGATATGGGACACTTTCTTTTACCAAGTGTTTAGTGGCCATTGTAGAGATAGTAATTGGCCTAATTTTAATAGTTAAGTGTCTGTAGATAAGGAGATAAGAGGAATAGAAAACTATAGGGGAACAAGCAAAACATACAACATACAATTAAGTTTGTTGTCATATATGAGCACATTTTATGGCTCCCAAAACAATTACACTGGTAACATCAACATAACTGAGAACACACAACATATTTGTATAATAATAATGAAGAGTTTGAAATATTGTAAGAATTTTCAAAATGTGACATGGAGACATTCAGTGAACACAGGATGTAGGAAAGATGGTGCAGATAGACTTGTGTGATGCATGCTTGCCACAAATTGTCAATTTGTAAAAAAAAATCCATATCCAGCACAATAAATTCAATGCAATAGACTTGATATGCCTGAATCTGATAAGGATTCATATCTATATTATACAAAGATCTCCTGCAACACAACTGCAAATAAAACCAACTGCCTAATCAAATAGTGGGCAGAGGACTTAGATAGACCATTTTCCAAAGGAGATATTCATGTTCATAAAACATAAAGGGATGTTTACTCACTAGTATTTAGGGAAATAAGAAGTAAACACCTCCAACCCATTAGGATGGCTACCATCAAGAAAAATAATAATAACAAGTGTTAGCAAGGATATGGACAAATTGCAAATCCTCTACCTTGCTAATGTAAAATTATATAGGAACTACAGAAAACAACATGATGTTGCCCATGAAAATTATAAATAGAATTACCATATGATTCAGCAATTCCACTCTGGTATTTCTACCCCAAAATGTTGAAAGCTGAGTTTCATACAGATATGTGTTCACCTAAGTTCATAGCAGCATTATTTTTAATTGCCAAGAGGTAGAAATAAGCCAAATCCATTGAGGGATCCATGAATCACAATGGAATGTGATCCAACCTCAAAAGAAGGAAATTCTGACACATGGCGCAACTTGACTGAATCTTGTGGTTCAGTAAAAGTAAAATAATCCTGTCACAAAGGATAAAAGTATATTTTCACTTATGTGAGATGCCCAGAACAGTCAAATTCATAGAGACAGTAAGTAGAATGCTGATTGCCAGGATCTTGGGGGTAAGGGGATGAACTTTTTTTTAAGAACTGTAGAGTTTTAGTTTTGTAAAAGGAAAAGAGACATGGAATTATGATTGCATCCAATGTGAATACATTACTATATACTTAAAAATGGTTATGTTTGTTTTTGTGTTACTAATATTTTGCCATTAAATATATAGATATATAGACATGATATATAAATATATATAGATATATATGATATATATAGATATATATTTATATATAGATATATAAATATATAGACATATATGCCATTAAAACATATAGATATATAGACATGTAAGACTATTAGGTTAATTTAATAAATATCTGTTCTTGTATAAAAAAAAGTAAGTGAAAAAAAAAGATGTGTTCAACTTTCAAATTCTCTGCCAATATCATTCCTAATGCTGAAACTTTAAATGCATATTCCTAAAATCAGATGTTTTATATAACGAATCTACCATCACCCATATTGCTGGAAGTTTTAACTCTATAAACTTAGTTTTTAATTTGATAAAATAAAATTGTTTTAAAAACTTTAGGAAAAGTAAGACATAGGTAAAATTACAATAGGAATTGCATAACAGAAAGCAACAGAGTAGAAATGTATTCATTAAAAAGCAAATATACATAAAGCTACTATAATTAAAATACATTTTTTTTGAATTTTTTTTTTTTTTTTATGAAATAACACTGGATTACAACACCATGTGTGAATAGAGGTCTAGGATCAATTCTCTTCAGGTGTGTGTCACCACGATTGAATATTTGGAGCTAAATGCAAATACATTGTCAATCCAAATTTTATGGTATAAAATCAAGATGTCTATGAATTAAGGGGCTAAAATTATTTATCTATATGGTTGCAATTGAAGTGGAGTTTGCAATATACTTTTATATCTCAGTTCTTCATATGTACATACCTATGTGACATTGATATATTTCATAATAAGAAAAAAATCCTATTACATATATCAAAAGCAGAATCAAAACTTAATCATATACGGTATAATCCTTTTGGGAAAAATATTAATATGAACATTCCTAAAGAAAAGAAAATAATTTTCTTAAAAATATCAAAATGTTACAAATAATTTTTTCTGAACTATGTGATTAATGGTAATTTTTTTTTACATATCTGTATATAGTTTCCAAGTCTTCAACAATATATATTGAAATCTTTAATTATGATTAAGAAATAAGCATTATTAAACTAACACCTTTCTTAGATCCTGGACAACTGCTTGCTGTTGGCTCTCTGACTCTGTCTTTGCTTTCTCTGCCTTGATATTCATTCTTGATTGATCTGGTGTGTGACTCTGTTCCTTTACTCACTAAGAGAAGCATGAGGGGAAGATGAGACTCACACCCAAACAGTTATTTCCTTTTGCTCCCGCTGACTCCAAGCTGTGTACAAATCCCGCAGGTCACAGGAAGGTTTGAGAAATTCAGTCAGAGCTCACCTTTAGAGCAGGAAGTTTAACTAGACTCAGCAGGACACACCCAGGCTGTTTCAACTTTTCAATAGCTTAGTTCAAACCAGGTCTGACTTCTCTGCCTGTAAATTCAGGTAGTCTTCACTTTTAGATTTTTACATTAGAATCTTTTCTTATCATTCAACCAATCTAATATAGCCGTTCTTTCTTGTACCCTAAGTGCATAAAAACTATCCTAGTTACTACTAGTTTCATCTCAGGCTGTGCCCTGTCTAACAAAATATCCTCAGCAACACCTTTTTCATATTGTGCTAATAAAATATATCAGTCAACAAATCTATTTCTTTCTCCAGCATCCATTAGAGAATTGGTCTTCTGTCACTTTCAGTTACCACCATAGCTACTTGGGAATGGAACCCTTCTTATTTGTGAGTCTAAGATCAATCAGTTTTAAATAGGTAAATATACAAAAATATATAGACAATAAAATAACCATAAGCTTTTGTGAAAAGATGTAGACTCTATCCTTACCCCTGCTGTGATTGCTAAAAGGTAAAGTAAAATAATTTTAAATTATTGTCATAGTTTTTTATGTTTATTTGAGCAAGCATCTTAATTTTAGGTTAAATGTACTGTGGGAGTATAGTGCTTTATGCACATTTTATTATATGTGGAGGCTCTTTCCATAATCACATTTATATTACATTTAGGCCAATTTTATGGAATTTGAAGGACAATTGCATTACTTTAAGTGATAGTAGGGAATTATAATGGTTATGCTTTCTTTTATGACATACCAATGATGGATTTAATCACTAATTATTAATGTATTCCTTTGTGTAGAGGTAGTATACTACTCTAATGTCCAACATATTATATGAAGCTGTTCACGTAGTTGTCTCAATCCATTGATTTATCTGCAATTTCAAAATATCACTACTTCCTTTTGAACTTATTCTTATCAGGCTTCTGCTGATTGAATAGAAAATTTACTGAGCTTAGATTCAGAGAAATTGAATTCAAATCCTATATCCTTGGGCAATGATTTAACTAACTTTTTAACTTCACTTTCATTTTCTCTGTTATAAGAAGCTATGTATTTGAAATTGCAGGTCTTAGATTTAAATCCTGGCTCCATTTGTTGTTACTGTGTGTTTGACATTGGACATATTTCTTGATTTTTGTGAACATCAGCACTGCTTTGTGATAGAATCATAGTCCTATTATCTTAAGAGAAAACATGAAATAATGAATATGAAAGTGTTTTGCAAGTTGCAAAACTTCATTCTGACAATTGTACACAGTACATATATATTCAGTGCCTATTTTTATGTTGAGTTTCCTTTCCTTTGAAATGTTCAGATCTTTTTTGAGGAGGCAAATATAAGTAATGTTCATTCTAAGAGTGAAATAATCTACAGACTTGCAAAGAATTACAGGACGCTTGCAAAGAAACAACTTTCTAAGTAAGCATGGAAGCCATGATGAAAGTGGCTCTTAAGGTGAGGATTGAGGGAGCTACAGATAGAGGAAAAAGCATGAATTTTTAATGGGAGCAAAAAGTACCACCAATATGGAGTAGAGCAAAATTGACTTTGCCTAGTAAGTAAGACATAGGTGGAAACATGGTGGGAACTGAGGCTTTTGAAGCAAAGGACAAAGAGCTGTCATCAAGGCCCAGCTGAGAGTTGGACCTTCTCCTTGGATGAATAGGGATCCATGAGAGCTTTTTAATGATTCTTCATTTTATGGCAAGTTGACATTTGTACCTTGTACATTTTTTTCCTTTTACTTCAAATCTGTGTCAGTAGAAGATGACAGCTAGTAGATTTCTAAGACCAAACTCCCTGAGCTCAAGTATTACAATGTAATGAACTGAGTGGGGGCAAAATACAGAAAAATTTAACCAGACTGATGAAACTACTTAATTATAAAACAAATGGCAAACAGTAGTAAAATGTTGGCAGTCAGATAATGCAGAAAGTTTGTAACAGTAAACTGCTGATGAAAATGGCTGTGAGAATTCTTTTTTAATAGGATCTGTACACATGGTGAGACTGGAAAAAATGCATCATGGTATCACTGGAATATTAGATGCCTTATTCCAAGAATATGCATGAGCCCAGAAAAATCCCATAATATATGCATGCATAGTTTAGCATACAGAGTAAATGCTCAGAATATATGTGTGCTGAGTGAACATATGTGGTAGAGAGTACATTTCCCCACTAAGCTCACATAATTACCTCTTTAGTTCATAACACTGACCAAACTGGCCTAATTTTCATTAAGCATGACTATAGTTTTCCTACATTAATCATATTAATATCATACTTGTTTTGATATCCCACAAAGTGATTAGGTAGTTTTTGATAATGGTGACTATAATATGTATATTAACATTGGTAGGTGTTTCATTCCAATTTAACTGTAATCAACTGATAGTGCTCTAGCCATGTAGCTCGCAATTAAGATAAACATCTTTTACCCTAAGTTTATCATTTGAAAACATGATTTTAATAATTTTAAAAGATTAGAAATTTTTAAGAAAAATCAGGTTGATGTTCTGAATCTAAGAATATATTGACAGTATCTTTTCAATTATAACTATTAAATTATTAGGATAAAGCTATATACTGCTATTTGGATTAACTGTTTTTTTTATTTCCACATGAATAAATAATGTTACACCCTTTAAAAATGATTTATGAAATATTCATACATATGAAACCAATAATATAATTCCTTAGAAATTCTATCTGCCATTTCCTGCATATATAATTGTTGCATGTAATACTTGAATGTAAAATCAGTGCACTATAGATTTTCTAACATGGTAAAGAAATAAAATTTGCCATTTTAGCCACTTTTAAGTATACAATTTTGATGGCACTTATTGCAATTATAATTCTGTACAATCATTACCAGAATTTTTTTCAAAATTTTTCATCATCCCAGATAAAAGTCAAAATATGGAATTACTATGTACAGCAATTTTACTTCTACATATACACCCAAAGGTCTGAAAGCAGGAATACAAATAGATACTCATACATATGTATATGTTTAAATTTTGAGGAGCTACCAAACTTTTCCACAGTGGCTACACTCTTATATTTTCGAATGTACAGAGTTCTAATTTCTCCAGATTTTTGTCAACATGTTTTTTTTTCTTATTTCTTAATTTTTTTCATCTTAGTAACTGTTAAGTGGTGTCTCACGGTTTTGATTTTTTCCCCCCTCAATGACTAATGACATCTATTAATGTGCTTATTGATCATTTGTATATTTTCTTTGGGAAAAAAATTACTATTTAAAACCTTTCCTAAAAGACACTGCTCCAAAGAGGACATACACATGGCCAATAGGCACATGAGAAAATGCTCAACATCCCTCAGAATCAGGGAAATGCAAATCAAGACCACAGTGAGGTACCACCTTACAATGGTAAGAATGGCACACATCAAAAAAACCCAACAACAACAAATGCTGGTGAGGAAGTGGAGAAAAAGAAACCCTAGTATACTGCTGGTGGGAATGCAAGCTAATCCAACCATTATGGAAGACTGTATGGAGGTTCCTCAGTCTACTAGAAATGGAACTACCATATGATCCGGCAATCCCGCTCCTAGGAATCTATCCAAAGGACATAAAAACACTGATCCAAAAGAGCACCTGTACTCCTATATTTATCGCAGCACTATTTGTAATTGGTAAGACCTGGAAACAACCCAAATGCCCAAAAGTAGAGGACTGGATCAAGAAGATGTGGTACATATACACAATGGAATATTATTCAGCAATCAAAAATGAGAAACTAGGGACATTTATGGAAACACGGATGGAACTAGAAAGAATTATACTCAGTGAAACAAGTCAGAAGTCAAGAGAAAAATATCGGATGGCTTCTCTATTAGGAGGAATATGAAAGAACAAAAGCAACAACAGAAAATAAGCTTAAGGAATTGGGCAATTATAACCAAAAGCAAACAAAAACTCTACAAGACCAAAAAGCCAAGATAAACCAAAGAGACAATGGGGGGGGGAAGGAGAAGGACGGGAGGGCAAAAATGGGGATGAAGGCAGAAAATGCACAAGGGATTGAGGTAATGGTGCATAGGTGGAATGGTGGTAGGAACTCCCTGGGGAATACAAATGATGTCAAATATAATTAATAAAAAAAATGTAAAAAAAAAAAAAGATACAGAACCTATATGAGAAAACCTATGAAATTGAATGGAAATGCCCAAAATAAATGTTTAACAATAAGAACACAAAAAAAATAGAAAAAAAATAAAACCTTTCCCTATTTTTAAGTTGTATTATTCATTGAATTGTAGGTTGTGTTTTTTTTTTTTTTTCTTTTTTAAATTCTGGACATTGATCCCTATATCTGTCTTTCAGGAAGCCCCAGATAGATTAGAGTAGACAAAAACAAATTAATGTTTTTGTAAGGTCTGTCCTACTCCCTTCACAACTAGGGACCAGGTCTCACAGTAGGAATATGGACTCCTGACTTCAGGATTGCAGAGAATTGTGGAATGAAAATAAGGATATGACAACTTTCTGACCATTTTAGAGTTGCCTTTTTCATGAGTGAGCATTTTCCTGGTTATGGTATACCTTTGACTATTAATCTTAAGTTGTAATATAATTGGTTCTGACTTTCTGCCTGTTTTCTAGATGTGTGTTTTTTGATTTTTTTTGTGTGTGTGTGTGAAGAAATGGGTATTTGGAGTTAGCTACTCTGTCATTTTGCTGATATCTCACCACTATACTATAGGTTCATATTCTGACTGGAGTCAGTGGGATTTATGGACAATATGACAAGTATTGTATGAGGTGGGAGATACACAGGTAGAAGACTGACCCTCAAGGTATTTAGAGATTGATATGAATATTTATCAATTTTTGTTATATAGAGCAATTTATGACCTGCATTAAAACAAGTCAGTTGGGAAAGGATTAATGATGATAGCTTTTAAGATGAACATTTTTATAGTGGCTGATAATGAAGAAAATGCTCAAATGGAAGTGGCACACACCTACTGTAAGGAATTAGAAATATTAATAGGACAGAGAAGAATCCCGTTATATAGGTATATAGGTTATTTGTAGACTTTTGGAGGAAGATGGAGCCAGATAGTGGCAAATATTTCTACATTTTATTCAGAAATCAATAAAAACAATAGGCTTTAAGTGAAGAAATAGCATGATTAAAACTATTGCTTCAGAAACTTAGATTGGCAGAGATGAATAGAAGGTATTAAGAATATAAAACTGTGTTGGGTTGCTATGGAATTTTTTCTTAGTAGCTGATCTTGAATTTTATGTATGAATATTTAAGAATTTCTTCTAATTTGGAAAATTTAATAGGTAAATGAAAATTTAATTTAAAAAATCAAGCATAGACTTAAATTATTAGAAAAATTAGTTGGTGTTTAGTTTTCAGTCTATGACAAATGTTACACTTACAACATCTAACACAACATACTCCATGAAGATTATATTTTGCTATAAAGTATAGATTCTTCATTAATGAAGAAAGATTTTTCATATATTAGCAAGCCTATTTTTCCTATTATCTAACTTTTTAAAGACTTATTTATTTTTATTTATGCATACTATAACTGGGGTGTGGGCCAGATTTGTGGGCAGGGGGTGAGAGGAATCACCAGAGTCAGAACAGGGAGCAGAACAGGCAGATCTAATGAAATACACTGCTGAAGGGAGCACCAGGCAAGACATGTGGGTCAACATCCTCAGCTACCTTTGGGGGGAGGATCAAACTCATGCCAAGGTAGCTGGTGATAGCTTGATAGTGCAGAGATTGTAATTTCTGTGCCACCAGGAAAACCCTTTTGTATCTATTTTTTTTCCATTACACTAACTTCAAAGGTCAACATTTAAGTGTATATAGAACTTTGAATGTCTTCTAATTATAGTATGCTGTCTGCCTATTTAGAATCATCTAGTATTTTATATTTAAAATATTTAAAAATGTTAAATCTATTATATAGGCATATGTCAACTAACATGCTTTATTTATGGCATGCCTTAATCTCTTTTTAATGTTCTACCCTACCAAGTTTACCTATGTTAGACACTTAATAAATATTGCTTTCTAGTAGTCAAATATTAAGGAACTTTGTTACTAAAATATTCCCCATGGTTGTGGTAAAAATAGTTTCCTTTGCTTTGTTCTTTAAATATTATCAATAGTTATAACAAGGTACTTTTCAAGCTATCTTTGTCTCAATGCTTCATAGTATTAGGTGACATTGTACTTCTACAATAACAGAAATGCTAAGTATCTTATTAATGATCACAGAATAGTTTTTATTGTTGTTTTCTTGCTTTTATTTTGTGACTTTGTAATATCTAATTATTATAAACAAGATTAATCTGTTCCTTAAAAGTTTCTCCAACATGGGGAGTTATTCAGACCTGGTAGGATACATACCTGCTGTTATATATTTCCAATAGTTAATATAGGTTGTAATACCTTCTAGAGAATGAATCTTAGATGTCACCTATCGTGCATCATTGTGTAACAACAATTTATCAGGGGCTTATCATGTAGAACCTCAGAAATCACTCATAATTTACAGTCCAAGATATATATCTAGCCTGTGAAATTTACTCTTTGCTTAAAGTTTATCATTACAATAACAAAGGAGGAGAAAAAGATAAAATAAATACCCAACTAAAAACAATGAAAATGAATCATTGAAGAGTTTTTGTAAAATAGAGTTCATCTAAAGCCAGGATCAAAGAGCGAGTAGGTGAACTTATCTAACATAAAAGCAATGAAACAACCAACAAAAAATAAAAATGGGCAATGAAAGGTGTTTAGGACTCAGGAACTCCATACCCAGCCTGCCTCTTGCTGAAATTTATCTGTCTTTCTAGCAACAATTTTTAAAAAATATTCTAGTCAACTTAGTAATATATTAAGAAGTCAAAAGCATGTGACTGAAACAGACAGTAATAGAAACAAGAGAATATAGCATAAACTATTCTTATTTAATAAAAATAAATTAAATGCTCTAGAAGAGAATAGGAGATTAACATAATAATGTATAGACCAAATTATTTCTATAAAAATCTGGAAGAGTTTGATGGGTTAGGAGAAAAAATGTAAAATACAATAAATATATTGCATTCCATAAAGAATTATCAGTAGAGGACCTCCCTGGTGGTACAAGGGTTTGAGCACCACACTGTGGGGCTTCAGCAGTCACTGCAGCATGAGTTTGATCCCTGGCCAGGGAAGGACCCACATGATGCGGCATACCTCTCTTGCCTCACCCACTGCTCCCTTCAGCAGTGTACTTCAGTCACTCTGCCTGTTCTGCTTCTCACTCTGACTCTGGTGAATCCACTCACCCCCCCATGTCTCTGGCCTGTACACCAGCTCTTATATGAAATCAATAAATAAAATCTTTAAAAAAAAAAAAGGAAAGAAAATCTTTAAAAAAAAAAGAATAATCAATAGACAACTTTATTTTAATAGCTAGTTAAAATATAATTTATGGTTTTGTGATTGTTACAGAAAACACAGCTGGAATTAAATAAAAGAGAATGTTTTTTAAAGATAAAGAATAACAAAGAAGGTGGAAGCATGAAATAAGTTATAAACAAACATGAAATAAAATGAAAGAAATGATAATATTAACTATGTCAATATGTTATCATTAAATATTGATTATGTTATGCCTTCTAGAGACTAATTTTATATAATGCATAATTAAATTTATTTATTTAAAAACCTACCTAAACAGTATACCCGAGGTTCAAAATGCTACAGAAATTCAACTAAAGACATTATATTCAATAGCAATATCAAAGTACATTTCAAGGAAAGGTAATAAATAATAAAGAAAAGATACTTACAAAATTGCCATTTAAAATCCCGTTGCAGAAAATTATGTTTCAATGCTTATTGAGTGCTACCTATATTCCAGGCATTATTCTAAGTGGTTGTTGGTGATTGCTCAAGTAACTCACACAATAGCCCATCAATTATGAACCATTATTCCCATCATACTCATTTTATGAATGAGGAATCTGAGTGGAATTTGAACCCATTCTCTCAGATTCTAGAAACTTTGACCTTAATTGCTATTGACATTTTCTTCCTTTGTAACAGACATCAAGTATCAGGCACCATGGTAGGTATTTCAAAAAGAAAACAAAACACACAACAATTTGTACAAAGAGACACAGAGAATTATCATCATAATGAAAATTAATAATGTTCTATTTTCTAACTCTTCAACATAGCACAAGGATAAAATAAAAAAAATCAAAGACTTTAATTATGCTACATACTAGAAAGATATATAATATGAATATATTTTAAGTATCTATATGTATATGTATTTACAAGTATTTACATGTATACACATTTACCTGTAAAGACTTAAATGCATGACAAAGCTTATTTTCCAATACTTGCTGAGTAGTTACAAAGTTGATAAAGTGATATTATCTTGGGGATAAAAATAAATATCAAAAACTTTTGAACAAAATATGCATGTCACATTTTCTTATCCTGCTGAGAGAGTCTAGAAATTAATAATAGGACATTAACTAAAATGTTTAGCTATATGGAAATTTGATATTTCTAAAATTAATCTAAGATTAAGGAAGCGTTAGTGTTATATACCAAACTGCAAGTCGTGATGAGAAAAGAATTTGCAAGAATATACCATAAAGGTTTTTCAAATTAAGTAATAAGTTAGAGTAGAAGATAGAAAGGGAAAGTGGGTGACGCAAAGGAGGGGGAGGTGAAGGGAGGAAGGGCGGTTGAGGGAGGGGAAAAAGGAAGGAAGGGTCATACTGAAGAATCTAATGCATTAAATTGCTAATACAGTAGAAAAATTGTATAAATTGAAGAACAGATCTTTGAGCTTTCTGAGGTCTTAACAAAGGATGTTAGTGTCACACCATTGACGTCTTTAAGTTATTGAGAGTTCACTGAATTTTATCTTTTGCTTGAAATCCACTGCTTAATTTGAAGATTATTTGCCATACTGAAATATCAGATATCTTCAAAAGGCATCGAAGTCCTTTCTCTTGGTTTAGTAGTAATTTCTTTAAATCATACCTTTCTCTCATATTTTACTCTAAACAACAAGAAAAAACCAGGCAGTGTGTTTGAGACTCTGGTTGGAGGTTTCAGCAAAATAACCCAGTTTATTAAGCTCACTTTGTACCTGCCACATTACTGCAGGTTACACTGTGACCAGCTTTCTGTCACTAAATAGCAAGGATCCTTTTCCCTCCAGTTTCCAATAAAAATATCTTCACTTTTCTTTAAATTCTCACAGGCAGGCCCTTCAAAGTTCAATGCTCTATTAACAGCTGGCTCAAGATTGTCACTAATATGCTTCTTAAAACCATTTTAGCAATCACTCACTGTCTGCTTCCAAATCCACTCCACATATTAGATATTTATTGTGGCAACACACCACTTTCAGGTTCCAGAATATGTGTAATTTGTTTATTGCTTTATAGCAAATCACCCCCAAAATTGGTGGTTTTAGACAGCAAATATTTACTATCCCACACGGTTATTGAGTGTCTGGAATCTGTGAGGGCCCAAGACGGTGCCCCTGCTGTGCCTTGTGATGCTACAGGTGCATTGTCATCGACTGCTGCAGTCATCTGACAGTGTGATTGGGGCCCAAGACCTGTTTCTTAGATCAGAGGTCAGTCACAAAGATCAGCTGTTAGCTGTTAGTTGCTCATCATATGAATTTCTCCATGGCAGTATCCACAACAGGATAGGTGGATTTTGCCAAGGAAGTAATGAAAGAGAGAGGGAGAAAGCAAGAAATAGAGATAGAGATGGAGAGAAGGAGAGAGACAGAGAAAGAGAACTAAAGATGGCAACTTCACTGTCTTTTATAAAATGTGATATACTGGGGGCCTCCCTGGTGGCGCTGCAGGTTGAGCGCTGCACTGTGTAGCATCAGCTGCACAGCAGTGTGAGTTTGATCCCCAGCCAGGCAGGGGATCCACAGGGCACAGCAGACCACTCCTGCCTCCCCCGAGCTCCCTTCAGCAGTGTATTTCAGTAAATCTGCCTGTCCTGTTCCCCATTCTGTCTCTGATGAAACCTCTCCCCTCCCATGACTCTAGCCTGTACCCCAGCTCTTGTATGCATAAATAAATAAATCTAAAAAAATCTTTTAAAAAAATGTGATATAGCAATACTTTTCTTGGTACAATGTGGTAGGGGAAGACCAAGAGATTTTAGAGGCTGGCTGCACTGTGCACCCTCTTGGTGTCTAATGAGTCCTGTTGGTCTTCTGTTTTTTTTTGGTTGTTGTTATTGGTTGGTTGTTTTGTTTTTTCCTGAGGGGTTATATTTACAATGTGGGAAAGTTTGTCTCGGGAAGCGCAGGGTCTTATCTAAGATACTATTAATGCAATTGACTTAATCCAGGTTTCCTGACCTAAATGCTCATGAACAGCTCCCTTGCTCCTCCCTGACCTGGTTCCGCTGACCTGGGAGTCACACTTTATTTCTGTTCCTTTTTTTCTCAATAAACTTTTTCTTTTTCTAAACAAAAATAAATAAGTCAGTAAGTGAGTAAAAAAATGCTCATGAAATGTCTCCTTCAAGAAAATAGCGTGGGGGTTAAGTCTCAGCACTATCATTGCTGTGGCCTGAGTTCAATCCCCGGTCAGGGAGGTAACCCACATATGGCACAGCAGAACTCTCCTTTCTCTCCCGCTGCTCCCTTTAGCAGTGTATTTCAATAAATCCACCTGTTCTGCTCCCTACTCCATTTCTGGTGAATTCTTTCATGTCCCACCTTTGGCCTACACCTATGCATAAATAAAGGTCTTCTATGCATAAATAAATAAATCTGTGTGTAGTACTCTTTTCCAATATACCTACTCTTCCTATACAGGAACCTCAGAAACATTACAGGTTCAGTTCTAGAAGACTACCATTAAGCAAAAATTGCAATAAGTCAGTCACATAATCATTTGGTTTTCCAGTGGATATTAAAGTACATATAATAACAAGGTGCATCCTTAATTAAAAATAGTTTATTATTAAAAAACGCTTTTAATTTGTAAAAATCTTTTAATTTTTAAAGTCCATATCTGAGAAAGACAATAAAGTCAATCATGATAAAATGAGGTTTGCTTGTACAGCTGAGATAATCATGACTATCTTTCCAGTTTTGTTTTATCCTCTAAGCTTCAGTTTACCTTCTATCATGGCTCCCTGGAATAAATATTCCAAACCGACAAATAATCTCTCTGCTTTTCTACATTGCTGTGTTTTTGTGTGCATACTCTGAAGCCAGACTGGTGAGAATCACAGGAAAAATACAAATGAACTAGCAGTAAAATATGTTAGTTTGCTTGGGCTGCCATTACAAAGTACCACAGACTGAATGGGTCAACAAGAGGAATTTATTTCTCAGTTTTGTATGTAGAAAGTTCAGGACCCAGATTTCAGCAGATTTGATTCCTGGTATTGGCTGTCTTCATGACTTGCAGATGGCTGCTTTTCCTCTGTATTCTCACACAGTAGAGAAAACAAGTTCTCTAGTGTCTTTTATAAGGAAACTAATCCTATTAACCATAGACCCACCCTTATGACCTCATTTAACTTTTATTGCTTCCTTATCCAAATAGTCACATTGAAGGTTAGGGCATCAACTTATGACTTTGAGGAACACAGTTCATCATGGCTATAGACCTTCTATCAGGAGAAAATGTCATGCTTCAATTTGGGCATATTATAGCTCAGAAATTTGTTGTTGTTGTTTTTGGCTTTTATTTTAAAAAGGGTCCTGTGTTTACATTATTTTTCTAAATATTAGTGCATATGATGAGCTTTGTTTTTATTTTATTAAGGTATGCTTGACATATAAAATATTATATTAGTTTCAGGTATAACACTTATTCAATATTTCTGTATATTGACAGTGATCACCACACTAAATAGCGTTAACATCCATTTCCATACATACTAACAATTGTTTTTCCTGGGATGAAATTTTAACATCTACTCTCATCAATTTTCTGGCATGCAATATAGTATTAATAACTGTAGTGACCATGCTGTACATTGCATTCCTGCGACTTACCTATTTTATAATGGAAACCTTATGCCTTTTGACTTGTATAACCTGTCGTCCACCCTACGTACACACATTACTTCTGGCAACCACAAATGTGTACTCTGTATATGGGAACTTGGTTCTTTTGTTTAGAATTCACATATAGGTGAGAGCATAAGGTATTTTTTTCTTTGTGTGACTTATTTCACTTAGTATAATGTTCTGAAGGTTCAACCATATTGTCACAAATGACAAAATTCCATTCTTTTTAGGCATGAACAATACTCCATTGTGTATTTATGTGTGTGTGTTTCTATATCCTGGCTATTGTCAATAATGAGCTTCAGTGAGCAGGGGGAGCCTGTATCTTTTCACGTTTTTATTTAATTGTCTCCAGATAAATATGCAGAAGTGGAGATACCAGATAATATGTAATTCTACATTTAATTTTTGAGGAACATTGATATTGTTTTCCCTAATGGCTCTACCATTTTACCTTGCCCCCAGATATGCCATGGATTTCCTTTTCTCTGTATCTTCACTACCACTTGTTATATCTTGACTTATTGACATAGCCATTCGAACAGATGTGAGTGATATCTCATTATAATTTTGATTTGCATTTCCTTGATGATTAGTGATGTTGAGCATCTTTTCATGTACCTGTTTCCATCTGTATGTCATCTTTGGAAAAATGTCTATTCAGATCCTTTGCTCATTTTTAATCAGACTTTGTTTATGCTATTGAGTTGAATGAGTTCTTCATATATTTTTGGATATTAGATCCTTATCAGATAAATTACTTGAAAATATTTCTCCAGTCACTTACCTGTGCAGAACTTTTAAGATTAATATGGTCTCTTTTTGTTTAGTTTTGCTTTTGTAGCCTTTGCTTTTGGAGTCACATTCAAAAATATCATTGCCAAGGAGACTATTTTCTTGTAGGAATTCTATAGTTTCAGGTCTTATAAGCAAGTCTTTAATGTATTATGAGTTGATTTTTTTTTATATGCTAAAGGTTGTAGTTGTTTCATTTTTTTTGCATATGGCTTCCAATTTTCACATTACTTATTCAAGAAATTTTCCATTCCTTGTTATATGTTTTAACTCCTTTAATGGTGAGCTTTTAATATATTCCATGTATGGAATTCCATTATTACTGTTAGTTTAAAAAAAAGAATTTCTTCAGTTTCACATTCTAAAGATGTTCTTTTTTTTAAATATTATACATTTCTGTTAAAAATAAAAATTGACTAATTTCATGTATGTGAGAAATGGTAATAATGAAGTAAAATTAAAATAATAAAAGTAATATTACCTGCTGGTAGACCTTAATATTTTTACTCTTTTAAATAGCTCACTTTTAGGAAAGTTAGATTGATATTAAATTAATATAAAGAACACAAAAATCCATACCATATAGTAACTTCATTTTTGTGCAGTGCCACTGGCATACTATTGTAAATTGTCTTAAGCTAGTATCAACATTCTCCTTCTAACCATACATACATCCATGTTCACAATAATCTAATGGCTTTTGACAAATATTTTTGAAGTAAATCAATTTAATTCCTGAAAGAATCCATTTTGGGGTCAATATTTGAGTTTCCCAATTTGACATATTTCTATGTATTTGTATATATGTTTGATATTTAAAGGACAATGTGATGCTTACAATAGAAGGACAAGCTATTGAATATATTAAAACTAGAAACTAATATATATTGCTAAAATAAAAACAGTATTTAATAAACTATAAAATAATGTTATTATAATGACTCTAGCTAACTACAATTATATTTAGTTACTACCAATTTATATGAAATTTATCACCCTAGTTTCTGAAGTTAGCTAAAGAAGGAATTATTTTAAAAGAGCAATTTTAAGGATATGAAGTTGCCATGTATCCATATAATTTTATTCACTTGTCTGCAATTATATTGCCTTAAAAACCTCACAGAATCTTCCAATTATGTCTTCAAGACAACTTTGAGAAACCAGTTGTTCAAGTTTTCTGCATTCATGTTGTTGTTCTTATTAGTGAATATTAATGTCTTAGGAATCAAAAACAAATTGAAAGACTTAAAAATTTTGTATATATTTGAATCATAATTTTAAGCAATTTCAGTTCTGAGAGGGAATTATAGCTGATTAATATTTGGAAATAAAATGTCTACCAAATATGAATGAACAAATAATACCCATCCTTAAAACATAGTTTATGGTGTGTGTGTGTGTTTTGTGTGTTTGTGAGAGAGAGAATATGTGTATGATGTAGCTCATTTTCATGTTACTACAGAATAACAGTTATTTGATTTAGACACTTTGACAACATTAGTGTACAAGATAATTGAGCAAATTATGACAGTTCAAAGTTAATCTCTACAGAGTTTGGGAAAACAAAAGAATATTTACTTTGTTTTTCATTTGTTAGTTGAGATCAATATTTTCCCTCTTAAAATGTCACAAAAATTGTAAAAGATATCTTAGTATTATTTTTAACAATTATTATTCTTACAGTCCAAATACAAGTCATCACAAAATTTATTATCTTGAATATTTACTTTTTATCATATTGTCCTGTATAAATTCTAAGCTTTCATGAGCAGTGTTGTGAAATGTGTAAATATTAGTTGCTACTACTGAAAAGTTTAATCCTACAGAATAATTTTTAACAAGTTTAAATTGAAGAGGTTTTAGATTTTAAGAGCTGTGGTACTGTTTTTCATAGGTTTAAGACTGATAAAATTTGTTGGAAATACTAAATATAGCAGTCATTTAAAGGTCACTTGAAAGTTTCTGTGGGCACCCATTGCCCCCAACATCTGCAAACAGAATGAATTTTTGAATCAACGTCTCCAAACGTCCTCTGAATAAAATTTATTTTCTTGAATAGCAGAAATCTTTACTATACTTTCATTTTGTTATTTATCATTAGCAAAAACAATTTATATTATGTACTAAGGCTACAAGAGGAATTGAGGAAGTTATTGATATTATAGATTGTTTTCATATTCTAGTAATTGGAACAACATGAAAAAATAGGAAATTGTAGATACTCCCTTAGGTCTCTAAGCATAGGGAATTGTAGTAAGCATACTAACACAAACATAAAACTTGTTATAAACTCCCTCCCAGATCTCATACATCAAAGTAAAAGAGATAATGAAGTAAAAAGGAATAAGTAGAACTGAATCAGATTAATCTCAGCATCTGGAGACTTGGAGACTAGTGTAGTACTTTCTGTGTTCTGGGTGTCATTCCCTATAGAAAAATGAATGCCGCTTATACCATTATATGAATAAATGAATATGATTGAAATAATTGATATGTTATTTTACAAAACCCAATCAACTGACTAAAAAAATCTAATTTTGATTACAGAGTTTATTACAGAGATTCTCCCTAATATGTTTCAAATTGACATTGTATACTGGACTGTATGCAGTATGGTCTATGGGAACAAAATGGTATTCTAAAAGATATCTCTAGCATTCCATCTTAATGCATATGCATATGTGTGTATATACACAAATATATCCAGTATGTAAAAAGGTATGTGATATATTCTAGCCTTCTTTGTGTCCTTTAAACTTTCTGTGACTGGAAAACAAATATTATAAATCCCAGCACCACCAATTTCCATGTTTTCTCTAGCGTAGTAAATAGCTCCACAGTAGACCTTGTCTCTCCTGTAAAATCTTGCATTTCCAAACCCAGCAAGTCAATTAATACATGAGAAGCAATCAGTGTATCATCCTACTTTGAAAATTTTCGGCTTTCATTACCACTGTCAGCCCTTTTAA
This sequence comes from Galemys pyrenaicus, assembly GCA_019455555.1. Classification (NCBI taxonomy): domain Eukaryota; kingdom Metazoa; phylum Chordata; class Mammalia; order Eulipotyphla; family Talpidae; genus Galemys; species Galemys pyrenaicus. Next base: position 11,505,716 of record JAGFMF010011501.1, read on the forward strand.
AACTGTGTTCCATAGGACACAGTGTTTGGCGATGGAGCTTTATGTATATATAGGCTTTGGTGAAGCAGATAGTGGGGAAATTAGGAAAAAGGAAATTGGAGTATGAATAATCAATAAACCATAGTAAAAGTGTTTGTCTTTTTTATTAATTGTGATAGTTAAATTTAAACATTTTAGTCAATTTTTCTGTCTTTAGGTATTAGGAAAAATAACAGGAAAATATCAAAATAAGTTTTAAGTTTGTTTTATCATTAAAAAAAGAAAATGTTAGGAAATGTTTTTATTAATCCTGAAATCTGAGCATACATCTGAATGAATCCTAGTGGGAGGAAATAGAAAAACACTTATTAAAGTGCATTTGTTCAAGGCCATATTCAAGGTATTGTTAACTAGGATATGCATTACACAGTAATTACTCATTTATCATCCATTCATTCATTTGTACTTCCATTGAAATTCAGTGTAGTCTGAACTCTACCATATGCTACATATTGCTGCTTAATAATCAGATTTTTTACTAGACCCTAAATAATCCCATCCTATTTTTACCTCAGCATTGATACATCCAAACTTTGCCATATCCTTCCTCATGCTCAAACAAATTGCATTTGTATTAGGGACTTGGAAGCTTACCAATAGGCAAGAGAAGTGCGGGCTGAAATTTGGATCCACTGCTGCATTTTATGGTCCATACTACCTCTGTGCTTTAAGTCTTAGGCTAATTGTTTAATAAATCAAGTTAACTTTAAAGCAAATACATTTGCTACATCAAATTAAGTTGTGCCTTCTATTTCTGGATTGAATTCTCTGAATAGACTAGTATACCAATGTTCATAGACCTATCTTTGGCTCTCTTTTATTTTTGTCTAAGCTAGTATCATAATCCTGGCCAATTTTTGTTTTGCCCACTTGGTCTATCTCAATCAAGCTTACATTTCACACTGTTCAGAAGGGGCACATTGAGCTCTGCACATATTGAAAAAAGATATGCACATTCTCTAAGATATGTGCAAAGTCCTTTAAATTCTAACATTGCTAATGATGACATATAAGCAAAGAAGAGTATGCTAAATGCATTGAGAAAGGAGCTGTATCTGTCTCGAGCGACTGTAAAAAAAATTTCTAAGATGGGGGGAAACACTCCACTCAATAATACTAAATACATAACTTCTATGCTGCCAAGAAGCAACCAAATGACTTGATAGAAGGAAGGAATGCTAAACTCAGGGAGCTGACAAGATTATACTGTAAGATACAGATAGATTACTAGTAGAATAAATACCTAAGCTGTTCCAAAGGGGTGTACCAACCCCGTTTTATAAACCAAGGTCATCCCTACAAATGCATGCTATGAGTATTGTGCTATGACAGAAAATCAGTAAATACTGAAAAGGCGAGCAACACTATCAACCAAATTTCCCTAATTGAGATTCACAAAGCACTCCTCCCAACAGCAGCAGAATGCACGCTCTTTGTAAGCATACATAGAGATCACCAACACAGGCTGTATGTTTGGTCATAAAACAAGATCAATACATTTTAAGTGATGTAGATCAATCAGAGTATGTTTCCAGTATACAGTTGAATTAAATTAGAAATCAATAACAGGAAGCTATCTGGAAAACTTTCAAATATTTTGAAATTTAAAAGACACATTTCTCAAAGATCGAAAGAAAGAATAACAGGGGCAATATAAATAACTTGGCTAGATATAAGCACATCAAAATATCAGGAATAAAATATAACAAGGTTGCAGAATGTAAGGTCAACATACAAAAACAATTTCTATAACTATATACACTTGCAACAAAATGTAAAAAAAATCAATTGCTCAAAAACCCTAAAATACTTAACTATAACTTAAAAAATGTATATACTCTATATATCAAAACACTGTAATACTAAAAAAGAAATGAGAGACAGCATGTGCATGGTCTGGATGACTGAATATAATAAAGATGTCAAGTCTCTGCAAATTGATATACACAAGTTAATGAAATTTCTATCAAAATTCCAGAAAAAGTGTTGTTAATGTAGACAAATAATTCAGTTTTGTAAAACAGGTATTGAAATAGGGGAAGCTATGCAGCTAACATGCTAACAATTAACAAGGGCTTAATTGTTGCATTCAAATTTATACTGGATACGTGCATGACTAAGTTCTCCAATGAACTGAAATTACTAGCATAGTGAAACCAGTTCCTCACTTAGGTATAATTTTGTGTGCCCTATCCCTGTAGATTGGCCCTAGGGAAACTGTGGATACAGTATCTCTCCTTTTGCTTTCTTATTTCCAAGAGCGTTTCCTAAGGTTTAGATGGCAATCCTCAACCTTTTCTTCATGTTCCCTCCAGCCCATTATACAGAAGATAAGAACTTTACCCAGACCAGTTTGCAGGAAGCAGGAGCAAATGCCAATTATATTTTATTTGCATTTGCATTATCCCATGGAACTTCCCATTAAAATTATTTTTCTTGTTTCCAAAGCTCCAAGTTTAAGAAATTCATTGGAATATTGCCACCAGTCGACACACCTATCTACTCCACATGACACAACTTATTTTCATATTTTCATTGTCGGACACAGCCTAGAAGAGTTATATCTGGATCACTATGTCCAAATAATATTCTTTGATAGGAATAATCAAACTTTTAACACCTTGATAAATGAAAGTTAACAATATTTAATACTTAACCACTCTTTTACCATTTTCAAATTGCTTTCAGGGATTTTTTTTTTATTTTATCCTGATTATACTTATATACAGTGTATATGTGATTTACCTACAGTCATGTACAGAATTGGTTCTAACCCCAAGTCCTAATTCTGGTGCTCTTGTATAAAATCTTTAAGAAGTAAACTGTTACTGAACAGTTCTATAAGCAATATATAGTTTCAGCAAATGAAAACTCAGATTTAGAAAAGCCATTTATTTTGTTTAGTTTTTCTTTGATTCTGGTTATTAAGTCAGTTTTTTGGGCCTTATTTCAAATTGCAGATTATATAAAAGAAAAAATTTCTACATATATATATGTGTGTGTGTATATATAGATAGAAATTGGTTTGTATTTGCATTTGAATGATATTTTACCTGACTATAAGTGATATATCATCTCTGGTATTAGCATTTTTATTACTATTTGTTTTAGTGTTTAAAATTACTTCCTAGGGAAAGACTATATTAGATACTGAGAGATTAATTACTTTTTTTTTTGCAATCTATCCTTTCATCATAAGTCACTCAAAAAGACTCCCTGTTTGGGAATTTTAAAAGAGCTGTAGAATTTTGTCACATGACCTAGTTTCTTTACAGTGAGTTTTAGTGATAGAAACACCAACAGCAAAAGTCAGGACTTATAGGAATGGCAACTGGTGGAGAGGTTCCTACCTTCTTCCTTCTGTAAGTCCTCCTTCTCCCCCAATCCTTGGTTTGACATCCTCATGGTCTATATGTTCATCAGATTCTATATTTTTCCCACATCCTCAGTCTCTTCACTTGTCTCATGCTGCTTTGTCAACTCCTTCTTCTGGCATTTCAGCTTCTGAAGGTGGGACAGTCATGAGTCACACACTCAACTGATTTAAGAAGAGCAATAATATGTATTAAACTGGCTTTCCTGGAATCTTTACTATATTGGCGTCAATGTCTTGTTTTCTGGGCAATACATTAAGCAATAAAAAAATGTCAAAGTCAATGTAATCACCAAGTCAGTGGTTCACCAGGATAGTGGGTGATATCACACCCAAAGGGGTGTTTTGATGATTCACACAGTTTTTGTTTTTAATTTTTGATGATTCCTGAACATGGCTAGCATGGAAGAGGGTGGCACCAAACTTGCCAAATGCTTTGTCCTGTATGAAAATCTTACATAATAAAAATACTGTGCCTCACATGATTTCCAAATAACTTTATGCACATTCATGAATTTAAAAGAAAAGTCCTATCAATAATCTTTTTAAAATTTATTTTAGCCTAAAACCCAACTTAGAAATAAACATTAAAACATTGTTTGTAATGTTTTAGTATATATTATTTTTCAGGAATGCAGTTCCTTTGTACATCAAGGGGATATTTAAATTTTTCAGAACTTCAGAAGAGTTGCTTACCATTTCAGAAAAATATCTCAGTAGCAGAAAGAATTGCTATAATTATTGAGTCTCCAAGGCAGCACACCTGAATAGTTTGCATTTATGGCAGTCACAGTCATGTCAGTTCCATATATATAAAGCCTGTGGCTCCATCCTTATATCTCCTACTGTAATTGGGGCTGAGAATGTATATATTGAAAAACATTATTTTGTTATGAATTACTGATTTTCTGTTTCTTTTTATGTTAGTCAAAAATTTCCTTTTTAAAAATTATTATCTGTTTCATTCAATATAATTGATGGATTTTAAATATGTTAGTTTTCCAAAGAGACCATTAGCTCTCACAAAATTAAGAATAACTGGATAAAGTGATTAAGCCAACTACTACTAAGTATTAGATGCAGAAATGTATAATGAGTTATTTAACTGAACATAAGAAGTGCTAATGATATAATCCTAAAATCAAGATTTGTTGGAAATAAGGGTCTTCCTGATGTTGCAAGGGTTAAAGTCTCAGCACTATCTAGCTATTGCCAGCCTATAGCAGCAGGAAAGGGTGGCACTGGAGCAGGTTCGGGATGGTTCTTAGCAGAGGGGTCAAGGAAGGGAGTCTTGTGAGCCCTAAGTGGCTTTTACACTTTTGTTAGAGGTGGCCAAGTACATGGTAGGCATGGGTGCCATGAGGCCGGGAGGCTGGCAGGCCTCCCAGCCCCCGGCGCATCTCACTCTCTCAGCTGCTTTCTACTGCTGCTGTTCATTGGTGCTCTCGGTCCTGTTGGTCGGTTCTGTTGGTTCTGGCTTCCTCATGACGCCACCCATTTATGCACGTGTCAAACTCAGGTGCGCTCACTTGTACATGCCCACCCTGGAATGCTCGCAGCACCACAGGTGTCCATCATCACAGTGGTGGGAGTGTGGAAATACCGGATTGTTCTCTGACCCTACACAGCCCCTGCAGCCTTAGTTTAGTCCCAGGCCAGGGAGCTACCCCACATGGCCCAGCAGACCTCTCCTGTCTCTACAGTGCTCCACTCAGCAGTGTATTTCAGTAAATCTGCCCATTCTGCTCCTCACTCTATCTCTTGTGAATCCTCTCATCCCCCACATCTCTGACCTACACCCCAGTTCTTGTATGCATAAATAAATACATAATGATTTGTTGGGAATAATTGGCGCTCTCATACACATTGATTGATATTTCTATCATGTGTAAATGATGCTATATACAAATGATAAAACAAAGTTGTGTAAAAGTTGGCCTTATAATGCAGATGTCTAATTGGCATGTAAGTCATCCCTATCAACTTTCAGCTATGCTGACCAGTCACGTAATGAAAATGGATGGCACCTGAATGAGAAAATAATTATGTGGCTATCTGAAAGAGGGTGACCATATACCCAAGGATGAGAAAAACACTTCAAGCAAAACTAACAGCAACATAATGAGCTAAGAAGTGACAGGCACCAGCTCAGACAGATCATGTTGTCTTGAAGCAAGCAGACTTTGAGCTGCTTCACTGCCTCATTTAAACAGAAGAGTATGCTCAGCATGAAACTAAGAGACAGCTTACTGAGAATGACACTCTGCAGGTAACAGCTGTTGCTAACGCCCAAAGGGCAAAATATATAGAAGGCATATTTATTTATTTTGTAATTTGTGAGGAAGCAGTTGCCTGACATGGTCAGTCTTTTCAGAACCACTCTTACGAACAAGAAGCATCAAGGTCAATATACCAATCACACAGTGCAGTAGATATTGCCATGTTTATATGATTTAATGGAATAGCTGAAGTCATCTGAACAGGACTACTCTGCATCATTTGCATAAAGTGTAAATAATGGACTGATTACAGTTGTTCTTAAGAAAAATAGACTTTCTAACTAAATACCCTCAGGCATATTTTAACGGCACTGCCCTAGAGCCATACACTGTATTCAGTCTCAATTTTTCTTCTGGAATCGGTACCCATACTGAATCCGGTAACAGGTCTAGGCCTTTAGAAAGAAGGGGTATCCAACTTTGAAAGAAATACTGACTCCATAAATATCTACATTGCATCATATGAAAAATATGCACAAAAAGAAAGCAATGTTTCCTCATATCAGACAAAGGTTTTATTTCAGGAAATATTGAATCCAATGATTAAAATAAGCTAAAAAATAACAGTATGAGCTTTATTGAAATGCTTGTAGTTTTAAATCCTTGACACAAGTAATTGGATATGTCATATGAGAATCTACCAAGGGATAATATAGAGGTCATAAAATGTAAAGACATGATAGGACATATTTACAACCCCATAAAACAAACTGGCAGTTTAATAGCTTAAGCTGACCACTTTGCTATATTTGTATGTGGATGTTCACTGCAAATGTCTGTCCCTGATTTGAGCACATTGCACATACAAAGTCAAAAATACATGGTAGATAAAGGATACAAATGGCATTCTGTTTATGAGCCTCATCTTTAGGTTGGCACCATTCTGTCAATACTGCCATGGTGATAATACATCTCTAAAATTATTTTTAGGATCTTGCAGAACTTTCCAGTGATACATGTAGGTCCTAACAAATCAGTGTGTGATGCAGAAATAACAGGTGGAAGTTAAGAAAAGTTAGAACGATATGATATAAATATAAAAAGCATGCATAAAGGTTTTTAAAACCTTTTAAAATATATTTTCCACTGACAGTAGTTTTCTTTAAAAGCATTAATTACTTCAGTGTTTGTGTGATTTTATGGGGAGGAGGTGTGAATAGCCATCATAGTAGCAGTAAAATTCAGTGAACCCTAATATATAATTCATTGTAATAATGGTGAGGAACACATACCAGATGACTTATTTTAATGAACTAGTAAATGAATGACTGAAGAAATAAATAATATTGGTTTCAATATAAAAGAGAGAGTCCACTAAATAAATCAAATGGAGGCAAGAAAACATTGTTAAATTATTCTCCTATTTCTAATCATTCTTGTGATAGTTAAATTTCATTAACACTTAGTTACAGATCAAAAGATAGATCCTTTTCCAATCCAGCTATTATTTAGATAGATATTTCAAAGAAAAAAAAACATTTTTCCTTAAGTTGTTTAGACAACTAAGGTACAAGTATAAAATAGTAATTATTTTCAAAGCTTCTACTCATATATACTTGAGATAGCTCTGACTGATTTACCTCCTCTTTCATGGCTGCCATTGTTTTTTTTTTTTTTTAAAGATTTATTTATTTATGCATACAAGCACTGGGGTACAGGCCAGAGGTGTTGGGGGTGAGAGGATTCACCACAGACAGAGCGGGGAGCAGAATAGGCAGATCAACAGAAGTACACTGCTGAGGGGAGCAGCGGGCACAGCAGGAGAGGTCTGCTGTACCATGTGGTTCCCCTCACTGGCCGGCAGCAGGGATCGAACTCGTGCTGCAGTGGCTGCGGTCTGCTTCACAGTGCGTTGCTTAACCCACTGCGCCACCAGGGAGGCCCCACATGGCTGCCATTGTTAAATGCCCTTTATGCTAAATTTTGCTCTCCATTTTGCAATGACAATATAAAGGAAATAAAATAGGTATACTTTGTTTAAAGATCTCAATGGGACAAAATTATTTTCAATTTTAAGACAGAAGTGTGACTTCATTATACAAAGCCCTATATGATCCTGAATATTTTTTCAAACTAGTTTAGTATCTTATTTCTTTCTTTTATGAACTAAGATTCCTGTAATTCAAAAACATTTTTTTGGGAAAAAATAAAGGGCTTTCTTACAGTTTATGTGTAGTATTTATTATGATATTTTGAAAGTAACTATTAAAAATAAGAAATGGGCCCAAGAATAATGAGAGGGAGAATGTGAGTCTAAAGGAAGCTTTCTCCTGCATCCTTCTCACTTCATGAGAATGATTTATTAAACTAGCTAGTTGTTCACCAAAGCCTGACCTAAGACTTACGAGATGGAAATGCCACTAAGTTTAAGTGTGTGGTAGAAACAGCAGCAAAAACCCTCAGGGAAATGCTGAGCAGTATGGACTATTGCCAGATGGGTTTCCATTGAGTAGGAGCCCAGAAAAGCCTTGAGGAAGGAAGCATAAGGCTGTCAGTTTGAGAGGGCCACAGAATGCTTTAGACGGATTTTATGCTTTAGACGGATTTTACCCTTCCTAACCCTCTCTCTCTCTACCATGAATAAGATATATGGAATTACTTTTAATTAGGTGATGAATATATTTATAAACACTGCATATGAATATGCCTACTAATCAGGCATATAAGATTGCTTTTATCTTGTTTACTAGAAGTCAAGGTGATTTGAACCTGAGTCTCTTTCCAATTAAGTCTGACTGGAAATTCTACCTTCTTATTTCTGAGTATATCCCTTCCCTAGAATTGTGCCAAGGTTGTAGGGCCTTATTCAGCACTGGTCATCAAAAGTCTTCTCTGAAAACTGGTAATGGAAGTTCAATGACCCAGTTTCATCGTGAAATTTGTTACCTTGGCGTTTCACATGGAGCATTTCTGGATGAAGGGTGAGTCTCTGATCTGGGACCACTCATTCCGTCACATGAACCTTGTGGCTTTCCCATAGAAGATGTGGCTACCTTCTCTAGACACTATATAGCAATGACAAACTTATTTCCTTCCTACCGAGTTTGACAAGCATCCTTGTACCTTTCTACTTAAAGGGGGCCCTTTATATTTCTCCTTGCTATGAAAAAGTTCCCAGCAACTTCTCATCACCATCAGAGGTAACTAGTTGGAGTTTAGGGTTTTATAAAACATTGTAATCTTGGGCTCCAAGTATTTCTGTTCTCTATCCACTCAATATTCTATGAGCAATGAATATTGTCTTCCTGCTTAAACTGGGAATTAAGAAGAAAACAGTAGGAATATATGTGTGAATTAATATTGCAATATGTTGTTACACTGTCATAAAGGCATATAATCTCATACATTGATATTACTGGACACATTGGTGATAAAGAAATTCATGCCAGGACCTCCCTGATGGTACAGGGATTAAAATCTCAGCGCTGTCAAGCTATCTACAGCCATTGTGGCATGAAGTTTGATCCTCAGCCAGGGAGCTGACCCACATGGCACAGTAGACCTCTCCTGTCTTGCCCACTACTCCCCTCCACAGTATATTTCAGTAGGTCCACCTGTTCTGCTCCCCACTCTCTCTCTGGTGAATCCTCTAACCCCTGCCCCTCTGGACTGCATAGTTCTTATATGAATGAAAATAAATCTTTAAGAAAAAAAGGAAATTCATGCCAAATACAGTTTTTAGAATAAATACCTAATGGCTAAATTCTGACAAAGAATTTAGTGTGATTTATACATTATTTGATTATTTCAAAGACTTGGAAATTGAATCACATTTAAAACATTTTATGTTATTATTGATAATAATAAAATTAAACAAAATTGAGACTGTCAGTTAAATCTGGCATGTTCAGTCTTTGTACTCAGTACTTGTTGAATGAAGGCAATTATATCTTGGTCATTGATAAGAGCTTTTGCCCTATTGTTTTTCTGGTCTACTTTTATGGGTTTTTTTTTTTTTTTTAATATATATTCTGTATTCTTCTTAAGCAGAAAGCTCTGGGGTCTGAAAAAAGGAAGATATTCTTTGTGATTTCAGTTGGACTGATTGAGAAAAATGATTAGTATTTAAAATGTGTTTACTACTTCCAGCATTTTCATTTCTAGGGAGGACATTCATAAAGAAATGTATCCTGACATGGGAAGTTCAAACTAAGTTTAATTATATTCCTTCTAGATTTTCATATAACCTTTGCCAATGATCCTATTTTTCACCTTGCTTTCAGTTAGAGAGTCAAAGAGTAAGAAAAGAATGAAATAATAAAACATACCAGGGACAGATGAATGAGAATATACAGTTGATCTGATACTATTTGCGTTTACCTGTAGAAATTTACTCTATGTGAAGTAGTACTATAAGACTTTTATTTTATTTTTCCAGTTCAGAAGGGATTGGAATACATAGTAGAAAGAAAGAGACAATTAGGAACTAACTTTCCAGAAATAAAATTCTCATATCACCATTTTGTGCCAAGTCACTGTGGTCAGATGATGACAACAACAGGAAGATGAATAGAGTTGTGAGGATGGACGTTGCATACTAGACACACTGTGGCAAAATGTAGACCCCCTGACAGAATTAAACTATTTTCCCCATATTTTCTTGACCAGTTATGTCCTCATTCAAACACAATAGAAAAATTGTTCCTTCAGATTGATACTGTCAAGGATGGTGACAGAATTGATAAATGTAATACTTCTTAAAGGTTTTCATTCATAAGAATAAACTTGTGAGTTAAAGTGAGAAGTTTAAGGTAACTAAATTCTATATATAGATGGTAAAATAAAAACTAAAATATTGACAGCTTCCATAGTCCCTTCAGGAGGAATTTATTCTTAGATCATTTATGTTCATCGTATACCCTTTCTTTTTTAAGGTAATCGAAATCCACATAAAACCCAGTGAATTTACTCTTAAACAATATATTTAGTGTTTTAAAAGGAAGGGAAGGATATTGGATTGAGAGTTAATATTGGGAAGTAATGGTATCTTCACAATTCATGAAGATTTACAGTTTCATTAATTATCTTAAGCATGCATTAAGTAGCTAACCTGAACCCAGTGTCATCATAGAACAAGATAGATAAGGTCTGAATTTTTGTGGCGTATGTAACTGTAGACATGACTGATAGAAGGGAGAGGATACACAAACATAAGTCAGTGATCTTGACTTTTTTTTGTCATTAACTTTTTTCATTCCTGTATATGGTTTCTCATGAAGATTTCTTTAAGATAATTGACTAGAAAGGGGAAAGGCATCAGATCCAAATGTATCATTATGGTTACATGTAAGCATCTTTTATTAAAATATTTCATAGGCATTTGAATGGAAAATTTAAGAAATGATTTTTGAATTTAAAGTATTTAATGTTGCAGCTCTTAATTTACAGTTAACAGTAAAATAGATCATGATCATCTTTAAAACTAGTGTATTTTCATCTTTTATTTAAAGCAAATGATAAGTTTAAAAAATATCGCTTTTTTTTTGTTTGTTTTTTGTTTTCAAAACAACCCTGTTGACCTTTTGGTATATAAAAACTATGACAATAAGTGGTTGCTTGATAGTTCTAAATCATAGAATTTTTATAAGCAAAAGTTCATTAAAAATCTGACTCATCTGCATAATGTGGAAAAGTAGCACCACATGATTGTCACACAGGAGCTTTCACTCTTTCTTACTCACGTCTGAGTTTCAGGCACACTAAAAATTGACTTTCATCGTTCCACATCATAAGACACAGGTTCTAAAGCATAAGTAACCATTTTATTTAGTCTATTAACTTTCATAAACCCAGACCATAAGAGTCAACTCAACAATGTGACCTTCCTTCTCTTTCTGTCCTTTATAATAATATTCCAAAAAATAATATTCTGAATCAGATTAGACTGTGCAGTAAATACCACATCATCTAGGACATATAAATGGCACATAACACACCTATGCTCTGAAAGAAGAGTTCTGATATTATAAGGAAATAGTTTACTATTATATCATTATAAACTGAGACATATTCATTGTCATGTTCATTCTTATAAGCCACAGTATCAAGTGTGGTGAAGTTAAAAATAAAGAAAAACAAGTCAAATGCATTAAGGATGCAAGACAGAAAATGTATCATCAGAATATAAGTAGGATTTTTTTAACTCAAATAAATAAATTTGAGATAAATAAATTCTGGATAAACTGAGGATATTTAGCATCGGGCAGTGGTATATTTGTAAACCTGTTCTCAGAACTATAAAAGCCCTGAAGTATAACATCGCCTGTTTTCATGGTCTAAATAATCCCAGCATGACAAATTTCAAGTTGCCCAACTGTCAGCAAAAAAATTCTGCCTCCACCACCAACTACCTGTGTGATACTGACTGAGCAAGCTCCCCAGATACTGTGTACTTTGATTTCCTTATCTGTAAACTGGGGATCTGAGAATTCATACAAATTTGGAGTTTTAAAGGACCAATTTCTTTTCCAATATTAATAGTGTTAAAAAACACACTTCCAGGGGGGAAAAAAAAACTAATAGTTAATGTCTTACAAAGGAAACTATGTTTTAAAACAGTATCCTCTGGTGAGTTTGGCTATGTGTAGGAATACATTTTTAAATGCGACTGTATCCAAAAGAGCAGATAAATTCATTTCAAAGCATGTTGAAAGTTCAGAGAACTATCCATCATGCAGTTACCAGAATAATAAATTAAATCAAGGGGACAAAGAAAGGAAATAAAGAAGACAAAGGGAAATAAAGGCAAAGCAAGAGGAGAGTTAAGAAAGAGCTATTGTTTGTGAACTAACTTCTCCAGTCAAAAATGATGGGAAAACAGCAGACACGGCAACAGAGAGAAAATTGCATCGGGCTTCAGTGTTTATGTTTTTGATGGAAATGTACAAATCATTTCCAACCCTTGCAGTACTGTCATGCTCCATCACTTTAGTCCATTTTCACCTTGCAAAGGAATTCTGAATGGGACTTCCTTCCCTGGCAGCTAATTAATCTCTCACAAACCTGTTCTTGCAGCCTGTCTGCCTGCACTGCCCGCACCTTTAAAACAGTGACTTGTGAGCGGATTTCTTTCTGCCTTGAGCAGTCCTTTCTTCCCTTAAGCTATGGGGCGACCCATCTTTTCTTTTTTCATTGGGAAAGATATGTGAGCTATAATATATCATCAAGGAATTGCTCCCTCTACTCCACTATCTAAATGAATATACTCCCAGATAATTGAATTGTCTTTAATGACAGCAGACAAAGGCTGAATATGAATTGTGAATGTGCACAGTATTTTATCAATAGTGAATAAATAATGTGTATGGACACACTTTATTATACTTTTTTGTGTATGTGTTATTTGTTAGATCTTCATTGTAATGAGGCATATATAGTAACAATACTTTTAAATTTACCAAATTTTGCAAATAGGAGGGTTTTTGTTTTAGAGGAAAAGTCTGTATGTAAGTTTAAAAAAAAAACAAAATCCTTTATATGTTTATTAAATGTTTATTTAAAATATAATATAGATCCTGTTCATTTTTAGTCTGTTTAATATAGTCTTTTAAAAGTCACCACTCATGAACCACTTATAAATAGTAATGTTTGATTTTAGCACAGGTAGAATTCTTTCAATTATAGCTCATGAGGTGGTTAGAATAGTAATTATTATACTTTACTACTGGTTGATAATGTTCAGAGATCATCTTTTTTTTTATGTTATCTGTATTGCTTTCATTTTCTCACTATTGTTTTCTGACAAATATTTTTGTGGATTTTTGCCTATTTATTTACACTTCCTTATTTTGGAATTAAAAGTAAAGCACCTCCTAGAAGTTATGAAACTCAATGCCTATAGAAAACAGAAGAGATGTATGTTTCTCAATGACTATTCCAGATATCAAAGAATGTTTCTCTGTAAAGATGCAGATGGTTGGCCCAGGCATGTAATGGACCATGCTTGATAAGAGAGTGGGTTCAATATATACATTAATACAATATATGCATATATGTTAATGTATATACAGGTATTCACAGAAATATATCTGGATACATTTTATTTCTCTACACATGCACAGTACTTCTTAAAAAGATTCTGTGGTAATTGGGGCATCCCTGGTGGTGCCATGGGTTAAGCAACGCACTAGGAAGCAAACACAGCCACTACAGCATGTTTGATCCCTGCCGCTGGCTGGGGAGGTGACCCACATGGCACAGATCTCTCCTGCCTCATCCACTGCTCCCCTTAGCAGTGTATTTCAGTCAGTCTGCTCCACACTCTGTCTCTGGTGATTCCTGTACCCCAGTTCGTGTATGCATAAATAAATAAATCTTTTAAAAAAAAACTTTATAAAAAAATCCTGTGGTAAATTGTGGAAGTCTCACAGATTAGTGAAGTATTTTATTTTCTTATCACATTCTTTTATTAGATGGGGATGATTGTTATATAGTCACTTCATGATAAATACAAAAAATAAAAAGCTGACTTTACCAAATTTATAAATTGATGATTATTTAAATTTATGGTGTTTTATTTTATTAGTTCTTTAAAGGTGGTTGTAGTTGTTAGTCTTATAAAACTATACCTCAGTTATTTATATTATGTTTATTAGAATTGTGTTGGCAGTATAGGAAATATGTGGTTGCTAACTCCTAAAACCTTAAATCTTAATTTCCCTCTATACAGTGAAAGATGCAGGTGCACTTTGTATGGGCACACAGATTCTGTGAACACCATAGAATTTTTTCCTTGCTCGAACACTCTTCTGACAGGTTCTGCAGATAAGACCCTGTCAGTATGGGATGCAAGAACGGTAAGTAGACTATCACCACTTTTATAAGTTTTGACAAAAGTTACATGTAGCTTGTTGAGTAATTGTGTAAGGGTATGTAGGGTAATGTAAAAAATGACTGCAAACTCCTATTTACAACATTCTATGTACCCATCCATCTTCTAAGTGGGAGGACTAGAAAAATAATGTAATTATTTTATTAAACATTATTTCAACAATGATTTTTTTGAGATAGAAACACTGTTCATATGGGCAATATAAAAGGGAAACACATGGTGCCTCTCCTAATGACTTTGTTGTTTGGTAAGGAAGGTGGAACAAAGGTGATTTAAATGCAGTGAGGTATGCCCCAGGTACCAGGTACCGGGTAAAAGCACAAAGGACATTCCTCATTTACCTGGAAGAGTGTGGATGCTTTCAAGAGGAGGCTGTGTTTGAGCTGAGATTCAGAGGATAAAGACATACCAAGTCTTGAGAAGGGTGACTTCCATAAAGGGCAGTGTATGTACAAAGCCATAGACATGTGAGGCTCCCATGCATGCCATGGGAGTAATAAAACTTATGGATAGAGCATCAGAGAAGAAAGAAGAAATGACTAACAAGAGTAAACAGGTAGAAAAGGACAAGACTATGAAGTATTGACAGAAGTTTTAGACTGTTTCAGAGAAAATTTGTTAAAGTATATTTAAGAAACAGAGTTCTGAGGACAGATCAAATTTGTCTTTCAGAAACATTCATGTGCTAATAGAATAAGGAAGTCATTCTCATTGAGGAGACTAGTACACTGGGCTATAAGCAGGTGAGCAATTGAACTAGTAGATGGTGCCAAGAAACAGGAGAGATTGGATTAAAGATAGCTGGTTTTACACTATGAATTTGGACAGTGATTGGAGGTGGAGATTTGGGGTGAAGTTGTTTAAAGTGCCCAACTGTCCCAGTTCCTCTAGAACTCAATTTTCCTTGATTATGGGATTTTCAGTGCTAATATTAGACAATTCTGGATTGCTATGGTTTAGAAAGTAGATTGGATGTGAAGAAGTGGAGGTAGCATATACTACATTTTCAGAATTTGATTCTGTACCTTTAGAGTCAATCAGAGGCCCTCATTTGTGCAGCCAGAAGGCAGCATTTGCTGAGAAGATGGAGCACAGGAAGGGAACAGGATGCAGATGCAGATGGAAGAAAAAGATAACAGTTGTTTATTAAGCAAAGATTTTTAGTAGTTTGAGGAATGTCAGGATATGCAAAATAGGGTCTCCATCTTTATTCTGAGCAAGATTTGATGAGGATATGAGGAAAACAAGGATTCCAGGTGTGTAGATAAAAAAAAATATGAAAATATAGCTTCTAGTAACTATTGTGGTTACTGGTTCTTAGGTCAATAGAAAATGCAATTTGTATTTTCTCCCACATACCTTCCTATGTACAATACATTATTGGCATGAATAAAAGAAAATGGTGATAAATATTCAAATGGTGTGAATGGATCCCAGTTCAGTATGGAAGACATAAGTTCATCCTCTGAAGTTTATTTAGGATGGATAGAGAACAAGAAGTCCCCAGGTCCACATATTTTAGAAAAAAAAAATAATGGTTGAGCTACAAATGCCTTAGATACCAACTCCATATGTAGCAGAAATTGAGCCTTCTGAAGAAGCAGAAATCTTGGGGTCATTGTGGGAAATGCATGTCAGACATGACTTAAGATTTGTTGTTAGGCACAAAGTTCCCACAGCTTTCTCCTTTTTTTGAAAGAGCTTAGACCTGACATAGCAGAGGTCACTCTTGCTAATGGAGCATCGGTGGAAAAACAAGATTTTCAATGCATTTAGCCTAAATACTTAGATGTGAAGTGCTTATAAAAGCAATTGGTAAAGGAAAACCCATACAGAAAAATATTAATTTAGCAGTGACCTAAATTTTATGTTCATTTTCTCTTGATTTCGGTGTTTTCCCCCTTTCAAAGTGCTCTGAGTGTTCTCAGAAAGTGTGCCTCTTACTTACTTTCTCCAATGTGAAAAGTGAAACTCTAATGTTTGTGAATAAAACTACTCTTATTAAGAGAAGTTGTTCCTCATATATCTGTTGTAATGGTGCATAAAGTTGTTTAATGATAGTGTCCTTCTACCTGATGTTGTGAGCTCTTTGTGTGCTGGTTTTATTCCTGCGGTATCTCTGAGAGTAGGAAAAAAGAGAGATTCAGCACAGCAGAGTGCCTTTAACATAAGAAGCATAGCATAGTGGATTAATATGTGCAGAGGAAGGTTGTGAATCCCAAAACTATTACTTTAATCATTATAAATACTTTGTTTTATTTTTAATATTTTAAAACCATTTTATTGAAGTAACTAAATTATAACATTACATGATTTTCATGTGTTCATCCCTATAAATATCTGCATAAACTACATTAAGTCTACCATGGAAAGTCCAATTTTACCCTTTCCCATATAATTGTCTCCATTCACCTGATTTACCCATCCACCTTCTTTCTTCCCTTCTAGTAACCACTAATATGATCTTGTCTAAAACTTTATTTGTGTCTTATTTATTTGTTTATTTGATTTATTCATATACTACATGTGAGTGAAATAATACAGTGTCTTTGTCCATCTACATATTTTAGATTGGCTTAATGGCAAATTAAAATTTACATTATTAACATCAGTATTCTCATGCTTTTATTATTAAGAATGTTAGCTTTATGTTCATAATACTAGGAAAGGGTCTCTAAATTATATGGCATAAATGAAATATTAATCATAAGTAATGACAAGTACAACAACTCTTAGAAATAAATTAATGAGTTTATTTTCTGAAAATTAATATGTACATGATACAGAATTAGCATGTAAACCAAAGGGAAATTCACTTCTTATTAATAGACAATGCAAGTTGTTACAAATTCATACATATATGATCAGCAGCTCCAGAATTCAATAGAATACCTTCACTAAAGTTGTATTAAAGAGTTCTGGTGATTTTGTGTCAGATCTACATCTTCTATTTAAAGAACAAAATACAAAAACTTGAAAAATCAATTTTTTAAAATTATATATGGTGTTTTTAAAAGATACATATTACATGCTATTTACATATTGTATATTAGTGGTTTCATAAAGTAATTAAAATGAATTAATTTTTACTTGACTATGATGAGATATTGAAAAGGGTAACCAGTATATCTATAAATCTATAGTTTTATCTGTGTAACTATAAAAACTTGATAACATATTGCTTTGGAAGACACTATTTGAATTGTAAAGTCAATAGCATCAATAGTGTGATGTTCTTCTTTATCTCTTTTAGATTATGTCATTCTTTGATAAATGATAAACTATCTGTTCCTACTAAAAATATGTAACTAGAATTAACCGTCTCAGTACAGAGAATATATTTTACCTCCTCAGTGTGATCAGTTAGTATCAAGACATCCTCTAAAGAATTTTTGATGAACCCTGAAAATTGTAGATTATATTCATATAAATTATATCCCTATAATTTTATATTCTATAGTATATAATTCCTATAATTACATAAATGGTATATCCTATAATTATTCTTATGAACTAGGAATAATTATAGGATATATTTTTTTCTTTTCTCCCATTTACTTCTTTTCTTCCATTCCCAAACACATGCTATTCTTAAATCCTCATCAAAGATAATGAATGTGGAAACCTCTAAGTCAACTGGACAGGTCAGCTCTCAACTTTGTGGGGGATGAAGAGAGGGATGTAAATCTTTCTAATTGCCAAACAGAGTTTATTAAGTAGCTTTCAGTTTGAGAACTCATGAAATCATTCTTCTTTACAGGTTTATTTGCAGCATATTTTTATTTAAAGTTATGAAACAGTACAATTATTTTATTAACATTTTTTAAAGATTTATTTATGCATACAAGACCTGGGGTATAGGCCAGAGTTGTGAGGGTGAGAAGATTTACCAGAGACAGAGTGGGGAGCAGAAGAGGATATTTGACTAGATACTGCTGAGAGAAGCACCGGGCAAGGCAGGAGATGTCTGCCATACCATGTGGGGCACCTCCCTGGCTGGGCATTGAACTCATGGTGTAGTGGCTGTGTGTAGCTTCATAGTGCTGTGACTTAACCCCTTATGCCACCAAGGGGACCCTTATTAAAATTTTTAAATACGCTTACAATATTTTCAGAAAATGAATTATCACTCATTTTCTCACTCAGTAGTATATTTAATGAAATCTTATGATGCCCTTTCAAAAAGCAACATGAAACAATATATATCAGTGACTTAGAAGTATACTTAAAATAAATGCGGTAATATGATTAGTCAATCACAAGTCTAATGAAAATACTAAAGCTTTTGAATTTTTTTTAAAAAAAGTTTGTACTCACTGTACAGTAAAGCACAAAATGGGATAAGGAATCCATCTGTGAGTTGTTCAGTGCTGACCTGCCAGCAGTCAGAGTTGCTGACATTTTGTCTCTAGCGATGAATCAGACACAGAGTTCATGGCCTGGACTGCCTTTGGTGGCTGTGCGTCGCTCCCAGACTGTCTGCAGGCTCTCATCCAGCATAGTGTTTTGTCCTGACTTAGTTTTAGCAAAAGATCCAGTGACTGATCACTGTGAGTTTCCATAAAGTAGAGAAACTAAGAACTCACACCCAAAAAAATGTAACTAGAGGGTGCAGGATAGAGCCTTCTCAGCCCCATAGTTCAACAAACCCTGCTGGTTTCCCTAGATGGGACCTGATATACTTGTGGATGAACCTGATGTTCATTATTCAGAGGTCAGACTGTGGAATCAAAAGCAAAGCTTGGACATTTTCTCTTGCTAGATTTTATTCCTCAGTCACATTTAATATAGTGATATTTATTAAAGATCTGTGTGCCAGGCAAGCATCCTGCATTCTGAGTGATGAACTTGACAGAATCTTTGCCTTCCATGAATACTCAGTCAGTCTATAAGAGAACAGACATAAATTTAAATTATCTTAACAAAATGGATTAATGCTTCATACTCAATATAATTATAGCTTTGGCTTTTCATGCCAAACTTACTATTCCAAGTGGTGATTTCAAAACTAGTATGTTTTAATACCTAATATATACCTGACTTTATGTAGGTCTATACCTATAGTTTCTATGTAATACTTAATTGGAATTACCATTATTATCTCTACTCCAGAATTGAGAAAACAGATTTAGAGGGATGAAATAAGTTGACTAAGATTAGGCAACTGGTCAGCAGCAGACAGGAGACAGACTCTGTATTGTCCTGTATTCTTTATAGCCTCTAATTTTTGTTGGTTCTCACTGAAAAAAATAATATTAAAGTGACATTTGAGTGAAAAAGATAATCAAAATGTTTATATTTTCAAAAATACTGGCTTACCACAATAATGCAATAATTTATGTGAGACCTGTCCTTGGATTGAGCAACTCTCAGAACTGTAAGTGATCCCTTACAAAGATAAAAGCATTCAGGTAGGAGAAGTACATCGTGGTCTGAAACAATCAACGTGCATACTGAATTTTCAAATTCATCTGCGTTTGTTTAGAAAGTGCATTTCTCTTTTTTGAAGCTCTGTTGATTGCTCTCATGAACTTAAAAGAAGTTTTCCAGTGTTATACAACAAGGTAGATAAGTCTGTTCTGACATTTTTTAAAAGAGTCATATTCAAGAGCTTTTAAAGGGAACTAGTTTTACGTAGATTTGACAGGGGCGATACTTTCAAACAACCATTATCAAATGTAGTTTCTTTTTAAAGTAGTTCCTTTTTTGCTCAGTGTTAAAATGTCACCTTTCCGTTGATAGCATAATTAACTGTATTATTATTTTCAAAAACATCTGTTATAGCACATGGTTGACAAATCTATGCCATTACATCAAAGGTCAAAAAATTAGGAATACTTATGTTTTGGAGAAAAAAATATAAATCATTGTTAAGGTCAACTTTGAAAAAATGCTTTGCTAAAATATAACAGTTAAATTCTGGGGGGAGATGAGACATTTCTTGATCATTTCCTGATTCATTAGAAAAGAATATGAAGATTCTAGTCATCAAAGGACTGTTTTGCATAAAATTAACCAACTTAAAAATATCAGCGTGTGCCATACCACGATATTACATTGCAGCACACAAAGAAAGATTCACTGCATTTCTCTCTGTATATTGTGAGTTACCTTGCTCTGAAGACCTTGATTCAAAGATCATATGAAATGGGGTGAACTTGGGGACAAGGTGATGACCCAGTTGGTGAGGTTTCACTCTGTGCTTAAGAATGCAAGAAACAACTCATAGACCTACAAAAAGAAAGAAAATGGTTTCCTCATACAGAGAGTGAGAAAAAGGGAGGGGAAAGGAGAGAGAAAGAGAGAGAGGGAGGGCGGGAGGGAGGAAGAGAGAGAAAAAAGAAAAAAAGAAGGAAAAACTGATATCTGCTCTACCCTGTACATTATCCGTTGTGAAGAGACCTTAGACCAAACTGAGGCCTCATATGGCGAGATGGTGGCCATGGCTGTGCACATCCAGCAAGACCTGACTACGTATGTGCAGGATGAAGGGAGGAAGAGAGGGTGATTGTCCTCCAAGGCTAGAGGGCAAGCAGAAGCTGGCCTCATGTTGAAGAGGGCAGACCTACTGAGGAGAGATGAGAACACTTCTGAACAGAGTGGCACAGGCAGGGAAGAGCAGACCAGAATGCAGGGACCGGAGGGCATTCTCTGAGAATGCACATGTCTGTGCTCTAGCTTTTGAAAGTCTTCATGGTGTCTGCCTTGAGGTTGTTAGACCCACTCATTGCCATGGTCACAAGGAAGGGTGATGTCCAGAAGGCAGCCAGTCCACCTACTGCACCAATCTGGTGCAGGCTGACCTAGTGTAGCAAGATAGCACAGGGGCTGAGCAACAGTGGTACAAATGCCTTCTCTGGCAGCAGAACCTACAGCCCATGACCCACTGTCTGTTCCTCAGCCAGTCAATGCAACCGATACACGTTCCGAAGAGCATCCTGAGGGCTAATGTTCTGCTTCTGAGCAGAGACACGCACAGGCCATAGTCATGTCTGCACAGACCAAGCTAAGCAGGCCTTTAGCTCAGTCATGCTCCCCAGGAAGACCTATGGCATCGACAGCATGTTGGGGCTTTCCTCTTAACATTTATTTTGCACAAAAGATATACATAAGCTTACTGCTGCCTTACTAAATAAGTATCAGTTACTATCAGGTTATTCTTCTAGCTAATATACCTTCTCCCCATCACCCCACTCAAATGTAGAGTTTACATCTACTCTTTAACTTCCTTCTTCTTCCCTATAGTGCTCTCTATGTTTGCTCTTCTAGATTAGGTGTCCTAAAAGCAACCAAGAAAATGTACCCTGTTTTTTGGTAAAGTGCTTAAAACATTGAACTTGACAGCAGAAGCATTATTTTTTTCCATCACAAAAAGACAAGTGTTACTGTTTTGTTGACTTTTTAGGTAATGACTAATGGCTTCTGTAATGTCGTACATGCAGATTTACTTGAAAAAATAAATGCACTTAATTGTGCTCTAATAGGATCCTGGGCTTGCAGCCTATGTTATCCTGTATTTATGTCAGATACTACAGCTCTGTGACAGCATGCAACCAGGCTATGTAAATTCAAACCCAAATTTTGCTGCCTATTAACTGTGCGGTCTTGGCCATAATTATCTAAAATCTTCATGCCTCACTTTTCTCATTAGTAATATGTGGAAAGTAGTCCTATCTCTCCATAAGGGTCCAAGAGGATTAAATGACTATCCATTTGCAGTGCATAGGAGATTGACTGATACATATAAGAACTTAATACATTTCAGATCTTCTTGTAGCAGCTGTCATTAGGTTGTAGTTGTTTGCCTGTGTTGAGACTTGACTTTCTTCTCTGCTTTCACAGTAATTGGCTTTATAGGCACTCAATAGATGAAGGAAGGAGGAACAGAAGGAGGGGAGGAGAGGAGGTGGAGCATTCATCAATCAGATGGTTTAGTTCCTATGTAGAAAAGCATTTTATCTGAATAACATACTATTTTCTGAAAATGAAAAACAAGCACTTTTAGTATATAATAAAAGGACTGTTAGTGATCAATTATTATGTCGTAGGGTTTCAAAGACTGTTTTTAACCCCAAAATGCATATTTATGAGTATGTCTATATTTAATTCACCATTTATGTATATATTTGTATATATGTGCAGAAATCTCTGCATACATATCACAAATACCATCTTTCTTTTCCTCTTATCGTTTACAAGTCACATAAATGACACTGAGTGGCCATCATTCAGAGGACTTTTCATATCAAGAGGTCAGACTTTGAAAAAACACTTATTATTTAATAAACAATGATTAATAATCACTTTATATTTCTAAAGAACACATACAGAAGATTGTTTTTATGAGATTATCTCAGCCCTGTTAGATGTAGAAATAATGTCTTCATACTTCATGTAGTTCATTTAAATTTAATCCAATAAAGATGTAAAGACATAAAAATAAATAAATTCCCTAGCCAGCTCTTTAGGCTGGTTTGAATATTCTCAACCACACGTCATTTATGTCATAGTTAAAATGCCCTTTCGCACTGTCTTTTATATGGAGTTGTATAAAAATGAAATAACATGAATAAAAATCTTTTGAATAAAACTAGCAGCTAAATCTCCAAAATCTTTTCGCATATGCTTGCCCTATTTTTATGCCATCCTTGGAATGGGTTATTTGTACCAATTTGAAAATATTAGCACTGTTAGGAGAGAAAGGATCATCTGGGAGGGTGATACAGAGAATTCTGTTCCTCTTCTGTTCTTTAATAATAGCTGTAATAAAAATAAGATAGTGTTTATTGTTAAGCACTTCAGACACATGATTATATTTGATCATGGCAAACAATATTGCAAGTTAGAGAATATTCCACTTTATTATAAATGAAGACACTAAAGATCAGAGTAGTTAAGTAACTTTTCAAAGCTCGGCAGCCCCTAAATGATGGTCTGGAGATGGCACCTGTGATCTTCAGGTGTCAAGTTCATGTCTCGTCAGCTCCATGCTGTGCCCACTTCAACATGACATTAAAACCTGACTATCAGAAGGCATCTGTAAGCATCTGTCTATGACATTGGATTTGATACAATTCCACATAAAATTAAAACCCTCTCAGTCTAATTCAATTTTCTCACCTGGTTCCCTTCATCATGTCCCTAGAGAAGAATAAAGACTAATGTATGTTATCACATAGCTATTTAAACATCCTTCTAAGAATCAGATCCTACATTCCAAACTTAAACAAAGATGTTCTTTCATACCCTCTTAAATAATGTGACTGTTCCTTTTATTAAGATTGTCAATAAAATTATATGATAGATGAATAGTGGGAAATTAAAACCAAAGGGGTGTCAAGAATAGCAACGTTTTTAATAACAATTTTATTTATTTCTCCATATATTAATTTTGTTTTATTTTTCAAAACTGTTTAACTTTTTAAATGTGCTAGAGCCTAGGAGTAGACTCTTGGCTAAAAAGGGGAAAAAAAAAACCCCAAACTCTTTAGATTGAAGGATATAATATTATCATGTAAAATATTGAGGGTTCTTTAAGCCTAGATTATGTTTGAACAAAAGTAAACACCACAACAATGCCTTTAGGCCTTACTGTATAGAGTATTGTGTAGAGAAAACACAGAGACTTTGGTTAGAATGGAGCTCGAATCCAGGTTCTGCCACTTCAGTTGTATGTGTAGGTATGACATTTAATACCTGTAAACTTCAGCATTCTTTTTCATGTAATGAAAACAACAATTAAGTCACAATATCAGCAATGGGAGTAGATATGTAGAAGGAAAAACAGTTATTTTTCCCTGTGTTGGTAGCTGAAAAGACCAGTGGCAAATCTCATGATTTGTAATTCTGTCTCTGGATGATGGGTTAAATGATGCTTAATGAAACTGAACAATTCCATTGCAGATTGCTTTACCCCAGTGTTTTGTCTGTTGCTGTCACTTTTAAGCAGTCAGTGACTATAATTCATTGCTTCAATTTGTAATCCCATCATCTGTATAGTGTTCATTTGACCTATCTTGCTTTTGCCCCTTAACTTCAGTTCAACATATAGGAATTACTTAGGAATACTCTTGTCATTTGTTATTTTTCTTTTATACAGTCAACCCATTAAAGCTTCTGTACTGATATCTTGGCTGGACTTCAAGACAGTCCTATCTTTGGATTCACTGTAACACTACATGTTAATAATAATTTTTAGGTACCACTGAAGAAACTAGAATTTAAATGCAGCATTTTTGGCAATTGTTTCTGGCATGCTGCTGTGGTTGTAATCTTTGTAATGTAAAATTACACATCTTATTATGTAGATCTACAGCCCCAGAAAATTCCTAACAATAAAAGTGCAGCTCTAGTAAAAAAAAATCATGAATACACTATACACTCATTTTTTGACCATTAATTATACTCATCTTTCATTCAAAAAGAACAATATTGAAAAAAGAAGATGAGCTGCCTTGTGTACATTTCTTTCCTCATCACATACACAGATTAGCTGAATTCTTAGTAAACATCAGTAAAACACATCATATGTATCAGTTATATGTGCTATGTTTAAAGGCAAAATATATCAGTTTTAGTCATACAACGTGAAATTTTAAATTTCTACAATAGATATTCTGAAATGGCTATTTGTTATTTATTTGACTGCCCAGAATCTAAGAAATTTTCTTGTTCTGGGGGAAACCATCAAGGTATGAAACTTGGTGGGAGACAGGACAGAAGAAGTTTAAATTTTCTGTTGTGTGTGTGGTTTGTTTTGTGATTTCTAGGAAGTTAGCACATGCATATACCCAACTAGAACTTTGAATTTGGAGGAAATAATGCCAGGGCAGAAGAACAGGTGAGACATCACTTGAGGCTATAATGTTTTGTTGAAAACACTGAGCAATCAGAAATTTGACAGTATTTACTATTCTTTATTTTTCTTTGTTCCTTAGGTATTTCTTCCAAACCTTTTAAAGTTTTTCTCTATTGTTTTCTTTGTGAAAGGAGACAGTTGGCAGAGAAAGATTTTGTTGTTTGCATTCATAAACAGTAGAGGAAATACACATGGATACTTAAATAAGAGCTAATGATTAAATATAGCTTATTCCAAACTGAGAAAATGCAATAAATTAGAAATCATCGATAAAAGGGAACCCATGAATCAAAGTATTTACTACATATGAAAAAGAAAAATGCCTTAATATTTAAGTACATGTGTATGTGTATTTTTATCCTAAATCACTCATGAATCAAAAAACTAACAAATTCTTAAAACAAATATACGTTCAATTCAAATCAAATTTATGAGCAACAATTATAAACTTACCTAGAAGTCAGTGTTCAATGTTTCATTGTTATTCAACAATATCTAAAATTAAATTGTTTCTTCACAGTATTAATAATAATACAATTAAATTAACTAAAATAGCTGCAAATAGAAAATAATAAAGACTAAAACATAAGTTATCAGTGGAGGAAAATGTAGAATTTGTCAATGCAAAATCGTTTCATTGTAAAAGCCAATAATAAACCATACTCAGACTTGTTTTATCTTTTCCTGTTATAATCATCTTATAATTATACTATTGTAGTAATATACAAATTACATATATATCCATTAAGATGAAAGATAATTATTTTCAGTAATCTAAAAAGAAAATTCGAAGGAACTAAGTACCAACTCAGAGTTTTGGAACTAATTAAAATGTCATAAATGTAGTCCAGTAAAATGAAAATTTTAGTAGCTTTCCTCTCTGGTGTCAAAGCAAAAGTTAAAATGCAAAATAACTATATCAACAAAAATAATATGTAAGTAAAAGTCTTATAATATGAAAGATGTAAATAGATATTTACATACAAGTAAATGCATGCCAAATTATTTGATTAAAAGAGACAAACATACTACTTAACTTTTTATAGAGTAATAGATTGCTTTAATAAAATTACAATTATTTTAATGAATAATTTTTAATAAAATTCCCAATATTATTGCTGGTATTGTTTATGTTTTAAATATTCATAAAAATCAAGAAAGTGATTCTCCTCTATCTGGAATATGAATTGATAAAACTGAAATAAAAGATTGGCAAGGTAAATTACTAGCCATTAAATATATGTAAAATAAGACATCATGAAATTAAAATAGCAGCACGTATAAAATAATAAAGACTGAAACACAATTTACCAGGTCAGGAGAATGTAGAATTTGTTGATTCAAAATCTGTTTCATTTTAAAAGCCAATGATTAAATGTTTTCTTTCAGTTAATTATTATATACATAAATACATATATATCTGTATACTTACAAATACATTTGTTGTATTGATCATATTATCACCCTCTGTTTTCCATACTTTCTGACTTTACTCTGGGTTTTGTGGCCTCTCTTAGTGGTTGGATGATGATGTGAGATTGGGGAGCTATAGGACACTTGTACCTTAATTACTCTGAACCATTCTTCCTCATATTTTTATAGTTATTCTGGGTACTGTAGTTTATGACTATGCAAAATAGTGTTGAGTTTGTAAGGAACATGGTGTAGACTACCAAGGAGAGCAAGTAATTTACCATGCACCTTCCATTGGGATTTGAAGCATATTGTTGTCAGTGTTTTAGCTCATAGAGGCTACAGACAAACTTGGGGTGAATGGGCAGATGATGGGATATGGAAGAAATAATTTTTCTACATTTTCACGATCACTGTTCCATGACGCCACAACCTGATATATCCTAGAGCCTGAAGGATTCTCAGTTCAGCAAAATCAGGGATTTTTTGTCCGTTTGTGTGTTTCAATGTATTTGTGTGCTTTAGTCTCTTTCTGAATGTTTGTTGATTTCACATAGCCTGTGATGTCCTGTTATAATTTCTTATCAAATGGTTCAAGCCAAGATTTTAATTTTAATGTGCATTTTGTAGTTTCAATATGTATTAATGAATATGCTTTAGTAAGAATTTCTGTATCTGATGCACTGAAATTGAAATCACTTATTCTGGTATCCTGAATAATTTTATCCTGTTATATATGAAAATATTCTTGTATCTTACTATATATGCATATGTATATTTAATCTTTAGCACTTAATCTGTGCTACTAGTATATGAGATGATTATATATTTTATGGAGAATATATTTAGGAAATAAGAGATTTTTAATTTGTGGGGAAAAGAAGGTTGCAATTCTAATTGAGACACAATTTGAACAAAGGCCTATTTGGAAATAACCCTATAGATAGATATCTGGGAGTGTTGCCAAGAAGAAAAAAATACACACGTATAAAATCTTGAGGTAGAAGCACACCCAGTGTATGTTTCAGGAATAAACAGAGTAGTAACTGACATGAACAAACAAGGAGATGAGTGGTGGAAAAGATAAAATGAGGCCATAGTAGTGTTGATGGAGAAGAAGAACAAGGACAAATTTCATAGTCATACAGGTCATTGTGATAAATTTTACCTTTACTCAGGGTGATGTTTGAAGATGCTGCAGAGTTTAGTGCAAAGGAATGATTTTCCTATCAGTCTAAAGATCAAGGAGAAGTAAAAGCAATGGTACAGGCAAAAAAAAAATCATATCTATTTATTATATATATGTAAAACTTAACTGTAATTTGAACCAGTATGAGAGAAGAAGAGAATGTAGTTTAAGGGAGGGAGAGGGAAGGGAAGGAGAGGAGAAAGAAGGGGAGAGTAGAAGAAAGGAGAAGGAATGGGAAAAGGAAGAGGGAAAGGAAAGAGAAGGGCAACATACACATATGAAAAGAATGTGGAGAAGAAAAGATGCATAAAAACTTGGAAATTAATGAAGCTGCCCCATCTGCATTCAGATTCATTCAAAGTTAAATTGAATTATTTTTCTATTAAGTCAATTTATAAAGCGGAAAGGGGGAAAAAAGGGAGGGAACATTTCATTTTAACACATTAATTAATTCATTAGGTAATTTATTTGTTTATTGAAATAATTTTGACTTACACTCATTTGTGTTTTAGAAGTATAGGATCTTCCCTTTCAGGTGTTGTTGGTTTATTATTTTGACATTATCTGTTGACATTGCAAATGACTGTTGTTTCAATGTGTCTCTTTTTTATATGCATTATATAAAGAAGTGCTTTTTTTCAGTGTCATAGTATTGAATTTGAGGTCCATCTAAAATCAGTACTAAAAATGTAAGGATTTCTGTGAGTGACATACTTATCAATTGAATTAGATTCAACAGCTGCTCAGTGAACAGCTCTCTCTTCAAAGGGAGAGCTACCTGGGTCAACCTCCAAAATAATGCCAAGGCACCATAGCAGAATCTGCTGAAGCCTGGCCCCACAACCTCACATTAGCCTGTAACCATGATAAACAGTTCTCAGGGCCATTATCAACTTCCCCCCTTAAGGACTCCATCTAAATCTCTCTGAGGTTTCCGTCTTTGAGAGTTGTACTTAGAAGTCATGGCTAATTAGGTTCAAGTGTAAGTGAAGTATTGCCACAGATGGAAATCAGTGGGTAAATAGTTCAGCATCTTTGACCACTAGTGGGATAATTGTGATTTCATATGATTCCTCAGTGAGGCTTCAGTGGGTCCTAATCTATTTGTGCAGAGCGTGCTTATAACCCAAACTTTATTAGTGCTTTTTATTTCACATTTCCTATTTCCTTTCTTATGTTTCCTGAGTTCATTTTCAAATTATTTAAATCAGAATATGCTTAGGAGGGCACCCATACAAAGCCAGGAAGAAACCTCTGAATCAATTTGCTCATGTTTGGTTAACAAAGCAAAAAGTTCAGGTGTTGAACAAAGGTAATGGGAGAGTGGTACTTTTGATTTTAAGCTTCCCCTTTTTGCACTTATAGGTATCAACTTGCCCAGCATTACAGAAGCAAAGGGTCTTATGGAGCTAATAGAGCTCTTTATACTTCCCTACCACATGCACTGTTAGTGTTAGCTTATATTTTATTAATGGTAAATCTGGTGTTACATGTGAACATAACTGTAAAAAGCAAAATGAATAGCAAGAAGCTGAAAATTTATGGGAACACTGACAAGATATGACACCCACTTGTATCAGTCACAGAGAAGAGAGACTTTGGCTGCTTGGAGCTTGGGTAAGTTTAAAGAAAAGAGAGACCTTGCCAAGGGACTTTGTGCTTATGCCATCTAGAATTTAAAGTTCCATGATGTCTACAAGGCACAACTGGATTCACAGCTTCAATGAATTCTAGGAAAATCACATGCTGTACATCTTGGTTAAGATCAGATCCTGAAAATGCTTTTAAAAATGAAGAGTTTGGAAAAGACAAAAATAATACTCCTATATTTTATGTTGAGATACTTTGAGGGTATAACAAATGATTTTAGTTTAGGAAGGCTAAAGATGGGAGGGAAGTAGGTGAAAATATTCGATGGTTCTTTTCTTTCCCTCTTCTGGCATAATCTGTCTTAAGAACAAAGATATTCATGATGCAGAACACTTTTTTTCTGTTATAGAAAGAATTAATTAAAAACAAAAACTCACCGATGTTTAGAAGTCCAAGAAACTGTTAACAGAGAGCACAGTTAACAGTTAACAGCGCTGTTACTGTTAACAAACAGCGCACTCCTATTCCATGAAGAATTTCAGATAAATCAAGTAGCAAAGATTTGAAGTAGGATGCTAGATAGAAGCCAGCTATCATTTTCCAGTAATAAGATGGAAAAATGAAATGACTTTGATCAGAGCAGGAGGAACCAATTTAAGGTAATATTATGTAGCAATTAATGAACTTTGAAAATAGGTGAAAGTTGCAGCAAATACATGATCGTATATTTCCCCCTATGATTTGTGATAGATTAACAAAATAAACATTTACGTAGTGTCAGTATTCTGATGGGTGTGTACGTGTGGGCAAGATAAAATGAAGCAAACGTAAATAAGATGCAGCTCTTTCCTTGAGGAATTTGTAGTTTAGTGGTTGAGAAAAATATGTAGACAGGTTATTTCAGTACAGTGTGAAAAGGGCACTGGATCCTTGACAGAGTTAGAGGCAAAAGAGTGACATGATCTGATTATTATTTTCAACAAATCACTCTAGTTGCCCTATGGAGAATAGATTAAAGAGGCCAGGGAGGTAAACATCTGGATAAAGAGCTTGCAACAACATGGGATCAGTGGCGGTCATGAAAAAGTTGATGGAAAAACACTCATTTTATTCAGTTATTCATTTATTTAGGGATATGTTAGATCTCACTAAAAAATTATAGAAATAATACAATATACAATTTCCCAAGTGTTAAAATTGTATTACGTTTGCCTTCTCCTGTCCTGTCTTTCTGAATGTACATGTGCACATATGTCTTTCTGAAACATCTGGAAATCAGTTTGAGTATGATACCCCTTTACCCATAAAATGTTCATTGTGTAATATTTAAAATTAGGGACATTCCCTTAACCACAGGAAAATTATCCAGATCAGTAAATTGGTATTGATACAAGTATCTGATCAGCAAATATTATTTAACTTTGTCCAACTGATCCAAATAATGTCTTTATAACAAAAGACAAACCCAGGATCATGTGTTGTATTCAGTCATTTCTTTAATTCCCTTTGATCTGGGGTAGTGCCACAGTTTTTCCTTTTTTTGGGGGGTGGTAAGAGAGGGTTCATGATATTGACATTTTAGAAGAGTACCTGTAAATTATTTATTTGGGTTTGTCTCAAAATTAGATTCAACATATAATACTTCAACAGGAATATTCCAGAAGTGACATTTTTCTCAGGGAGTTATATCAGGAGGCACATGTTAATCTATCTCATTTCTGGTGAGGTTAACTTTGGTCACACAGTTATTGAAGACTCTCCTAAGTCTTTCCACTGTAGAGCAGAATATTTCACTTTGTAATTAATAAATCTTATTACTTTGAGGGTCTATAAATATCCCGTGTCAGTTCAAAATTTCACCTACTCATTTTAGCTGTCATGATAATTCTCACCTTGATCCATTATTACTACAATGGCTGTAATGATTATTTTTTAGTTCTATCATTTCTTCATTTATTAGTTGACTTTTCTACCAAAAGGAAGAGTATTCCTTTCTCTCTTATTTTTTATATTAAAGTACATTAATCCATTTCTATTTCCTTCAGTAAGTTATAATACTTATGCTGTTATTTACATAAATATTCAAATTCTTTCCTTCTTGACTATTGAGAGTTCCTGTGAGGGCCCTTTGGGCATGTCCTCACAATGCGTTGAGCATTTCTCTGCTTCTTACAAAAGGTGCTACAGGCCATCATGCATTTTCCCTGCCCTAACACAGGAAGCAGCTATTTCTCCAAGAATTCTTAGGTCCCTTTATTGGGATAAAGATCTAAGTGTTATTTGTTCTTATCATTCCAGGGAAGTCTTTGCTTCTCAGTAAGCCGAGCTAGAAATACATGTAAAGATGAAGTATTCACACACACACACCTATATCTGTACTGCTAGCAAGCTATATTAAAAATTATGAACTCACTGTCTGATTTAAAATACAGTAAAACAGAATTAATTCTATTTTCTCTCTTCTCATATTTAAAACTCTCATTTTTATTGTGACACATAGCTCCCTTTGTGTGCACATATGTGCATAAGTATATATATATACATTATATGCATATAAACATAAATATACATATATACAGTATACTTACTCATGTTCAATCTTACACACAAACTAGTTTCAGTATTTTTAAATCAGGCTCTAAGAAAGGAAACCAAACTGGTATTTATTATGTGTTTATTCATTAAGTTAAATTAGTTAACTTTAATTATTTTATTGATTTTTTAAAATTTTTTAAAATTTTAATTGATTAATTGATTTTAGTTGGTTTAATTCTTGGATACCCTCACCAGGTGTTACCATCATAGTACACCAAATCACTCATACTCCACCCCCCAAATTCCATTCTGCTTCTTTCTCTCTTTGTTCTTACCCTTCCCTCACTTGGTGTTTTGTTCTATAGTCAGCCATGAAGGCTTAATTTTTAAGTTTGTCTTTATCTGACTCTTAGTTCATTTACTTTTTATTCCACATATTAGAAACACCATCTGGTATTTATCTTTCTTCTTCTGACTTATTTCATTTAGAATTATCCCTTCCAGCACTATCTGTGTTATTGCAAATACCATGAATTTATCTTTTTTGATCTCTGAATAGTATTTCATTTATGTATACCACAGTTTCTTGATCTACTCATCTGTTGTGGGGCAATAAACCTGGGAATGCAAGTTTCCTTTAAATTAGTGTTTCTGAATTTTGGGGGTAGGTGACCAGAAGTGGAATAACCATGTTGAACAATAGCTCAATTTTTAGTATTTCAAGATACCACCATACTGCTTTCCATAAGGGCTGGGCCAGTTTGCATTTCCTTCAGCAGTGTAGGAGGGTACCCTTTTCTCTGCTCCCTCCCATCACATGTTGACTCTGGTCTTTACAATATGGGCCATTCTCACAGGTATGAGATTATATCTCATAATGGTCTTAATGGACATTTCTCTAATAATAAATTACAGTGACCATTTTTCATGTGCTTATTGTCTGAATGTCTTCTTTGGAGAAGTGTCTCTAGTTCTGCCCATTTTTGATTGGGTTATTTTGTTTTTGTAGAGTTTTATGACTTTTTTGGTATATCTTTGATATAAAAATTAAGGTAAACCAAAAGAAAACACAAAGAAGAAAATAATGTAGATGAAATTAATGATTATGATGTTAAAGAGGCTAAATTTTTGTTGGATATATGGTGTGGAAATATTTACCCCCATTCAGTAGGCTGTATTTTCATTTTAGTTATGATTTCTTTAGCTCTGTGGAAGCTGATATAATCCCAGTTGTTTATGTTCTCTTCTGTTTTCCTTGCCATTGGGGATGAATCTATAAAGGCATCACTAAAGCTTATGTCATCAAATGTTTCGCTTATGTTTTCTTCTATGTATTTTGTGGTTTCAGGGTTTACAGTTAAGTCTTTTATACATTTTGAGTTGATTTTTGTGTATGGCATGAGATTACTATCTAGTTTCATTCTTTAGGATTATTTTTCTCTTTAGCCTGAATGCATATAGTCCAATGACTGCAGCCAACAGTTGTTTGGATTAAATATCCTCTACCTCCCTGTTAGTATTTTTTATTCAAGTGTTACATATTTGAAATATTTTGAGTAATTTGTTTCTGTGTGTGTTTAATTTTAGGGTTTTCTATTCTTCATCTTTTGTTTTATTTATTTTCCTTTTTTAAGAGTCTGTGGAAAATTTAACCTCTTTAACATCATAATCATTCATTTCATCTATATTATTTTCTTCTTTGTGTTTTCTTTTGGTTTCCCTTAATTTTTATATTTCTAGATTTGCATGGTTAAAATGTTTATGTTCCCTGAAAATTCATATACTGACATTCTAACACTCCCTAAAGTGATGGTATTATTAGATAAGGCTGCTGGAAGGTGATTAGATCAGAAGACAGAGCTCTCATAACGGGATTGTTGCCCTCATAAAAGAGAGCCCACAGATCTCCCTAACCCCTTCTACCTCTTAAGGTTATAGCAAGAAGTCTGCAAACTGGAAGAGAGCCCTCCGGGACCATGCCGGCATACCTATCTCAGACTTACAGCCCCTGAACTATGGGAAATAAATTTCTGTTGTATGTAAGCCACCCAGTCTGTCGCATCTTGGTATAGTTTCTCAAACAGACTGAAACAGGAAGTTAATGGATTACATATCCATTACTTTAATCCCTTCCTTCCAGTGATTTGGTTGATTTTCTTTTTTGTATTTTTCTTTTTTCTAAAATATTAGGTATTGAATGATAACTGGAAGAAAGCCCTGTAATAGAAATGGGAGTAAAATTCTAATCATTTAGACCATGTTAGAACAGCTTAGAACTGATTCAAGCAGTTAGAACCATTCTCTCTGGTTGTAACACTGGTCTGTGTTCATATAAATAGTCAATTTTATATATATATATATATACATATATATATATATATACACACAAAAACATATCCAAATGATATGTCTCCATGTAAGTTCCCTAATACTCATTACAGTAAATCAAAATTCATATGTATCTGCTTATCCAAAAATCTTGCACTTTTTCCATCCTTAATGCCAGTTAGAATAAGGTTTTATATAACTCCTTTTGACTCTTGTCTTCTCTATCTCTTCTATTTAATGTCAACGTTTCCTTGACATTTTTCTGTTACAAAAGTGTAATATAAAAAAAATCATTACATATGTATAATTTTATTTTCTAAAGCACTAAAAAGTACAGAAGCAGCTCTAAATATTCTGCAGTTCTGTAAGCAATGAAATAATTTCCAGAGATGCAATAAACATCATTGTCATTTTAATTCTCAAAACACCATTGACTTCAGCTTTTTCTCTGCCACCAAGTTATAGTTCCTTCCAATTGATTGCAGTTGCTTTCTGAGGGTCTCTAAAGTCACATACTCCCTGAACAACTTGGTAATGACTTTTAAGAAAGGAGCAAGTAACTTATCCATTATTCCCCATTTGTGAAATCTAAAGACAATTTAGTAATTTAGATGAATATAATACTCTGAAAAAATATCCTCAATTAACTACAAAGTAACAGTAAGAAAGTGAAATGGGGATTCTCTTTATTAAAGGTAGTCTTGGTATTGATCACTGTAGCAGAAACATTTCTTCTTTTCATTCAATATTTGGCCTTTTTGATCTATGTGAGCTAAAGCTGCTTTTCCTTTAACTCCTCATGTGCTCTCTGATTTACAATTTTGTCTTGCATTTTGTTTCAGGGAGAAAATTATATGTATATATGAAAAAGATCATTCTCATTGTATATATTTCAATGTAGATATAGCTCTTTCTAGCTGACAATGAACATTTATATTGGTGCAAATTATCAACTTTAGAATATATGCTCATAAATAAAAGATGTTTAATTCACATAGTATGATTTTTCTAGCATGTTTGAAAACCAGAGTTTGCTGTCGTACATCCAGTGGAGTCCACACCAGGCGGCTGGGCACCAGTAGGCTAACCAAAGCCATTGCGAGTTTACTCTGAGAATGCTGGAGGCAGCCCTGGGGACTCCAGAGGGTCAGAATCCCAAGCGAGCAATTCTGGGCCAGAATAGAAGTAATTCTTTAAGATAAGTTATATAATATACCTTAGATGACAAGGCAAAATTAAATTTAAAAACTTTTTTAAAAAATCATCCATTTTTATACAATTCAAAAAATACCATTTGAAAGAGAGACAAAAGAATCACATTATGTGTTTTGTATTAAGAAACAGATTTGATGGAAAAGAAGAATATTAAAAAAATTTATATATTTCAGATAGAATTCTTTATTCTGTAAGGGCACCTAAAAATACATCAGGGCATCAGGAAATTGATCATGCTTCATATTTTCCATATTTCATATTGTCAGAATTTGAACCAATTACATTACTGTATTTTATTCCTCTCCATAAGAGCTTTTGTTTTAAATATGACTTGATTTCGAGACCCTTGGAGAAAAATCAACATGACTGACAGCCCCACTAAAGAGCTAGTTAAGAACACCCAGCTAGAGTTCCAGATTGGGGGAAAGAGATGAGTACTAGGGCCAAAGAGAAATAATTGCCTGCATTAGGTGCAAGATGGCAGTTCCACTCACTGGAGGTGAAGGAAATTCTAGTCTGGTTGTTCTTTTGTTTCAGTGTGTTTAAGAATCACCTCATGAAGCTGTGTTTAAATGCAGAGTCCCAGGTCTCTGCTTGAGAAGTTCTAATTAAGTTTATCTTCAAGATCCCAGGAATTCATATTTTAACAAATACCCCAAATATTCTTGATTAAAGCACTTCCCTGGCACACTTTGGAAACATTATCCTGGCCTTTTAGTGTCAGAACCAAATCTAAATTGTCTAATGTGAGGAACTCAGGCAGAACACAGCAGTAAAGCTTCAGGTAATCAATCATGTTATTGTCCAAGCACTTGATATAATTTACAGTAATTAAGTAATTGATATCCATGAAATCAGAGAACAGTATCTGAACTTACTAAATTCCATAGCAAATCAGAAAACAATGTATTACTCTATATAGGTACATGTGTAAAAATGTTTTGTGCACATTCACACATTTAAGTACACAGTTATATTATACATACACATATATGCATGTAGCTTACCTCATTCTAATTACAACAGATCATAACTCTAGGTCTTTTCACTGAGTATCTTAATTAAAAACAACTGACAGGTGTTGACATAAATTGAACCAAACAAAAGTAAGTGAGTTTATTTATTAAAAATGAAGACTGAGGACTCAAGCCCAGGGATAGCTCCAGATAGCTCTGGGATAGCTGTCTAAATTCTGAGCCTCATAATAAGAACAGATGAATGGACCAAGTAATTGTTGTATATATACAAATGGAATACTACTCAGTGATCAAAAAAGGTAAACTCATGTCACTTGTAGCAATATGGATAGACCTAGAAGCGATTAGTCTAAGTAAAGTGAGACAGAAGGAGAGAGGTAAACATTAGATGGTTTCACTTATATGAAATCTGGAGAAACCAAACAAAGGTTCAGACAAACACAAATTGAGACATTCAGGAAGGGGAGGGGAGGGAGAAGGAGAAGGGACAGAGACTATAAAACAGAAGGCAGAAGAACACTATAGAATATGGTGAAGGAGTATATGTCCTTTGGTGATGGGAAAATGATGGATACACAGGAATGGACTCAAGGGAACAGTGGTAGGGCTTATTCATGATATAAAAAGGTGACCATGATCCAGGTTATTTAAAAAGGAACTGTTAAACAGAAAGAAATTGTAACTTGAAATTTTGGAAAATTCTCAGCCTGTCTGTTAGCAAGCAGAAAGAGAGGCAACTCAGGAAACCCCAAACCTGAC
Source organism: Galemys pyrenaicus (assembly GCA_019455555.1). Taxonomy (NCBI): domain Eukaryota; kingdom Metazoa; phylum Chordata; class Mammalia; order Eulipotyphla; family Talpidae; genus Galemys; species Galemys pyrenaicus. The sequence continues at coordinate 11,543,101 of JAGFMF010011501.1, forward strand.
TGCTCCAAGTGGGTTCTGCCATCCACCTCATAAAGAGGAAAGAGTCATGCATAAACATTCAACAGAAAAGAACTTTAATACAATTAGCATGCAAGAGAGAGAAGAGAAGGAAAGAATATAGTTAAAATAGTTTCCAAATTAAACGCCCAAACTTATCCATCCTCTTGTTACTCAGTTCTCAACCAACAGCATCGACCCAAAGCAGGACCCCAGGGATAGACATAAGAGATTGGAACAACTTACTGTGAGCTTTCATTATTACTGTCACTCATACAACTGCAAATAATTCTTCACACAAAACTCTTAAGCAGTCTGAGGCAGGAGTGATCTCTGTGCTCCTGTTTGTTGTTATAGAGGTTCACTTGACTCCGAGTAAGAACCTGATCAATAATTTTGAATAAATCAATGTGTGTATGTGTGTGTGTGTATATATATACACACATATATATAAATAAGTGAATCTAAAATTGTTAGGGGGAAAGGTAGTTCTAAATGGATTACACAAATGGGTGTGTAAACTCCAACCCCCACTCGACTATCAGTGTTCCAAAACCACAAATCTGATAAAATAATTATCGAAGAGTAAATCACTAGGACCGAAGGGTAGAGTTAAGTAGCCAGGCTGGCTATAAAGCCAGAGGTAAGCCTTGGGCTCTCCCCTTCCTTTGGGAGCGATCTCTCTTCCTTTAAAGCCATCTCACTTGACTCGGAGCCAGCTCTCAATGTGCCATTGCTTAGAAGATCTGGTAGGATATTTGTGGATTTGTATCCCTCTCTTTTTCCCTTGGTATTATTACTATTTTATTCCCCTTCTTTCGTAAAATAAAACCTGTTAATAACTTTTGTCACATGTACCTGGAGTTGGAACTTATAAAAGTCTTCTGAGCGTGGGTAAAAAACCCAGTAAGGGGAACCCATTTTATATTAGGGTTGCCCTGTAACAAAATCTCAAGAGAATATTGTTTTGTATTCTTTACTGCTATTTAGTTCAATTCTGACCATCTAGCGTTATTGGATAACAATTAACAACCCATATATATAAGTGGATTGCTTAATTTTAACCCTGTCTCATATTCATAATAGACCTGTAAAGAAACACACTTATCTACATAGAACAAAGCAACTTATGTAAATGTCACTTCCTGAAGATTGTGGGTGGCACCATCAACCTTACACTAGAAGTTCAGAAATCTGCTCTACTCCACATACTTCCCCCCTTCATCCCATCTTCTTTTCCTCCCATTCTGTCACCAGATTGTTTATTCCCCTGAGTTATTACCTAACTTCTTCCCACACCTAATTCATTATGGACTTTGGAAAAAACAAATCGACCTGCAAAATGAGTTACAGTGTGTCGAACTGTGACTGTGTGTCTGTCACTAGTAGAACTCAGTACTGGTCCTTACTCTTCAGCATTATTGTTGACACTCAGAATGCAGAAGGGGGAACCCACACCAGAACATCCGGGCTACTTGTTTGCCTGAGCATGAGTCAGGATGTTCTTTCAGAAATATCCAGTCATAGCAGTGTCTTCACATGACAACACAATAGTTGGTTGCATTTTAATTGGCTCTAAGGACAGGTTGGCAGTTCAGCTTCACCTCTCCTGTGGCCTCCAGGCAGCCATTACCCTTTTATGGGTGACCTACAGCTCTACTTTGCTAGTGCTAGTGTTTTACATGCCAGTCCCTTACTCAGTTCATTGTGTTTTTTTTTTTTTTTTTCATGCTCTGAAAATGTTTTATAGCAAAGGAATAATATCTCAAAAAGAAAAGACATTTATCAAATGAGAGGTAGAAAAACAGGAACCCAAGAGGAATTGCCAAGAAAAGCTCTCACCAGTGCTCCGTGTGAGCAACGGCCACAGGAACACATGGTGTGCCTGAGAAACGGCCAGGTTCAGAGAGCACAAATGCCTTGGAGAGTCAGGACACATCAAGCACATTTGCTTTTTTATTTGTTATTTTCTTCCCCACCACATTCACTGCTCAGTTTGTATTTTCTCTTCCCTTGGGGGTGCTTGCTAGCTTTCATTTTTTCTTTTCTAAATGATTTACTGTATCTGATGCAACATTCTAATTACATCTTTCCCAGCTGTACTTAGAATAGTGTAAAGTACCAAAATGTAACTTTTCTTGCACCTAGAGAGTAGGTGACCCATGTTGGAGAAGTTTACATAAATAAACAAAATTTAACAGCATCAGCAAGATGACTGACAAACCCATGAGGGGTATGCCTTCCAGAGTCTGACAAATGACATTCCTGCCCAAGATCAGCCCTGAGGCTGATCACATTCCTATCACTTTTCCTGGTAATCTGTTGTCAAACACTGAGCAGCTGCATATCATGGTGTTTTTATCCTTTGTTGTGAGAATTACTTGATGAATTTTGCCCAAGGCAGACATATTTTTAGCATATCCCTGTTTATCGAATGAAAAATAGATTTCCCTTTTTCTATTTAATTTTAACATGGCATAGTACTATCATCTGGAACACACTTGTATATTGTTTCAAGCATGTATATTGTTTAAAGCTTATATGCTATATAAGCTTTACTTGCAACAACTAAGATGATCATTTATTTTTGTGTTAATGTGAAGTAATGTTTATTATGGGACTATTTTCACATTGAACAATGAAGGGAAGCCAGTTTCAAAATGTTCTTAAAATATAAATATTGTCTACCTGTTACCTCTATAGCTGTTCTCAAGTGTTTGGTCAAGGAAATTGAATTAAGTGATCCATCTGTACCAGATTGGACAAGGAGTTAGTGTCAGGTGACCTTCTTTGGCGCATAAGTGGACCCTCTGGACATCTTATGACCTTTTTGTGGTCACACTGCTTTTGATTTTGTTCTGGCTCAGAGAGAGGCAAGGTGACTCCTTGACTGTGGGGTACAATGAAATCATCTCCAGATAATTCATATCTAGTAAACTGACTTACCTGCATCAGGCACAGACACTGATGCCGATCGCAAAGTTGTTCACAGATTATCTGGATTTAAGGCATAAGTCTTCCAGACTTAGTATTGGAGAATTTTCCCCTCTCTGCATCCATATTATAATAACAGGAGAATGAATTGAATCTGCAAGAATTTTTTTTTTTTACAGTAAACTAAAATATCGTATTCAATAATTCTCATTAGATTTTGGTGTCACTCATATATACTGATATCCAGTCTCCATGTGAGGCTAATTTTTCTCCTCATATTTTCCCTCTGCTTGCCCTTATAGCACAGTTTCATAAAAACAAACATGAAAATCTGAATACAAGATGAAATTAAAAGGGCATCAAATGAGGAAACTAAATAAGTTAGTTGATTTTCTAGAGAATATTTTCAGTGTCCTACCAATGTATTTGATGTGTACAGCAGAAAAGTAAACACAGGTAAAAACCTGGATGTGTCTCCTGTGAAGATGACCACCAGGGCTTCTGCCTACAGTCAACATTACATAATACTTAACATCATTTCCTGTTTGAGACCACAACCCATGTGTTCCAGAGTACAAATGAGACTGAAAAAGTGATTTAAGACTAAAATGAAAATGAGAACTTCTGACGAAAAGCTTAAAAAGAGAGATTGTTTTACCTGGAGAAGAAGGACCAAGGGAAAAAAATAAGTTGAGTAGGAATACTGAATTAAACGTGGAAGACAACGATGCCATTTGAATTCATGATTCAAATTTAGTTCCATTTGAGTTAAAATTAAGTTTTGCATTAATTTATACTCGGAGGAATTTGTAATTCATATTAACCCTTCTCAACTAGACCATAACAAAGGAAACTGGAAACTAGATTTTCTTTAGCTATAATTAAGAACTGCCCAAAATTATCTGTGATTGATGCTGCTTGAGAGCGAAGACATGCTGTAGATGAGAATGGAATTGAGTGTGTGTTCAGGCTTTACTTCACGTCAGACCCTTCAAAGAGGAAGTGAGCTGCTGAAAGGATGATGACCTTGTGTAGTCACACTGCTTTTGACCCATAGTATGGCGGAGAACTACAAAGCAAAAGAGAAATCTTGTCCCAGGATACAACCAGCTCACTTCCAGATAATTTATTCCTGGAAAATTGACTTGGGACAGAAACTATAAGCCCCCACACTCATTACAATATGGCTTCAGATTATCAGGAGTCAGGGTCCAGGGCTCATACAAGTTGCTCACCTGATGACGACAGTCGTACAGTGATGAGCCAGAAGCCCAGGGGATTTCGTGTTGAGACTCACGAAGCCTGGATGAGGCCCTCAGTCTATTGATGCCGCCATTTATTATGTTCTTTCTACTATTCCACGTTGTGTACCTACACAATTTTAAAGCTCTTTTCAAATTTGTTGTTAATATGTCTCACTATCTGAATGTTGTAGTAGTTTTGCTTAATATGCTAAGTAGAACTCAAAGGTTAAAAAATGAAACAATGAAATAACTTCCCCTCCCCTTTTTTAAGTTCTAAAATATTGTATCTCTTTATTCTCAAATACAAATTAGTAATTAGAAAATCCATAGGGAAAATTATTCATATAAGGGTTCCTATCAGACATTTTTAAGTGTTTTCTAGAGCATTAAATAGAATAAAAAAGAAAATATAGAAATGCTTCCTTTGCAAAGTTTAATATATTTTTGAGGTTGAATGGCCCTAATTTATTTTTAGCTAAGCCCATGGGAATGAGAAGCTAAAATATCTACTATAATTTTTCTGTAACTTTTTGCTGTACATGATGAACAGCAACCTGGACTCCTTACCAGGTATTCTTGTTTCTAAATCAGAATATATTTTGTTCCCCTTTGCTTGTAAAGTTATGTAAATCATTTCAGTACAAAGAGAAGTTTCTTTTGTTTTTGCAAATTTAAGGTTATTAAAATGTTTTTTAATGGCAGCAATTTTGCAGTTCTAATTATAGTGTTTATTATAATAAAGCATTTAATATAAATATATGGCAATTAGCAATGTTCTATTGGGGAAGGCTGAAAATAATTTGTCCTAATCTAGAGATTTTCTGAGGTTCATAATTTACGTAGATTAATTCCTTTTCCTAACAACATCACTATATGAAATAGCTCTAAGGATTTATAAAGGTTAAAGAGATAGTTACAGCAGGAGAATGACAGAGCATATATGGCAAACCTGAATTCTGCAGTTATTTAGCAGAATTTTCTCCATTAAGTCACAGTAGCATAAAATTAGATATATATAAAAAAAACTCTTCATCACACTTACTTTTCATGTATATTTTAAAAGTATCAGGAAAACCTCCCCAAATTTCTCTTATTGCATTTTACTATATTTGAGGTCCTATGAGAATTTCTAATTATATACCGGTGATTTCTACTTTTGATGGATAACTTAGGCATATAACTTTAAAAATATCAACCCTATAAAATAATCCCACTGAATGAGCAAGGTCACTTTATCCATTAGCCCATCCAGCATTACTAAATGGATTACCTTTCTTAATTAACTTGGCACTTTGAAATATATAAAGAAGCAAACAATAATAATTTTTAAAAATATTTCTGACTTTCAAGCCTTTATTTCACTTTCTCAATTCTGATCTGCCAAAAATGAAACAAATGCCTATGAAAAAAGTAATTACTTTTCTACTACTTTAACTTCTTCTTAATTAACTTTTAATCTATGCTGTTACACAGGGAGCATCTCTTAATACTAAATGTGTCTAAAATGTAGGAGACAGAGATTTAAATGATTTAGATAAACATCTGCCTAGCACAGAGGCATAAAAATTACAAAATTAGGAAATGAGTGGCTGAGAGCCAGTCGTAGCTGCCAGCAGAAGAAAGATATTGACTTCATTTTTTAGAATCTTTTGCTTACAAACAAACCAACTTAATAAATGCCTTCTAACCATACATCTTCATTTGGGGGCATATTTCTTGGTTTATCCTACATAGAATTCTAAAAACTTCTAAATGAGAAAAGGCCTATGCAACAATTTATGAAAGACCTGGTTTTGTTTATTCTGTTTTTTAAAAATTATGTTTGTTGGGGTAATGGTGATTATAGCACTATATGTTTTAGGTGTAAAGGCTTGCTGAAAGATGTTTTAATAGTAAAAAATCAGTAAGAAATGAAGCACTATTGTTTTGTTTAGTTGGAGTAGATTCTACCAGCAGTAATGTAAAATAATGAGTTCAGTGATCCCCTAGTCAGTGTTCAGATATTGCTAAAGTTCTGTCTACTAATTTGCAGCTAGTCACTGTAGCACAAAGTGATAAGTAAAGACAGGAAGCTTTGACACTTAACACCTCCTTTACAACATGTGTGCGGTCTGTCTTCTGATAACTGAAAGAACATGACAGTCAACTCCTTACACACAAAATGCAAACAATCCTACATCCTTTAACCAAAAGATCTTGAAATTTTTTATACAAGGTGCAAAAGAATATGAAACACAGGCATCAGTGAGAGAGTAAGAGAGGAAGAAGGGAGAAAGACAGAGGGAGACAGACAAAGAAAGAGATGTCCAAGCATCGCCAAATCACACTGAAATAATGGGGTAAAACAAAAAAAACAAGCACGTAAATATATTCATGCAAAATACTGAAGAGTAGTAGATAAAGATATCACAAGCCAGAAATTTCTGTGAACTTCTAAAACCAATCCAAATTAAGGGGAGGGATTACTAGTGTGCTGTTGGCAGATTAATGAATTTATACCTGCTTGTACTGGGAACCAGTTTCTCTAAGCAGACTCTGTGTGAAGGTCGATTGTTTTCCTCCTTCCAGAACATATGCACAATCTAATATCAGTATGATTTTCTTACCTTTAAATATCTGCCTCTTTATATGAATCTGTCCTTAGTATGTATGTCACCGAGGACTTATTTTAAGATTACAGTCTAAAAGTATCAAATCCTTTTTTCAGTTTATAGATTATTTTATTATTTGTATAATTACCATTTCAACTGTATTTGTTATTTTTTCACGAACATGAGCCATTGTCCTGCTTCACTTCTGGGCTCTGTCTTCTTATCATCTTTATCTTACGATTCTCATATTCCTGGATATTTTCTCTCTGTTCTAAGTTTCTTTCATTTATTCTTACCATTGCAAGTATAGTTTTGAGGTCTATGTAGCCTTTTTTCTGTGTAATTCCATTATTTAATAATGTATGGATCAGGATTTAGTTGTAGAAATTTTTAGTTATATTCCTTTTGTAGTCCTCATTCATTTTATGTTAATGTTTTCTTATGACTCCCTTATCAGTTTTAGTTTACTGGAAATGTCACTTACAGAACTTTGACTCACTCATCATTTCTCAGCTTGCTTATATCTTATATAAGTACTTTTTCTTTGCCTGCTTTTCATTGTATCTTTTTCTTTCATGCTCATGGGGGATATTACTTGTTTTGAGCTGTGGCAGACTTTCAGAGAGGGCTTGGGTGGAGTAAAATCAAAGGCACAAACATTTTTGCTCTGGAATCAGGTTGCATTGTTGCATTTTCAGTCAAATGGGTTAATGCTCTTAAAGCATGGGCATGGAAGTAGAGCCGCCCTTGTCCTGATTTTACCTGCGTGTAAGTAAAAGCCCTGTTTCAACCAGTGAAACTGGGGGCAATGTAGCTTTAGGTGACTGGGTTTCTTCCATATCTCTGAGAGTGACAGATGAGGCAGATCTTTCAAACACCACACAGCCACTTACCCCTCATACAGGGAATTTTCAGATTTCCTTTAATTAGTCTCATTTATAAAGAAAATTTTCTGACTTATCCCCTAAAATATTAGATACATCCTCTATGATCCAGTAGTTTACATGTCCTTGTCTCTCAATTCCTGCAGGGATTTAGGAGGAAAAAGAAGCCAGGAATGAATGTTTAAGTTTCCATTCTTTATTTTGAAAAGGAGGAGGAAAATATTGTTATCTTTGAAAAGAATAGTTGTATACCTCTAAAATTCAAGAGACTACGGTGGAATGCATTGTGGAAAGAATAAGAGAATTTAGTAAAGATGGGTTACTAAATGTCCAAAAATCAATTAGAAAACAAACAAAAGAATAACAAAAGAATAAGAACCATTTATACAAACAATAAAAGCACGAACCCCCTGGAATGAACTCAGTAACCAATTGCAATACTTAGAGAAAACTATAAAATTTTCTTGAGGAACAAAAAGATATGTAAATTAAAAAAAGGTTTTCTTCATCCTGCACTGGAATATTTAATTTTGTATATAGGTCAAATACATCAAAATTTCTTTGTGAAATCAGAATGGCCATTCAAAATCCGAACAGGGTTTCTTTTTCTTTTTTTTCTTTGAGAGATGGAACAGAGTCAGAATGATACAAAATAAATCTCAAGTCTTTGATATATTTATTACAAATTCATTCCAAAAATAAAATATACCATGAAACTGTAGGAAAAGTGTGATCTAGGTGAGAGAACACGTGACCAAAACAAAAGTTTTCAAGATACTGGACCCCAGGCAGTGAAGACCTGCACCCCCTTAGTGAGGAGAAATAAATGGTGGGAACCCCTTGAGTGCTACAGCTCACTTTCTTGAGAAGGAATTGAAAGTTCAAGGAAACTAAGGCAACCATATATACAATATGTATATATATGTCTATGTTTATATATACATCTGTGTCTATATATATTTAGAAGAATGATATGCAATATGAATATTAATGAAAAAAAGGATGAAAAGATCAATGAGAGTCTTTTTGTTTTGGTTTTTTGTTTGTAAATTTGATGATATTCAATGTCTATTCCAAGTGGGTTAGAAAACTCATTTCATATTCACTGTTATTTACAGTATAAACTGCTATACTATTTGACAATGCATATTAAAATGTTCTAGGTACATCTGGGACCTAGGAGTTCCAGTTGCCAAGCATTATTGATAAATATACAAAATGGGGAAATATCTCAATCACTAGTGGGTGAATACAAAATTAAGAATGGTGCATCCAATGCATTCTCTTTCACCTTTCTCAAACTCTTAAAATCCATATACTTAAAACTTCTCAGACTCACTCTTCATCATTGGCAAAATCTACTTTATCTATATTCCTCAAATGTACCTTTTAGCGTCCTACTTATAACAAACCCAAAAATACCTCAAGATACCGATTCCCCTGTAACCCTCTCAGTTGGTAGAGGGTCTTGCTCTCTTGAAGCCCTCCTCCTCTGGGGTCAGGGTTAGTAGGTCTCCTTACTCTTAACTGCCACATGTAAAGACTATACAAGTCACTATCGTTGTTGCATTCATCTGCTGACACCCTCACTCTCTAGATTCTGAAGACCTTAGCTTCTGATCTAGAGTCACTGTCTCCAATTCTATATTAATGACTTGTAATTTACAGATTCTATGACATAGGTCATAGTTCCTTGACCTATTCCTAACAATGACTTATCCTATAGCCTACCTTGTCACTCACCCTATGAATATACTCTAGTCTGGTGGCATCACAACCAATAACACCCTCACCATAATCTCAGGTATCCTACTTTTTGCCCCTGAAGACTGTCTTACCCACTACTCCTTCGCTGATCCACCATCATTTTTTACTATATCTCACCTTAAAGCCTATCCACTCTCCTATTCAGCTTACATAAGATACATTCAAATTTTGTCAACTATGCCTGTTCCAATGTGACTAAATATGTCTAGGAAAAAAGAGAACTGTGCTGAGTGATCTTACTTAAAACTGAAATCATAATGAAGTCCAGCAATTAATTATTCATCCTCCTACCTCTCCTGGAAGAATCTCCAGAATTCTTCTCCTTTATTTTACTTTGATGTGTCTCTGGTTGTTTTTTTTTGTTATTTATTTTTTTTAAAGATTTTATTTATGCATGAAAGAGCTGGGGTATAGGCCAGAGGTGCAGAGTGGGCGGTGAAGTGAGAAGATTCACTGCTGAGGGGAGCAGTGGGAGTGGCAGGAGAGGTCTGTGGTACCATGTGGGTCCCCTCCCTGGCCAGGGAATTGAACTTGCACTGCAGTGGCTGCAGAAGCTCCACAGTGCAGCGCTCAACCCCTTGCGCCACCAGGGAGGCCCTGATGTGTCTCTGGTTGTTATTTCACTAAGGAAGTTAAAGAAAATTCTAACAATCTCCTCCCATCAAATTCACCCACCTACAACTGTCTACACCCGTATACTGAGTGTTCTGTCTTACTTGTGGACTTTTGCTCTTAATATGGAGTTCCCTAAGGGTTAGCCTTTGAACCTGTTTCATTTGGCACTTACTCCTTTGGTGATTTTGTACAATCTCACGTCTTTCAATATTGCCATTTACATTATGACTCCCAAATTTACACATAATGCACACACATAAATACAGTAGATAACATATATCTCTTTTTCTTCTGTATTCTACAATAATATTTGCAGTTTTCTTGACATTTCCATTTTGATGCTTAATGAACTTCTTAAAAATAATATCCAAAGCCACACTCTTGGTCTTTACTACCAACTGTACTGCCCATATCAGTTGATGACAACTGTCCTTTCAGATGCAGACCTAAAATCTTTTTTTTTTTTCCAAAGATTTATTTACTTATGCATACAAGCACTGGGGTACAGGCCAGAAATGTGGGGGTGGTGAGAGAATCCACCAGACAGAGCAGGATGCAGAACAGGCAGATTGACAGAAACACACTGCTGAGGGGAGCAGCGGGCGAGGCAGGAGAGGTCTGCTAAGCCATGTGGGTCTCCTCCCTGGCCGGCAGCAGGGGTCAAACTTGTGCTGTAGTGACTGCAGTTTGCTTCATAGTGCGTTGCTTAACCTACTGCGCCACCAGGGCGGGCCAGACCTAAAATCTTTTATACTCCTTCCTCTCTGATGTTGAATTTATCACAGACTGGTGTTGGCACCACCACTTCTATTATAATAGCCTTCTAATTACGCTTCTTGTTTCTATCTCTGCTCTCTTAACATGGTAACCAGAATGATTCTTGCAATATATGTCTAATCAGTCACTCCTATGTCCAGACTCATCAAGGGCTTTTCATCTTATAAAATAGAAGCCAATGTCCTTTGAATAGCTACATGATCCACCCCCATCTTAGCTATAACTCAGCATTGTCCATTACCAAGCAGCGTGAGTCACATGCGATTGAAAAGTGTTTTAAAACTCTTTTATTGAAATAACATTGGTTTATAATAGTCTGTAGATTTCAGGTCTCTACAACAAAATAAATCAACATTTGTAATTACTATATTATGTCTTCTCCGAGAAATTTGGTTTCTACCCACTAATATTGCATTTAACCTAGTATGTTTCATATTGTAACTTTAACATATAATTGATATAAATAGTTCTGAAGTATGTCTCAGTATTTTAGAGCACATATCAAATTAGATTAACACAATAGTTACATGCAATTCATGGGTGCTGTATTAGCACAATACTAACCTCATTCCTCAAGCCAGTCACACTGGTTTATTTTATAGTCCTTGACCAGGCCAGTTATACTTTTCCCTCATAGACTTTGCTTAAGAGTTTTCCTTTTCTGGAACCACTTTCCACAGACATATATATTACTTGTTTTCTTTTGTCTGTCCAGTGTTGTTGTATTTTTAATATAAATTTCTCAGGGATCATGCCAGACTTCTCTATTTAAAATACCTCCTACCTCACTCCATCCTTGCATTTCTTGTTCTTACTTGCTCTAGTTTTTAAATATCATTTATCACTGATTAATAATAAATAAATTGTCATGCTTATTATCTGTACCTCCCCAACTAGACTCTCTACCATGAGGTGAAGAATGTTGGACTGGTTATTTTTACACCCGTCTCTATTAATGGCTAATACATAATAGTTGCTCAATAAATAGTTGTTGAATGAATAGCAAAATAAGTGCAGTGCAATGCTGTGCAATTATTTGATAATGTAGAATGATGTGTACTGACTTTGAAAGATTCTCAGGATACTTTGATGAAGGGAAGAAAACATTTAGAGAACTGTATAAACATACACTTTTTATTGTCTGAAAATATAGGTCTATAGATATAATTGTATTTCAGATGGCATAGCATATAACATTATAAGTTTAGTGACTAGTAATAACTATAAAATGTTATCAGCAACTATTACCTTGCTCTGAAATTTAGTACTCATTGAGTGTCCCAAGAAATATTTCTTACAAAACCCCATAGGAATTTCTTCAGAAATATTCTGCGACTCTACAATGTAAGTTTATTAGTCTACTATCTTTTTTATTGTATATAAAGGGCTTCTGAATTTCATCATTTTAATTTCTAGAAATGATTTAAATTATTCTTCTACTCATAGTCTTTGCAACTAAATTTAAGTTAACCTACTAACTGAATTATAGAAATCAGATATAAACAGATGAACAGATTTCAACCATCCATCCATTTGATATAGTGATTCAAATTAGTTTTAATGGGCCCCAAGGCAATTCTCTAGCCTATAACTGCTATTAAACAGAATTCTGTAAACTCACTAAAAATGTTTAAATACTCTGTGCGGTAATACAACTGATTTGTGTTTTACACAAGTAATAACTATGACTGAATTACAAAGAAAATATGCCCTGAAGAAAAGATACTATTTAATGCAGTTTTTATTTTATTACTTTATTTTTATTTTATTGCTTTAGAAGCTTCACAGATTTAATTCAATTTTTAGGAAAAATGGAAATATTAAAAGTATTCTAGTAGTACCTAGACTTGCTATTACACTAATAGCTTTAAATATTTATGTCAGGTAACTCTTACAATTAGCCTATGTATAGTGGGTTTACCAACATTATCCCTAATTTTACAGATGAGGGAGTTGAGATTTAAAGAGTTGAGGTGACTTATCCATGTCCATTCAGCAAATAAGATTAGAATCAGCACTTAAATATCATTATTTGGTTTCACTCTAAAGTTATGTTCTTAAGCACTGTGTGACTGATGTGTTTATCTTAATGAAACCAATGACTTTTGATTATCTTTACAATTAAATAACCATAATATTCCAAAGAAATTTTGACCTAAAATCTGTTATAAGTCAGTTATATGAGACTGACAATGGAATACTGTATCACAGCATGAGAACAACTAGTGGAACCTTGTAGGAATACAATAATAACTTTGAGTTAATGAAACCAGGAAAGTTTTCATCTATTTTAACTTTCTAAATCTTTACAGTGAAGAGGAAAAAGCCCTAAAAAAGAAGAAAGGGCAGAAACAAATATCATGGAAAACTATAAGCATATGAGATTATAGTAGACAGAGCATATTAAAATTCACTTGACTGGAATCAAGTAGAAACAATAAATAAAGAGGAAATTGGAAAGTAACAGGATAGTTAAATGGATAATAATAAAACCCTATTAATATAAAAAGTATAGGAGATTACCTAAATTTGATAGTAGATATGATATGTTTATTTTCTCTGGTGAATTTATGCATTTTGAAATATCTGAGGCACAGATAAAACGTGAAATCTCCCTAAACTAATATAAAAAGTTACTTTTCTCCATTAAATTAAGAGACTTTCTATTAGTCTTTGAAATATCACATTGACCTAGTCAAGCAAACTTGTAATGCTTCACTTTCTCTTAAACCTCCCTCCAAAACCTGTGAACAACTTTCAAAGTATCACGTCATGTTGAATCTGTCCATCCAAGTCATCCAAAATGATTCTTAAATTTACCTCATCTTCACAATGTTTCTACTCCTTCCCTAGTGCAGATCATCATATGTTGCTTCCACTAATGAAATCACATCCAAAATATTCTTCTTGTGACCTTCATGAAATTAAAAATCCCAGAACCTTGCCCCAGCCACCTTTTCTGACTTACCTTCCCATCACCCCCCAATATGTCTGAATTGTAAACATAAAGTGACTTTAAGACTGCTCCAAATTGCCAAGCAGCACCTCACACTAAGTCCTATTACCACAGTGCTGTAGTCCATCAGTCATCAGTCAGAAGTCCCCTCAAACATCAAGACTCAGGAAAATGGCATTTCCTTCATGATACTTTACCTAGTCTACCCCATTTAACTCCCAGGGTATAATTCTGTTCCCCCTTCACACTTACTTCCATTGACTGTGGATTCATGTCCCATCTTTATGATAGTTGCACTCATGCGTTTCCTTATTGAGCTTGAACTCTTTGTGAAGAAATGCAATGGATTATTTTACTCCTTAGTGCTTAGGAAAGGACAGTGTTTACAGGAAAAAATCTAATACCTTAATGATATGCTGTTTACTAAAATATAAGATAAGTTCAAAAACTGCAATCATGTAGTTTTTTAAATGTACAGAATAAGAATAGCACATGGGAGAAAAACATAATGTCTATATTATAGAAATAGAGCATGATAAAACATTTTGATAACTGGGTGAATTGAGATGGATGTCTTATTGGAAAAAAGAAATAGAAAAGCAGAAAGGAAAATAAATCAAAATTATTCTTTGATTTCAAGTTTTCAGGAAAAATTATTTTCAGTACTGTTTATCTGCATTGGGAAGGAGTGCTTTTATAATTTCCAGAGCTGTCATCTTTTGTTACTCTGTTGTCCTTTACCCACTATGCTCTTGGGGAGTTTCAGCAGATTGCACACCAGGAGTTGTGGACAATATGGCAATGAAGTCTTGCAGCTCAGGAAGCTGGGTAATCAATTCCCCACTCTCCAGGTGGTGCTATTTGGCTCCTTTCACATTAACTTTTCAGTGTTCCACGTGAAGAAAGCCTCCAGATAGTGCAGAGGGAGGGAGAGCAATAAGACCAGTGATTACAAATCAATCACTTTTATTGCTGCTGGAGTCAGTAGCAGAACACAGATGATAGACAAAGCAATGGTTTTGTTCAATAATGGAATTCTTTCTTAGGGGGGTAATGAAGTCTTTTCAATATTCCGCTCTTTTAGAAAATATGTATAGTTTCAAACATCAGGTGGTACACAATAGAAATGTAAGTTTTAATAGCGGACCTTATTGTGAATATCAAATGTTATAAGGCAACTTTGTTTAGATCTGGGGGAGGCTCAGCTCTGCTGCCAAGTATAGAGCCAAAATATCTGCTGCATCTGCCCACAAGAAGAACAGAAGGCGCACATTCCCTAAGTCAGGAGTGATTCAGTTAAGGTATTACTATTGAGTAAATTTATAAAATGTATTCAACACTTGGACAAAAATAATTTTTATACACAAAGGTATGTGCATTTTTCTGGAGAAAAAACTAGTGATGCTGTCATAATAATAGAGAAGCAAAATACTACTTAGATTTCCATACATTAGAGCCTTCTCAATATGCCCATTGCCAGGCTTTGTCGAATTAACTTTTAATGCTATCAAATGTCTAAATTAATATCAATGTTTTTATTTGATTGTTTGTTTCATTTGACCCTTACTTTCATTCTCTTCCCACGTATTACCACAAATGTGACATCCACATTAGTTATAAGTGGGGCAGAGATAGAATAAAATATACTTCAATGATTAGAAAACTCATATTTACTTGAAGAGGAGGATATGAAACTATTAAACTAATGTGTACTTTTGTAAATAGAATTCAAATTAGAGCTTAATCCTTGGGGTTGTGGGTTTTCTCTTTTTTTGGAAAGTAATGAGAGAACATGTAATCCGGAGATAAGCCATGCAGTGAGTGTAATAGAAAATGACCCATGATATGAGGATGGAAAAAAGTTTATTTCCTCATTGGCTTCTGTGACATTAAAGCTAGTCACTTACTTTCTGGCATCTTCAAATCATTTAAAATGGAACAATTGCAGATCCTAACAAGAGATTATGAATATTTTGGGATGACAAATAACATGTGATTGTAGTTTAGTTGCTTAATAAATCATTTTAAATACTATTTTCCTGAGAAGATCCACTCCCCAAAAGGAAATTACAGAAAATAAGTACTACTGGTGTGCACTGTGTTAGAAGATATTTTCACATGAGTCATTATGCTAAACCCAGAAAGATAATATTTTAACCGGACATCGAGCTTTTTGTTTGTTCTAATAAAACCCTGATTTGCCCAAGTCCTATCAGTAACCATGGTTTCCACACAGTACTCATGAAGGTGGCCCTAGTTTTTATTTTCTAGTAAGACTCACTGTGCTATAAGGTCTGACTCAGAGCTTTTCCTAGGAATACAAAAGGGATAAATAAAAATGTAAAAGAAAAATTACAAAACTGTCCCTGGATAACTAAATGGTTGATCATAAATTGGAGTGTCTATGCAAATGAAGTAAATAATTAAAAACTCCAAGAACAGCATTGACTAGGTGGTTGATGACTGGCAATTATAAAAGCTGAATTTTTAATATGCATACATCTAAGGAGCCAGTAAAAATTAGCTCCCAGACTAATGGACTTGCCTTTCTTCCGAGGCAGAATTTTAATGAGAGCATTATTTATAACAGAGAGCCCAAGAACCAGGGTATTCTTGCTTAGTCTCATTTTTTTATTCCCTGACACCTTATCCATTAAACTGTGAACTTCTTTACAGAAGAATAATACTTTATGTGCTAGGAAATAAAGGTCAAAATGACCTCGGGAATTAGTCATATTAAATATACTCTAAAGATGTGCCACTTAGGAGAAAAGAAAGTTTAAAGCTTGCATTTCTAAATAACCAAGTAATATATGTTTCTTGTTATACATTGTATATAGTTACATTTCATTTCGTGTCACTCTTGATGGTACATAAATTGTTATTAATTCCACAAAATTTCTAGTGCTTCTTTCCTTTTTTAAATTTAAGATACCTGAGGATGTTTTAATCATTTTGTATGCCTTTTGTATTACTGAGGAATGGTTTTAGCCATCCTGAGAGCTGTATATTTACTTAGCTGTTGATTTCTTTAAAGCCACTAATGTGCACTTTCCCCTTGGAATACCATGTTATGACGGGCAGTCTGCGGAATGAGCATCTCAGCATCGTTTGGTTAGGTTACTCCTTTCCAGTCTTAAGATTTCAACCAGAGCCATCTCTGCTTTCGCTTCCTTGACCTCGTCCCCCGCAGTTGTGACTAAGCAAGGATTGTCTGGCAGTCTACATCTCAAGAGATTTTATTGGCTGTGTGACATTCCCCGTAAACTATGAGTCAGGCAAAAGCCTGAACCAAAGATGAGTCAGAAGAGTAGTTTACTTAGAGCTACTTTAAGCAGAAAGTCAGCAGTTAGTTCCCTTTCAGTTCTGTGCCTTTGCCCTCAGCAGGGCACAGACCTCATATCATATGACCAAGGGGGACATGATAAGTGTGTCCCCTTCTATCTTCTCTTTCTAAGAACTCGGCATTTTATGAGCCTCCAAATCCACCCATAAATACTAGAGAATTAGGGTTTTCTAGAAACCTCAGGTTTTATTAAAATTCTCATAACATAAGGTCCATGTGCAATGTCCATCATCAAATAACAGGCAAGCACCCGGGATAAATGAGATATTTTACATTAACAAGAGCAGAACTAGGATGCTCTCAATGAGAATCTTTGTGAAGATAATGGTGATAATGGTGCTATTGCTTAATAACGCTGGATTGTGAGTGAAGTTTAGGTCTTTTCATATGTATTTTGGCACTCATATTTATTTCTTTTTAATTGTCTGTCTTTTGTCCTTTATACATTTTTCCTATTGGATTTTTTTCATAATAAATAATACTCTTTCCTTGATGCAAATATTTTTTCAGTTTATCATTTGACTTTTAATGTTTATATTCTTATGCATTATGCATTTACTCTTTACACATTATATATCTATATATCTACATTTATATACAGTTCTAGAAAATATATCTACACTTTACTAAGTGTTTTTTACCATATCTTTATATTTGAGAAGCTATCCCTACTCTAATATCTGGTAAATAAGTACTTATTTTTTTTTTTGCAATTCCAAGTTGTATTTTTACAATAAATGTAATTTATTTTTCTGCATGGTATACAGTAGATTTTCCTTTGTTAATTTCCAAAAGTTTTTCTTTTTACTTTTTTAAATTTAGATAGCATTTGTTTTCAATAGTAAATAACTCAGAGTACCTCTTCATATGTCTGTCACTGCCCTGCACCACCAAGGCACCATTGTCCTCCAGCACACCCACTGTGCCCCTCTCTCCTCTGTGACCGCTCTCAACTCCATCTCAGGTAACCTCAGTTTTAGAGTCTGAATCCTAGGTTTGTTTTTGTCTACCATTTCTTTTATTTCTTTGATTTCCAGATATGAATGAAGCCAACCAGTATTTTTCTTTCTCCTTCTGCCTTATTTCATTTAGCATAATCACCTACAGTTCCCTCCATGTGGTCCCCAGTGGCAAGAATCCATTTTAATTTATAGCTGAGTAGTATTCCATTGTAAACATATACCATATATTTTTAATCTACTCATTTGTCTGTGGGCACTTAGGTTGCTTCTATAACATCACTATTGTAAGTAATGCTGGTAATGCACATAGGAGTATAGTATCAATTGAAATTAAATTTTTTACAATTTTTTAATAGATACCTAGGAGTAACATAGCTGAGTCATATGGTAGACCTGTTTGTTTGTTTTTTTTTTTTTTTAATTTTTAAGACTATTCCACACTGTTTGTCCATAAGGACTGCACAGGTCTACATTCAGAACAACACTGTATGAGGGTTCCTTTTTACCCACAGCCCCACCAATACCCATTGCTTCTGACTTTTCTTATATGGTTCATTCTCACAAGTGTGAAATGGTATCTCATTGTGCTTTTGATTTGCATTCCTGGTGTAACATGATGATGCGCATTTTATCATGTGCTTCTTGGCCAGTCGTGTGTCTACTTTGGAGAAGTGTCTTCTGTTCAGTTCCTCTGCACATTTTTTCATTGGATTTATTCTTTATTATTGTTATTTCATTCTTTGTAGATCTTAAATATTAATCCCTTGTCAGAAATATGATGTGCAAATATTGTCTCTCATTCACTAGGGTGCCTTTTAATTTTAATGATAGCTTCTTTTGCTATGCAGAAGTTTTTTCTATTGTGACATTCCATTTGTTTGTTTTGCTTTGTTTCTTTGATTCTTTAAGACCAGATCCCCAAAGGGATCTCTGAAGCCAGTGTCTTAGAGCATTTGCATATGTTTTTTCTCTCTGTATATTACAGTCTCAGGTCTTACATCCATTTTGCATTAATCTTTGTATATGGTGTGAGAGAATGGTCTAGGTTTATTCTCCTGCTTGTGACTGTCCAGTTTTCCCTTCACCATTTGTTGAAAAGATTTTCCCTTTTCCATTGTATACTTTTGACAACTATGCCATAGATTAATTGTTCATATAAGTGTGGGTATACTTCTGAACTCTCAATTCTGTTCCATTGAGACTGAATCCAAGGTGATGTAATAGACTGTTATTCAAAGAAAGTAGGATAAAAGATAATTTATTAGGAAAATTATAATCTTTCTTAAAATTAAAAAAAAAAAGATTCAAGCATAGTATATGTCAACAGTGAGAAGTGGAACCCCACATTTTTAACAGGTCACAAAATCTGTTAGGGGAAGATCCACAAATTGGGTATTATAAAAATCAAGAAATCCTATTCATTAAAAATTCCATTAAGAAGTTGAAAGTACTACCAGAGTAGGAGAGACTATTTGAAAAAAGGAAGTAACAGAAAAATAAAGCACTCCTATTAATCATAAGAAAAAAACAGCCAATATCCAATTAAAAAGAAAATGTAAGAGGTGAGATTTGAACAGAACATTAACAAAAGAAGAAACCCAAAGAACTATTAAATATATAGAAAGGTACTAAATATTATTTTTCATCATGGAAATGCAAATTAAAAACACAGTGATGTGCTCGCTTCGGCAGCACATATACTAAAATTGGAACGATACAGAGAAGATTAGCATGGCCCCTGCGCAAGGATGACACGCAAATTCGTGAAGCGTTCCATATTTTTAAAAAAGAGAAAAAAAAAAAAAACACAGTGACACCACTGTAAAGCTACTTGAGTACCTAGAACTAATAAGATGGAAATATCAACTGTTGTCAAGGATATAGAGTATGTGAGAAAAAATTATTCATAATAGCATTATTTGTAATAACCACTACCTAGAATGACTCCAAATATCCACCATAAGTAGAATCAATCAATAAATAGGTAAACTTCACATATTGGGATATGATAAAACAATAAACACACCATTATATACAACAGATGCAGTGAAAATTTAAACATCAAATGATACATAACTAGTAATTCAATTTAGAATTGAAAAACCAGAAAAAATACTCATCTAATTGATAAAAATAAAATAAGGTCTATACTGTAATGTGATAGTGGTTGGAGAGGTTTGTGGAAGTCTCCAGGGATGCTAGTAATGATCTGTAAGTTCATCTAAGTATTTTCACTTGACATAAACTCATCAATTTAAATACTTATGATTTTAGCACTTTGATGTATGCATGTTATATACTTCAATAAAAATGTTTTCTTACAAAATAAAATAGAAATATACAGAGAAAAACTGCATGCCTTTAGGGAAACAATAAAACACACATCCTGAAGACTAGAGGCAAAATGCAAATACAGCCCCACTCATTAATGTCCAACACAAGGAAATGCCAAAATGATGTCTTTTCTATAACTAAGTGAAATTGATTTATTTTTATCTCAAGATACATCACCATAGTTCTTTATGTCTTTATGAGTTGTGCTTAAGGACATACATATTCTTATGCCTGTAATAAGAACAGATTGTAAATTCAAAATCTGTGCTTGAGTGTAGACTTTTCAGAAGTAATTGTTAATTTTCTTGAGATTTCTGCCTGATTACACTGATTAGTAAAAGAAAATTTCTTTCAGTCAGATTCCCTTTTATAGAATCAATAGCTTATTAAAATAAGTTAAGCATCTGTCTACATTTGAATATATCTTTTATAATTAAATATGCATTTTATATAGTAGAATATGCATTATATTGAATCACACAAAAACATTCAGATGGAAAATAATGATATGGATAATTCAAAAATCATTTTCATTTCTATTTGAGTTTAGAATGTCTTGCATGATTGTTAAAGCATATTTATCTTCTTGATTAGAGTTTGTTTAGCCTGACATTAAATTGAGACTGCATTACTTGAAGACACAACACCTGATCTTGAAGGATAATATCTACAATATATTGATTAACAGGAAAAAACTATGTAGGGATTAAGTATTTTATAACAATATTCATCCAAAAATATCAGCAACATACTGATAAATGAAAATTTGCTGTAAATTAAAATTAGTCATTAAAAAAGGATGTGCCTGAAAGTCAAGTGAAATTAAGAAATTAGCCTAAAGTAAAAATAAGAGTATCTCAATTAATTTTAATTCTTCTAAGTTCTAGTCCTGTGTTTGTAATTGTATGTGTGTGTATGTTGAGAGTGTGTGCTATATTAAAAAGATCACCAGAGACTTTAGATTCTGGCAAACAAGTCTTCAAATTCTAAGTGTGTTAGCAAGTTACTTGGCTTCTTGCAGCTCTTGTAAATAGCAAGTGCCTTGGGCTATGATTGTAAGAATTTAACCACAATGACATTTAAATGAATAGTTTGCTTTTGGTGCCATATACTTGATAAGCAAGCAGGGGGTCAAATCATGAGTTGCAGAGATTTGTGATTAATTCAGTTTGTGATATCATCAGTATAATGAGACCACCCAGTTGTACCACAATCAATAGAAAGTTGAATTTAGAGAGAGACCTTTGGGCTTGAGATGGACGTCACAGTAATCATACACATGTGCAAATGAAACTATGGGGATGAACCAAACACCCCTGATCAGCATGTGAAGTACAAGAATAAAGGCAAGTCTAGATTCTAGAAACCTAAGAACAACATTTAGGGGAGGCCACAAAGATATTTCTGTAGGCCTTATAATCTATTGGTATGGATATCCTTCCCTACACTTTGACTCTATATACAAATAAACAAACACATCTGAACCCATGGAAAAAAAAGGTCACCAAAAACTTTTTAATGATACCTTAGGTCATGAATATAACTGAGCCTCCTAAGGGATTGAAGACAGGAGTGAGAAGTCTTCAAGGAGCCTGAGGATATGATCTCTCATCCCTGACACTTCTTTGCCCTTTTTATTCTTCTGTAGACAGATTTCATTTGTTCCCAGTAGAAAGAGCCAATCACAAAGTAGAAAATGAGATTTTAGTCTAGAGAAAAAGAGTTTAAATATCCCCAAGACTTTTGCCCCTCCTTGGCAATGCTCCCTTGGACTCTTTGCTTTTGTTCTTTTTACTCTAACTAACGTTTTTCTGACTTCCTTAAATAAAGTTTGCTTCTCTCTGCTTACTCATCTGAAATGTCTTTGAACTCCTTTTTGCAACTTCATGAGACAATAACCTGTAGTGGTTCAAGGGCTAAATTAACAGTGCATACCAGTTTCATATTGAAGACAGTTTCTACCACTGTTTCTGGGTCTATGTAGCCCATCCCAAAAGTCAGCTGACATGAAGGTAGAATTTAAATCCTTCTTCTGAGTTTTGGAACTAAGAGTATCATTTCAGATATAAACCTTAGATGATTTTGCTGACTGCACTGACATTACCAGCCAGCTGCCCTAAAGTTCCATAGCCACCAGCTGAGGATCTTGGGGGTGCTGAGCTCCCCTGTCCACCTTTTGCTGCCCCTTGCAGACAGGCTGACTGTCCTTCTGCCAATCATTCTGATTCCACTGATCATTTCCAAACTCTATTGAAACCCCACATGGGAGAGGGTGGAATTAAACTTATTTCCTGGCTGTCAAAGTACCAGGACACGATATATTCAAATACAGATGATGCAGAAGTATAAGAATCTTTGATTTAAAAAAAAAAAAAAAGCAAACTTTAACTGAATAGCATTCCTTTCTCCTGCCCATGGATTACTCAGTTTTCCCTGCATCCTGTCTGCAAGGGGTACAACTGCTGAGTAACCTGCTGTTCTTTTTGTTTGGTTGCCAGTGCAGTAATGCCTCATTTCCTATCTACCCCCTGCCTCACTTCTCCCTTTTCACCTTGGCTGCCATGGCTGTACAGCTCCCACATAAATCACCAGCACATAAATCCTTGCTTCAGGCTCTGTTTTCTAGAGAACTAAGGGAGGCAGCTTTTTACTGATTTGGGCTCTAGCATACCCTCTTACTCTGTCTGAGTGGGGAAGGAAGGTAAAGTACTCCCAGCATGTCTGTTAGCGAACATCCACATGACTCTGAGGCTTATCGGCACAGGGAAGTTAGTTTCTAGAAGAAAAAGAACTAAGAAAAGATATTAGAAGTGTCATAAGCAAGAACTCTTCTGTTAGTTATTACTCCTTCCTTGTGTACCTGATAATGGTGTTTTCATTTTACCTTTTCCCTCTTTAAATAATGGAATGAATGTGATCAGATGAAGTGTTTATATGAAAAAATATTATTGGGGAATTTATTATAACAATTTTATAGAGTCAAACACAAACATAGATAAGTTACAGGATTTTTCCTCTATGAAACTAAAAATATAATTATTTTCAATGTACATATTATTAACTTCAAATAATATGCCACTATCAAAATAATTTTTATAAGGCATCTCTTTAGAATTTCTAGACACCATACAATCACTGATTCAGCTCAATTTGCTGGATAAAAGTAGAAGGATACTGGCATAATTGCCCTCTCCACCATAGAGACAGTTATAACCAGAAAGAAGATGAGTTAGAACCAGATAATCAATCTTAGTATTATGTGTGTGTGGAATCAGTGTTTACATCTTTTAAAGCATCTCAAATCCTTCCCCTTCCAGAACTTCCTGTAAGACTAAAGCACATAAGTACAATCAAGAGTGAAGATGGTTATAGCAAGGTAGAAAGTGCCATATAGAAATGTAAAATACTTCCAAATTAGAAACATGAAATACTTCCAAATTAGATCAGCACTGAGAAAAAATTTTTCTCAGCAGTTATCTAAATTTTCCTCACTTCACATCTTACCATCAGAAGGCAGTGTTTAGCTTTCTTCCTTTCCCTTTAATGCATTAGGCAAATTGAATGAACCATACAATATGTAGAACATCATATAAAAGCTATAAATACTAACCAAATTATATAAAACTGCCCTTGGCAATAATCATCTCACAATCTGGTAGGGGAATCACTTTGTTTAAATAATTTGTTCTGAATTCACGACATTTAAAATGCTAGATTTTACTACAGCTATAATGTTCTCTTACTCATAGAAATTATTAAATGAACCAAGTTAGAAAGTTAGAATTCTAGAGAAGACAGCAATGCAAAAACTTAATCGCTGTGTAAGATTTCCAATAAATTTCAAACAATACCTAGAAACTGGCAATCCCTATTGAAATGGTAATACCAAGGGCAAACTGGAAAAATAGCTCCTAAGTTTTCTATTGATTAATTGAAAGACATAGTCTTTTGTGATATATTTCATTGATCATCTTCTTTTAATTCATATTTTGGATTTTGAACAGATTAGGACCTGAAGAGACCCAAAAGAGGACGCTAATGTTTTCAATTCCAACCCCCCTCACAGAGCTTTTGTTCTTGTTTTAGATAAGAAAATAGAACTTGTATGGGGGGAATGTATGATTCCTTTAAGTAGCTATTTTAAGTTTCTGAATTGAAACAAAGTAGTGTAGTTAAAGGAATGTGGACTTTGCAGTTAGTGAAATTGGATTTGAAGTCTGCTTTTTGTCACTCTACTATATAAACATGGGTAGTTGGCTTAACCTCCTGGTGGTTCTGTTTCTTTATTCTCAGAAAGGTAATAATAATACTTAATTTTTTTTTGTAAAAAAATGAATTACATCATTTGATGTATGGTACAACTAAGTTGTGTGGCACATGGTAAACCACAGTTTACCAAAGATCTCTTGGCAAAAGAATTATCTGAAGACTGGAAGCTCTACAACCACCAACAGATTTTAGTAGGATATCCTAGTCCTACAACTTTTCTCAAAAAAGTTCTACAGAACTAACAAGACCTTTCAAAGTACACTAAGTACATGAAAGATATTTAATAACTTTGGGTAACTGCTGTAATGATCCATACTTTGGCTACTGTAAATGGTGCTGCAGTAAACATAAGAGCATTGGTTTCCTTTCAAATGAGTGTTTTTGTCAAACCACAAGCTGTTTTGCCAAAGTACTGCGGTCAAACCAACCTTACCTGATTGCTGGCAACGTTTTCTAAGAAGAATCACTTGGTTCTCAAATAAGAGTCACCAGAAAGGTCTAGAAAAATGCAGATAACTGAACATACCTCCAGAGTTCTGAAACAGTGAGTCTACAGTACATTCCCAACAGTTTCCCAGTGGATGTTGATGCACTTCTTCTGAGGTCTACATGTAGAGAATAACTTATAAGGAAATAGTCTCTTAGATGTTTTCAAATACAGGGCACTCAAGTAATGTAGAACGAACAGTGACATATATTTATTTAAGGACATTCATATAATATAGCATACCACTTGTGTCCTTCCTCCATCTCCTTACTCAAATTCACAGTTCTACTGAGACATCTCCAGAAGTGGGATCACACCATGACCACAAGCTGCATAGTACCTTCATTTTATTTAACATTTCCTAGATTTGTGTCTTCCCCCCCCCCCACAAAAAAAGGGCCTATTTAAGTCCTGACCCCAGTACTTACAAATGGTATTGGATGGGGAGTAGTCTCACAGATGTGTTTAATATGAGTTTAAGATGAGTTAATATGAGTTTATTTTGGGCCTTCCTGGTGTTGCAAGGGGTTGAGCAACACACTGTGGAGATTCTGCAGCCACTGCAGTGAGAGTCCATGGAGCTGACCCACATGGTGCAGCAGACCCCTCCTGTCTCTCCTACTGCTCCCCGCAATACATTGAATACACTAATATCTACATTGGTAGATACATCTGTTCTGCTCTCTACTCTGTTTCTGGTGAATCCTCTCACCCCCCCATGCCTTTGGCCTATAACACAGCTCTTATATGCATAAATAAGTAAAATATTTATGGGCCTCCCTTGTGGCACAGTGGGTTAAGCAACGCACTATGAAGCAAACCGCAGCCGCTGCAGCACAAGTTTGATCCCTGCTGCCGGCCAGGCGGGGGACACACATGGCATAGCAGACCTCTCCTGCTGTGCCCGCTGCTCCCCTCAGCAGTGTACTTCTGTTGATCTGCCTGTTCTGCTCCCCGCTCTCTGTGGTGAATCCTCTCACCACCCCCACACCTCTGGCCTGTACCCCAGTGCTTGTATACATAAATAAATAATTTTTTAAAAAAATAAGTAAAATATTTGGAAAAAAAAAAAAAGATGAGTCTGTACAGGAGTAAGATGGAACCTAAGTTAATGACGGGTGTGGTTATAACAAAAAATATAGAGACACAGTGGTGGTAAAATGTCACATGAAGATTCATTCAGAAATCTGAATGTTTTATCTACAAATTAACAAATATTGCAACACCAGCCTACATCACCAGCTATCACTATAAGCTGAGGGAGAAGCATAGCACAGATTATTCCTCAGAACTTGCCTAAGGAATTAATACTAATGACATTTTGATTGCAGGTTTATTACGGTCAAAAAATGAGAAAATAATTTTCTGTTGTTTAAAGCCGCCCTGTTTGTGACACTTTGTTATGGTAGCCTCAAGGGACTAGTATGCCCTCCTTATACTAGAACCTACAAGATTCTCAACATTACTGTCATATTTGCTTTAGACTTCAACATTTTTAGTCATTTGCTCACCCATTAATTTTATATTCTCATCCTTGGGAGGGCTACTTTTAAGAAAGAAAAGATGCAAGAAGAGGGTGGAACAAGTGGATTGAGAAGAGCTGTGGCACTATAGAAATGCTTTTCTGACCACTTCCCTTGGGCTCCTCATGAATTTCCAAGTTTTGGTTTCTGCTTTAATTGTCCTTCGCCCTTACCTTCAACACCCTGACACAGATCCTAGTCTTTCCTCCTGGCTTCTTCTTGCCCCAACTCTTGGTTTTGATACCCCTACAGTGTCCTGCATTGGACCTGGTAAAACATTCTCTTGCCTTCATCTTTTAGCTCCTGCCACACATTCTTCTTTATCTCTGAGACTGCTCTTTACATAACAAATTTCTTTCTCAAGAAGTCTACTCAAATTTATTTTTCCAAAATGTGAAATTCTCCTCCTCATGTTCTTTCATTAAATTACAGTGTCTGTGCCCTGAAGATTGTCTTTTTCATCTTTCTCCACTACTATTTTTTTTTCCATCTCTATGTCTCTGACCTTTGGGAACTCTGATAGTTTGATTCTCCCTACCTCTTTAGATCTACTGCTATTTTCAGGCTGTTACTCCACTGTCTCACCACTCAACAATCCTCCCCACTTGTGCCTTTTTCGTTTTTCTGCCTTCCTTTATCCATCTTGTTTTCAGGACAGCATCCTGGATTCATCATTGACTTTACTGTCTGTTTCACCCTGTTCTTCCTTTATGCCTGGCTAACATAGGAGTCCTCAATTCCCACGGCACGTTACAGTCACCTGGAAACTTTAGAAAACTCTTCAATAGTTCTGCCTGCATAGATTCTAGTTTAATTAGAGGTGGCCAGAGTAAATTTCTCAAATTTACTTCCCAGATATTTCAGCTATTCATCCACTATTGCTAGCCAGTGGCTTACCAATTTCAGCATCGATGTTAAAGGTCTTCCTCACTACCTGACCTCAAATTCTTCAATTCCAATTCTAATCAGTCACTTTGCTTCATCTATCCTATCACTCAGACGTGCCTTGCAATTCATCATAGCTTGAAGTAATTCATCATCTACCAGCATAATCTCAAGCTCTGGCATTGACCTGACTGTGACTATCTCTCACCTTTCCCACTTCCAGAGAGTATGCTCTAAATTCTTCTTAAGCCATGTATTATTCCTTAAATTTTCTGAATGCATCAGTCAGAAATGTGGTCAACCATTTCAATAATATTTTCATCTATTCATAAGGAATGCTATTCTGCATTAATCACTTTTATATAAAGGGGAAGGAATTTCTGCTTCCTAGGAAGAACATATTGGAAAAAGACTTGAGGCCTCTTCTTCAGACCCCTCCACAGACAACTCCCAAAGGAGAAGATGATAGGTTAGCATCCCAGTGCGTGGAGGAAAGACCCGTTTTGGATTGAGGATGCAGTTAATTTCTTCTCTACCAAGGAATAGGGGCAGTTATTAAACTCCACCAGTGTCTATGCAGATGTGTTTTATTCAGTGTAGGAAATGGCTTAGACAAGGTTTCTAATCTGCATTCTCTAATAAAGCTGTACTAGTAATAGATTTTGTGTTCTGATGGCTATATGTCAACAGATTAATGAATTAACCTTCCTTCATTCTCCTTTTTTTGACTGTTTGATCTAGGAACCCATAAGATAAAATGTGTGTCTCCCAGCCTCTCACTACCGCACATTGTTGAAGAATGAACAGAAATAGTTATTGGATCCACTCTTATTCTATACATTTATACTCAGCTAGACATTCACACTCTTTGCTACATTTGAAAATTCCTTGTGTTTACTACCAACTCTTCTCCAATAGCTATTCCAATTCTTCCTGTTGTACTAAATCTCTAATCCTAAAGCTACCTGTCCTTAATGTTTAGTAAATAACCACACCTTGTACAGTTTGAGAAAAACCATACAACATTTATACTCTTCACTTTTCTCTGCTTTCAAATTTATCTTCTCTTCCTCCGTGTTTCTCTCTCAGAATTAACCATTATTTTTCCTTGATTATCCTTCACAACATTGTCAGTCTCTCTTCTCTCTGAGACACTGTTCCATCAAGTCCTCCCATTTGTTTACAATTTAACTTTTCCCTCTCTGCAAAATAATTTCTCTTTGCCTACAAACACAGCACCATGAACAGGACCGTAAGTGGAAACAAAATCCTCAGTCATGTCAATCCTTGAAATAACTGTTTTCTCTCTTATTAGAAATAATTCTTGAAAGAATTACCCATATTTTCTGACTCCAACTTTTTATTTTCTTCACACCTCTTATTATTTAACTCTATTTAAATCAATGAAGGTGCTTCATTTGTCAATAAAATAATAAACATGTTGGCAGGGATTTTTTTTTTCCATTTCTGACATTGTCTCCTCTCTTTCTCTTTTTCCAGTTCACCCATACCCTAGGCTTCAACATTTATGTGGGTGATAATATGAATTTATTGTTTTCCACCACTTCATATTCATATTTACAATTATTCACCTTGGTCTAAATTCAACATATCTTTACCCTAATTTGCCAGCTTACTCTTCATTCCCTAAAGCAGTAAATGACAACTTTATTTCCTAATGACTCACACTCAAAGTGTCAATGTTATTCCATACATTCATTTATTACTTACTCCATCATTCATTGTGTACCTGCTCCTTGCCAAGGAGTGCATTTGTGTCCTGGGGGTTATAAAGGAGAATAAAGCAATATCTCTCCTTGGTCATCTTACACTTTAATGGAGAAGATGACTGACAAGTAAACAGAGGGTATGATAAGTGCTGATCTGAGGTTTGACTAAAAGGCTGTCTGAATAGAAAGTGATTCATGTTGTCTGGTGGAAGTGGAAGGAATGCTTTATATGAGGTAGGCTCTTCAACATTGAGTCTTTAATTAAAGAACTGGGTGTTTAAAAAGTAGAGAAGACAATTCCAGTAGGAAATGGGGATATCATTTTAACAGTCAACAATACATAAAGTCTTAGAAATTTTAATTTAACTAAAGTAGAGAATCAAAAAAGGGTATGCCTACAGGGAATGTGTCTAAAGAATTATGGTGAAGGTCTCCATTTGTTGTACCACGTGTTTACCCTAGCAACAACATGGAATGGGGAAAACAGTCACCTTTGAGTCTACTGGTCCAGCTTCCCAAGCATTCAGTCACTTACTAAATCTTGCTGGTGTGCCTTTCCTATTGCCTGTAACATCTTTTCCTACTGTCTATATCCCAATACCTTATCCTGATTCAGGACTCAGTATCTTTCCTTTGGACATTCGGGTTACTTATCTTTACTTTAGATTATTTACCATAAAATGAGATTTTATGATATTGTCAAAGAGAACAATCACATAATCATCAACTTTAGGACATCCCACTGTCACATTGAATGCAATTTCTTCATTATAACATTTAAGATTTTTGTAAGTGACCTATCTATCTAACATGAAGTGGAAATTATCATTGCCACAGCCAAGAACCACTTTTGTTGAACATATCTATCCATCTATCTACCTACCTATTTATCTCATAACTTTATGCCCCTGTGTCTTTGCTTTTGTGTTTTTGCAGTGAACACCATCTTTCTCCATCTATCTTTGCCTTTGTAAATCCTGTCGAATGATAAACACTTACCTTAAATATACCCCCTTTTAAGATCAATATTTTTATATTATTTAAAACACATAATTACCTCATTTTTTCTTTGATGAAACATTTTTTAATAATGAGTCTGATATGGCCATCTTACCACCCATTACCATAGAATGTAAATTTTTGAGAGCAACACTACTTTGCTGGTTTGCATTTTTTTTACTTCATATCATTTCAACATATTGCCTTAACCAAAGGCAGTATGGTTAAACCTCTAAATTATGTTTTAAAGTAATTTCTTTCAACATAACTTAAGAGGTCAGCACTTGCTTTTCACTGTGATTAACATTCATGGTCCTGAAATTATGTGTGCAGTTATGATAATTTATTGTGTTCCACACAAGAAATAAAGACCTTAAAGACAGTCTTCAGTTGCCTATATATTTGATGTTCTCCTTCTGTCCTACTATCCCTAAAAGGTAAAAACAAATAAACAAGCAAACTGGATCAATCATTTATCAAATGTGGTGCTCAGAAACTATTCTCAGGCATCAAGGTGTAAGAAAAAAAGAAAATCTGATTTTGCAATGTCAAATAAGCAATGCAGTTTAAGTTATTTTTAACCACTCAACTCACTGATAGCAAATCTTTATTAACAGATTGAAAAATACACTTTAACTCAAACTGCAATGTCCAGACCCTCTTATGATTTTTCCTTCTCAATTCTATTATGTGATTTTTAAAAAACATGTTTAATAATAATTTTTCTCCTTAAGTGGCAGAAGCTTGCATGCTTTATTAATCTACACAAACACACACTTACACACATTTAATATAGTTTTGGTTCTTTATAAAAACTCTCAATCTTGTGGAAATGCTAGCAGTGATAAATAAGATAGGAATTTAAATGCAAATGTTATTTTCTATCTTTATTTAAGGCATCAATAAAATAATGTAGGAAAAACATATAGATATACAAATAAAGATCAAAGTAAGGCAGACATTATCCTATAGAGAAATGATGGATAGTATTCCATTCTTTCTTTCTTCCTCCTACTCAGTCTCTTAGTGAACTATTAGTATTTATTACAAATTGATTATGAGACAATTTTTCATATATTAACAGTCATTTACTAAATATTAAACTCTTACTAGATTCTAAATAACTGTACAAGTTATTAGGAATTTTGATAAAATCACAGCATTTGACCATGATGAAAAGTTTAAATCAGCAAAGAAATGAGATGGGAAGAAATCATGATGGGAATTATAGGAATGGCATTCCTGTTCAAGAGTAAAATCTTATCTTGGAAGTCAAACTTCCAATAGCAAATTTGAAAATGGGAATCAATCATTATAGTCAGTGTGTCACTTAGATATTGGGTGTTCCAGAGAAAAACAACATTGAGATAAATCTCGCTCATTTTAAGACTGGATAAAAATAAATGCACATGTAAACAATGAACAGGAATGACATCCAGAAGACCCAGCAGTAGAACAGTCCTTGGAAAGTGATTTTCTGCACATACTATAAAAGAAAAAAAAAAAGGTAAATATGGCATCATTGATAAAATCCAATAAGAAATCATATTTACTTAAAAAGAGTTGATATAGACAGAAATGAATGAACAGAATATTGCTATATAAAAAGGAAAATGAATACAATTTAAAAATATATTGAAAGGACATTAACTCTACACAGAAACCTGATTTGTTGTGTGGAAGATAACTGAAAACTACAGCAAGTAAATCGTTTACAGGGAGTGGAAGAAAAGTATTCATTGTATGCAAAAGAACAAGGGAGTTGGAAAAATGACAAAGATGACAGTTATAGAAGCCTAGAAACAGAGTCACCACACACAGATAAATGTCATTTCACAAGAAAATGTCAGAACACATGTAACCAGATTTATTTCTAACCTTACTAAACACCTATACATGCAGTTTGAAAGAAATCTGTATACCTCTGCTGATAAAAATAAAAAAATCCCCCCCAATTCTATTCCAGAGATTTGGGCACCCACTCTTCACCTCTCACATCACTATGTTCATTCTGCTCTCTATTAGATGTATTTTAGAAAGCCAACTGAATGGAAAGTATAAAGAAAAACATCTACAACTCTACAGGGATAAAAATGCATTTGCCATACTAAAGAACAAATAATTTACCTCCAAAACATGAAAGGACAGGATATAAAGGTAATTTGAAGGGGGGGAAAAAGGAGACAGGTTGGCTGTATAACATACTGAATTGTCTTTTCTGTGTGCAAGAGCAATTGGGCTGTGCTATCAGCCAGTAGGTGCCGGGAAGTGCGTGCACACACATATACATGAATGTGAATTGAAAGAGAGAAAATAGCGTCTAAGGAAGAGCATTAAAATACATAGTACTGCTAGTTTGAAGTACTTCAAATGAGAATAAAATTGACAAGGGAACCACAGCAAGTAAAGCAGTGCCTAGCAGAGTAGTGTTCACTTATTATTCATTGAAAGAATAAATGTTGCAGATAATCGTACATGAAAAAATGTGAATAAAAATACAAACATCAAAATAAGTAGATAACCTGATAGAAGTATGCCCCGGGAAAAACTGGAAGGAGCTCAAGAGATCTAACCTCTAAGCAGGTGCTGGGACCAGATGGTTTTAGGAATGAATCCTCTCACCCTTCAAGGAACAGAAGATGGTGGCAATGACGTTCCAAGTATTTTAGGACATGAAAAAAAAACGATGCCCTAGTCATTTTACAGCTCTGGCATAACAATGACATTAAAATATGACAAAGAACAGGAAAGCAAGAAAAACAGCAGACCAATTTGACTTTAGACTACAGATGTTAAAATAATAAAATATTTGTAAACTAAAATTCAGTGTTGTATTAAAATGACAGAATCAAGCGCACTATTCAATAATAATAATAGCTAGGATACTGTGCCTTTGATCCATTCCTACCTTCTCGGACATTTCCACTGTGAGTTCCTTTATGGTAGAGTGGGACAGTAGTTATGTCTGTCTGGGCCACCTCTGTAACCCTGTGTCCAACCCTATTGCCAGAATAATCCGTTAATCTCTCATCGTACGTGGAAATTAAATGGGGAGGTTGTTGGAGAGCCATATGAAACATTGACAATAGGTGAAAATAAGATTGGCAAATAAAAAAAGAGTCAATTATTAATTAGGGAAACAAAGTATAAGAAAGTAAACATAATTTTGATATATTGCTTGACTCAGCAGTGAACATTATGAACATAATCCTAATAATGTAAACAGAGTATTGATTTTAATATAAATGTTATATTAGAAATATGAGATGAGAGGAAATGGAATGCTATTTCGAGTATAATAATTATGCATAACTAATAGGAAATCAAAATATTATATCTAATGTATATGCACCAGTTAGTAGCTAAGATTTTACTTAGATGTGTACAGGTGAATTCTAAGATTATGTACAATGAAACAACTAAAGAAATTTCAATTTAGTTGTCTGTAGGGAGTAGAATTTCCCAGATCCAGGCAGGAGACTGCTATATTTCAATATTATAATTATTCTTTGGTATTATAAGCAAGATTCTAAGTACTTATTTGGCTTAAAAAGTATAATTTCAACTTTTAAAACTTTGAGCATGTATTGGATAATATAAAAATTTGTAAATCTGGCTGTAACAAAATGGAATTTGGGGCAAAAGTATAAGAAATCTGGCCTTCAAGGATCCATATTTTGGTATTCGAACAGATAAATTTAATTAACAAGGCATTTGTTCATTGTTACTAAAAGCTTCAGTAATCCATAATTTCTGATCTAATAACTTCTTAGAATTTATGCTGAAGAAAAAGTCAAAATTATTCAGACTTTTTCATCATTTGCGGTGTTTGTGGCATCTTTTGCAATGGAAAAGCTAGATTTTTTAAGATTTGGTAATTGTGCTCCCCACAATTTATATATATGCCAGTTATTAACTTACTGTATATCAGTTCCAAACTCACCCTTCTAAACCCGCTTTTTCTTCCTGAGACTGAGATCTTGAAAACTACATTTCTGTTAGCCGTTTGCCTTCATGTTGAACTTTGCCTGGTAGGACCTAAGGGAGATGCAAGGTTGGAGGAGGAAGTAGGAACTTAATCCTTCCTGTGCTTCCAGATGCTTCTAATGGCTTACTTCATTGTAGCAGCAGGTGGCCCTTCCTATGACAACAGCTAAGTCCAATTTTCAGGATTTTTTTTTTCCCAGAGTCCTAGAATCAAACACAATGGACCCTCTTTAGAGACTCAGGGCAGCAAGACCCTCTCTCAGAGTTCTGAGTGTTTTGATTTCATAACTAGAATGTCTTCTCCTTGATCTCTCAGCCCTAAGGATTAAATAAAGCTGCTTCCTATAGTTACTGTTTTTAAGATCTTAGGGTTCTCTTTTAACCATATCAGCTGCCTGGTTAGCATAGAAGATTTTTCCCCTCAAATTCTTTTACAGAATAAATAGTACAATTTCTAATTCCTGACTCCTAAACTATGTAATTAGGGTGCGTGTGTGTGTGTGTGTGTGTGTGTGTGTACTTTTAATCTCTATAAAGCCTTGAATAAAGGTTGCCCAAACACCTGGGGTGGGGTAGGGAGGGAAAAGGGAGGAAGGCTTTCTTAGCAAAAAATTTTCTTTGTTGAAAATAACAGTAAGCTTTTAAGCAAACAAAAAATTTATAATGAAAAACAATTTTCTGAATTTTGAAAACTTAAATTACAGGGTAAAATGGAGAAAAGAATTAGTTAAATAGATAACACAAAGTGTGGAAATTTAAAATCTATTTGCACTGAAATCTGAGTCTTCTTCCCTTTTGCATATCACTTACTGGGCTTCTCTTCATCCTCATATACCTTTACTTTGCTTTGTTCCCAGTAACAATTTTTTAGTATAAACCTGACAGTGTTTTCCACTGGAATTAGATGATATTGGTGGCTTTACAGAGAGAGATTTGTTTTGCTAAGGCAGGAGAATTGGGATGATTTGTTCAGGGAAAGGAACTCCTACAAACAACTTTGGTTCATTTGATGTTGCCAGGTCTATCCAGTCTGTGTTCTACTTAATCAGAGTCGGACATGTTGTGACAAAAGGCTCAATTCATTAGAAAACAACAACAACAAAATCCCAGAGGGTCTGTTGCTTTCCTGAAATGGAATTAATTAGTCTAAAAGAAGATGGCTGGAAATATATACAGATAATAATAATTTAGTCAGAACCTTCCTGGTTGTTCAGGGGTTAAGTCTCAGTGCTCTCACACTACCACCAGCCACTGCAGCATGAGATAGAGCCCTAGCCAGGGAGCTAACTCACATATGCCAAAGCAGACCTTGCCTTTCATGCCTGCTGCTCCCCTCAGCAGTGTATTTTAGTCGATCTGCCTGTTCTACTCCCCACTCTGTCTCTGGTGAATCCTCTCAGCCCCTGCACCTCTGGTCTACACACCAGTTCTTACATGCATAAATAAATAACTTAAGTCTTTAAAAAAAAATCTGTTTTCATGCTACTGGAGCCTTTTCTAAAACTCTCTCTTTAAAATAGCATCAAGATTTCTATGCAAAAGCTTTTCCTCTTGGGGGAAAGCAAAAGTTTGTTTCTTCAGCAATTCAACCTGACACAAAGAATTCAAAAATACTATGCACTAAAAGAAATCCACAGCAGTTTTGTAGCAGCATGGCAAACTAACATTAATAAATGAAGCTAATTAGGCTTGATTTGCATATTTAACTCATCTTAATTACACATGGATTCAGCAAACATTTTAAAAGCTGCAATCAATCTTTTACAGACATGGTTAGTTATTTATATGAAACAACAAAAGCCAGGAGTTTTGTTAACGATTATTCTGTTTCCAATTTATATGCCATTGGGGTTATTTAAGTAATAATAGTGAAATATATTTTCTTTAACAATTTGTAAACATTTATAAAAGGTTAATATTCTTTAGTTTCACAAACTCATTTTTTCAGAAGATTTGCAGAATGTGTGAATGATATATAAATTATTCAATGACATTAAATATTTGACCAAGTTCAAATGAAAAAAATATCCTTTGACATTAACTTCTAAACATGATAACTAAGGTAAACCTATAATAGAGACAAGCTACACAAAGCTAATAATTATTAGAATGTTTTTCTCATTTTTTTAAGGTATAAACTTTAGTTCTTCTCATCCTTGGGCACAGTGAGCTTTGTCTTCTTTAACAGTACTTTTCACTGATCATGAAATTTGAAGCAAAAACACATAGGGTACAATTGCACAATATAATTCTCTTCAGCTCCAATAAGTTTTATTTCAAGAACTTCTCTTAATGGTTTTTAAGTACTTTATTTATTTTTACCATAAGCAGTTACTTTCTAGTAATAGGCAAGGAAGCATGCTGTGAGGAGACAGTGCCTCTACATTGCCACTTGGGAGAGGCTGGCAGGGGCTGCAAGGATGACCAAGTGCACAGGGTGCTGTGGACGGGGATGGGGAGGGGGGTTTGGAAACAGTGCACAAAACTTGATCTTGTGATACTGTCCGAAGGTGTGAAATTCAATTATTAGGGCTCCATATCCTAGTAGTCTCTCCAGGAGGATTCGTTTGTAAAATCCAAACTCTAGGAAGTTAACACTTTGGCTTGAATGCCTTGGAAAGTCAGAGGTCATGTAGTAAAGAAAAGAAAGCTGGTGAAGGGCAAACTTACAAAATGTCTTTACTAGCTTTCCTGGGAAAGATTCTACTGTGTTTGGGTATGTGTGTGTATGTGTGTGTGTGTGTTGTGTGTTAATTGAATAGTATTTATTAAATACCTAAATAAGCCAGCTCATTTCTGTGGTTATCATTTTGAAGTAATGAAGATAATACTCACTATTCCTATTATTACAGAGTTTGTACTCTGTGTACGTGACTAGTAATTCACATTTATTGAGCACTTGCTATGCCCCAGGCATATTTCACATGGATTAATTTGCAAAGTCTCACAATAACACCGTCATGTAGATACTCTTATTATTCCCATTTTAGAGATGAGAAATCTGAGCTTCAGAGTGTTCCAGGACAAAATAAGCAGCAAAGCCCAAATTCAAATCCAAGCAGTGTTGCACCAAACCACTTGCTCTAGACTACTAACTTACATGCATGCATAATGTTTGTTTGCTTAGATCCATGCTCTAATGTGATATAGAAATGAAACTTTTTGCTTCAGTTTGGCTCAAACTGCATTAATGTAATATATGTAGTTTATAAGACAAATAATACTACAAGATAATGTCATGGTTTAAGTCTTGAAATCAACTTATGCCACAGTGGCTTTTTCATTCCTGAGATAGTTTAAGAATAGTGGAATAAAGATATTATCTGGACCTTTGTTATGGACTAAACTGTACCTTCTCAATATCGTGGTATCCTAACCCACAGTACCTCAGAATATATCTATATTTGGATGTATGGTCTTAAAAGAGATGATTAAGAATAAATGAGGTGATTGGGATGGGCTCTAGTCCAATCTGACTAAAGTCTTTATAGAAAGAGATTAGAACACAGATACACACAGAGGAAGACCATGTGAAGTCATGGGGGAGCTCCAAATAACATCCCATTAATCCTCTCTGTGGTGTCAGAGAATGTGACTATTACTAAATCTGAAAGCAAAGAATTGAATTTATCATGCAGTTCAACAATGAAAATTATGGGATCACAGTTATACTCATTGAGCTAATCCAGTTATTAATTTTATATCAAGTTTTTGTAAGAGGCATGAATGGGTTAGGTCAGTCTTCAAAAATCATTTGTGTTTATTATTGTGGTTTATTTTTTTCATCTCTTACATAGGTGGAAGAAAGTTATTATCAGCCTTAGGAACATGTTCTGAATCTTAGGCCAATTGTCTGACTTTCAAATTGTGTCTGATGCTATTTGGCTTCTCAAGGAGTATTCACTGAGGTTAGTTGTCATTGATTAATTAGGTAGGTTTAAAACTAGTTCTGGTTGTTTACTTGTAAGCAGGACTATGAAGCTGTTACTAATTGATTGGACAAGTTTAAAACTAGCTCTGGCGTCTGTTACCATGGCTATAGAACAATAGTCTTTTCCTGAGAGAGTTCTGACTTTTTTATTCTCAGTGACCACCAAAAATTGGTATGTAGAACAAGGACTAGAAAAGACTACCCATTAATATACAAACAGTAACATTTTTCACTTGTGTAGGCACTATACCAATCACTTTACATAAATTTCTCCAAATGTAAATGGGAATTTAAAATGTTATAAACCAATGCTACTTCAATAAAATTTTTTGAAGATTAAAGTAAGACTATCAGTTGTATATGGAAAAGATTATGAGTTACTCTGTATATGGTACTTAGCACAGTGTTTATACAAATGAAAGATGTTACCAGTAATATTCCAATGACCTTAGATCTAAACACAGCAATTTCACTCTAGTATCACATTCTTCACCATCACAATCTACTGTCTCTCATAATAAAATACACATACAGTATGATTTTCATTTATGCAATGATGAAAGAATAAATATAATGAATGTATGTGCACAGATTATTCCACGTAACATACAGCAGTTTCCATTTTCAGTGATTGCTTCTGAGGATGACCTGAGATGGGAGACTAGCTTTTCATTGGATTTTCAAACATATTTTTTACATTGTGGGAATATTTTTACTGAGAATGGCATGAGGAAAATTTCTGAAATGACGGAAATGTTCTCTATCTTAATCTGAATAGTGGTTGCATATATATAGAGAGAAAATTCCTTGAACTAAACCCCAGAGACTTGCATTTTACTCTATGTAAGCTATATGTCAATGAGATAGAAGGAAAAAATAAGATAGAAGACATTTTATCACATCAAAAAGACATTTTAAAACATAGCGTTGTTTTAAAACAAACCAGTTCTGGGCCTCCCTGGTGGCGCAGTGGGTTAAGCAACGCACTATGAAGCAAACCGCAACCACTGCAGCACGAGTTCTATCCCTGCTGCCGGCCAGAGAGGGGACCCACATGGTGCAGCAGACCTCTCCTGCTGTGCCCGCTGCTCCCCTCAGCAGTGTACTTCTGTTGATCTGCCTGTTCTGCTCCCCACTTTCTGTGGTGAATCCTCTCGCCCCCCACGCCTCTGGCCTGTACCCCAGTGCTTGTATGCATAAATAAATAAATCTTTAAAAATAAATAAATAAATAAAACAAACCAGTTCTGAGTTGGAAAGTCCTATTTTATATTTTTAAGTCTGTTAAACTTTTTCAAAACAATATTGAATTCATAGGTTAAATAAGTGCATTGTAATTAGAAAGGAAGTCTGCAAATATTTACTAATAATTTTAGCGATACATTTAGTTATTTTATGATTTTATACTAGGCATGATTTTTGAACTTTTGCCTTGCATACTAGGCTTCTGATAAGTGCCATTTTAATATTTATTTAACTTCTCATATAGTATTACGATAGTAGATAAACTTTTCAATATTCAAGGAGACAACGTAACCCTTCTAATTAGGGTCTGTGCCAGTTGGGGTCAGCTGGGATTTGTTAATGATAACACACAACTATCCGGTCATAGCAGCACCTTGCTGCTGTTCATCCTATTCACCAGGTTCAAAATTTTTCTAACAGCTTCTTTGAATGCTTCTGGTTCATGCCAGAGGCAAAAGATATCCCTGAGGATATTGCACCTGTAGTTAAATGCTGGAAAGGTACATTGATTTGAGCATGAGATGGGTGTTACATGATCATTCCACTCACAACTCTTGGGGACAGGACTTTTTTTGTGGTTCCGTGTAACTATATCCAGACCAGGAATCTTCTAGAAAGGACAAGCATTGGAATAATTTAGTAAATGGTACTGAAAAGTTACCTCTACCATCTTGATTCAGTTTCTCCCACATAAAATGTTAGGTGACTTTGTAATTAAAACTGGCTTGCTGTGGTACTTTTTACCTTTGTCACCATTAGTTAAGTGCTTCTGTTTTCTTAGCTCTAGAATGGGAATTTTAATACTGTCCATCTCATAAAATTGTTGTTAAAATGAAATGTGATAATAACAGTAGAAAACTTAATATTATGCTCTAAGTATGTAATATACACTCAGTAAACGTAAAGCTTCTTCCTTTGCCTGAAATCATCACAGATCTCCATAAAGTTGTTTAAAATGTTGAATCAGTGGCAAAGGATTGTGGGAATAAGACTATGTACACTCGTGTGATGACTGATCAAGATGAAAATAAACATTGGGAATAAGACCTTGGTCTATTTGTCCAAAAATACATAAATCTGGTGAGGTCGTATTCTTCCAAATTTGAATATTTCTCTATGTAACTGTTCATTTTGTCTCTCAACAAATGTTTGTCAAATCTTATCAGATCTGTCTTAGGCTTGGGGATGAGGGAGTAGTAGACAAGATAGTGAGGGCTTCATTCCAGTGGGAGGAAATTAACAAACATTAAAGAAACAAATGTATTAAGTATAAATGTATTAATAAATAAAATAAATGTATAAATGTATTAATAATAAGTGATATGAAAGAAACAAAACATAATGACCTATTTGCTGGTCAATAGTGCTTACCAAAGCAGTTAAACAAATGTAAACAAACTTCGCAGGTAGATACCACTAAATGTCCTCAAAAGTCTCTGTTTAGAGTTGATATTCGGTCATCCTTTCACTCAGCTGAAGTACTGCTTAGAAAACCTTGAACATGAAGAAACATGACAGTATTCATGGAACCTAGTGGATGAGAAGTGAGGAACAGATAGGAGCCAAACAATATAGAGTTTTGGACCTACATAGAATTTGGGATTTATTCCCATTCTAATGGTAATTGTTTTGCCAACTTTATTCAGGACCTTGGTGTGATGTGATTCATGTTTTATTAATCACTCCAGTGACCATGACAGGAATGGTTGGGAAGCGGGTGCAAAGACATCAATAAAGACACTTTGCCTCTGTTGGGCCGTGTATGATGACGTCCTGCACCAGTGGTGATGGTGAAAGAGACAGAGAAGGGCACAAAAGAACTGTGTATTGAATAAAGAGCTAACATGCTGGATGGGAGTGGGGGTGGGGAGGGAGAAGATGGGTAGGTATCTGATTTTGTTTTTTATTGCCTAGGTTTTATTTAGCAATTGGTGATGCTATTTAGTTACAGGGGGAAAAATGGGCAAGGGGAAAGATAAGCAGTTGGGAAGTATTAAATCATAAAGGATGCTTTGTATGTTCTGTCGGACATGCTGCATCACACAGGTCACCTGCTAAAAATGGATGACTGATGGCATAGATTCAAGTTGAATGTTTGCTGAAATTCAAACAGTTTTAAGGAACAAAACATAGCATCCAGAGTCTTCCAACAATGGAAAGCCATTATTACCCTTAGGCTAGGTCTGAAAGGGCATAAAAAGAGCATTACTGGTCACAGTATGAGCTGGAGCCATGGAAGAGGATCCACTAATAGAAGTTGTGGGATTAGGGAAGAATAGGGTCACTGACCAAATCACAGCTGAACAGGAAGAGAGCTGAAGTGGGCACTTATTCATCTATATTTTTCTGTTTCCATATCCTGCCAGAGCTTTCCTCTGACTGAATCTAACCAGAGGCCAGAGGGACTGAGATCCTATGGTGATGTAGTTAGGAGAGAGCAGGGCTCTCTTCAGGGAGCAAGGCAGTGCCACAGAAGGAGTGTAT
Organism: Galemys pyrenaicus; assembly: GCA_019455555.1. Lineage (NCBI taxonomy): Eukaryota > Metazoa > Chordata > Mammalia > Eulipotyphla > Talpidae > Galemys > Galemys pyrenaicus. The sequence continues at coordinate 11,585,047 of JAGFMF010011501.1, forward strand.
CTGAGGGACAAATGAAAATAATTGCACTGTTGTCTCAGAGACTTTTTCCTGGGGTCTTTAACGAGACAGTTAACTGTAGTTAGAGATGTTAATTTGGAAGTCACCAACATTTCAGTGGTTTAAGTCTTCAGTATTCGGAGTTAATATTTACTCTACCAACATTAAACATACAATATCTCACTTAATTCTTAAAATGAACCTATAGGTTAAATATCAGTCTCCAGTCTCTCATTGTACATAGGTCATGGTATTGGACATATAGGTTGATTTTGAGAATTAAATGGGGATCCTGAACCAGAGTACAGTAAGTAATTTGTTTTAGGTCACACAGCTATAAGGTAGCAGATCCAAAAATTCTGTCCCAGACACTTTTATTCCCGGGGCCAATACTAGAAACCATTCGTGTTCACAGCTTCTCTTAGAGAATCAAATACTACAGCAGTGACTTGTTAAATCACATTTTTTTAAGACTCTTCTCTTTCCTTTTACATGTTTCCCACTCCCTTTAAAGGAAACAATTCTAACAAAAATTCATCAAAGACCATTTTCCAAATTTTAATATCCTGGCTTGGGTATTACTTTTGATGAAGGCTGTTTGCAGACTAGAATATTAGTAACCCACATATTCCCTACACCACATAATAAGTAGATTCACTTTTATCTTGGGAACAAAGCTGGAAAGAAAGACTTTAAACTTTTCTTAATTCATGAAATATTTATCTTTGAGTCAGGTTTTGTTACAGCAGCACAAATGTGGTCCATCAGCATTTCCATTATAACCCTATATTTCCAAGGCCTCTCAAGAGTGCCTTAGAGATTTGACTTTGAATTTAACATTCAGGATTTGAATCAGAAAAGTGTATTTTCCTTACCAATTAATAAAATAGTTTAAGTTTCTCAGTATTTCTCAATATAGAAGAGGACGAAACAAAACGTTTATTAATGCAAAAAATATTTAAGACAAAATTGCTAATTTAAATATTTAAAATATGGACACTTACTATATAGGTATAATTTTATATAACAATATTTGATATTAGTTTTCAAACAAAAAAAGTTCCTAAGGTAATGTATGAAAGCTAAATAAAACAGGTTGCCTTTTTCGCTTTGTAAGGAATTTATTTCTACTTTGGAAATTTGGGTGATTTGAAGTTCGCAGCATAACTGGTTTGAAGTTATGACACGTTCAAGGTACTGAACCAGAATAACCTGGGCAAAAGGAATCCTGAGAGACAGTTGAAGTGTTTCAACAACTTTCAATGAAATATAAAATTATGTGGGAAACTTTTGCCTTCTGTGAAAAGGGGTTAATAGCATGTGCTAATTCTGTAAATGGATACTTAAAATTCAACTGGCCAAACACAATGGCAATAGTGAGGACTCAGTAGAACTTAGACTTCCCAATTGTGCTGAGTTCAAAAATAGTCCCCAAATGTCCTACAAGAAGGAAGACACATGCTAATGGTCTTCTGTCTTTAATATCTCAGTCTCTGCTGTTGTCCCTCTTCAATGTAAATGGGTTAGTACTAAGTAAATTCAAGGTGGGGGATGAGAGCAAATGAAGCCTTTTTAATCAAGCGACTCACCTGATTGACTTGCCAACAGCCACATCGCCCTCCTTGCTATTCTAGAGACTTGCCAGGCCGACACCCACCCTGAGACTTGTGCTCTAACGCTGCCCTCCGCCAGATGTTTGCTTGACTGAAACTCCCTTACTGCCTTTCTAAGTGTAGTTAAACCACATCACTGTATTTGATAATTTCATTTGCTCTTAGCACCTCAATCCCAAACTCAAGAGATCTCCTACCCCACCTGACGTTTCTTCTTTTCACATTACTTGTCCTTGAGTCACTTTACATTATTTAAAATATCTACTCCCTCCCTCTCTCCCTAAAATAAGGTCACTGAAAACAGGTATTTTGTTTTATTTATAGATGCACCCTTAGTACCTTGAAATGTGTCTAACATATATCAATTTCTCAAAAATATTTGGTGAATGAATACATGGCTGAATGAAATCTGAATTTTGGCTGATAACAAGAATCTACACATAGTCCATACATAATTTGGGTCATTGCCCTAAGATGCACTTTGAACATTGGTGTTAAAATTAAAGGTCCCATATTTATGTTTCCATAGTTTCATGTGATGAGCCCCTCTTCCCCAGTATCAACTTGGGCATTTTTGTAGTAAACTTTAATTTTAGCTATGGTTTGGAAAAGATGAGTTAAATGGTAGGTAGTGAAGTACAGTTTTCACAAAATACTTATTTTGTTTAAAAATTATTACTATAGGAACCTCCCTGGTGTCCTTAGGGTTAAGTCTCAGTGCTATCATGGCTATGGCCTGAGTTGATCCCTCAGCCAGGGAGCTAACCCACATATGGTGCAGCAGACCTCTCCATCTCGTCTGCTGCTCCCTTTATCAGTGTAATCCATCTGCTGTGCTCCCCACTGTCTCTGGTGAATCCTTTCATCCCCCCCACGCACCTCTAGCCTATGCCCCAGTTCTTCGATGCAACTATATATATATATATATGACTATATATATGCATAAAAATTTATATATTATTACTGCGTATGTTTCATATTATTTTTATGCATGTAATGATATTAATGCCAAACTGAAAATTCAGGAATTAGAAGGTGATCTTGTGATAGATCAAAAATAAAGGACTCCTACCCCCTCCATCATGGTGGAAATGTGCTGAAAACAAGGGCCTTCTATTGGAACTTTATCATTGGCCTTCATTATGGTAATTGCCAAAGTTCAGTCATTTAATGAGAGTTTGCCACCTGCTCAGTGGTGTAAAAGGGAGGGAACCAGAATGTCAGAACAGACACCAGTGCTGGTGGCACACTCACCAAATAGCCTTGTAGGATTCAAAATAGTGGCTGATAGCAAAACTAACATTTTCTGCCATAAGAATGTATTCATTTGTTGTTGGACTTAAAAAGTGGTTTCAAATATTTTCACATATTGAATAGACTTTATTTAATGTTATTTCTGCTCTGTCTTCCTAGGGTAAATGTGAGCATTCTCTCTATGGCCACATGCATTCGATCAATGATGCTACCTTTGCTCCTAGGGTGAGTTCAGTTCGCTCCATGAATTCTTTTAATACTTCATATATACACGTTCATTCCAATGAGAAGTTCCAGGGGGAAATGGTAAACTAACAAGGTGAGGAGGAGGAGGATAACAGGTTTGGGAATTAGTTATGACAATGGAAAACACATCTCCATACAATAAGGTTGCAGAAGGTTAAAAACACCCACAAACCCTGGACAGTGGTGGAAAGAGGGGGACTTGGATTTCAAGAATATTAGTGAAGTATGGATTGGTAAATATTAATGTAGGGTAGTGAAAATGATAACACTGTGCAAGTGTTTATCTGCAGTTTGTCATGTGCAGGTATCAGGATGACTCCTTCCCCAGTGAAAACTGTTTAACTTTGCTTTGAGTTGCTAAGCTAAATGGGTTGTGTATAAAAGGGTTCAGATAGTAATCATGGAAGAATAATTCAAGTTTACTCCTTCTCAGATGAAAGCAATTTGACTAGATAGATGACCTCTCTAATCCCTTCAAACTCTATGATTTAATTATATCTAACATTTTAATTTGTTTCTCAATTCCCAGTAGATGCAAACCTTAATTCCATATTCCTCTTCTTTTCCAATTAGCTAAAAAAGAAATCTGATAGATTACCTACATGTAACTTCAAAATGACAGCATAGTCAAAATACTGTTACTGTCACGCTCTTATTATTCATTTAAAAAGAAGGAAAATGTCCACACAGAAAGATTTTTCATTAAAGGAATGTTGCTTCCCCAACTGAAATTATGTGGTGTCACTGTCAGCCCTCGGATGTTAATGACAGGCTCCACTACAATTACATTTTAACAAATTTGTCTTAGTAGGGATTTCTACTTCATTGACTCTATTGAACCAATATATTATGGATTAGTTCTAGATATCAATAAAATTTTATTTCTAACAGAATATAGAGTCTTTAAAGCACTGTGGAGCCAAATGATGTAGAATAATTATGCTAAAAAATCTATTAAACATCTTTCAGGTTCATGTACCCTAGAAAGAATTAAATGGAATTTAAAATTAGTAAACTAATATGTTGTAAGTCAAACATATGTAAATAATTGCATAACTGAAAAAGATATACAACATTCTAATAGTAAAATTAATAAAATAGAACCTCCCTAGTGCTGCAGAGTGTTAAGTCTCAGCACTATGGAGCTTGTTGGCAGACATTGCAGCATGAGTTCGATCCCCGGCCAGGTCGGTGACCCACATGGCTCAGCAGACCTCTCCTGTCTCACCTGCCACACCCCTTAGCAGTGTATTTGAGTCAATCTGCCTGTTCTGCAACCTACACTCTCTCTGGTAAGTCCTCTTACCCCATCCCCACACCTCTGGTCTGTACTCCAGCTCTTGTATGTATAAATAAATACATCTTAAAAAAAAGTTAATAAAATAAGAAATAGCCAAGTTGCTTTATTAAATCAGCAGTCAAGGGAGAGATATACCTTAATGATACCTATTTCAAAGGCAAGATGATGCATATGAGGTCCAGGTAACCAGTACTAAATAAAAAACCCAAACTCACAGACACAAATATATAATATTCAGTATTTGTATTGTGCTGTATTTTTAAAACTATGCAGATTGACTTATTTCTACCTTTACACACTTTGCTCATATTGGAAACACAATATAGCACTATTCAAAATTGACATTCCAAAGCCCCATTGTCTTTTCCCATTAATTAATCTATTGTTGTAAATATTTAATAAATATTAAGGAAATCATGTTTTGTTATGATGACTGATATTCCTAAGTAAAAAGTTTGGTGACATGTCAATTGCTTTGAAAACTGTTTTACTTCACATACCTGCTAAGAATGTCAGCAGGTTGGGAGGTAACAGTGACTGAAAGAGCACAAAGACTTTCTGGGATCTCTTGAGGATTTGGCATTTCAAACAATCTCTCAGAATTGCAATAATAAATGCATTGGACAGTGCATATAGAGCAGGCAGAGATTTGAATTATTTAGCGTTAGCCTTGCTAATTAATTGATTCCTTTAAGGATACACATGCATGTTACATTCCTAGTTAAAAATACATTTAGCTGTTTAGGTAGCCACTATTTTAGGAAAATTCTACAATTTTAGATTTGTAAACAGAAATCACAAATGAAAAATTCAGTGTTATGTAGCTAGCTAGCAACACAAATTCACAGACACAAATATATAATATGCAGTATTTGTACTGTGCAGTATTTTAAAAACTATGCAAATTGACTTATTTCTAAGATCTGGTATTAAGGCTCTGCTGTCTTAATTTCTGACTGACTTTTCTATTGGAAGTAGATAGTTATGTAAAATCTCTTTTTAAAGCAATCTGTTAATGAAACATTTTAAGGAACTGTGTAAAGCTTTTCCTAAGTCCACTTTGCAAAACAAAACCAAAATATATATATAAAAAAAGAGCTGACAGTAATTTATGGAAAAATATTAATAGACACAGGCAATTTAATGTTAAGTTTAAAAAAATGCTTAACAAGAAAGAGAGCAGGATATTCCTAGGTGGGGGAAGTACATAGGGAATGTTCATGTGTGTGGAAAGCAGTTAATGGAGAGGTAAGCTAGTGTGGAGTGGCCAGGGGCTATTGCCTGAGGTGGGGGTAGGGACAAATCCATTGTTCCTGCTGGTCTAAGCATATTACCTCTGTTCTAATGTCTGCCTGCTGTTTTCAGCAGACACTGGTTTCCTGGTATTCTTCTCATATCAGGACTTTTGCCCTTGGTGACCCCATACCTACCTGAAAAGCAGTAACTCTGGGCACCAAGACAATATCTCAGAGATCCCATGTTGTCCTATTTCCATTGATTCTAAACTTTGCAAACCTGTTGTTTAATTCAAATATTGTTGCACTGATCTTTTAAATGTAGAGGTATATATCTTTGTGCACTACTTATGTAAAATATTGGTATTTTGAATTCAAAGTGTGTAACATAACGTGTAGCCTTAAGAAGACTAGTAAAATTCCAACTTGTTTCCATCTATATAATTCCACAAAACTTACAATAGTCATGAATGCAGAAGAAACATGAAGTGGTCAGTATTATGTTTACAGAATTTGGAAGTTTTAAATGCATATGAAAGGGAATTTGCAGCAAGAGAGACACCTACCCCATCTGCTGGCCTTAAGCCATAATAAGTTATAAGGGCAATACTTCTATTTTAGAGAACAAGAAGAAAATTGTGATGGTGGGTGGTATGCAAGTCCCAATTTAAGCTAAGAAGGTGAAGGAAGTGTTGGAGGAGAGAGTGCAATTAGAAAGCAAATGGCTGGTGACATATATGGATTACTGGGGGATAAAGTGGAAGGGTCTGTGTGAGACGTGAAGGTGATGGATCAGATGAGGGATACGCACAGCTCTTTGGTGATGAAAGACTTGACTAATGGAACACCTGCTGATTTGGACAACTATACAACGCATTTTGTATGTAAAAATGACCATATATTCAAAATGCTCCCATAAAGGAAACATCAAAAACCAAGTACTCATAAAACATGATGCTATAGAAAAAGAATAAAGTCCCCACATAATTTCCCCAGCACCTCCTACCCATATTTACCAGAGGCTGTGGGTCCAGGTTGTTGGTCTGCGATTGCCCCAAAATGTCTGGTCTAAGTCAGCTTCTGGTCAAAAGTCACTGAGAAAAGAATAGATTTTCAGGATTAAGTCCAGGGTCCCGAATCTGAAGCCATTCACCATAAATGCATCATCTCTAAAATCTCAGTTCCCAGCACTGCTTTTTTGAATATAACCTATCTTTTCAGTACAACTAGAATCCCACTTCACTGAGAGCTCTAGTTAGATAAGATCTAACTCACCACCCTATCACCCCTTCTGCCTTCATTTATCGTTTTACACCAGCTTAGGTTCCTTAGTTGTCATGATAATTACATTGCAAAGAACTTTAGTTCAGTTTTACCTCTTTTCTTGGCAGTGCTTATCTAGCAAATCTACTTTCTTTGGTCAGCACTACAACACAATAAAAAATGCTAGAGAAAACCAAACAGACTGTTCTTTTTTCTTTAAATTAACTTTAAATTTACAGCTTCAAAGTCCCAATAGCCACTTACCATTGTTCAGCCTTGAAATGTTATTTCTCTATTGTGTTCATTTGTCTATGTACTTACACTACCTATATACCTTGTCCTTAAATATCCTTATACTTACTCTAAGTTCCCTGATCACAAATGTTTGTCTTATATCCTTGGCTCATTCACTAATGAAAAACTGCAAGCTATGAGGGAAAGAAATCTCATACCTTCTTACTAATCCATCTCTAAATATACAGACATCTTCCATGTCTTACCTCAAGTAACCATTAAAGAGAGTATATTAACTCCTAAGACATTTTAATATTTAGGTGGTAATATAAATCCCATTCTTCTTCCATCTTCTTCATAAGCTTACATTTTCAGTTATTCCTTGTCCTTATCTTTCTACCGTATCATATCCATCTGTATACAAATCTGGTCCAAAGTTTTTCTGTATTTAAATTTGACATTTCATCTTTCAATCACATGCTATGATTTCTTACTTTCATATATTTTTACTTATTCTATAAACTTGAATTTATTTGAAATTGCTTTTAGTTCCAAATAATGACAAATTTGAAGGATCTCTTTGAATTGCTGATTTATAACCTGAATATAAATTTTCAGAAAAATTGTTAGTGTGATATGTGTTTTGGAAATTTAATAGAACTTATTTTTGCTCTTGTACTTCCTTTTTTTTTAATGTTATAGGTGGGCTTAGAAAGTATGTATTCTCTTTTAAGGGTTCAACCATTCAGATATGAACTCCAGGTCAACTATTCCACTGAACTGTTCTTGATTTTTATATAGTTACATTGAATAAACTTTCCTCAATTTTTCTCACACTTTGCTTTTCAATATCACTTAAGCCAGTCTTCCTAAATACTGAGAAAAAAAAAAATCTGCAAGGTCATCATTTTTACTCTACTACTTGACCACTAATTATTAAACTGAATCCATACTTAATCTTAATTTCTGTTCTCTAGTAGATTTTCTTCTAACATTATCTCATTCAAACCTGTAACTTAATTTTCTCTGTATGTGACAATTGCCAAGTAAATTTCACTCTGACCTCCAGACTCACTGTTAGCTATTTTGCATCTCAGCCTACATATGTATAAGATTTATCACTTCACCTGCTAAAAATGCAACTCTTGCTTTACCTTTATCCTAACTGGTTTCTTTTCCCAACTCATCATCTTAGTTCATATCACCCTGTTCATTCCAATGTAAAAACAGGAGGGTCAGTTTTAGTTAACAACAGCCAAGACTGGAATGTACTGTTAAAAAAAAAAAAAAAAAGAAAAATGTGATTAAAAAGGATGAGAAACTTCTTGTTTAACATGATATTCCCAACATCTGGTACAGTTTAATATTCAAAATGTGATGACTGAATCTATAAATCTGAACAAAGGAAAACAAGGATTCTTACAGCATTGTGTTATTGCATCATCTATTAGCCTTCTAAAATCTATGGATATTGAACTATAAGCTAAACTCATCTAGTCTTTAGGATAGATTAGTTAAAACTTCTATAGCATCATAGTACTCTGACTTTGGAGTACAGGAAAATTTCCCACATTCAGTTAATATTGTCTCCTCTTAATACCTTTCAGATACTAGATTTGTCATTCACAGGATATATAACCTTGAGCAAAAAAATTTAGTTCTTCTATAATGGTGAATGATAAAAAGAAATGAGGGGCCTCCCCTGGTGGCGCAGTGGGTTAAGCAACGCACTATGAAGCAAAACGCAGCCACTGCAGCGCCAGTTCGATCCCTGCTGCCGGCCGGGGAGGGACCCACATGGCGCGGCAGACCTCTCCTGCTGTGCCCGCTGCTCCCCTCAGCAGTGTACTTCCATTGATCTGCCTGTTCTGCTCCCNGCTCTCTGTGGTGAATCCTCTCACCCCCCCACACCTCTGGCCTGTACCCCAGTGCTTGTATGCATAAATAAATAAATCTTTAAAAAAAAAAAAAGAAATGAGGAATATGAAATAATATATATGATGTGTTTAATATAGTGCTTCACAACCAGAATACACTCTTACTACCAGTCTGCCCCTACCACTCTTATTATTATTGTTGTTGTTGTTGTTAATAGTAGTAAGAGAAGTAGTACTGGAGCTAATGTTCTGTTCTAGCCATTTGTGTTCAAATATGTAATAGTAAATGAACGAACACAAACACGATTATGTAAGATTTCTTATGTCTCCTAACTTAATTTCATTCGACTTAACATCAATAGAATAAACACAAAGGCTACAATATATATTTTGAACTTCAGCAAGAAAATAGAATTCTAAAACTATTCTAAATTAGAAGCTATCAGTATGGAATTGAATTAAGCTTGAGCTAAATGTGCTAACCAGTGAATATCAGCCTCATTAGTAGCATTTTGTTTTTATATCACAGTATAGCATTTAATATTGAAACTGTTAGAAAATTTTAATATAATCTGTGATAGGCTAATTACTTTTGCTAAAGTTGTCAGTATATGGATACAGGGGCATTAAGTCACTTTATATGTTCTTTATTGATAAACAAATACCTACAATTGCCTACCCAAAAAAGTTACCATCACTCCATGTTAGCAAAGAAAGCCCAATTTCTGAATTTCATCTGTTATCCAAGTTTAAACAGAAAGTGCTTAGTATCAGTTTTTGGCCATTTTATATAAAGAAATACAAAGAACATGTAGGTCATGCAGCCATTGATCCTTTAAAGGACAAATGTTGTCAGGCAGTACTTACACACCAAAAAAATTTCAATTTTGCTTACTTCTTTAGCAGTCCAACTTGATGTCAACTACCATTTAGCTGGGCCAATAATATTGATATTTGATGTCAGTTCTTATTCATTACTGCATCCAGGGATGCATAAGTCGAAAGTTTTAGATGTGTGGTGAAAAACAAGAAAGCAGATTCTGTCTCTGAGGAAACTGAAAACAATAGCAGAATAGAAAATTAAGGGATGTGTAATTTTCCATTTTTATTTGTATGATATTTTAATGATTTCAATGCTCCTATATATTCAAAAAGTAACTTTTTATCTCTCAAAGTAATCCCATAGTGGGTGGCATTCTTAAACTGAATTTTGATGAAATAACTATTTTGCAAAGAAAGTAATTTCTTAGGAAAATGTGGCACTAAAAGAAAAGTTAAAAAGAAATGTGGTTCATATAACTAGACATTCAGAAATTAATTAGAAAAGTTTTTCATGTAATAGAATTGATAGAGGTCCTTTCCCTTTATTTCTACCTTGTTTCTTTCTTAGAAATTAATATCTAAGTGACAAAGAAAATAATGTGACAAAGAAAAATAATACATTAATATTACATCACCTTGCCTCCAAAGTTTAACCTTTAATAACTGTGGCAGTCAAATAGGTGTTATGTCATGCATTTATAATTTTCTTGCTGGTTCCATAAAAATTGCAAGCAATATGATTATGTCATATTTCTTGATATTACTTCTCTGACTACAAAACTTGTAATTTTTTTTCACACATGTATCCTTTGGGAAGTTTAAAAAAGTTTGGCATATATGAAAAAAAAAATCAGCAATGGAATTCTACCTAGCAAAGTAGAAACTGAGACCCTACCATGTCCTGGGCACTCTTTAAATGTTGAGGGTTTGACAAAGATCAATATTAATTCTTGTCCTTATAGAACTTATATACTGGTAAGACTAAACAAGTAAATGAATAAATAAAGAATATGTGCTTTCCCATATGGAACAAATTAAGGTAAAAAAGAGATAAGAAAGAAATTGGGGCTTACAATGGAATGGTCAAGGAGGGACTTTCTGAGAGGATGCCATTTAAGAAAAACATGCATGACTTTAAGGGAAAGCACTCAAGCACAAGCAATAGCAAAGGCCAAGTTCCTGAACTGGTAGATGTGTGGCATTATGGGAGAAACAGAATATACTGGGTGGACTAGGATTATTTTAAGCAGATGGAATCTCTTGCATTTAAATGATACCTACTAAGTTAGATTTTCTTATTGCTTATGTGTGATATAGTTGAGGCTATGTTAGAATCTCCACCTTTATCTGTGGCTTCCAAAATGCTTATTTATACAAAGATGATCAGCCTAAAATTGTAACAGATTATTTTAGTTGAGTAATAGGTTAGCTTTTTATACCCTTAGCTCTTAGAACAAGTCTTGGTCCAGATGATGATAAATAGTTATTGATTAGGAAATATCAAGATATAATAAAGTCTCATTTGCACAGTTTTCACCATATACATTTTTTCCAAATAATACTAGAGTATCAGTATAAATTTGTACCTTTCTCTCCAGTACTATCCAGTAATTGTTGTCGGTCTTAATTTACATGTAATTTTTTAAGTGTAAAAAGCTACATGTGTGATAAAAGCATCAGGTATTTTTGTGATTGTTTTCCACATAGGGAAATGTCTAATATGTCATACATTACCCCTGAATCACTTAATTAGAGCAAAAAAATTGTTACACCAATTTATACATGAGCATAATTACAAGAAAACTTGATTATTCCCTTTAATATAATTTCCCCTGTTTAACTGTGTGTTCAGGGATGAATATGACCCTGTGAATTCATACTTCGGGAAGTGACTACTAGTTAAAATGCAAAACTATAGCCAGAGCAGAAGAGTGTGCCCTTCCTCTTCGCATTGACTTTGTACTTACACAGCGACCCAGGAAATCGGCTTGACTTTCCTGTGGCCAGTTTTACCAGGGGCTTGGGATCTAGCATGTCAGTCATCACCAGGTTCCACCCTTCAACCCTGCTCTGTTCTCAGCAGCAGGATGAAAAATATATATATTTTTAAACTTAAGGAATTTAACTTGCCATTTTCAACTGACATTCAAAAGACTAAAGATACTGATTTTTTTCCCTTAGAGTACTCAGGTTTTCATATTTGCAGATATTCCTTAACTTGTCACATGGGTAATAATAAAGCCAAAAAAAACTTTTGATATTTAACTTAAATATTGTTTTGTGCCTCCCTGGTGGCGCAGTGGGTTAAGCAATGCACTATGAAGCAAACCACAGCCACTGCAGCACAAGTTCAATCTCTGCCTCTGACCAAGGAGGGGACCCACATGGCACCGCAGACCTCTCCTGCCTCGCCCGCTGCTGCCCTCGGCAGTGTGTTTCAGTCAGTCTACCTGTTCTGCTCCCCGCTCTGTCTGTGGTGAATCCTCTCACCCTCCACACCTCTGGCCTGTACCCCAGCTCTTGTATCCATAAATAAATAAATCTTTAAAAATAAATAAAAATTTAAAAAATAATAATAAATATTGTTTGCATCTAGGTCTTTACTCCACCTGAATTGGAAAATGTTAACACCGAAAAGAATCTTAAGTAGATTCACTCTTTTTTTGGTTTTGGGGGGTAGATCAGGAGGAGGGTTGCAACTTAATATTGGAATGACCAAAGGCATTCAAAATTTTGTCTTTTTAAGCTGAAGAATAGCATTTTTTTTTTCTTGAAAATATCTGGTTTTCAGGGCCTTCTTGGTGCAAAGGGTTGAGCGCTACACTGCAGGGGCTTCCACAGCCCCAGCAGTGCAGGTTGGATACCCAGCCAGGGAGGGGACCCTTAATGGCTCAGCAAACCTCTCCTACCTCGCCTGCTACTTCCCCTCAGCAGTATATTTCAGTCTATCTGCCTGTTCTGCTCCCAGCTCTGTTCTGGCGAATCCTCTCACCTCCCCTGCCTCTGGCCTGTACCTCAACTCTTGTGTGCATAAATAAATAAAATTTAAGAAAAGAAAAAGAAAATCTTTGGTTTTCAGTTAACATACTCAAATATAAAACTGAAAAGCCAACTTGCTAAATTATGTATTGCTTCCATATTATGTTAAGATCTGTATACTTAAAAAAATGGTAAAAACAGACTTCTGTGCCTTTTGTGGGTTTGTAACTTTTCTTTCTTCAAATAGAAAGAAATATTTCTATGGAAATATTTCCATATCTACAAGGAGTAACATTATTTCCTAGTGAAAAAATAACAAAAACCTCTAGAGTTTCTAAAAAAGTTTTTGCCACTAGAAGCACCGTTTAATAAAGTAGTAGTTTTTGGACTAGGTCTATCCTCTAATCTATTTTTATGATTCAGACTATGGTTTTGTGGATATTTTATCCAATCGTCTCTATATGACTGTGGTCAAATATAGCTTATAGTCATAAAAACATGAATTTTACTAAACATCATGATGACACAAACCTATTGTCATTTTATGTATATAGTAGAAGTACCCTGATTTTATGCAACTGTGCTTACATACATGTTAAGAGACAATAAATTTATTGCAGGTTATCCAACAATGTAATTGCAGTGGACAGTATATTAATCAACAATAACCGGCCATATTAAAGGAGACTCCTGCCAAATACAGTAACATCTTAGGTTGTTATGACAATAAATGTGAGATTTAATAGAATCTGTGTGCATTTACATGCAATATCTTCTGCCACAAACAAAGAGCTGAATGACTGTTATTACGAACAGTAATTAACATGTTGATGCCATCCTTGCTAGGTGATTTATTTTACTTCACCATGAGGTGTTTAAAAATACATATTAAAAAATGCATCTAAGTACTCAAGGATTTATTTTGAAATTCATAGTAGTATAAAGTTGTACTCTGGATATTTGCATAACTGAATTAGGTAAATAAGAGCATCTTATCTTTTTCCAACAAGTAAAGAAGCAGATTTCACTGGATATTTTACAGTCTTCACCTACCTCTGCAACTGATGTGCACGTTCAGATTCTAGTCCCCTCTCTGACCTAAGTCACCTCAGGGAAAGAACAGTACTTCTGTAATATCCATGCCCTGCCTTGTACTCTTCATCACTCCAGGAAGAAAAACTAACCGACTTTCTCGCTTGATAAAGGACAACAGATTAATGAAGTTAAGTGCCTGTATCATTCAAATTGTCATCCCTGGTAACTATGTCAAGTGTACGATCCACTGTGGCTAGCTTTTACTCTTCAGGAGGTCCTGTGATCTTCAGTTCCTTATGTAAATTAATGCAAAAACTGCTCCAACAGTATCACGTGCTGTTCATTTCAAATGCCAAAAGGAATGCTCTATTTCTTGAATCAGTAAATGGAAAGAGCAGAGTAGCTGTGTGCTAAGTTACAGGTTAACAAACAGAATATTGGTTCAACCAGGATGAGAAGAGTAGTGGAGAAGAAAGCACAGTGTGTATTTTCATGTGGATTAAATCAAGGATCGCTCATATCTATATTGTTCTACGTATAAATATTTTCAAAATGTGAAGCTGCTGGACAATTTGTTTCATTTCACCAGGGAGGTTTACAAATTGGCTTGAATAAGATGACTCCATAGCTCACTTAGATCTAGTGCCATGTCTCATCTATTTCTGAGTTGCATCTCCTGTTTTCTCTCCTCCCTATCACACTCCATCACCTGACACCAAGTCATTTTTTTTAAGATTTATTTATTTATGGATACAAGAGCTGGGGTACAGGCCAGAGGTGTGGAGGGTGAGAGGATTCACCACAGACAGAGCGGGGAGCAGAACAGGTAGACTGACTGAAACACACTGCCGAGGGCAGCAGCGGGCGAGGCAGGAGAGGTCTGCGGTGCCATGTGGGTCCCCTCCTTGGTCAGAGGCAGGGATTGAACTTGTGCTGCAGTGGCTGTGGTTTGCTTCATAGTGCATTGCTTAACCCACTGCGCCACCAGGGAGGCCCCGACACCAAGTCATTTTTGATACTGTATGTCAATCTCAATCCCCTAGGCCAGTGAAAGGAAAGAGTTTGAGGAGAAGGAAAGGAGCTTAATTTGTTGACAAATTGAGGAGAGCAGCAGACTCATGTCTGAAAAACCATCATCCTGCTCTTTGGCAGAGGGCAGGGGTATTTATCTAGAGTTACAAGGGAGTGGAAATGGGAAGTGGACAAGGGCCAGCATGTCCATCCTTGCAATACAAGATCTGGAGGTGTTGGTTGACACCACCTTGCTTTCACCATCTCCTGGTTGTCAGCTATTCAGAAGTTGTCCTCATGATGTGCTTTTCCCTCAGGATGTAAGAAGACAAAGTTGTTAAGCCTAGAGGATAAATGAAGGAAATAGGAGAGCTTATTGGGTGGGACAGAGAGACTAGTATTTCATTGCTATAATGATTTTTACAGCTAAACTTTGTCTAATAAATATTTAATGAGTGAATTCTAATTTTATGAGTCCTTAAAAACTTCAGACACCATATTCTGTTCAAATTTCTTTGTTTAGTCCATCATAATGAAAAAAAAAATAGACTAGTATAGGGTTAGAGATGTTTCTAGAGAAAGGATGGGTTAGAAAAGTTTGATTAAATGCATCAAAGAGTAGAATTATAATAACATTAAAAAAAAGGGGGGGGGATAGTAGTGGTTTGGATTTTAAAAGCATTTGAGTGTCCTTTCATTCTCAGATTGGATTAACCCTCGTCCTCATAGGATTTTTAGAAAGTAAAATTATCAGTGTAGTCTTCATTTAAATATAAATAAATGACACATATGTTATTTCATATAAAGGTGGTTGTTTAAAAGAAAACAAGCAAAGATCTCTCAAGTTGTAATTTCAGGAAAATATATGTTCTGAATATTTTCAGGAAAACATGTTTCAACTTGTGTGTGTAATATGAGTGTGAATTACCCTGTTGGCTAATCACATTAATTGTATATATGCATCATATTATGATTATTTAAACATTGAGTGGGACATCTGTTGCCATGTTTTAGTTACATTTTATATTTTCCAGTTTACAGGGGAAGTGACACTTTACCCAGCTTTTCAATATGTGATCGATCGGTCACATTCACTAATAAGTCACATTAACGTTTCCTGTCCCCAAATCGCTCTTATTTTTACCCTCAACTTCTCTAGTTCCAAGGTCATTGTACAAAAATCATATAATAATGTGCATCAAAATTGAATTTGAAAGATTCAATAAAGACCTTCTGTATAATTTGCATACTAATTTATTCCTGACTTTCTTGTTTATTTAATAAATTTGAACTCAATCAATTTGAGTTTCACATCCTAGCTACATTTAACAGAAGTGTGAATCAGAAATATCTTTAATTTTCTCACTTATAAAATGGTGATATCCCATTGTTGAAAAGAAAAGAATCAGGCCCAGATGGAATCATCCATGGCAGGTCCATCAAGACTCCATATCTAAACAAATTGCAGTTTCACCCTCTCCCAATAGTGGGAGAGGTTTTAACCTAACTGTTGATGCTGCTAACATAATCTTCATGAGAACCACCCCTACCTCTATAACTTTATCTCACCTTCTTTCTGATTATAAAAGCCTTTCATTTTGAGTAAAGTTTTGCAACTTTTTCCTGCTTTCTAGAAGGGTTGCTGCCTTGATTGAAGACTCATTTGATAAAATCAACTAGATCTTTAAAATTAACTCAATTGGACTTCTTGTTGTTTAGCAATATATAGCTCATACATTTGTCAAGTTAATTTTGTTGGGTGCTATATATTTTTGTATTCCTATAAATATTCTTCAGCTTTGCCCTGGGATGCTGTTAAAGTTAGAAATTAGTTAGCCCTTTCAGGTCTGCATTTAAGATTCCTAGGTAGGACAGGAGTAGTCCTCAACCCAGAGCTAATTATTTCCCTAATACTGAAACAATCCCTTCTTTGCTGTGCTAGTCTACCCAATGTTCCCCATGCAGATATTTTCCATTCTGGCTGCTGGGACAGGCATCATTCTCAGCCTTGGCAGCTCTTCTATTCCTAATATTTTTCTTCTTTCCAGACCTTTTGGTAGTTTCCTCATATGTGTGTGCTATGAACACTCCCCCGAGGTCCCTCTGCAGATCTTCAGCGTTCTCTCTGTGTGACTTTGTCTTCTCCCATATTTGACTCTGCAAACTTGAGCTGCCTTTTTCTCCTTGGACTCTCAGCTCCATCCCCTCAAGTGTGGAGTCTAGGTTCCCTCTCCCAGTGCTGTGGGCGTGTATCACAACTAAGGCACAACCAAGGCAGTGTGTCACAACAATCTTCCACAACTCAGAACTTTAGTTCCCAGACTTTCAATGATTATTGTCATTTGTTGTATGATTTACAATGTCTTATAAGCCTTTCCCCCCCCCCTCTACATTTTGTTCATTCTGTTGGTTGTTTCAGGCAGGAGAGTTAACCAAGTCCCTGTTACTTCATTATGACTGGCAAAGGAAGTCTTTTTATCCTGTTTTTAATTATTAACAGATTTAACCATAAGATATGTGATTGTAATGATAATAGCATTTCTTTAAAAATTTATAGTTAGCTTCTCTCCTATAAAAGATAAAGGTTGACAGGTTGACAATGTGTTTGCAGGGGATCTAAATTATAGCCCTGATTGGACCACAGATTCATGGAAGGCTTAGCAAGCCCCTTAATTTCTCAAATCTTCACTTTTCTAGTCTATAGGAGACATTTATCTATACAACTTATACATTCTAGTTAATAAATGTAATCAGTAATCATTAATGTTTTCTTTAGAAACTGAATTTATTTAAATATTGAATTTAAAAGCATCATTTAAGAAGGCTTCTAAGGAAAACAAGAATCTGGTCCTCTGAAATTTGAAAAATTCTTTGTGACCCAGTACAAACTGACAAACTCAATGAAATTTTTGCTTTGACATACAAAGCAGTGCCAAGCTAAAATAATTTAACATCACTCTTCAGATGTTGAGTACTCAGCTTATCTTTTTCTTCATTTCTCTGGTTTATTCCTTCAATTATACAAATACTATTGCCTTGCTCTGACATTATAGTACATTTTTATGTAAATACATCATGGAAGACCACTGCAACGTGACAAGTCACATGGAAGAAAACACCAAGTGTCTACAAGACAAAGATCTCTTACATGAATACCTCAAATAATGCCAATAATGACACTGAAAATAGACTAAACACACAAGAGTCAGAAAATTTATCTTAAGGGCTTTTAGAAAAGTCTCATTGCTAGAGGCAGAATACATTAATTTCTATGCCATGCTAAGAATTTCCATTTCTCCTTGAATAAAGTGTTAGTCTCAAAAATTGTCCTTAGAGTCAGTGATTTATTGAAACTTCTTCTCCCTTTACCTTTAGAAATCTACTAATTTTGCACCATATTTGGCAGGCAGAAAGTTGGCCCATTCTACCTTCAATTGTTTCAGAATTCTAATTTCAATTTATATAGCATCCACAAGTGAAAAGCTAGGCATCGTAGGAGATTTAAACAAGTAAAATATTTAGTTCTTTTTCTTTGATGAACTAGAATATAATATAAAAATCAATATATTTACACAAAGTAGATAACCATCTGTGTAAGGCAACGAATTTTTAATGCCAAAATTGGCTAGTTAAATAGGAATGGTAATACCTGATTTAATTCTTGCAAGAATTCAATCACATAACCACTAGAAAGTTTTGCTCTGATTGGTCAGATATGGAAATAATGATTCTTTCATTAATTGAATATTACTAAATATGTGCTAACTCACAACTATTGAGTGCAAGTAGTTTAAACCAATCCTGTCAAAGAGAACTTTCTATAATTATATAAAAAACCTCTATCTAAAATGTCCAATATGTTAGGTGACTAGATACATTAGGAAATTTTAATTTTAACTGACTAGAACTAAATACAATTAAAATAAATTCAGTTCCTCAACTGTAGTAGTTACATTTCAAGTACTCAGTAGCCATATGTTTTAGACAATATAGGTCTAGGTAAATAGGCATTTATTTAAAAAATGCATTTTGTTGGTTCTTAGGTTTTTGAAATATTTTAGAAAAAGTTATGTTTCAACCAAGTTTTAAGTATATTTAATACTTTCAATGGGAAAAGAAAGAAGAAAAACATGAGGAAATGAAGTATTTGAGGACTTGAAAGCAGAGGAACAGGAGGGGAAATGGTAGGAGATGATAGGCAGGAAGTAGGCAGGCAAGCAGAGGCTCAAATATTATTCTGCTATTGGTTTGTTAACCATAGCATTATCAGTGCTATGTACTGGGTGATTTCATGGTGGTTTAGAGACTGTCCTCTGCATTGTTCAGTGTTTATCAATATCCTTCACTTCTATCAACTGAATGTCAGGTATAGGTGCCCAGCTATGAGAATCAATGATGTCTCTAGATGTAGCCAAATGCTCCATGGGAAGCAAAATCAACCCCACTTGAAAATCAGTCTTGTGAAGATGACTTGGAAAGATAGAGAGTAAAGGGAGGTTATTCACTACATGTGTCCGCGTGGAAGATAAGTGCTGATTTAAACTGATCAAGACTAGACAATAGAGAGATGGAGAACTGGTTGACCAACTCTGATGATCATGGAGTATGGAACTGTTAGGGGGAAAGGTGGCCCTAAATGGATTATGGGTGTGTGGACTCCAACCCCCACTCCAGCCCATCAGTGTTCCAGAACCACAAATCCGATAAGATGATTATCGAAGAGTGGATTACTGGGACCTGAGGGTGGAGTTAAGCAGCCAGGCTGGCTATAAAACTGAGGTGAGACTTGGGCACACTTTTTTTTATTGAGGGGCCAGACCCTTTCCTTCGGAGCCATCTCATTCGACTCGGAGCCATCTCATTCGACTCGGAGCCAGTTCTCAACGTGCCATTGCTTAGATCTGGTAGGGTATTTGTGGATTTGTATCCCTTTCTTTTTCCTTTGGTGTTATTACTATTTTATTCCCCTTTCTTTCATAAAATAAAANGTGCTAATAACTTTTGCCACATGTACCTGGAGTTGGGACTTTTAAGTCTTCTGAGCGCGCGGGTGGAGAACCCAGTGTGGGGAACCCATTTTATATTAGGGTTGCCCTGTAACAGAACCTTTTGTTGACAAAGAAAATATAGCAGATAGATCAAATCTGATGGAAAGATCATTTGGCTTTGAACATAATGATTGTAGTCATCTGCAGAACATCCCAATGGTGATATCTGTGGATAGTTGGAAACAAATATCTGAAATTCAAGTGAGGTGTGAGTTGAACATGTAAATTTTGGAGTCGCAAATGTCATGGGATATTTTCTCTGCTTCCAGAAACCTAAACTTAATTGACAACAGTCATCATTTCCAACGTATCTCCAAATGTAGCCCTATGCATTTCATTCAAAACATAGCACCAGTTTTGTTTTGTTTTTCCTGATTTCATATATAATCACAGACATTGTCAGGTACACCAATCCATTTACTCTCAGGACTTATGCCTGGAGGCCTTTGAGCTCGTGTCCTCTTCCCCTATAGCACATCACAAAAGTCTTGCTGTTCTTAACTCAAAGGTGATATTCCCAGTAAGACCCTCCCTGGTGATGCTATTTATATTTCAAGACACTTTCCACCATATACTCCTTATCTACAATTTTTGTTATTCTCCATAACTCTTATTAACATCTAAAATACTACATATTTTACTGAATTACTTTGTTTCCCTCCAGTAGTATGTAAGTTTTGTGAGGCCAGAACTTTTGTCTGTTTCATTCGTTCCTGTACATCCACCACTTGAGTCAGTGCCTAACACATAGCTCACTGAGGAAATGTTTCTTTGGAGTGATGGGTTTCATACTGGTTGAGACATATTTCCTGGAAACAATGAAACTCTTCCTCTTAAGCTTATGGATTGCACTAGAGCACTGCCACCAGAAAACAGTGTTCTCTTACATTTCAGAGTCTCAGAGACAATATTGTACTTGATAGTATCCACCACACTCTTTGAGACTATTGACTTTCATTCTTTAATGTATCAATACTTACATTCAAACACATACAACTTTTTAACATCATATAGACAAGTCAGATTTTTACGTGTGATCTCAAGACACTCTTCAGAGTGTTTTATATGTTGATCTCATCATAAATTATCACATTCTCCATTGTGAAATAAGTTTACTCTGCTTTTATGTTCTGATGTCATCCCATTTTCAATACTGATGCCTCTGACTTTATCTTCACTAATATCTGTTCATAATCTTACTCTATTTAAAGTGTTATTTCTAGAAAACTGCATTCACTAGGCTGCATTTCTAGAAGAACCTTTTTAGATCCTATAGGCTTCAGTTAGGGGTTCACCTTTTCCCTAAACAACCCTTTACCTACTTCTAGCATTTTATTTTGTATAATTTTGATTACTACCTTAAGAGGGAGATAAAAGGGTCACCTGAAGGGATACCAGGGTCACCAGAGTCCTAGTGGTGGGGGGCGAGGGGGAGAGTGTAAGAATTCACCAGGTGTGTGCTGGCTTCCTGGCTGTTATCTACTGAATTATCAGACCTTGTGACTAGTCACTGTGTTTTTTCAGGATTTACGTCAGCCTTTAAGGGCCACAGATGACTGTTTCAATAACAATCATTTGGTTCCCCTGTCTACCTAAGGTAACTGGGCCCAGATTCCAGAACAGCTCTTCAGTTCCCTTTATAGGTTCAAAACTTCCCATCCCAGTCTGCAAGGCAAACAAGAGACTAAGGTTTTAATAGGATAACCCCTGGCAATTATTCCTTTTCTCTCTCTAGCAATTAACTATAAATTCCTTGAGAGTTTATATCTATTGTATCTCATTCTCCCAGGCCCAATCATACTGCCGCGTAAATATTTGTTGCTTTATAAACATTGTCTTCATCTACTTCTAATTACTCTTCTACCTCTTAAATTTTAAATGCTTGCTCAATTTGTTGCTTGCAAGTACATATTTGTTGACATTGTGCTAAAGTACTATCGGTTCTTTCTGTTGTTCCACTTTGGTGACAGAACATGTTCTTTAAACACTTAAGAAGTACTGCAAGGGTTTCCATCACACAAAGCATTAAGTCAAGAAATGTAAAAGATTTTTCTTCTTCAGAGTTTACAAGTTTGGACACAAGTTAAATTAGCTGGATTTGAATCCATGTTCTATGTCAGTGGCCAAATGATTTTCCATAAGTTGTATAACTTTGTCACTGTTTTCTCATCCGAGTAATAGGGTAGTGTCACCAAGTCACAGAGACATTGGATTGAATAAAATATTACATATAAATCACTGTGAACATGCTGACTTGATTATGTAATGTAGCAGCATTGTACTTTAGATGCTAAGTAGTTATTTTTGAGCTCTCCAGCTTCATATCCCTGGGGTATGGTTGGTGATAAAGTTATTAATGCCTCGCAGATTGACAGTGGTATAGGTAAGAGGTATTATATGATGACAGCAATCCTATCCAAATCTTTCCAATGTTTTATCCTTGCACTCTTTGAGCATTCCCAGATTTCACCCATTCTTTACATTTTATTTCCATAATTTCTTTCCCTTATTTGTGTTATTGGGGTACTGAGGAAATGGGGTAATGAGCTGCAGAGGCCTGTCCTTAGAGACATGCTAATGTATCAGTACTAAAAATGTTTGAAATACTAATTTTCCTCCTAATGAGCCTAAACATTTTATTATAGTTATACCTTAATACCACGTTGCAGGTCATTACCTTCACATATTGAAAGCAGCTGATGTTTCTGAGGGCTTAATGTTTCTGCCATTTGCTTGATGACCCCTCTTTCTTTCCCATTGTATATATAGAATTTCAGGCAATGAAAACGAAATTACTTGACAGATATTGTAGATAATATTTTGATTGCATTTATTTATTTAAAAATCTTTTTGATTATGTAGTATGTACTATTAACATTAAATTTGAATTTTAAAAATGCAAAAATGAACACATACACTTAAAATGATTCATCCTACTACCCAAAGATAATCGTTTCTGATTTAGTTCCTACCAATCTTATTTTTAATATTGTGTGTGTGTGAGTGAGTGTAAATAATTTTGTTTGCTGTCTGTTTCTTTCATTAAACTACATATGTATATCTTTCATCATGAATAATCTTTGGAAATATAATAGTAAAAGTCATAGTGTAGTTACATAATTATATATGTTACAATTTATATATAGTATGAATTTATACATACACATATTTGTATACATATATGTCAACCTAGCTACCGAGAATTCTTTTCCTTTTTTTAAAGATTTATTTATTTATGCATACAAGAGTTGGAGTACAAGCCAGAGGTATGGAGGGTGAGAAGACTCACCAGAGACAGAGTGGGGAGCAGAACAGGCAGATCTACTGCAATATACTGCTCAGAGGAGCAGAGGGCAAGACAGAAGAGTGTGGGTCAGCTCCCTGGCTGGGGATCTAACTCATGCTGCAGTGTTGCAAATAGCTTGATAGTGCTGCGCCTTAACTCTTTGCACAGGCAGGGAGTACCTGAGAATTATTTTCTTACTTCTTACTGTCCCATCTTACAAATAATAGTGAGAAACATCTTTGTGACAAATATTGACTTGAGTTACTGAATTATTACTATTTATGCTAATTTTTGAGAATATATTGAATATTTTTAAACATTTGTGAGACATTATGCTTTATGTTTCAAGAAATAGAGTTAATATAGTGAGTAAAATCTTAGACTCGGAAGTCAGCACAATGTGTGCTTGAATCCTAACTCCAAATCATTATACCTAGGTAGTTTTAGGAAAGTCATTTGATTTCTTTAAACTTTATTTACCTTATCTGTAAAATAGAATAACTACATATCATGATTAACAGTATAAGTAATAATTAGCATATTTTTATGCCAGTGAAAACCATTAGCCTCCACCTAAAGCATGGCAAAATAGGGAGCCTTTGATGAATCTCTCCCTAAAGACAAATGAAAAAAAAGGAAAAATTTCTCAGAGAGGGCCTCCCTGGTGGCCCAGTGGGTTAGGCAGGGGACTATGAAGCAAACTACAGACACTGGGGCACAAGTTCAATCCCTGCCTCCGGCCAGGGAGTAACCCATATGGCACAGCGGACCTCTCCTGCCTTACCCGTTGCTCCCCTCAGCAGTGTACTTCAGTCAATCTGCCTGTTCTGCTCCCCACTCTGTCTCTGGTGAATCCTCTCACCCCTGCACCTCTGGACTGTACCCCAGTTCTTGTATGCAAAAATAAATAAGTCTTTAAAAAATTTCTCAGAGAAAATTTCATAAATTCATCACTCAAGTTGTTGGACTGCCACACAAAAATTTAATGAGGTTGGTCTTCCATTGTAGGGGTGAAGCAGGAAGAAGTTAAGGGATTTGAAAACAGGGTGGCAGCTATTTTGGTCAGTGGAAAGGCTGGTGGACAAATACAGATGCTATGGTGTGCTCAATCTTCTCAGTGATAATCTCCAGTAAGGAGGAATGCAGACTAGCATACACACTGGTGCTGGGACCATTGGTTCAGTCTGGAATCATCTAGTTCCTGGATGTTGGTGGCAGAGCCCTACCCCACCCTTCAGAAGTGCTTGTCACTCACTAATGACTGCTTCCCTGCATTCCACCCCCTCACACATACCCAGTGAGACCCTCCTCATTTAGAGCCCCACATCATAGGGAGGAATAACAAGGAGGTAGAACCCTTAGAAGTTGGGCTCCACAACACAGCTAATAGACCTTTCTGTGGAGAAAGAGGAGAAAAGATGGAATACTCTCTCTGCTTGAAATAAACCTCCCTTCTCACCAAGATTCAGACCTAGTCCTTGAACTCTAGCTTCTATTCCCTCCTTCATCTGTTGCTAACTTAAAGAGAGAAGAGCATAAAAATAAATCCACAACACCCCCACCAGAAAAATATAAAATAAGCAAACCACATGCATGGGATGCAAGGGCTATCTGAACACAAGATGGAAAAGATTAAAGTCCGGAAACCTATATCAAGGACACAAAACAGGACCGAATACACTCATTCACTATTAGTGGGGGTTAACTTGGTACAGGCTCTGTGAGAAATGGTGTGGATATTCCTCAAATTAAAAGAAGAGAGAGAGAGAGAAATCCCTTATGATCCAGCAATGCCACTTTTAAGTATTTGCCCAAGGAATATAAAAACACTAATACAAAGAGATTTATGCACTCCTATATTTCATAACAGACGTATCCATAATTGCTGTTGTGCACCCAACCTAAATGCCCATTGACAGAGGACTGGAGAAAGAAATGTGGAATATATATGCAATGGAATGCATTCAGTTATTTAAAAGGATGAACTAGTGACTCTTGGGACAAAATGGATGCATCTTTAAGTGGTTATGATAAGTGAAATAAGTCAGAAAGGGAAAGACTGTTACCAGATGATTTTACGCATTTGTGGAATATAAATAACCCAAGGGGAAAAATAAAAACGTGTAAATCACAACAAGAACTAGTAATTCTTAAACTCTGTGGAAAATACAATGGTTACCATAGGCGATAGGGAGGGGAGAGGAAATTAACCAGGAGCGAAGGTGAGTGGGTGCTGGCAGTAGGACACTGGTGGAGGGTGAGTGAAGCATGGACATATTTGAAGCTGTGAAGTTGTACTCCCGAAATAATGTAATTGTGTAAACAGTTGGCAAGTCAACAAAATTGAATAGAAAACTGTTAATTTTAGCTATTTGTGCAGTCACTAAAATCACCAGTCTGTTTCTATTTACCTTATTAATATCAACATTGTTACTAAAACAGCTGCTCTAATTTGATAGAAGAAAAAAAAGGAGAGTTTTAAGTGAAAATCCAAACTCAAACTAACATAAGCAAATTAGGGTCTTCACTGCCTGGCAAAACGAACTTAAGTAAAAGCAGGTAATACCTCATATTATATATTAATTCCTTCATTCAGTTAATTCTAATCTTGTAATTTATCCTGCAAACCACTTAACTGATTCATCATCTGTATTCATGTTTAGAGTACAAAAACTTTGGTCCTGTGTTTTTGATACTAAGTTAAGATCCTCTGTATTTCTTCCTGATATGCAATATAAAGATAAAAGTGTTCTCATAGGAAAACACCTTATTACTATATATTTCCTACCCCAACTGAAAAATAATCCTTTAACCCCAAAACTTAAGCTAATGCCCAAGCTTGTTAAATCTGTTTTTGAAAATTACATAAATCCATATTTTTACACCATATTTGCTCATATTAAATAATTCTATTGGTTTATAAAAAACATCATGTAATTTTTCATTAAACTATAACCCACCCTATTAGCACCCTAGTTTTTCTCTTTGTTTCACAGTTTGTAAATATATTTAGAACCTCTGTGCTAAGACATAGAAGTTCATTTTGGCTTGTCTTCCAGATTCTGTTGTGTGAGAATCTGGAAGATTCTAAGATGCTAAGACATAGAAGTTTATTTGGCTTGTCTTCCAGAGTCTAAATCAAAATTTGCATGAAATGTGTCCTTGCAGTTTTCCAAATCCACAATACAGTAAGTTTTATTTTTTCCATATTAGACTATTTTAAAACTTTCCATTTTTAATTTAATTTATAAATAGTGCTATATTAATTTTTATCACAACTTTTTAGACAATTTAATAATAAAATTGGAGTAGTATTAAAAGTTTCAAAAGTATGAATGTGTATATAATCCTTAATACATATTTGATTTTATATTACTCTGTTCCAACTTATAATTAACTTCCATGTCTCTATGGCTTTTCCCTCTATAGTATCTTTAAGTTGGTAGTGGGAAGGCTAAACAGGTAATTACAGGGCAGGACTATTCACTTTCATCTCTACTGTGTGCTTTGTCCTCTTCACAAAATTCCACCTGCTTTGTTTAACTCGTCTGTGATCACAAAAATATTTTTTATCATTTTTTGTGAATATGTATTTATCCCTTCTTTATATATATTTGACTTCAATTGTAGTCCCCATGGATTTCCCACCACCATTTCACCAGTGCATCATCACCTCAGTCCCTTGTGCTCTTATCTGCCCTCAACCCTCTCCCTCCCCCCTCCCCACCAAGTTAGTAAAATATTTTTTCTAAGCTTCAACTCATCTATATGTGTATTATTTGTAAAAAGATTCTTTTAAATCACACTCAGTCAGCATTGATTTCTTTTGATCCCTTATTCATTCATTCAATAATTTACTCAAGGTCAATTGCCTAACCTGTACTAGGAATTATGTCTAATGCTGGGCATTCAGTGTTATAAAAAAAAATCATATGTCTACATCTGAACTCTTCTGAGAACTCTTTTTGCTGTCACCTTTATCAGTAACAGTGCTATTACCAGTGTCATAACCAAATTACATTTTAGAGAAAACCCCAAAGAACTCGAGTCTTTAAGATTGTTACATAACTCCCCCTTATCTCTAAAAATCATTTCTTCAAAATCTTTCTTAACTTAGGTGAATTGTAACTAAGCCCTCTCATCCAAGTTTTCCATTTATTCACAATATTATACTTTTTTTTGGGGGGGGGCAGATTTTTTGGTGATCGAAGTTACCAATGTAAAATCAGAATGTGTAAAGACAAACACAAATTTCAAGATAGAAAATAATGCATCAGTTTGAAAGAGTTGATTTGTTATTTTATTGATGTAGAAATGAAACCAACCTTTCAACAAGTTAGTTCTTTTTTATGGCAAAATTTCCTTAGAACCAGTTAATAAAGCTGCAAAAATACATATAGTAAAACTGCTAACCATAAAACTACCAGACATGGTTTAAAACTTTTATGTCTTGAAAACCTTTTTATTTCTATCATTCATATTTCTTGTTAATCCTGAAAACTGTCCTTTCTTCTTTTGATAATTAAATTCACTGATTCATTACAATTTTTATAATGTGTGTTTACATATTTGAAAACATTTCAAGTTCTCCATGTTCCTTTTAAGTCACAAAAAAAAATTAAGCATCCCATTTATTAGATTGGGGACAAGGTTGTATTTCTTTGCCAAAGACAACAGTTATAGAATTATTAAAATAATGGTATTTGTTGCATTATTGGCATTTTAAGGGGAAAAACAGAGTCCACAAGTAGTACACTTTTCTGGTAAGGATATAAAAACAATGTGAACTAGTTCAAAATGATAAAGAGAATATAAAGCAATAAAGTTTTCATCTCCAGCATTTTAGAATATTTGAAAAGAAAATAAGATGACTTTGAATTTGACTTTAAGAAAAGTGAAACTGGAACTGAAAGGGAAACTGCGTATCAAACTGCTAACAGTATAATGACTAATGTAAACATTATATATGGGTCTGATGTGGTGGATACTCTTACTTAACTGGTCAGTGGACGCAAAAATTAAATGACAGATGTGAGAATGAGTGTAGATTATGAGTTGTCAGAGCAGAACCCCTTCTTCCTCATTGATGTGTTCGGGTCTCTGAAATAGGGTGTATGCCCAAACATTTTCTGGCAGTGCAGGAGAAGGCAGGTGTGCAGACAGTGCTTCAGTTCTGAACTGATGCACCCAGTTCTATACTGGGAAAATATCCACCCCCGTTTCCATAATACTTGAATTCATCCAATATCCTTTTGTTTTCATTCTTCTCATCCACTATCTTCCTCATCCCACTCTATGATGCCAAAACAACCCCCAATATTTTCATTAATAATTTTTCCTGACAGACTGCAATAAGCACCCTTTCCTTGTCATCAGTTTCACCTAGCCCTCGTGATTCTCCCTGTGATTAAAAACTCCCAATTACAATTGTTTTTATTTTTTCCTATTTGATCTATAAACTGCCAATCTTAACTAGTTACAAATGCACTTTTAATGCAGTGTTTTCATGTATTTGGTTTCTATTTGTAAATCAAGTTAATACATATCTATATATGTATGCATCTATATATGTATCTATATATCGGTATATATACGTGTATGTATAGACAAATACATGGGTGTGTATATTTTTGTTTATTACTCATTGTCATATAATTAAACTAATCAAAATTATTTCCTGAAAAATCATCTTCCAAAATTTATATAGGCTTTCATATAGTTATATCTAAGACAAAAGTATAATGAATGCCATCTAGTGTAGAGGAGTATAATCTTGTGGACTTAATAATATTACAACAAAATAACTTTTGCCTGTGAGTTACTATATATGTATATATACTTCTTTTTATATTTTGAAGGGTCACATGATAGCATCCTGTGATGCCTGTGGTGTTACAAAACTGTGGGACTTTCGGAAGCTCTTACCAATCGTGTCCATTGATGTAGGTCCAAGTCCTGGCAATGAGGTGAACTTTGATTCATCAGGTAGGATCTTTATTATTTAGTACTTGTGAACAAACTAACAATTTTAATATTTGTACTGAAACTATTTTCTGTTTCCTTAAGTTTTTTAGTGATTCCTCCTAGTAAGTTTTTGTTCTTAATATATTAGAACATATTACATTGTGTTGGATTATATAATTTATATCAAATGTCATATCATGAAAGCATTATATTTATCATATATTTAGTTAAAGCATAATAGAGAAAATGATTATGTGTTCATATGGGTGATTCAAATTCTGCACAAAATCTTGGCGTCTACATCCATTACAGTCACCATCCAAGGTAAGTAAATGATTTTTGGAAGGTAAAATGGCTGAAAGTAGAGACCATGAGCTTACAAAAATGAAATTGAAAACATTTAGTCTGTGATAACTTAATAAATAATCCCATATTCTCTAGATTTTTCAAGTACTTATATATACATTTATGTTGTCTTTGCAATTATGTACTCTGAAATCTTTAACGTTGTTATTTTTTTCAATCATATGAGCATTATCAATCAAACAAAATATCTTATCCCTTTTCTTGAATAGTGGAGTAACTAATGTTATCAATCACAACAATATTCCAATAGTCCACCTGACATTTTAAAATTATAGGTGTGTGTTTGGTTTTTTTTTGTTTCTTTTTTTTTAATATTAACTTTTTTATTTATATATATTTGACATCAGTTGTAATCCCCACGTTGCATTTGTTTTTAATGATGATGATAACCTTTGCTAAGTAAAGAATGTAAGCAAGCCTTTTTGGATAATATAACTTTGTGAATGTGATACCTGTTTTAAATCTCTTTAAGTCTGAGAACTTTAAAAATCCTTCATATTTATTGTTATAGAGATGTAATTTTTTAATTACATCTAAGTTATAGAGATGTAATTTTTTAGGATAGAGTATATATAAAGGAAAAGTATTTTATATTAAAATAGTCAATATTAATCCTTCCAGAAAATTTGAATATACTAGGAACAGCTTTAGAGTCATGAGTGTGTGTTACGTAGTTCTGGTTTCACAATACTGCCATTACAGTTCTGAAATTAAAAATACAATGTTTGTCTCAGCAAGCCTTACTGACTAGTACAAGAAGCACACTGATACCAATGACTTCTTTAAAAGCATTGCTAATAACATCTTGAATTAAGATGTTTATATTCTGTCAGAATTAAAAACCAAACAAAACAGAATCAAAGATCCCCAAATATGACAATTTCAATTTGTAGTGTGAAAACCTAAAACTTTCTGATTTACAGAATCCGCACTGGTATCATAGTTCTAATGGAGCTTTAACTTGATAGTCATAAACATTTTTATATCCTTAAGTTCCTTTTTATTTAAGTAAGCATACAAGTATTCATGTCCTTGAATTTTGAACTCAGACATTTCAAAACTTTTGACTACTTTCTAATAAAAGTGTCTTGAAATTCTATACAGTTAACAGTAGAAATATCTTTCTTGTTGTTCTTATTAAACATACTGCTCTTGCTTTTCATTCTCCCTGTTATCTAGCCCTAAAGTTATTTTCTACACTGAATCAGGCAAATGTGATTGTACGTAAATGTCAGTACCAATCTCAATAGTGTGCAAGTCAATATCATCTTAAAGTCCTTGGTACGTCAAACCTATTTTTTCCCTTCCTGATTACTGTATCCTTGGTGATACACTAATGCTAGGAAAAGTGTGAAAATCAAGGGTAGACCAATGAGAAACATAAAAGACAAAATCTGTGAATTGGAGATCCTGTTAATGAACACACTTCTTAAGTTTGAGGGAAGGAATTTTCAACATGACCTTCCTAGCTCTTTGGTCATTTTAATAAGGAACATACTATAATTAACTTTAATTCTACCTGGTTGAGAAATAGTGCCATAACTTTTTTTGTCATTGAAGAATGAAATATTTGTGTTTCTGTTTAGGGAAAATCTTCAGTGATTTTTCACTGAAAAAGGTTAAAATATATTAAAAGTTGAAGAACCTAAGGAAAGCAAATACAGGTTTAATGAGAATATGAACATAGAGCTGAAAAGTAAAATAGCAAAAAAGTATGTTCATCTTCAGACAGTTAAGAAAAGGCTAAAGTCAAACTAAAACAAAGTTGAAATAAGAACACATAGATCTCTTTTAAGCTACACTTATTAAGGAAGTGATTGTTTAAAAGAAATGTATCCCAAAGTTATATTATGAAAATTCTTTAAAGATGAAGATAAAATCAAATCTAACTTAATAATTTTATTTGTTTCAAGTATTTTTTTATTGAATTCCTGTGGCAAGGCAATATAAGAATATATAAAACAATTGTTTTACCAGCAAAGCAAGAGAGTATTTACACTTAAAATAATTAACATTGAGGGCTCATGTTTGCTAAGTTGTGCCAAATCATGTTTCCATGTTGAAATTCTGTGACAGAATTAAATTGTGCACTTCTCTACTCCTATGACATTATTTGTTGCAACTGAACTAAAGTGAGGTAGACTCTAGTCTGGTGTCTCAACTCTGCCTGCAGTTGGACCCAAGGAAAAGTCATTAAAAATATATATGTGACATCATCATAATGTCACATCATACATGTGGAAATAGTGGCAGTGTTCTGCCTAAGATAGTTAATACAAAGAATGCAAATAGTTAGATATTCTAAATAATCATAGAAACATATTTTCTAATTGAATTCTATAACTCCAGTTCATTGAAGAACATCCTGAGATTATGAGGTGTTCTATTTTAAAAATAACTTTTCACATAAAAATGATTATCTTTAACACTTCTTATCACTACAAACTCAGCATAGTGTAGGAATGAATTGGAGTAAGGTCTTTAAAGGTTTAAACCTGTGATCCATGACTTTAGGTTTCAAATTCTTGATTGTCTTACTGTTTACTAGCATTGGTATTTTCAATTTTAGTTTATAAAAGTAAATATGTATGTATAGCATGCTACTTTATCTGTTTTAAAATTGAGACTCCTTACGGGAATTCTAAAATGTATTTGATAAAAATATATGAAAACCAATGACATAGAAAAAGAATATAGACTATAGTTCAAACTCTAAGATTTAATCCATTCACTATGTTTTTAATTTTTAACTTACTTTTTAATTGAAGTTATAGTGCATCATAACATTGTATACATTTCACTGAGAATCAGCATATGCTAACTTTTAAACTTTATTTAATCTCCCTGAACTGTGGAAATAGTGGAGAAGATAATGTTCTTAAAGTGTCTTCATGTGTTTTCAAGGAATAATATACCTGTGATAATGAGGAAACTTACTTCCATAAGTCATCCCATGCATTTTAGGGGTGAGAAAAATGTGTGAGCATATTGGGATGCAATTTAAGTTCCCCAAATCTGTGTGTTAGTATAGGCTGTTTCTAATGAAAGCATAAACAGCAACAAATAAATATCAAAAGAAATGACTTGAAACCTCATTTTCATATAATATTAAAAACAATTAAAATGGTTAGCTAAGAAGTAAAATGTATTATATATAATTAAAATTAATGACTTAAACATGTTGGAATCATCATCTAGCACTTAAAGTGTTTAGTTTTTCTGTTGCAATAAAAAAAATCATCTTCTCATACAGTTAAAAGATAAGCTGCATTAGATGTTGCAGAGCATTATTTACATGTTTTATTTGCAAATATAGAGCTTGTGATAAACACACATTTTCTGTGTTTATAGGTATATAATATATTAATACATATTTATAGCACATGGATTTGTAAAAGGATAAGTACTCTATCATTAAGCACAGAGCTTTCTGGTAATATAATGCTACACATTTTTATGAAAATTCACTATGTAAGTAATATTTTACTTGGCATATTCAAGATGCCATATGTTTTACCATTTGAAATTTATCAGTATTTCAGAAAATGTTAAATGGAGTTGCATAGTGAAAGTAATAAAAATGAACTATGAGAATATATATGTGTTATACGTATACTTTTTTACATCTCTCATTACTTCCTGTTTATGTAATTTAGTGATTACCCTCCTTTGTAAAAGATAATTCCAGTACATTTGCAAGGAAGTCACATCCCTAGAAAGAGCAGGAGCTGAAGTTTGAGCCAGATGGGGTCTTTCCAGTAGAAAGCTTATCAGTATCAGATCATCCAAATGGGCAGATTCCCCTACCATTTGGTGACAATTCTAAATATTCTTCACAGGCAGAGTCACAATAGAAATACTAAAATGAGAAGGGCAAAAATACCACTGAAAAATATGAAAAGTATCAGACTCTTCTAACATTTTTCTAAACATACTATTATAACCCTAAAAATTGTGGTTTAAATTTGATTTATTAGTTCCTGTTAGTTAAGACTATACTTCATCGCTTTGTATTTAAAAGGCAGATTGTGGTTAATTCCTTCTAATGGAAGCAATGTAATGTAATAAAACATTCATTTGAAAGTTAGAAGCCCATTCGTTTTAAATACTATCTCCATTGCTTACTAGCTGAATGAACCTGGTGAAATTTCTAAACATTCCTGATACGCAGTTTTCTTTATAATAGATTTAAAAAAACTATAGAGATTTCCACTTCCAGCCAATATAGAGTAATAGGGACCAGATTACCCTCCTCTCTTAAACAGCTGAAAAAGCAGGGCAAATATGTAGTAGTTTTCAGACATTGAAGAAACGGCAGTAGTATCTGAGTGAGTTAGGAAGGATGAAGCTGAACCTTATGACTGCCAGGGAATACTAACAGGAGAAAGCTTCCAATTTACAACTCAAGGATGTACAGAAACCATTTTCTCCTTGAGTTGTGGAGACGGTAGGAGGTGCAGGGAGGCGATAGTAACTATCATTTGCAGGTCTGTCATGAAACAACAAATGATTATATATTACAGATGAGGAAAAGAAATTAAAGAGGTTAACAAGTCAAAGATATGTGTACAAATGTGGAGACAGACACAGGCAGTAGAGTTCCAGTGACTAAATTTAAACTTGAGATTATTCTGTCTCTCATTCACTGATAGTATTAGGTTTTGTATTGATCGATGACATCTGTTAAGAAAAAGCATTTGTTTTTTATGAATACTGAAGTAATCCCATAAATGACCTTTGACAATGTCTGACACATACAAATGAGTAAAACACCGAATCCCGTCACTAGCTGTCAATCAGTTGTTTCTGGAAGAAAAAGAGAAAAGGAGACTCTCCCTATTATAATTTGCCACATTTTTTACTTGTCTTATGCACAAAGGGCTATCGTAATATGCATATATTCCTAAAGGGACGCCAACCCCATAGCTCAATATTAATTCCTGTCAGAGTAATCAGGCTCAATTATATAAGCACCTGTAGCCGCTCTTTTTATGAGGCTGGACTATGCCAACTGCTCCTCTTTCTGCCATTACTTTATGTCCTGGTTTGATTGAAACTAAAATAAAAATGAAAGAAAGCAAGTTAATTGCTTTTATCTGTTAAGGTGTAAGGTAAAGCTAACCTAAGTTGCTCCTCCGAAGAGTAAGCCCACTCCATTATTTCAAATTCCTGGAAAAGACTGTCATAAAGAGAGGATGAAAAACAAGAGAGAAAGGTGACTCAATGAACCTGCTCAATTATACCTAATTACGTTATATCATGCCTGGTTGGAGTGGTTCTATTATGCTTGCAAATCCATTTTGTTCTTGAGTAGAATCTGAGTCTCTTTGATACTGGAGAAATTGGAGGAACTGAAAGAAATCAGATATGCATCCCCTTGGAGACCCAAGTCTGTGATTAATACCTGGAATGAAGTATATTGTGCTCTAAGAACCAGGCAAGGAGCTTTCTCTTGTAATCATCACAGCACAATGAGTTTGTTCAGTTTCTCTCATTTTAAAGTTTTGAGAGTATTAATTACCCATGTATATATGTAGTTAAAGTATATTTGTATAGTTATGTGAATGTCTGAATTGCATTTCATTTAATTTTAGCTTTAGGAAATTGTAAAGAAGAAGGTTTGGAGATTCATAGGAAGTGATTTTATGCTTTATCTCTAGAAAAAGTATTTTTTCTTTTTGATTTTGTCATGCTATCACCCAAAATGGAAATAATTTATGTACCTGCTAACAAAGATGGAAAATGATATGCTAATAATTGTGGGAACACTTTTCAAACTTGAATTAATTTGACAAAAATATATTAATTTAAGGATAATATTCATAGTTGTACAAAGTGTCTGGTAGGTCCATTGAATGTTCCATGTGTTGGTGGCAATACTATATCAGTTGCTAGGTACTTAGACTATCATTTGATAATGAATCATAAATTCTAAGATGTGAAAGGCATTTGACATGTATAAGTTATGACAGTTTAATATAAATGAAAGCTACTGACCTTTCCAAAATATAGTGTATGTTATACATGTAATTAGGCTTATTCCTTTCAGAAAATTGTGTTTGAAATGTGTACTTACTCTAATTGATGACATCATTATACAAACTATGTGGCCTCCTCTCTTTTGGCATGTCTTCAGAGTCTTAGGTAGAATAATATAATTCCCCAGTACTCACTAATTCTTCTCTGAGTATGAAAAGAATTTTTAGAAATGTCTAGAAATTGCTCACATTTCATGAGTCAGAACAGGATATTTAAGTATAGCATAAAGTGAGGTTTCAAAGATCATTGTTTGTGTTTTCCAACATGAAATTGAACAGGGCACTCTACTTCTGCTGATGTCAACTCTATCATCTTCCAAGTGAGAGTTTTGAATTAGGTTTACCACCTACATTTTATACAAATCAAGTACTGTATTTTCCCTGTGTTCATTAGTACATGGTATCTAAGACAAAAACCAATATTCTAAAGCAAAACATAAATGCTGTTTTATCAAAATTTGAAACAAAATAATAAAATGAAAGCAAAACAATCTACTTTGTATTGGGCCAAAGGCAAAAAAATTTGACAAAAGAATCATGATTATTTAAAACTTGGGTTGCAAGTGTAAAGGACAGCTGTAACACTCAGAACACAAAAATTTACTCCTGCACACCTAGCAACACATTCAGTCTCTAGCAGCAGAAGTTTTGGCAAAAGAAATGCATAAGCTCCAACAATTTAATAAATTAATTACTCAATCAAACTCTTCTTAGAGGATTATGTGAGATAGTAAAAATCTGTCTTGTGCTGGTTAAATCAGAGCAGCAAATAACTTATTAATCTTACAAATTGCAATATTATGCAGATGCAGTCAGCTATTGCAACTGCAATTGCTTGCATGATGCACAGAATTCACACTCGTGTTGTTAATTTCTCAATTTTGTATAGTATCTTTACAACCACTAAAGTTATAATTGTTGCTTAACTCTCTGATGGAGTGGCATTACATAGAACTATAATTGTAACATTATAGGCATAGATAATCATTGAAACATTTTCCTATATAAATAAAATACTCCCTTGGAATATTGTATGCATAATTATATACAAACCATTTAAATCTAGCACATGTCCAAATAATGACAAATTCAAATTAGTGTCATCATATTTAATGAAGATTTATTTTGTAGTATTAATGTATCATTTTCAAATGCACTTACAGTAGTTTTATGTATGTAACAATTAATGTGCTAATGCTGAATTATTTTTAAATGCATTTATGAATTTCAAAGAGATTTGTATCTATATAGCAAGTATGAGAAATTACTAACTAGTTATATATTAATAAAATTGAGGTAAGAAATGTAATGTATATAATTAGCTATGCTGCTGTGCTTGCAGAGTAATAAAAATTACATGTATATGCTAGACTAGTTCATTTAAAAATATAGCAAATGACATTTTTACATATATCTTAGTCGAGAAAAATTTATTTATATAAAGAAATAAGGCAGAGTCAGACCTTTGCATTTTTATGAGGGATGCACTATTGTGATGTTAAGCGTAATATACTATTTTCATCTAATAGCACACATTAGTTACTACATTAAAATTTAATACTGTTAAAATTTGCAGTCCTCACATACATCATGGCCCAAAGTGAAGTATCCCAAAATTTTCTTGTTAATAGATTGTGTATACAAAATAGAACAAATAGTCATCTTTCATTGGCCAAGCTGATACTGTTTAATCAGATAATCCTTTAAGGTTATTTAAGAGAAATTGGAGTTTAGTAGATTTTCAAACCAACCCAGAACAAATAGCACACTACTTTTGTAACTGAAGCCTACACAGTTAGTACTTGTGATAACTTGCAGTTTATTTATTTGAAATTGAATTTCAAACAATATTGAAATATGATTTGCTCAAATTTGATTGAACTCAAAAATGTCTGTTTTCACATGTAATACAAGTATAAGTACAAAATGTTTAAAATAGTCTTTTAACATACCTTTACCAGCAAAAGGAAAAAAAAGAAATAGTATAGCATTAGTATTATGGAAATCAAGACTAAATATTTTGATGTAATAAGTTGAATAAAAACCTCAAAATAATAGTCATACCTCCTGCCTTCTATCCAAAAATTTTATCATCTGCTCCCTTGTATTTTTGTTGGCCTAATGTTGGAAATGGCATTAACTAAGTTGACTAATCTTTAATGAAAATCTGTTATCTGCCAGGTAATATTCTATATTCTGGAATTCTGTGATTAAAAAAAATAGGTAAGATTCTAATTACAAAGTAAATTGAAGCAATAGGTGTGAGTCTGTGAGTAATAATTGGGAGTGCTGAAAACTCTAAGTTAAACTCTTATGCATGTGATATGCTATACCCATGTTCCAAGCATGACTGAAAAAAGCATCCTGCAGCTGCTTATGAGGTGAGAGGGGTAAAAACGGGCACTCCTATAAGACAGGTTACCCTTTTCTATACTCATGGACTCAGTTTGACATTTTCATTATGCCTGCCTTCTTCCCTTAACCTTTTACTATGCCTTCCCCAGTGTTTGATTGGTCCTTCATCCATGCTACATCAAGAACCACTTATCCTTACCACTAGTCTTAACGATGAATGCTTCTATGCTTCTGCTAGCTTTTTCCTCCTCCTCTTCCTCTTCTCCTTCTCTTCCTCACCTCCCTTTTCCCCTCCCCCTCTTCCTTATCCTCCTCTTCTTCAGTTTATCTTCCTCACCTGTCTTCCCAACCCCCCTCCTCCTCAGCTTCTTCTTTCATTTCATCCTTTTCCTTCTATTGCTTCTTTCAATGAGCTCAGATATTCATACTTATTATATAATACACAGCTGAAATACTTTTATTGATTTTTTTCCCTTTTTTATGTCCTCTCTCTATTCTCATTCCCTTCCACCCTCTATAGTAGTTCTTAAATGTCATTGTCGTGTTTCCTATATTTACATTTACCTTTGAAGGTAATTTGGAATTACTTTGTGTATGTACACACACATAATTTCTAAAAACTATATACATTCAAGTTTTTGCCTTTTTCTATACTATGTCTTTTTTTCTATACTATGTCTTAAGTATATAAATATATGCCTTATAGCTTGTCAGTTTTGTTGACTGAGTAATATTCCATTTTATTCATCTTATTTTATTTATCCATTGCACTGACAGGCACCTAAGTTATTTGCAAGTCCCTACTACTTCAAGATATGCTGTGCCAAATATCCTCATGCATATACCTGGGCTTCCATGCGAGTTTGGCTTTCAGCAGGGGTGGATTTGCTATGCCAAAAAGTGTACTTTATTTTCACTCAGTACCATCCTATTGTAACACTAATGAAGGGTTACTTCATTACCCTCCCCATTGAAACTCTACCCCTAACAACACAATTGTATTTGGAGATACAGATTTTAGGAGGTTACTAACATGAGGTTAAAAGGGTGGGACCCTGATTTAGTAAGGGGGGTATCTTATGGAAGAGAAACATAAATGCATGGAGAAAGCAATGCAATTTATGGTAATTTTGTTATGGAAGGTCGAGCAGACTCATACAGGTAGCACTTGATTCCTAATTCTACCAGTATAAAGGGCACTGTATACATTGTATATTCCTAATTACTAGATGCTGAGCAAGTCTTTCTATACTTGTCAATCTTTCAGGCTTTCTCCTCTGTGAAATCAGTTACTCTGTGAATTAGTTACATTTTTTGATTAGGATTCCTTTCTTAGGATTTAATGTCTTGCAATAATTATCTGTGTATTAACCTACTGTTGCTTTTAAATGTTATAGATTTCTCCCAGACGTTGCCTATTTACTAATCTCAGCTTTTTTTTTAATTGAATGAAATCTTTAAATTTTATAGAATCAAATTGGTTTTCTTTTCATCTTAATTATTTTTTTCTTTTAGGGGATTGCATAAGAATACTACCCCCACTGTTAGGTCACAAAAGCATTCTTCCACATCATCTATTTTCTTTATGTCATTAATTTTTACATTCTAGGTCTATGATTTGAGGTACAGGGCGATGTTAATAATAAACCCAGTATCTTCCTGACCTAAAGGATCATTTATTTCTTTTTTCCTTAGGAGAGAGCTCAAGTGATCTCAGGTCTGAGGCATTTTAGTGAGCTCAGTTGAACTCTACATGTCTTCTCATTCTTGACCACTGGTTCTAGATACAGGCTTATGCTATCCTCAAATACTAATCAGAGCAGGAAAAGAAAAAACCAAACCAGGCAATCATATTTAAAACTCACTTGTGAAATGACAGGTAGTATATGCTTAATATTCCATTGTAGCAATTTATAAGTGAACTCCAAGATCACTTAGATAGGAACATACACAATTATTACAGATCTCGAGGCCATGTCTCATGATAATGGCAGGGATTTTTAGCTCTACTACAGGAAAGAAAACAAATTGGGGCTGATTCTCCAATCACTGTAGTTGGAGACCAACTCTATCTAGTGAGACAATTTTCCTGACCACCATCTGTATAATTACTTTATTTCACTTATCTGTGATTTCATTTCTATAATATATTAATCTTATCTATGCAGACAGACTTCTCTGATTTCTTTTTCCTAATCTGTTGGTAACATTGTTTCTGAGCTGGTACAATTCTATTTTTATTACTGTGCTGTCCTAATACTCTTTAATATATGAAATGAAATGAAATGACTCTGCTCTTCTTTTTCAAAAGTAGCTACTAGGCTCCATATCACCTGGAGTTTTCAGTTACCCTCAGGTAAAATTTTAAATTGTGATAATTATCTCCAATATGACTTCCAGTAAGTCAATCTTTTGTGGCCTCTACTATAGACAATTTGTTCAATCTTCCCTATGTAATAAATAAAATATTTTTGTGCATTAATTGGTAATTCAATTATTTTTATGGAACTTATTTGGACTTATTTACTGATTATTCAAATAATTTATGTTTCTTTATATTTTGATTGCTTGAGATGGACACTTTAAAATCCTTCACCACAGATTTTAATTAATATATCCTAATAAAATTATTATATCCTAATATCTACTAATTTCATCACATGAGAAATTTAACTGACTTTGAATTGTAGCAAATATGGCTTATTAACACAAGTTCTACCTTTATTACTGAAAATGGTAATGCAATAATTTAATTTGGTTGACTGAGATAGGAAATGGTATTGAGTACTGTTGTCAACACAATATCTACCACAGCATTATCAATTGGGTATCAAAAACTCTGAAACCAAGTCAAAATTTTTTGGAAGATTAACAATGTCTAATTGAAACTACAACTTCAGGAGGAAAAGAAAAAAAAACAAAAACAGAGAAAGATTACAAGACACTTGGGTTTAGGGGGATGGGAAGGAGATGGTAAGTAACAAATCTAGAAATATGACCTAGGTCAACTGTCTCAAAACAAACTAAATGTCAATTAGGACAAGCTTTATTTTTTTTTTTTTAAGTCAGTGCAACCATTGTTAAAGAGAAGTCATTTTTGATTATGAAAAATCCCAAGGAGAGGATATTAGAGGATATGACAGCTAAATGAATGACATTACAAAGTTTTATATAGCTAGAGGGTTATATAACTGAGAGGCCTTCCACTTTGAGGCCTCTAAGCACTCTTTCCCATTGCTTCATGGTTCCAGAATACAAAGCAAAATTCTACAAAGTTCTCTAATTTTGCCTCTAAAATAGAAACACTTTCCTCATAGAAACTTACAGAGATGCAGATGACTTCAAGGAGACTCTCAAACAAATCAAACTAATTTAATCATAAAATATTACTGTCAGGATGATAGTTATAAAAGTTAAGCACCTCTAAATGTTATTGATGTCAAAATGTCTATGTATAAGCTTCCATAATGGTAATGAGGGGCAAATTGTCTATCGATATGAGAGTGTAAAGTAGTAAATATGTGAATTATATCCTCCTTAAGAGAACATTCACAGAATACTCATATACATAAATTTCATGTTAGCTTTTTAAAGAAGAAAGTGTTGCAAAGATAATTATAGTTTAAGAAATTGTCCATAATTATGATGTTATCAATTGGTGTCTATTAGCAGTTTCTGGAGCATTTAAATTTCTATAGTATTTTATATGGTTAAG
Source organism: Galemys pyrenaicus (assembly GCA_019455555.1). NCBI lineage: Eukaryota > Metazoa > Chordata > Mammalia > Eulipotyphla > Talpidae > Galemys > Galemys pyrenaicus. The sequence goes on from JAGFMF010011501.1 coordinate 11,626,685, forward strand.
TTCACCAATGTCTTCAAACATAAATAAGGATAATTTTGCTGTGATTTAATCATCCATAATTATAGCAAACCAATTTTTTTATTGTTTTCTGACTTGATCAACTATATTTCTAATGTGAGGCCAGATAAAACTTAAGGCAAAGTAATCATGAATATAATGTTATAGTTTGATAAAAGGGAGAAAATAACGGGAATATATAATGATTGTGAGTATGTCTACTTAAAAATATAGTCTTAAAATATATGTGCACTTGATCATAGCATGGTAGATATCGTGCTGACAATAGTACTCATATCTCAGTCAACCAAATTAAATTATTGCACTACCATTTTCACTAATAAAGGTAGATCTTGTGTTAATAAGCCATATCTGCTACAATTCAAAGTCAATTAAATTTCTCATGTGATGAAATTGTTAGAGATTCTCATTTTAGTGTTGAATAAAAAAGAGAGCATTAATTATGGTAATTATAAACTAATCCTCAAAAATAACTCAAAAAGCACCTTTGAATACCAATAATTAAAAGATCATAACTGAAGACAATTTGAAAATAAATTAAATTTGTAAGCATGAAACTTGATCACATACTTCATATAATAGAATACCATGGACAATTAAAATGTCAAATATATATATATACACAGTAAAGAACAAGTAAAGATGTCACAATGAATAGATAGCTACATAGGTAATGTTGCATGTATAGGTGGTTGCATGTATCCATACACATATACACATCCAAAGAGAGAGATCGGCAGACATTATTTCACTGTTCATTCTCCACTGGCCTTATCCTCTCTCCACTTATCCATCCTTTCTACTTTTCTTGTCTGGGGAAGATGACTGACACAGATGCATATAAAAAGACTGGCATTATATCCCACCAAATATGTGTGAGCATTTTCCGTGGGGTGTTTTCACTATGTTCTAAAATATATATAATTATTTTTCATATAAAAGAAAATAAAGTAAAAAAATCCCAAATCCATGAAAGAGAACAAATAGTATGTAAATTAATGTGCTGTTCGGAAACAATGAAGAGTTGAATTTTTTAAACTTCTCATCTTAATAGGTTAGATGAATCCTAATGTTCACCTGCACTTAACCCTAATTGTCATTCATCAAATCCCCAAATGAGCCTGAAATAAAAGAGGGGGAGAACAGATACAAATGGTTCATTTGAAGTCAAGGGAAGGATCGTATTTGTTCCTATCAGAGGTTAAGACTTACTTCTGCTAGTCTTTGCTTGGGTGTAGAAGAAGGAGATCTAGAATATTCCTAACCTTTCTCTTATCCACTTCTGCCCCTCACTCTGTTCTCCCTTTTTGGCAGAGGTGTCTTGCTTAACTCAGGAATTTGGAAAAAGTTGAGTAAGACCATTGAGTAGCTTATATTGTTGCCCTCATCTTTGGAAAATTGTTCTCAGATCAAACAAATTCTTTCATCCATTACATCCGTTAGTGCCAGCAAACTACAAATACAGAACATTGAGTTTTTGCAACTAATTTGCTGGATAGGGTTAATTCACTCTGGGTACTGCTTGGATACTCATGAGGTTGTTTATTCATGTTGCATTTTTAAATTCATCCTTGTCACATTAAAGGTGATATTTTTTATTTCTACCCCTACAATTATTATATCTTCTTAGATAGTTTCAAACTAGAGTGGTAAAGCAAAAGGCATTTTACTGATGTCCTCAAACCATAATAATATTCAAATTCCTTTTATATGTCCACCGGAAGCATTATTTATTAAATGTATATTTTTTGTTATTCTAAAAGTTTTATATGATTATTACCAAAGTTTTCAAATAGCAATTTAGAACGTATAGAAAAGAAAAATATTTCACTCAAATAAGAATTTATTTTTTTTTAAAGATTTATTTATTTATGCATACAAGGCCAGAGGTGTGGGGGGTGAGAAGATTCACCACAGAGAGCTGGGAGCAGAACAGGCAGATCAACAGAAGCACACTGCTGAGGGGAGCAGCGGGCACAGCAGGAGAGGTCTGCNGCGCCATGTGGGTCCCCTCCCTGGCCAGCAGCAGGGATCGAACTCGTGCTGCAGTGGCTGCGGTTTGCTTCATAGTGCGTTGCTTAACCCACTGCGCCACCAGGGAGGCCCTCAAGTAAGAATTTAAAAATTATATTTCTTTTAAAACTATGTAAATAAATATGTATATACATACACTGTTTTACACTCTTATTTTTATATTGCAATACTCTCCCACAGACAACCTTATATAGTGTTTTTGTAACACATCATTTTATACTTTAAAGATAACCTTTTTTATTTTAATTATATACAGTCAGTGGGGCAGTTCAGAACAAGTCTCCAGAGTGACAGTGATTGATTTTGAGTCTAGATTCTACTACTTATTAGTTCCCTAATCTTACACACATCTCTTAATCTTTCTATGCCTAAATTTCCTCCTCTATATAGTGAAAATAACAAGAATATCTGTGTTTGTGTGTGTGTGTGCACTAAGAAGATAATCCATATAATCATGGCAAAAAGACTTACATCTCTGCCCTCCTATGTTTACATTCTAATAGAAAAACACAAAATTAACTTTCTGTCTCTCTGTATCTATCTCTTTCTGCCACACACACACATGCACACACACACATAAATGTATTTTCTTATAAGAAAAAGAAAGTCATGACAAGTGTGCAGATTCAAAGAGTGATATATGGATATTTTAAATAAGATGTTTAGAAAAGACCTCTGAGAAAGAGCAACATACATGGAGTATTTAAGTCTTGGGAAAGAACATTTTAAGAAGAGGGCTTCAAGTAGACAGACCTTGAGTTTGAATAAGGTTAAGAAGATCGATATGATTAGAGCAGAATGCATAAGGCAGAAGTTAGCATGAGATGACTTGGACAGGCAAGCAGGATCTAGATCGTAAAGGCTCTCATGGACATAGTAAAGAGATTGAATTGTATTCAAGTATGGCAGGAAGACAATGGAACAATTTTAAGCAGTGCGGTAACTGAATTTAATCAACATTGGATGAAAACAGCCAATAAAAACTTGACACTATGGACAAATACTCTATCCAGAAGAGTGGAAGTGGAGAGAACAATGAAGTTGTTTATAACACAGACTTAAAGAAATGTTGGACTAGAGCAGGGCACACCAAGGGTGGTATCAGACTTTCAGCACCACCAAACCTCTAAAGAATGTGTTGCTGATAGTGAGACATCAAACTCATGGATACCTGTGGGAAAGTAGCCTGAGAATGTGCTGTTACAGCAAATACAACTATTTCACCAGAATGGTTTTGCTACAATTAAACACTGAACTCAATATTTTATGTTATTTTTAAGACTTAATATTTATATATGTATTCCACTTTCTTCTATTAGCAATTTTTAGAAATGCCTATCTTTGTTAAGGTTTAAACATATATTGAATACATATTTTATATGAAATATAGTACTTAAGAATGAACTAGTTATATAGTCATAATTTGATAACCCATAGACATTTATGATTATATTGTAAAAGTCATTATTTCCTGAACTATAATGGTGTCTAAATATTGAATTTGTTATTTGACACTGACCAATATACATAGTTTAATTTTATGCCACTTTAACTCTTCATATGTGTATAAGAAATAATACTTTCAAAAATTGACTCTGTTATTCTAAGGAAGTAAATTAAATTTCAAAGCGTCGAGCTTAGAAATGAGTTAGTGAATGTTTATGTTAACTGTCTTTTGAGTATTTCTGTCCCAAAAGCTGGGTGGTATTTTACATTTTGGTCATTTTTCTTTTGTTGAGATAATGAGTGCAGGGACTCTTTACAACTGCAGGCAATTGCTTTGAGTTCTAAGCACTTTGAAGAGATTAGGCCCATTGATATTCTCTTCATTTTTAGGGAGAGAAATGCTACCTTCCCCTGAGTATTGGAAGATGGACAGCTATTGAATAGAAACTGCTTTTGTCTAGCAGATCGTATAGTATTAGATATTCTTTTCTCAAAGACATACATACAACATTAGAAAGTTCTCGAGGATGATTGAGAATCTCATTACACTCACTTGTTAATTTAGTCTGGACCTGAAAAGTTAAATTTGGTTTCATTTGCCTGGAAAATATCCTTAAAGGGGTTAGAGCCCAGCTTGTATTCTTATTAAACCAGCCTACTTTGATGAGCAAATTAATTATCCTGGGGATAAAATGGGGATGGGGTGGGGAGAAAGACGTCATTTCTGCCAGCAATACTGTGAAAAATGTATGAGTGAACTGTTTGGAGGTCTGTCTACCCAGGACTTGGATGGGCAGTGACCTTTTTCTCCTGTGTGAGTTCAATCAAAGATGTGTTTCTTTAATTTTAAACATGTCACATTTTGTTAGAAGTCAGACGAAGCCATATAAACAATATAAGTTCTACATCAGGTAACTCCACATGTATTATGTTACTATTGTTTTGGAGAGGTTTAGTTATCATAACTATCAATTCAAATGACTCTTCTGTCATTAAAAATAAATGTTGTCTTTTGTGGGAAAGATATATGTATGTGTATATGTGAGTGTATACATGTGTAGATGTGAGTGTATACATGTGTAGATGTGAGTGTATACATGTGTATATTATTTCTAGTGCTACAGGCTGCAGATGTATTCAGTGTCTTGTCTTAACCACAAAAGCCTGATCTACTTATTAGCTTGCTCCTTTAGACAATAAATTAGGTACCTAAACCTTTTGAAGGTCATTGTATCCTTCCCTTTCTGAAAGCTTCCCTTGAAGTTCAACAGCTTAACAAATTTCTGTTGCCTTTGTGTTTGTGGCTCTGTTATACATACATAAAAAGGAATATTACTTTCATTCAGAGAAAGTAATAAAAACCTATGATTTAGGAAACAAGGTTATCATCAAATAAGCCTTTTATTTATGCTATTCAAACTGCCTATCTTCAGGATATCACAAGTATCAGTCGATTTCAGGTCAATTGAATGTAAAATAGAAGTGGCATGCTATAAGCTTATGATTATATCCTGTGGTTCGAAATAGTGAATTTGATTACATGACATGTTCCTGTTCCCTCTTTGGTGTTATTGCTGTGCACTTGACATAATGTACCTGTGCAAACTCTAAAAGTTAGTTTACAGGGAAAAGATCCATGATATAATTCTATCCATTTATTTTTTTTAAAAGATTTATTTATTTTTGCATACAAGAGCTGGGGTATAGGCCACAGTCGCAGGAGGTGAGAGGATTCACCAGAGACAGAGTGGGGAGCAGAACAGGCAGATCTACTGAAACACATGCTGAGGGGAGCAGCAGGTGAGGTAGGAGAAGTCTGCTGCACCATGTGGGTCCCTCCCTGGCCTGTGGTTGAATTCGTGCTGCTGTGCTGTGCACGCTTCATAGTGCAGTGCTCAACCCACTGCGCCACCAGGGAGGCCTTAATTCTATCCATTTGTTTATGATGCTAGAAATTAAAAACTCCCTCCACCTCCATTCCTAGAACTTCATAATTCCAGTTCCAATATCATCATCGAAGATCCTGGGCAGGTCCCCACGTGGCACTGGAATGGAGATATAGGGATGGATGTGTGGTTTCCTAAATTTTGTGTAGGGACATAAAATTGCTATTGTGCTTTCATCTCCAAGAGCACTACAGAGGTTTCAAACATTTTGTGACTCCTTAGCTCTGGTAAGTAAAATCAATGAGAGTTTTCTAAGATCATTAATATCTTCAAGATGAGATAATGTAAGAAAATTCTAATTTATAGATCTGATAAGTTTCATTTGGGGTCATCACATTTGTTATAATTTAACTATGAAAACTTGACATAAAACATGTAAGACAAAATTTGTCTCGTTTAAATCTCACCAAGAGTTGTTCATAATTTCCAAAAATCACATCACAAGTGGTAAAACCGCTTCTTACACATGCTTACAACCACATCCTCACATTCATTGTGATTCTACTTTAGGGGAAAAGCCTTACACATCTATATTTTGTATCCTAGAGTTTTTACACTGGAATATTTAAATATTTTAAATCAATGTATTATTATTTCTTCTGTTTATTACAAAGATATTCACTGCTTATATACTGGAAGAATTAATGTGGTTAATAGACCTTTTTAAAAATGTGTTGATTGCCATTAGTTTATAATACTCCGTAAGTTTTGTGATTCCATTTTTATTTGTGTTCACTATACCATCCACAACATTTCAATGCCATTCACACTATCAAATTTATCCCTGCTACCCTTGTCCTATACCCCCTTTCCCTCTGGTAGCTAACATATTTTTCAGAGACTAAGAATTACTTTTGTTGTGTTTTGTTAGTTTGTTTGCTTTGGGTATTTATATTACACATGTAAGAGAAAACCTTGGGTAATTATACTCACTTTATGACTTATTCCACTTGGTATGATCACTTCAACTTCCAACCATATTATTATGAAAGGTATTATTTCATCTTTATAATAGCTGAGTAGTATTCCATTGAATATATATACCACAACTTCTTTAACTAGACATTGTTGATGGGCAGTCACATTGCTTCCTTATCTTAGCTGTTGTGACTAATACTGCTGTGATCGTAGGAGTGCAAATACCTTTTAAAATTAGTGCTGTCATATTCTTTGGATAAATGTCCATCTAGGAATAGTATTGACAAACCACACAGTATTTCTATTTTCAGGGTTTTTTTTTAACTAATACCATAGCATTTTCCAAAGAGGCTTCACCCATTTGCATTCCCACAAGCAGTGTATTGAATATTCCTTTTTCTCTTCATCTTTTTCTAGCATTTGTTGTTCCTGCTCTTTTGGATATAGACTTTTCTCACAGGAATTAAACACTTGTTGGCTGATAAATACACACAAAGTAATTGTTGAGGGCCACTGACCTTTGTTATTATCAGTGCTTTTTCTTAAGCTTTACAGATGGTTTATGAGAAATCACCCATAAAACTATTTTAAAATTTAAAGTTGAGCATAATTTGAAGTAACATTGCCTCACTTTTAAAGGAGATCTTGGGCTCCTTGCCTAACAATATGTACTAAAATATTAGCTCTATCCCTATGTAGTATAATGATTTTATCTGCAACTATAAATCAGAGACATTCTTCAGAGAAGGGAGAGTGAGAGGGATCAAAACAGGGGAGGGACGAATGAATACAAGGGACTATGGTGATGGTGCACAGGTGAATTGGTGGGGAATTCTACAGGGAATTCACCTGAGAGGAGGAAGCAAACATTCTACAAAAATGAACAATATATCTAAATAAAGTGTGTGTGTGTGTGTGTATGTATCCCATATGTTTCAGTGGGCCCAAAAATTGCTGGTTTAAGAATTAGGATTGAAGATTTTGATTTTCGTATGATACCAGTATATCAGTTGTTACTAAAATAATTTTAGAAAATGCACATATGCATGTGGTATGTGTATATATATAAAATAAGTACCTTTACAATAAGTATCTATATAGCTATCTGAATAAATACAATGAGAAGTTATTGATGTTCAAAAAGTTCAGTAAATGTTACCCAGCTCATGCCAATTTTTTTTTCTGTTTTTCAATTAAAAAATATGTCATGACTTTTCCAACATCCCAATAATATAATGATAAGTGATGAGAAAAATCAGTGACAACACAAAAATATCAACTTCTCATTGGCATCAATTCTATGTGAGGAGAATTCTGCTCCATGCAGCTGGAGCCCCAATGTCCGAAGGCTCTTTGTCTTTATTACATACTTTCAAAGGTCTCTATGGGTAGCTATAGCTATCCAGAAGACAAGAGAAGGGCAGAAAGAAAAAGAATATCAGCTCTTCAATCACCTTGAACTGATGTAAAGTAAATCTCTTCTACTATTAAGGCCAAAGGCCTTCACTAAATATTTACTTCACTTGGTTGGCAAGAATTTGTTTCATGGCCTGCCTAGATAAAAGAGGAACTATTCCCTGACATGGCAGCCATTGTCTAGCAATAATTCTATTCTATCAAAGTAGCTCTGAATTTTTGCTGGAGACACAAGTGTGTCACCAGGATGTATCAGTTATTCTTGTGGGACAATCAATGGAAGCTGAGTCTGCCTACTCTGCTGAGAAGAATGAGTTAGAAGACAATGACCCTCTTATCAGAATCCAAGAAACTGCAGGAATCCAAGAAACTACAGGAATAAGAGGAACTAGTTTAATAAGCATGGTCTTAATATTGTGTACAATGAAACAAAGTGGCTCCGGCCACTGTCAGCCTAGGTATTATTCTAGTCAACATTCAGAAGGAATCTTTGAGGAAAAGACTATCTGATAAACAGATCACTTTCCCTCCTCTTAGCTAGTAAAGTAGGGCTCTTTGATTAACAGTTTTCCGAAATTGTTTCCAAAGGATAACAGGAAGAATCCCCCAAACCAAAAAAACCTATGGGAATATTTAATAGAAGATAAGCGGTAGAAGACATAATAAAAGATATAGGCAGATTATCTGTGCTTTTAAAAATCAGCAATTTCAGGCCACTTTTAGTATAATCAATTAAAGAATGAAAGAGTTTCCACAGCAAGGAAAACTATATTAATGAAGCAATATCTAAATTCTATTAAAGGTTTTAGTAATCTATGAGTTATAAAATCTTTTTTCATTTTCATTGTAACTCAGTGACCTTAAATACAGTCATGAATCTTTCAGAAGCTAAATTGATTTATGTATAAAAGTACAAAAACAGTACAAAAAAAACAGTACAAAAAAAGTACAAAACAGTTTCTGTTATGTGAGGCAGAGGTATTTGGTATAAGAATCTAGGGAGTGATAGGGAACAGCAGTGAAAGTTCATATTTTCATCATTTTACATGTTGTGATTTCCCTGAAACATCTCATAATAAAATATGATCATTTCTGTTTAAGACTAAAGTATTATTTTGCTAAGGAGATATTAGAATATACTCAATTAATCCCAGTGAGAAATACACAATTTACACTGTCTTTCTAGGTGCCTCCAGATTATGGACAAGTATGCTAAAAGCTTTTGTGGGGATGACAGATGTAATCAAATATAAAACATTTACCCATATTCTCCATCAGAGAACTATGGGTGAATTAGATCCATATGCACAGTATCCAGGTGGATATATTTTGAGGTACTCTCAAGATCGGGAATCATTATGTTTTAAGTAATACTGCTGGAGTCAGAGTCTCTATAGATAGGTAACCTAAAAATAAATACAAGGTTTAAAAATTACAGGGTATATCAGTGGAGATTTGTAAAAGTTACAATGAACTATCTTCCAATCGGTTCTTTCTCTGCCCCTCTTACCTACTTACTCTACCCTGTAGTTGTAGATTTCCAAGTAGGCCACTAAATTGTCTTTCAGAGGTTTATTTTAACAAATGTCTGCTTCATCTATGCAAAAGAAAGTGAAAGACCCTATAATTTTGTCCATTTTTAAAAAGTAAGTGAACAAAAAGATTCTTTTCCTTTGAGTCCAAAGAATGTACCGTTGCACATTCTTTTCCTTTGGACACACAATTAGATAATCTTCCCCAGACTCTGCTCAGCCATATCATATATTGACACAAGTTCAGTAATGGTCATTTTTTTAAAGCATTCTAAGCTTTCTTGTTCTCTCCTGAGAGACAATAATGGGATTTATTATGTGTATGTACGTGTATATACATGCTTTGTTTTTTTTTAAACAAGGTCATTACAAAACAAATAAATAGCAATGTCTTTCTTTTAACTTATAGTGATTTGCCAAAACATTAACAGCAAATATCTAGAGCCAGCATTTTATGTTAAATTATTTGGTTTTGTTAAGTTTATGTTTGTGGAATATCTCTTGTTTATAAATGAACTGAACCCTAGCTGCAGGAATGCTCAAAAATATGGAACATTATTAGAATACTAAAATAGGTATAATTTTAAAGATAATATTTGGTATGACACTCTGTAATAGCAACTCCCAGTGTCAGAGCTTCATACATGCATACATACATACTTGCATACACACATATGCACATACATACGTAAACTAAAATCATGTTTATTGCCAAGGGCTATGAAGTTATTGTCTGTTAAGCATGCAATATCCTATTTTCTATAGAGAACAGAGAGTTATTTACAGCATTTTTCTCAGTTCAAAAATCCCTGTATTTAAATTTTTCTTTAAGCTCTTTTTCTTAGCGTGCACTATTCCCAAGTGCTGTCTGTGTTGCTTATGAAGTAAATGCATGGTCTCCTCTTCCCCTCCTCAAGGAGACTGATCATGGCAGTTTCCTTTTTTAAAATCCTTGATGGAAACTTCTACTCTCCAATTCATTTCTTTAGCATTGCAGATACCCTCAGGATTCTCCATCTTAGCTCTGTCCAAATAGCACTTTTTCCTTTTTTTAACACCATCCCCTCACTTCTGCTGCTCAACTCCATCCCTTGAATGAAATCAATTCATTCCTTGTCTGTGTTCTTTCCTCACTTGGGTCCACATCTCTATTGCCTAGCACATTGCTCGGGTCTTCCTTTGTGTTTCATGTGTCCTCTCTCTTGCAGGATTGAATTCTGGAAAAAGGTATTCACGACAGGGTCCCACATCTCTGACATTGTGCCTGGCTTACATAAAACTCAATAAATGTTTTATGAAATTACTCTGAGGTTAATGTCATGCTGAAGTATATGTAGTTGAAGAAAAAGGAATTCCAGAGCTGGCCTAAAACATTTCCTATAATTAGATTATAAAGTTTATAGTCACAATTGTAAAATCTAAAACATGAGGACACTCTTCCTCCAGCTTTGGAGCGCCTCATTTAGCTCGTCCTAGTGATAAACAGAATTTTTGAGATCTTAGTAAATTGGATCATTGGGAACACTATAAAAATTATTCCTAGAGGGACCCCCCTGGTAGCGAAAGGCGTTGTTGCAGCACCATGAAGCTGTCTGCAACCACAACACCATGAGTTCAATCTCTGGCCAGGGAGGTGACCCACATGGCACAACAGACCTCTCCTGCCTCATCTGCTACTCCCCTCAGAAGTGTATTTCAGAAGATCTGGCTGTTCCACTCTCCACTTTATCTCTGTTGAATCCTCTCACACCCCCCACACTTCTGACCTGCACCCCAACTCTTGTATGCATAAATAAATCTTTTTTTAAAAAATTATGCCCAGAAATTACCCCCCCAATAGCTGCATATGGAAATCATATTTGATTTCTAGTTTATGTTGAGGTGTTTCAAGTATGAGTGGACATGATCCCCGTGGCATACTGAGATATGTTGATATGTCCATTATGTCAAATTAACATTACAAAGAAGTTCGCAAAATAATTAACAAAGACCAAAGCTTCTTCCTACATGTAGGAATTATTTAACAATAATTTCCTAATTTTAAGGAAATATTTGAGTTAAGTGAAAAAAGGATAAAGGTATGTCTGTATCTCCAAATACATATGTACATGTACACCATAATATACATATATCACAGATACCTAAGTATATGTACTAAAGCATTAAGGTTCATTAATATATATTTAGATATAGATATATTTGCATATACACACATAGAAGAAAGAATTGAAAGGGGCTACAGATGGTAATCTTTTCTAAATTCTCTATAATTTTCATATTTAATTTTTATTTACCACAAACATCTCATTTTAAAAAATCCAATCTAATCAACCATAATTAGAATATTTTTAGAATAAAAAATTGTTTGAATTATCTTTCTTTAGGTAAGAGATGCTAGATTTCCACAAACACTGTGGTATATTTTTATAATAAACTAGGGAATTGGAATGTAGGACTGGTTGCTACATTATGTAGTTTGTAAAAAAATGAAAGTGACTGTAATCAATGTGGAAGAAACTGCATGGATAAATTGGAAACAGATGCTAATACACAGGTGGTTGAACAAAAAATAATATGGCCCTGGTTCAGCACTCTTGTGCTAAAGGAACATCTGGATGTGTGTGTTTTATCCCAAAGCTAGAACTCACTAACAAGAAATAAAATCAAGAAATTTCTTGAGTGAATAGGGTTGAGTCAAAAAAATGAATCTCAAGGTGAGCTGTAAGTCTGCATTACTTTTGAATGTCTATAAATAAAACTAATTTACATGAGGATGATGAAAATATATTGCTGACAAATATGTCACATGAGCATATACATACAATTAAGTTTTTCAAAACAGTTTAAAAAATATTTCTAATTTAAAATATCCAATATCTGAAATTGCACATTTTTACATAAATAGTCTGATGATTTTTAAGAAACATTTTCTGGAAATACATTCTTTTAAAAGTCTCTAGAAGTGCTGTTTATTATATGTGATAAATAAAGGCATAGTTGTGTTTCTCATGCAGTAGAATGCTTGCAAAGTCTTCATTTGACATGTGAATGTTTCTTTTACAAACTAAGATGACCTACTATGCAATCCTTTACTTAGCTTTCACCAAAGCATATAACTATGTGCTGGACAACAAAATATTATACAACCATGGTATCTGAGTAATAAAAATATTACCAAGTTCCAATCTTACTTGTAAGAATATTTAGTAAAACCAAAATTAAGTGTATAAGACTATAAGAAGGGACCATCTACTCCCAAGGAGCTTGTTGTATTTGTAGTACTTAGTTTTTACTATTTGAAAAATTAGGAAGAACAGATAAACCTGCATTTAAAAGGAACCCATTCTCTAGTAATACTTTTATGGCCTGCACTATTTCTATTAAATTTTCCTACTTGACCATAATATTGTGGATGTATGAAATGAGCAATATGCCAGGAATAATTAGGCAAAATAGTACTGAATCCTGAGTTGATAAGCTGTCTTTCTGACAGAAGAAACTCATTACCTGTACACCCGTCCATTTTACTTAGCCAAGACCATCTGTTTGAAGCCACCAGTTTTCTCAGAGGAACAATTCCTCTTCAATAAAAAAACCTCCATGATATCAAAACACCTTTCACAGGGCTTCCCTGGTCACACAAGGGGTTAAATTGCAGCACTATCTAGTTATCCACAGCCACTGAAGCACAAGTTCGATCCCCAGCCAGGGAGGTAACCCACATGGCCCAGCAGACCTCTCCTGTCTTGCCTGCTGCTCCCCTCAGCAGTGTATTTCAGTAGATCCATCTGTTCTGCTCCCCACTCTGTCTCTGGTGAATCCTCTTATCCCCTACACTTCTGGCTTTTACCCCAGTTCTTATCTGCATAGATAAATAAATTAAAAAAAAAAAAACCTTTCGCCATAAAGTGGTATCTTTTTTTCTTTCTGTTCCTTCTAAACTAGGTGGTTTGTTATAGAACCAGCAAAGGTAGCTCCACATAACTAGGAAGTAAAATAAAACGAATCTGGTAGACAATGCTCTACCAGATAGAAGAGGCATATTATATACATGCTTGCATAGATTTATGGATGCAGAAGGCTTTTTTTGTAAACAGTGATTATCACAAAATACTTATATATATACTTATTACTCTGGGATTACCAGCATCAGTGAGTAAACTTATTTTCAGCAATAGAAAACTGGTGTATTTCAATTTTAACATAATCTGAAATCATAAGGAATATTTAAAGGGGAAAACAATGTTTCATATGCTTGGAATTTAGCAACTTAGATTATTTTTCAGGAAAGCACATGTGTTAGAATATTTCAAGTATTATCAGGCCACTCTTGGTTAACAGTTTATTCAGGAAGCCTGTCAACTTTATATAAATTCCTCATCGTTAAATTGAGTGTGTGTGTGTGGAGGGGGGAGGAGGTCATAAGATAAATATTGTTCTGCATCCCTAACCCACCATTTCATAACAAACTGATATCAGTTTTGCTAAATAGGAGATTACATGTTTAAAAGCACAAATGCACACAGAGTCATTCGGAAGTACATTAGAAATTTACACACAGTTTGCTTGAGTTTGTGTATTTTTTACTTATATTGAGGGAAGAATGAAACAGACCTGACATCTGCATCCTGTTTTCTCATAGTTTGCAAAGATAGCACAAATATTGTTTGAAAGTCATTAAATTAGCAACCTTCAGCATATAAGTTAACAGAGACTGTCTGAGATAGAGGGAAAGCAAAAAGGTGAGCAGGTGTAACAAAGAAATACCTAAAATGAGAAAGAGACTATCTAGTGTGAGAAATGTGATTTGAAAGTTTTAAATTTGAGTTCTTAAAACACATCTCTCTCCATAGTACTAAGCTGATATAAGCCTATCAACTGACAGGATGGGAGCAAGAGAGAAGGGAGGGACATCGTACTTCTCCACAGAAGCTCAGGTATTGGATAGAGGCCTCTGATTTGACGTGGCAGAAAGTGTAATGTGCTTTCTCTCTCCTGGTGTTCCCGAGGAGGGGTTTCACCATGCAGTCCTGTTTCATAAGCAGTCATTTCCCTCCCTTCCTGGCTGAGACTGCCAGCTCTGTTCTCTACAGTGAAGACACCTGGTGGGGGACCTGCTCACAGCTCTGGGGGCACAGAGTCGCTGGAGCAGGGCTCTAGTCCCGCACACTTTTCATCTTACCTTCATCCACTTTTACTTCTCTTTTTGCACATCTAGGTTTGAATTTTAATTGTTTTAAAGCAACTGCAGTGGTCACTCTTACATAATATTACATATCTTAGTCCAGTATGTATCCAGTAGTCAAGAACATGGGTTGATTTTTTTAAATTTAAATTTATTTAAATATAATCAGCATCAGTTGTAGTCCCCAGGGAATTCCCACCACCATTTCACCATTTTACCATTTTACTGCACTATCACCTCAGTCCCTTGTGCTCTTTCTGCCTTTATCCTGGTCCCTCCCTCCTCCCCTCCCCCCTGCAAGATTCCTTTTGGGTTGTCATTGTCCTTTTGTTCTTATTGTGGTTTTTTTGTTTGTTTTTTTTGTATAGTAATTGTTCTTTCCCTTGAGCCCTTTTGATTTTTTTTTTTTGGTATTAAAATATGTACAATAGGAACTGTCTAAAAGATGATACTGATCTGGTCAAGGTTAGGATCAAAATCTTCCTTAGCTTCTATGCCTCTATATTGACTTAAAATAGATTTTTAGTTAAACCCTGAAATCAACTCTTTTAAATTCTTTCCACTACAAGCCCATATCACTCATCAGCTCATTACGAACTGGAAATGCAACGGTGATTTAAATGCCTGTGTTATCTAAGAAGTTTCATGATCTTTCATTTTCTATATATTTTCCACTGGGTTGAACATAGTATAAGATGAACTGACTTGTTTCTTTCTCTTCTTTCTACCTTTTGTTCAAGATGAATAACTGCAACAAGTGGACAGGGGTGAAGGGAAAAAAAATCTCAAGATTCTAAATATATTTTGTACCAAATAATAAGCTCTGCAATTATCAGGAGTTATTATGGTATTCTTATATTTTTCAAACTATGAGACTGTGGATAATATTTTAAAATTATGAATATACCAAATCTCTAGCAATATCCTTATAGTCATTCACAAATCTGAGCTATAGCTTTTCAGGGAGTATAATGTAAAATAAATATGAATAACTAATGTATAAACTATAGATATTTAACAGATAATGTGTGTTACATAAACAAGATTAAAAGATAAGTCTTGAAATTCTTCCATTTAAGACAAGTGCTGTGAAGTGACATGTATATTAAATTCATGTATTTCATGACAAGAATAAAAAAGACTATAAAACTGTGTCAAAACATTAGTTTTTTTTTAAACTGCAATCCTTTTATAGCTGCTGAATTATTGTATCAGCTATAAGGATATAGATTTATAAGATATATAAATACTAATGTGATATATTGGGACACTATAGTAGATTCTATGATCTTTATACTTACTCTGCCTTTAGCCATTTTAAGGGACCACTTTCTGTAAGGTGCCAGGATCATGTCACTTATAGGCAAAGATCATGTCCATGGCCCAGATCCTTTCTAAATACTGTACATTTTTTTAAGAAGATGAATATAACAAATACTTTAAAAATTATTTCATTACTGTGGCCATTTGCTGTGTATTTCTTAAATCCCAAAATTGTCAGGAACTCTGCAAGAAAGCATAGCAATGAAGTAGCTGGCAGTAGTAAATATTCAATCATACATCCGAGGAATAAATGACTAGCTTTTGGATATTTTCCTAATATAACAGTTCAGTGGTAATCTCCAGTTTCATTATTTTTTCATTTTAAAAAACATCACTTTGTATTTCTAGGTTGTCCATCCCTGTTTGAATTACTGACTGTTTATCTCAGTTTGAAAGTCTAAATATCTAATACAAAGTTTTCAGTTGTGGCTCTCTGAACTCAAACTCAACCATAAGTGGATCCACTTTTATGTCTGTGTGCTGCCTAAATTTTCTTCCTGAGAATCTACTGCTCTGTTATCAGAAAGAAATTCTCTAGGGGACAGTCAAATATGTGGTGGGGAGAAGTGTAAACAGGAGTTCTGTTTCTTCTCTGGTCAGGTAGTTGCCTGGCTTCATGGAGAAGCTCAGGGACTCTGGGCACCCCCTGGGGTGGGTCTCCCTCCCCCATATGGGCTGGGAGGTGTTGCTGCACCCTGGGTCTATTCATGTCAGGAGGAAGAGGGAGAGGGAGGGAGGGACATGAGAAGCTTCCTTCCCTTTAATGAAAGCATTTCCAGAAAAAACCCTAACAGACCTGCTTCTACCCCACTGGCTTGAACCTCATTACACGAAGCCTTTGCTGAAAGGGAGGCAGGTAGAAGGGTGGAAGGAAAGGTCGGTCCTATTACTCTCTCCTCATTTGAGCTCAGAAAGCAGTCCTGGCTGTTTTCCCTTCTTTCCTGTCATCAGAGCTTGTAGTATGAGCTCTTAGTGCCAAACTTGAAAATAGAATAGAATAAAACCTTTTGTCCTGTTCTCCAGGAAAGTCCTCCAGGGACAGAATACCCCACCTGAGAGTAAAAGAAACAATCACCAGTGGCTAAGGTAAATTCAAACCATGGGAGAAAAATGCATCTCTTAAAACATCTGTGGGTTTTGAAGCAAAGGCTACCGTATCATGACAATACTGTCTAGTTCCTTTTCTGTTTCACACTTCATAGTCACTATATAGTTATCTGTGTTAAATTTTTAAAAAAGATTTTATTTATTTATGCATACAAGAACCAGGGGACAGGCCAGAGGTGTGGGGAATGAGAGGACTTACCAGAGACAGAGCAGGGAACAGAGCAGGCAGATTGAAATAACTGCTGAAGGGAGGAGCGGGTGAGAGAGGAGAGGTCTGCTTCCCCATGTGTGTCTTCTCCCTGGCGGAGGACCGAACTCATGCTGCAGTAGCTGCAGATGCTTCGTAGTGCAACACTTAACACCTTGCACTACCAGGGAGGCCCCTGAATTAAAAATTCTTAAATGCTTACTTACAATTCTTACATCCTTTTGAACCAATAACAAAGAATAGAGCTATCAGCACCAGTTTGCTAACTGTACTTCACGTAAAATAAATATGCTAGTATTCTGCATAGATAACTTTCTGTTTTTTTTATTTTGAGGGCAAGATGTATGATTTACTGTATACCATTTAAATAAAATTGGATCATAATTATGATATTAAAATCTAGCAAGACTTATTTATTTTTGGCACATAAACATTAAGTTAGCTAAAATACTTTCTTTCAAGTTTTCTTGATTTGTTTAGCAACCATTCACCCCAATAGAGTTCATTTGTCATTGTCACAGTTCAGTGTTCACATTATTGGCATAAGTGGGCTAACCCAGTTTGACTGAAGTTTACATTCTTTTCTTTTTTTGTTTTTAAGATTTATTTATTTATGCATACAAGAGCTGGGTACAGGCCAGAGTCATTGGAGGTGAGAGGATTCATCAGAGACAGAGTGGGGAGCAGAACAGGCGGAGTGACTGAAACACACTGCTGAGGGGAGCAGCGGGCCAGGCAGGAGAGGTCTGCTGTGCCACGTGGGTCCCCTCCCTGGCTGGGGATCAAATTCATGCTGCTGTGCCATGAACTCTTCACAGTGTGGCACTCAAGCCACTGTGCCACCAGGGAGGCCCCGGTTTAGATTTTTCTTTTACCTTACATAACTATGAAAATGTAAGCCCTTGCCACCCTGTGTTCTCAGTACATTGTAAGGCCTTCTGAGTACATTGTAAGACCAGCTATTAGTTGACTATTACTGTACTTTCTTAAGGGTGAATCTGCAACCGGTTTGAGAGCCAGAAACAAAAGGGCATAATTTGATAAAAATCTTACTGCCTAATAGTTCACAGACATCTGTCAGCAGTTTTGGTTCCTTTTAAAGGGCAGCACATGGCTGACTGATCTCACAGTAGGATTTATAAGTGTAATTATTGTCATGTAATTCAACAAATCACTTTTATCACTGAAAACCTAAGTTTTCAAATTTTGACTTTTTATTTTTGGAGTACTTAGGGGGACAGGCTTCTCTAAAGTGAATTTTAATGCCAAGAGGAATCCTTCATTGCAATTTAAAGACAAATAGAAATAATGATTTCAAATCACTAAAAATAATCTAGTTTTTGCTTCTGCATATGGCATATTTGCTATGAATAAAAATAGCAGTTGAATCTTTAGGATAACATTGCTTATTAACATCAAAATTAGTTGTTCTTACTAACATAAAAAAAATAACATGCCATTGATTGACAGTCAAAGTAATTAGATCTGCATAGACACAGAAAAATTTGACTTATTCTAGTTGAAAATGCCTCTGAAGATGGTCATTCTAGGGGTGGCACTGCTTCAAAGCACATTCCATTGTAACCCAACATATACAGACAGTTCATGAAAATAACCTTTCTGAGCCTGGGTCTGCTCTCTCCTAAAGTTATTATATACATACAATGAGACATTTTATGTAAATTAGTGTAATTGCTCCCACATAACGTGTAATTCCTCCCACATAACGTGTACCTGGTTTATTGAGCAGAACTTGCTTCTTAGTTACTGAGTGTAAGCACTTTGAACTTGAAAAGGAGAATACTAATTTGGAGCAAGAGAAGAAAAAGTAAAAAAAAAAAAAAAATGCTAACTCAAATATAACTGCATTAAATGTCCCTGGAGGAAAGGAGTTTACAGAATGATGATATGATTGAGATGACAGAGAGAATTAAGACATTGCAAAGAGGGATTTCTTTAACATTAAACAGATAAAAAGCACTTATTTTAGCCCAAAGGATAGAGAATGCCATTGTACAGTGGAAGAGTTAGAGAAGTTTCCACAGAGCAGAAAAGCAGATGGAACTTAGAAGAGGGGAAGCAAACCATTTAGTGCAGACCCGACCAACGGTCGGTCACTCAGTAGCCCAGGACTAAGTGGCTGAAGACTGAACGTAACAGTGTAGTTACATGGACCTCAGAGAGCAGAGGGACTGGCCATTACACGCAGGAGAGCTATGAAGCATGCACCAAAAGGGGGCACATTTTATCCCTTCATTCCGTTTATTCCCTCGTGCCAATGTTCACAATCTGTAATTATCGTCTTTCCTGCATCTATTTCAGTTTACAACTTCTCTCCCCCACTGCAGTGTAAATTTTATTAAGATAGCATCCTTCATATAAGACGAATACTGTCTTCTTCAGTATTCGTTCCAGACTTTGCAGGTATGAAACAGTTTTCAAAAAAAACAAGCAAACAAACAAACAAAAAAAAACCCCAGGAACAAATAAATTAGTGATTATGAACTGAAAATTAAAGAATTCTTTCAATGAACTTTACTGGGAAAATTGTGGGATGACATTGTCAGGTATTAATCAGTGAATCTCCTGCTGTTTCCGGTCTCCCAACCAGGAATCCATCCCAGGCTGCAGTTCTAATCACTAGACCATCACAGGTTGGTGTCTTAACGCAGCTGCAGCAGGAATTTCACTGACTCTCAGACAAGTAAGCAAAGAGGCACATTGGTTTAGAGAGGTAGATACATGGGAAAGTTTATGAAGGAGAAAAGGAACAGGAACAAAGTAGGACTCTCAATTCCATGGATCAGACCTGGGAGCGGAAACGAGGCCAAAATGGAGTCATGCCTCATGAGTATAGCCTTTCTTTCTCTCATTAATCTGGAGCCCCATCAGTTTCTTTTTGATTTGTTAGTTCTTGGTGGTCTCACTCAATCTGCTACTGTGCCCACAATTTCCCTGCTTCACAGCCCTTATCTGAGAATCCTTTTTTATTGCCCTTGTCCAGGAATGTCCTGCTGTCCCTAGTGGGACAGGGAAAGAGCAGAATAAGCCCCTTTAAAATTTGTTGTCCTTATCTCTGGAGTCCCCCTTATTCCTCCCAGCCCTTTTCCCTATTCTATTGTGACCCTAGAAGTCATCCACTGCCACCTTCACTCACCATCTCCATTGTGAGATGTCTCCTGCCACAGGAGAAGCCTTCATGGCTCATAGTGAAGTTAGAACAAAGGAGTAGGTTGTTATCTTCTTTGTTTAAATCCATGGTCTGAATGTAAGAAAGAAGGATTTTTGAGAGTTGACTTATTTTGAGTTTTTCCCTCATCTAAACTAAATAAAGATCTATGAAATGGAGTTAAGATTGTAAGAAAGAGAA
This sequence comes from Galemys pyrenaicus, assembly GCA_019455555.1. NCBI lineage: Eukaryota > Metazoa > Chordata > Mammalia > Eulipotyphla > Talpidae > Galemys > Galemys pyrenaicus. Next base: position 11,647,188 of record JAGFMF010011501.1, read on the forward strand.
GTTACTGAGACCAATGTAGTACAGTACTGATGAAATGATTTAGTAAAAGTTAATGCAAATTACATGACAGGAATTAAAGGATTTTCAGATGAATGAGCAGTTATTACCACGGAGGAATGACAGGAGTCAAATACTGTAAAACATCCCTCCACCACCCCTTGGCTTTAAACTTGTATTCAACACTATAACACATGCATCACCCAGAAGGGCTGGATGGAGAGAATGATACTAAGCTGACTTAGTGTACTAGGAATTGTCAAAATGGAGTTTTTTTCTTATGGCTAGGAGAGCACTTGAAACAGAAACTTATGCAATATGCAAATAAATTCAATAGAAGGGAAAAATAGAAGCATTTCAAAGTTTGCCCTCTTGGGAACCAATATGGTGGTGGGACACAGTATAGGCTTAGAAAAGTTCTATCTTAAATATATGTGCATTCATCAGCATACCCCTACATATTATGTTCCATTGTATTTGTTTTAATCCCTTAAAAATCTCTTTATGTTTTATTTTTATTTTCTTTTTTTTATTAAAATATTTTAAAATTTACATATACTTGCCATTAATTGTAATCCCCATGTATTCCCCATCACCATCTCACCAGTGCA